>CM066036.1:870629096-871229096 GCA_033557465.1 Ichthyophis bannanicus
TTTAGCCTCTCCTCATAGGAGTATCCTTCCATCCCCTTTTGGTGGCTCTTCTCTGTACCTTTTCAAATTCTTCTATTTCCTTTTTAAGATATACTGACTAGAATTGCACACAATATTCGAGGTGTGATTGCATCATGGAACAATATACAGACATTGTTTATTTATTTACATTCTCTTATGTACTGTGCTATTCTGCATCAGTGTGGTTTACATTGAACAAACTGAAATTACATTGAAAAGGGCATTATAACTTGGAGATAATTATTTTACAGGGAATATGGGCTATGGAGGGTTAAGTGGCTTGCCCAAGACCACAAGGAGCACCTGTGGGACTAGAAACCCCAGTCCTTCCTGCCCAAGGTTGCTGTCCTCTAGTGGGATTTGAACCCCCAACCTTCCGGTCTGAAGTATCTTGCCCCAACCACTAGGCCACTCCTCCCCACACATTATAATATCCTTTGTTTTATTCTCCATTCCTTTCCTTATGATTATTAGCATTCTATTTATTTTCTTGACAGCTGCTGCACACTGGGTGGAGGGTTTCAACGTGTTATCCATGACGATGCCGAAATCTTTTTGTTTCTGCACGGAAGTTCCTAATGTGAAACCTTGCATCATGCAACCATAGTTTGGGTTGTTCTTTCCTAGGTGAATAACTGTGCACTTGTCCACATTAAATTTCATTTGAACATCCAGTCTTCCAATTTATTAAGGTCCTCTTGCAATTTTTCAAAATCCTCTTGGGTTTTAACAGCTATGAATAATTTTGTGTCATCTGCAAATTTGATTACCTCACTCATTATTCCCATTTCCAAGTCATTTATGAATATGTTAAAAGGCAGCGGACTCAGGACAAATCCCTGGGGTACTCCACTATTCAATTTCTCCATTGGAAAAATTGGCCATTTAGCCTTATCCTCTGTTTACTATCTTTTAACCAGTTCCTGATCCACAATAGTACACTGCCTCCTATCCCATGACTTTTTAATTTCACCAATAGTCTCTCATGAGGGACCTTGTCAAAGGTTTTCTGAAAATCCAGATACAATACATTGACCGACCCACCTTTACCTGTTTATTTACACCTTCAAAAAAATATAACAGGTTAGTAAGACAAGACTTTTTGAAGAGCTCTAAAGACATATCTATTTTCATCCTACTTTACTGTAGAGAACATGTGATTTAATTTGATTTAACCTCTGTAACTTTTTATTCCCACCCTGTTTCTTCTTTAATCCCAGTCTTCTACCCTCTTGAGTTTGCTGTATTGTTAAAATGTAATAATTTGTGTTTAATGTAAACCGCTTTCACCTCCAAGATAAAGTGGTATAAAAAACTGTTAAATAAATAAATAAGGTCTTCCCTGGCTAAAGCCATGTTGGCTGTCTCCCATTAAGCCATGACTATCTACATGTTCAGAAATTTTGTTCTTAATAATGGTTTCTACCATTTTTCCCAGTACTAACATCAGGCTCACTGGACTGTAGTTTCCCAGATCACCCCAGGAACCTTTTTTAAGAATTGTCGTTACATTGGCCATCCTCTAATCTTCAGGTATTACGGATGATTTTAATGATGGTTCACAGATTAATAATAGTAGGTCTGCAATGTCATATTTCAGTTTTTTCAACACCCGTAGATGTATACCATCTGATCCAGGTGATTTGCTACTCTTCAGTTTATCACATAGTTGTAATATATCTTCCTTAGGCAATTGTGAAAAAGGATATAAAAGAGATTTGTTTGCCTAGTGTTCTCTTATTATCTTGTCAGTAGGATGAGAAGAACTTGACTTGTGTACTTCCTTATTCAAGTTGGGCCATTCAGATTAAATATATTATTTAAAAAAAGCATTGGACGACTATTTCTTCATACAGTATTTGAAAGTTTTATAGGTGTTTGCATATATAAGAGGTAAAAATGTGGTTGATTGGGCAGTGAGGGCAGTGATGGCAGTGTTGTTTAATAAAGGGGAGGATGAGAGATCTAAAGGACATTTTAACTACTTGAGTTGTATATATTGCAGTCAAATGACTGAGGGCTCTTTATGGACTGACCCAGGTACCTACATTAAATGTGAATTAAAATTTCATACTACTTGTTCTTCAAGTTACATAGTACAGTATATGCCACCATTTGTTCCCATCCAAAACTGCATATAGGACATACTAGTAGGTCTTTTAAGATACATCTATCTGAACATCAATTGCATTGAAAACTTCTACGGTTCCTACCTCATTAGTGCAACATTGTTTAGATATGTAGCATACATTTCCGTTTTTATGATGGAGAGTCCTGGATTGGATACCTGAACATTGGTGTGGTGGTACTACAGAAGGAACACTCAGTTGTCGGGAACAGTGGTGGATTGTGCTATCATGGTGTTTAACTTAGGAATGGAAATCAATGGAGGATGCCGGTAGTTGCTGCAATAAGAGATGCTGAGACACTGTGGAAATCATGGAAGCAGAGTGAACAGTAAGGTTAAAGTGGCAGGAAAGCAGTATTCTGCTAAGGTTTTAAAGATGAAATGATATTTATGGACTTGTGCAATGAAAGTGCTGGATATGATGTCCTAAAGCAGGATCGACATGTTAATCTGCAAGAAACATATCTGGCATTTATTTGGAATGACTATAAGCTAAATGAAAAGAAACAGAAAAGTATATGAAAGTATTTTGAAGGTTTTTTGATAAATAGATGCATTATAAAATGGACCTTTTGGGAAAACTAGACTGACTAGATAGTGTGTGCGGAGAAGAGGGTCCAACAAAAAGAAAATGTATTGTGAATATAAGCTCCTTGGGTTAATGTTTTTGGATTTAATTGTATTGTGCTATTAACCCTGTGATCATTTAATATTTAAAGAGGTAGAGATAATAGGTATCTCAGAGATCTGTCTAAAGGGGGATGACAAATGGGACAACCTCGATACCTGGGTTCAAACAGACGATGAAATGTTAATGGAAATTAGGGAAGCTAACAAATCTGGCAACACTATAATGATTTCACTTGCCACAATATTTTATTTATTTAACTAGACTTATATAGCACTTTTCTACAAGTTAAAGCAATATACATTCAGGTGCTGTATATATATATTTCCCTTGTCCCTGAAGGGCTCACAATCTATGTTTTTGTACCTGAGGCAATGGAGGGTTAATTGGCTTGCCTAAGCCACAAGGAGCACCTGTGGAACTAGAAACCTCAGTCTTTCTGGCCCAAGGTTGCTGTTCTCTAGTGGGATTTGAACCCCTGGCTCTCTGGCCTGAGGTAACCTGCCCCAACCACTAGGCCACTCCTCCCTCATATTGAGGGGATAAATGTCATGTCAAGAAATTCTATGGTGGTAAAGCTTCTAAATGAAATAAATGACTGATCCATGGAACAGCTGATTCAGGAACCAACAAGAGGAGGAGCTATTTTAGATCTAGTCCTTAGTGAAATGCAGGATGGTGTGAGAGGCAAAGTGATCATAACATGATCAAATCTGAGTTACTAAAATGGAGTTAAGACACATAGGGCCCAGTTCTACGAGGCCTTTCTGGAATGATGCCTCTGTACTCTGCTGCATGCACAGAGCCACAATGTGTACTGTGGAGGACGTGGGTGTGATGGGGACGGAGAGTGGTAGGGGTGTGGGCAGGACAGAACCCCAGATGTACAGGGCTGATTTCACTCATGGCCCTGTATATCTGGAGTCACAGGGAGGATGCCCTGCTTATACCACCTCTGAGGTGGAATAAGAGCAGGGCACCCCTCCAAACATGGCTGGCAGACCCCCCCCCCAGAGTCCAGGAGCCCCACACAGGAGCACCAGGACATAGAGGGTGAGTCCAAGCTGCCCAATCCGGGCCCCAGCAGCCCCCATCGGGGTCAGGTGTCAGGGACTCGGGGGTCAGGGGCTGCAGGCAGGTGGAGCGGTGGGGAGGATGTCTCCATGGATGTGGGAGGAGCATGCCGGGCCCTCCTTGGGCACGATTCTGACAGCTATGAGAACATTTTGCTCCCATGTTTCAGAATCAGGTTCAAATGTCAAATGGGCCCATCTTGCATGGGGCCGTCAGGGCAGCCTGAACATACCCCTTCCAGAACTGGTCTCTAAAGAAATCTACTGCACTAGCATTTAACTTTCAAAAAGATGACTATGATAAAACAAGGAGTATGGTATAAAAAGCTAATAGGAGTGGCTGCAAAGGTTAAGAGTTGAAATCAAGTGTGGACGTTGTTTAAAAATGCTATCTTGGAAGCCCAGACTAGATGTATTCCAATTATGAAAAAAGGTGGAAGAAAGACCAAACAACAGTGAGCATGGATAAAGGTAAGGTAAAAGAGGCTATTATAGTAGGGTTCGTGATGTTTTATAGTGGACCTATATTTGTATTACATACCGCTTAAGATCATTTCTTGGAATGTTTGTGGTTTGGGCAACCCAATAAAGCGGGCCAAAATCCTGCAGGCCCTGGCAAGGCAGAAGGCGGACATTGCTATGCTCCAGGAAACCCACCAGACTGCCGAAGAGCACCGTAAATTATGCCGGGAGTGGGTGGGACAGATCTGGGGGGCCCCAGCCCAGGGGAAGAAGGGGGGTGTAGTGCTCTTGATCCATAAGCGAGTGAGGCTGGAGGTCAGCCGGGACCTTGTTGACCCGACAGGCAGATTTGTGCTGATGCAGGGCGTTCTTGAGGGGAGGCCTGTTATTCTAGGCAATATATATTGTCCCAATGTGCTAGACTTACCCCTTTTTGCCCGTCTCGCCTCCAAAATCGAGACGTTGCCGGAGCCTCCAATGATTTTGGGGGGTGACTTTAATGGAGTCATGGATGTTGACCTCGACACATCTAAAGGGGGGGAGCCGAGAGACAGAATTGCGACAGTTCGGGCACTGCGTCGTTTATGCTCCAGGTTGGGGTTGGTGGATCCCTGGCGACTATTACACCTGGCCGAGCGGGATTATACACATCAATCTCGGGCTCATGGCACCAGCGCCCGTATAGATTACCTGTTGATTTCTACCGGTCTGTTTGCTAAGGTGGAGGATGCTCAGATAGGGCCCATGGAGATATCTGACCATGCTTTTGTTTGGCTCGACGTCTATTGGAATGGGAACTCTCCCCAGACCCAGACCTGGCGATTCCCACTTGAATTATACAGGGACGCACAGTTACGCTCTTTTATAACGGCAGCGGTGGCAGGAATTCGAAGCTGACCATAGGGGTCATCAGGATGACCCAGAATTGCTTTGGGAAACCACGAAGGTTGTTCTGCGGGGGGACATTATAGGGTACCTGGCCCGGAAGAGAAGACTGAGGGCCGAACGTATTATTGGTTTAGAAAAATTGGTGACTCGGCTGCGGCGTCGCTGGGCCCATAACCCAACAGCAGGGCTTAAAAGGATGCTGTGGGACTCCCAAACGGAATTAAATGAACTCTTGCATCAACGGGCAAAGAAGTCTGTGTTATATTATCGTTTCCAACTTTACCGTTATGGGGATAAGCCGGGGAAATTATTGGCCAGATGTCTTTGGGGACCCAGGGGCTCCAAATTAGTGCCGGGCTTGCGGGATGACTTGGGGGCGTTACATCGGGAAAGCCCGGCGATAGTGCGGGTTTTTCGGTCCTTTTTCCAGAGCCTTTATACAGCGGAGTCGTCTTCCCTTACGCAGATGGCGGAGTATGTGGGGGCTTTGGACTTACCTCGCTTGTCGGTGGAGCAAAGAGCACAGTTGGACTGGCCCATAACGGTAGCTGAGCTACAGGGGGTTATTTCCAAAGCCAGCTGTTATAAATCTCCGGGATCTGACGGGCTTGGTGCTGAATTCTATAAAATTCTTAACGATCTGATCTCCCCTACGCTGGCCGCAGTGCATAATCGGAGGGCGCAACAGGGCTACTTTAGGTGGGGGGCCAATCATGCCCATATTGTCCTTATTCCCAAACCGGCAAAGGACCCCCTCTCTGCGGCCTCGTATCGCCCTATCTCTCTGCTTAATTTTGATCTTAAACTGATGGCTAAAATTTTGGCGGATCGTTTGGCGGAGTTTCTGGGGCTGTTGGTTCATGATTCCCAAGTCAGGTTTGTTAAGGGGAGGTATGCTGTTCGTAATTTGCGTAAAATCGTGGCGTCTTTAGAGTGGGTCCAGCAAAGGCAGTTGCCCTCCTTGCTTGTTAGTTTCGACGCAGAAAAAGCCTTCGACCGGGTGGACTGGCAATATCTGAAGTATATCCTTCCATGCTATGGCATAGGGCCTCTATTCTGTAGTATGGTCGCGAGCCTGTATGCCGACCCGACGGCGGCGATACTTTGCAATGGGGTGTTATCCGAGAATTTCTCTTTGCAAAGGGGGACTCGTCAGGGTTGCCCTCTATCTCCCCTTCTTTTTGTTCTTTCATTGGACCCTCTCCTGCGGAGAGTGGCGGGACTGTGTTCCATACGGGGGGTCAGTATTGGTAATCAAGAGTTTAAGATCTCTGCCTTTGCCGATGATCTGTTGGTCCATTTACTTTCGCCTAAAGCCTCCTTGCCTCTTCTTTTACGAGAGTTTCAAACCTTTGGACAATTTGCGGGGCTAAGTATTAACAGGGATAAATCCGTAGCCCTGGACGTGTTGGGATGCCTCCGGAGTGACTGGCGGGTGAGTTCCCTCTTAAATGGGCCGAGACTCAGTTTATATATCTGGGGATTGTACTGCCCTGTCATCCAGGTCGACTATATGGGTGCAACCTGTAGCGGATGCTGACCAAGGTAAGAACCCAGTTGCAGGCCTGGCGGCCTCTCCCATTGTCCCTATTGGGGAGAATAGCGGCGATTAAATTGGTGCTCTTGCTGCGGCTATTGTATTGGTTGCAGACCCTCCCTGTTTGGCTTCTCCGGCGGGATGTCTGGCGTTTCGAGGCGGAATTTCGAGGCCTCCTTTGGGGGGGGGGGCGAGAGCGCGGGTCCCCTACGGTCGGCTGGTGGAGAGGTTGCGGCGTGGGGGGTGGGGGCTTCCAGATCTTGGTGCTTATGCATTGGCCTGCCAAGCGCGCCACTTGGGGGACTGGCTGGGGGACACCGACTTTTATACGCCCAGGGCCTTGGAGGAGGCATATGTGGCATCCCACTCTCTTCGGGCCTTATTACACCTGGAGGTCAGCCAGTGGCCTCCTCACCTGGCTGAGAGTGTTCTGCTCCTTCCGGTGTGTAAGATCTGGCGGCAGCTGAATGCTTACTGGGGCCGTAATTGGAAGGTGTCGAGCTGGATACCCCTTCGGGGGAATGCCAATTTTACTCCGGGAACCAAGACCGCCGCCTTCCGTTTTTGGGGGGAGAGAGGTGTCCGTAACTTCGGCCATGTGGTGGACTTGACGGGGAAACCTAAACCATTTCTTGCACTATCTCGTGAGTTTGAACTGCGGCCCCACCATTCCTTTGCGTATATGCAAGTGGCCCACTATGTGGCCTCCCTTCCGGGAGCAGAGTTACACAGTGACCGCTCATCCCAGATTATTGCGTTCTTCAGCCTGGGCGATGCGGTACGACCGTCCATCCGGGTTTGTCACCTTAGGCTGGAGCAGTTCTGACCGCGGCCTGATTATGGTAGAGTGGAACAGGCTTGGGGGGCTGAAATGGGGCGGGAGATCCCCCATGAAACTATCCTGGTGGCCCTTCGGAGAGTGGTGAGCCTGGTGGAGGGGGCCCGCTGGCGGGAAATGCAACTTAAATGTTTGACTAGGGTCCACTTCTCCCCGCGGAGGGCCCTTCGTTGCCACCTGACTGTGGATGGCAGTTGTCCGTGATGTGCGGCGCCCATGGCGACGTTGTTACATATGTGGTGGGGTTGCCGATGGATTCTCACATATTGGCAGAGGATTGCTCTGTATGTAGCCCATCTGCTGGGCCAACCAGTCAACTGGGATGCAGCCTTGGTGGTCTTGGATCTCTTGAGCCTCACCTCTCCGAAGGGGAAATGGGGTCGCTGGTTTGTGCGTAAGGCATGTCTGGTGGGTAAGGGGCCACTGTTGCGGTGGTGGAGAGACAGCCACCCTCCCTCCTTTTGGGAGTGGCGGAATTCTTTCCATCAGCTTATGCTCCTGGAGTGTAGGGCGGCCCGGGGTCATGTCAAGCGATGGTCCGCCTTCTTGCTACTCTGGGACCCATATATTCAAACTTTGAGTGCCCGGACCCGTAATACGGTCCTTCAGTTGGGTTGTTGATAACCTTACTTACCTTGCAGTGTTCGGGGGGTGCTGTGTGGAACTTTCAAGATGGTCCTGCGTGGCCTTGGCACGGGTTGGGAGGGGGGGAGGTAGGGGAGGGAAGGGGGGGGAGGGGGGTTGGGGTAGAGGGGTGAGGGTAACCTTTGAAAATCCATGTAACCATCAATGTGTACTGCCCCTGGGGATAAGAGCCAACCCCAGGGAGTGGCGTTTTCTTTTTTGTTATGTATCTTATTGTTTCTTCTGATGGTTTCTAAATAAAACTTTGAAAAAAAAAGAGGCTATTATAGCTAAAATAATATCATTCAAAAAATGGTAAAAGGATCTGAGTGCAAAAAATAGGAAATAGCATAAGTATTGGCAAGTGAGATGCAAAGCATTGATAAGAAAGGCAAAAAGAGTTTGTAAAGAAACTTTTCATAGAGACAAAAATATGTAGCAACATTTTTTTAAGGAACATTACAAGCAAGAAGTCTGTGAGGGAGTCAGTTGGACCATTAGATTATCATGTGGGAAAAGGGATGCTCAGGTAGGACAGAGCCATAACAGAGAGACTAATTGAATTCTTTGCTTTGGTCTTTACTCAGGAAGAAGATGCCAGAAATGGTATTTAATAATGATGATTTGGAGAAACATACATCTTAGTGAATCTGGAAGACGTAATAGGCCAAATCAATAGCTAAAGGATAACAAATTATCAGGATTGGATGGTATATACTACAGAGTACTGAAAGAAATAAAAAATGAATTTTTAAATCTACTATTATTAATCTGTAACTTATCATTAAAATAATCTATGGTAGCTGAAGACTGGGGGGTGGCAAATGTAATGCCAATTGTTACAAAAGCTTCCAGGTGTGATCCAGAAAACTAGAGACCAACATGCTCTTCAAGCTGCGCGGGAGTCTGGCAGTGCAGCTGCTGGGAAGGGGAGGTGCTGCAAAAACCATGCATTTAGTGGTGAGGAGCAGGCAGCCATCCAGCTAGAGTATTTCCATGCATCTTGGCAGGAATGCTGCTATGATCAATGACCCTGACACCAGTTCCAGGCAAAATAGTAAAATCTTTTATAAAGAATAAATTTGCTGAACACATAGTTAGACATGGCTCTTCAATTTGGAAAAGAGACAGCTGAGGAGAGAAATGATAGAGGTCTATAAATTAATGAATGGAGCAGAGTGGGTAAATGTAGATCGATTGTTTACTCCATCAAAAAGTAGAAAGTCTAGAGGACATCACAATGAAGCTACAATGTAATCCATATAAAGGTAATAAGAGAATTTTTTTTTCACTCAATGCGTAATCAAACTCTGGAATTTGTTACCAGAGGATGTAGTAAAAGTTGCTAGTGTAGTTGATTTTAAAAAAGATTTGGACAAGTTCCTGGAGGAAAGGTCCATATATCATTATTAAAGAAGACCCAGAAAATCCACTTCTTCCCCCCGTACAAGCATTGTAGAACTTATGTACCTTTTTAGTAACCTGCCAGGCAGGGCCAGCTGAAGAATTTCTGCAACCCTAGACCATCCCCCCTCAGCTGCTGTCACCCCCCCCAGCTGCCACCGCTGTCCCCCCCAGCTGTCGCTAATTCCATCTGAGGAGGGAGAGGTGGGCAGCGGCAATTTTTGCAAAAGTGGCAGCTTTTTGCTGCCGCTTTTGGAAATACTGCCACTACCCACCTCCCCTCAAATGGAATCAATGGCAGTGCCAGCCACCCATGTGTGCCACTGCAGCTGCCCACCCGGGCTGGCTGTTTAGCTCACCTAGTGGATGGGCCGGCCTTGCTGCCAGGTACTTGTGTCCTGGATTGGCCATTGTTAGAAAACAGGATACTGGGCTTGATGGACCTAAGTCTGACCCAGTATGGAATTTCTTATGTTCTTATGTCTCATTTAGCCAAGAGAAGACATGCCTTGCCAATCTTCTACAATTTTTTGAAGCTGTAACTAACTATGCAGATAAAAAGGGAATCAATCGATATACTATATCTGGATTTTTGAAAAAGCTTAACAGTTAAGTCCTTTAGGAAAGTCTCCTGAAGTAATTACGAAGCCATGGAATAGGAAACGATGCCCTGTTATGGATTGGGAACTGATTAAAAGATTAAAAAAAACAGAATAGTTTCAAATGACCAATTTTCTCATTGGGGAGATGTTAATAGTGAAGTACCACAAGGGTCTGTACTGAGTATGGTGCTTTATAGCATATTTATAAATGACCTGGGAAAGGGAATGACAAACAAAGTGATCAGAATTTACAGATGTCAATAAACCACCAAACTAAAGAGTAATAAATCACCAGATGGTATACACTCTAAAGTTCTGAAAGAACTCAAAAATTTAATTTCATACTTATTACTAAACTATCGTTAAAAGCAGATATAACACCTGATGATTGAAGGCTTATACAATGCCAATTTTTAAAAAAGGACTCCAGGGTTGATCCAGAAACCTAAAAACGAAACGAGCTTAGTGGTTATGTCAGCATAATGGTAGAAGCTAATACTAGTCATATTGATAGATTTAACCAAGGGAATCCTTACCAATCTGTTTTGGTTTCTTCAGAGGTGTTAATAAACATGTGGATTAGAATGAGCTGGTTGATATGGTGTATCTGAATTTTTAAAAAGGCATTTGACAAGTCCCTCATGACAGACTCCTTAAAAAATTAAAAAGTCATAGAATAGGATGTAATATCGTCTCATGGACTGGTTACTGGTTTAAAGACAGAAAACAGAGAAGAGCATTAAATGGTCAGTTTCCCCAGTAGAGCAAGATAAATTAATGGTGTTCCCAGGGTCTGTACTGTGTGACAAAGGTCCCTCCAGGGTTAGTTCTCTGGGAGAGAAACTTGGCACTGAAGACCTTTATCATAAATGAGCAGGACACTGTTGAAGTAGTTCCATGTTTTATTTACAAGTTTAAATGGAAAGCATCTCCATAGACTTTCTACTAACAATCAGGGGTTTGAAAATAGAAAATATGAATAAAAATCTATTTTTCTTCAGGGCAGCCATTTGCCTAGGTGCTGATTTTGCCGCTTCCTGGGGCACTTTAGTTTTTATATTTTGATTTTGTGGGCTTTTTTTAAAGGTTGCCTTCTGAGAGTCTTCTTCTCAGCAGTTCATGCTGTAGCCATGCTTGACGGATGTGCGGCCTGTGTGGGCTTCTGGTGAGGAGCAGCATATAGCTGTGCTCCTAGATTACTTAGGTCAGTGTTTCTCAAGCCAGTCCAGCAGTAACTTTTGGCTACTTTGATTTTCAGGACAGCCACAATGAATATGCATGAGAGAAAACTGCATGCACACTGCATCACGTGCAAATGCATCTCATACCTATTCATTGTGGATAGCCTAAAGACTGAGAAATATTGACTTGTATCTGTACTGGTGAGGATAGCTGGGAAGGGTAAGCTGCTGCAAATGTTAAGCACCAATTTATTTTCAGGAATGAAATAAAATTTTGAATGAAAGTAGGTGTGATAATGATTTGGTTTGTTTAAATGTCAACTGACCTGTGGGGTTTTCAGTTTGCTTACATTACTGTCTTAACCCTTCCTATCTAAGCACCACTGGAATAGCTTTTTTTTTTTTACATTCCATTTCCAAAATCACAAATTTTGCCAGCATTTAAATTAAGCTGTTCACCACCACCATGGAAAATCACACCTAAGTGCTTAAAGTTTCAATTTAGTTGCTTATATCTAGGTGTGTAAATTAGGTGTCTATCACTGGAAACGCGCCCTTTTCTGCATGGGAAGTAATTCCATATGTAGGTCAATTTGCATATTAATATATGAAAAATAGGTTCCAAAGGGTATATCGGTAACAATTTAATTGCTCCGAAAATGTATAGTAAAGTGGTGTAAGAGTAGCCTAGTGGTTAGAACACTGGCTTGGTAACCAAGCGACCAGAATTCAACTCCTATAGCATGCTTTGGGCAAGTCACTTAACTCTCCATTGCCTTGGAAGAAAGACCTCGCAATCTATTTCCAGTCACACTGGCAAGAAAACACAGGAGCTGCTGGGTCAGCACTGACTCGAAGGCACACATTACATGCTTAGCATACCTTAATACACTGTCCTCTTTGAGAAAACTTTAAAGACTACAAAAGTAATTTGAGCTTGAAAAAAATATAGCTTGAGGTAATTTGGGTTGTTTTTGAAGCTTTAACGTTAATCTCAGAATAGCCATTTCTATTGTTTTGTTTTATGAATACAACCCAGTGTTGAGGACTTGTATCATTCCTACATGTTATCAATACCTCCTATTAACCATCCATCTAAGGATCAGTTAGAAAGCTTTTACCTTGGTGGTTCACCTACATCACATTATCAGCTGTCAAATCAGTTACAAATCTGTATGTCTCTCCATGTAATAACTTAGCACAAAATTGCTTGTTTCTAAGTGTCAGCCCTTGTTACTGCCATTGCAAATGAGGATAGCATAAAGAAACAACCTTAAAGCCAGTCCTGTGCTTTTTGCAACTCTGTTCAATAACCCTGCAAAAGAAAAATCTTTGTCCAGTAAATAGATCTCAAGTGTAGGTCACATTTAGAATACTCCAACCTTCCCAGAAGCTCTCTTTTTTATCACTATGTTTTATTGGGTACTGGCGGAGCTGACTTTAAACTGGATTATATTCAGACCTCAATTTTTTCCCTGGAAAGCTGAGAGGATGGCAAACTTTCAGAAGACACCTAGCATGTATCATTTTGAATCATTCAGAAATCACCTTTGCAAAAAGGAGAAGCTTCGAGCTATGCTGCAATTGTCAGAGAGAAGACGAAAACGCGGGGCTATGGTGATCGGTGTTTTAGGTCTTCATCATTTATCAGCTCGCTGTTTTAACACTGATGCTTTCTGCCTATCTCGACATTAGGTTCCGTTTTGGTTTCAGGTTCCAGATTGTATGCTAGACTTCTTTTCTATTGTGGAAGTTTAGTTTGTACTCTGTTATCATAGGTAGGTCATCACAACTCAACATGGATATCCCGGAAGTCCTTTTGGGACATGAAAAGGTGTGTGCGGATGTGAATGTCACATCTGAATACTGACCCAAGTGCTTCCTGTATATAAAATAGTATAGTAGGACAGGATGGGATCTACACATCAATAACACATCCATGTGTGAATTAGGGAGGCATAAGGCATGACTAAAAACTCCAAATACAGAAACAGAGGGGGGGGGGGGGGGCTTGATTTCTGTAACGTAGCATTCTCTGGCATCAGCCAGTCACAATTACACCGCCTTCAATTATTACAGAATACCACAGCTTGAATCATCACTCATACTCAGCGAAGAGAACATATCACCCCCATTTTGATTAAGCTACACTGGCTTCCATTAGCCTACTGCTCCAAGTACAAAGTCCTCACTCTTGTTCACCATGCTATATACAACTCCACTCCACAATACTTAGCCAACTTGCTTCAGTTTCATACACCCACTTGCAGTCTTCGATCAGTTCATGTTGGTCACCTGGTCCTCCCATCCCCATCACATGCGCGCCTATGGTCTACTAGATACTCTGCATTTTTTTTGGGGGGGTCTCTCACTCTGGAACTCTCTACCCTTGTTTTTATGACAGGAACCCTCCCTCTCCAAATTTAAGACCCTACTGAAAACCTCTCTTTTCTGCTCTGCCACTGACTCTTCCATCATCCCTCTCTCGACAAGCAGTGTGATTAATTTCTTTCTGTTCTATCATTTATTGTAGTTCTCTTTCCCTTTCTTGTCTCAACCTATCTTTTTATGTTTTTTTCCCTATTGTAAACTGCCTTGATATAATAAAAGGTGTGGTATATCAAGTAATAAATAAACAATTAATCCAATTTATATATATAACCTAGCTTTTATGCTTACTCCTCAGGGAACACACCTGTTTAGATAGGAGGAAAATCAAATGTCCTTAGCAATCATTCCTAAAGATGATGGATTGAAACACAGGTGGAGAGAAAGATGAATAAAAATATTGAAGTTCACATCATTGTATCCCTGGTCCATTTAATCTGTACTGGATATTGGATTTGGGGGTTATTTAGAGCTATATTTGCAATTTCCACTTGGAAAATCAGGCATTTACATGTGAAAATGGCATGCACTGAATTTACATGTGGATGTCCTTACTATGTAGAAATTATAAAGGGGCATGGTTGGCCTGGGCACATTGTATGTCTGCCGGGATTTACAGCGGCTCCCTGTCACGTGAACATTTTTAAAGGTGCTAAGTCGGGAGAGCATACTTTCTGGCAATGGAGAACCTGTTGTTGGCATTGGCAGGAGCCGGTGTTAAAGCCAGAGAGAGGCTTCTTGGATGGGGTGGCCCAATGGTGACATCATTCTTGGGCACCCTGGGACGATTGAAAAGACCGCACAGCTTTTCACGGCCACATTTGGGTGTCTGAAGGGGCATGTGACCAAAGGGGTTTGACTACCCACAGGCCAATCCCTAACTGGCTAGTTTCAATTCTTCCACACTGCCTGCAAAATGAATCTCTCTCTCGCCATCCATACCAAGGCCCACAACTTCGATAAGAAAAGAGATAGAGCAAGAGAGACTTTTAAAATTGGAAATTACCTGCAACATGCTGAAGCTGGGCTTCAAGAAGTGCTTCAAATGTGCTTGTAAAATGAGCATTTTGGATGCACACGATCGTGCCTGCATTGCCTCAGTAAGGACCACCAAGTCGAAGACTGCTTTCTCTGTGCCGAATGTCCCACAGAGCAAGGAAGTCCCGTAGCCATGCCCTCTGAGATTTTCTCTCCCAGGCCTCCTCTCCAGTGAAAAAGCCCTCAGACTGCATGGATGGAACCCCCACAGCAATGGCAAACTGTTGTTAGATACTGCTCTGCCTTCCATTTCCAGCAGCAATCCTCTGCACTGCCTGCTTCACGCGGAGGTGCCCTCCGCTCTCCCAGCTGCTTCTCTGGCCTCCATCGCTGCCCTGGAACTCCTGGTGTGGGAACCCAGCCTTGTTCCTGCCCTCAGCCATGCTTTCTCCACTGCCATTTTGCCTGAGCTCACCACCCCAGCACCGATTGGCCAGAGGGATGCAAGCCACCTATCCTCTATGCCTACTGGCCTTCGTCACTCTGATGCTGCAGAGCTTCCCCAGTCAGTACTGCCGACCTCTTCAGCACCACGGTGCCATGGAGTTCACAGCTGGAACAGCCCCCGATTCCAAAAGAACTCCCACAGCCCTGATTAGCAGTCCCAACATCGGCGCAGCCCCCATAACTAGCATAAACACCGGAGCAATCAGGGTCATCATTGGGAGGATTGCAGGGATCATAGCAGACATCATCGGAGCAAGGGACACAACAACTGCAGCAGCAGCAGTGGCTCTTTCAGCTCTTCACACCGCTGGAAGAAAAGCAGGTACACTCGCAGCCTCACCTCTTCTCCCAGGCTCGAGTAGCACTTCCTGCCAAAGGGACCCCTTGGACAGCCAGGAGGCAGGCAAACATCCCCCCCCCCTCCGGAGCAGGAGGACCACTTCAGGGCCCAGGAGGATCAGTTATATTTCTCCAATTTTTCTCCAGATTTTTCCAGCACTGGTCAGCAACCCTGCCTCTCACTATTGCTGCAGCCTGCACATCTGACCTGGGACCTTCCACTACACAGGCACCCACATCTGGAACTTCCGGCAGCAGCCTGCACTGCACAGCCAACTATGTCTCAGCTTCCCCATCCGAGCCATCACCCTCACCATCTAGGGACTCCTCCCCGGGACTCTTGATCCATTAATCCCCAAGTCCCATGGGGACACTCAACAAGGAGGAGGATGTGACAACCCAAGGGTCCCAAGCCTCTGGAGATGCCCTCACAATGGCAGCAGAGGGAACACCCGAGGCTCACCTCCCTCCTGCTGCACCAGAGGACTTGACATACCCTAAATTTTTACAAAAGGTCACAACCGCACTTGCCATCGCACCCGCAACCAACATAGACTAGCAGGCTGAAACACAAGCAGCCCTCAAGTTCCTTGAAACACCCAGAACAGTAGAATTGCTCCCGGTACACCCATTGCTGTGTGAGAATTTGACTCAATGTGGCAGCACCCTGTCTCCTCCAGGAAGCTAATTACCCAGTACAAGCCGCCCCAGGATTCAACAAAATGCAACTCCCATACCACTCCATCATGGTGGAGTCGGCCCTCAAGTATGCCAAGTCTGCCTGCACCCACGCCAATAACCCACATGGGCAGGACCACAAGCTACTTGACAATGTGGGGAGAAGGGTTTTCCAAGGGGCCATGCTGGGCACAAGGGTAGCTGCCCACCAGCTCCAGCATGCCCTTTACCAGGATGTTTACTGGGAACCTTAAAAACACCATTTTGACTCTCGGCCCAGAAGCAAAGACAGCCACCACTGCATCCCTCATGGATCTTGAGGAGTATACAAAACACCAAGTCCGGGCAGCCTTCAATGCCTTTGACATGACTGCCCGCACCGCAGGAACTGTATCTCGGCTTGCTGCCTTGCTTGACTATGAGCATCTGGTCTGTGAGAAGACACCCATGATCACATCACAGATGCCTCCTACCTGGCGCATGCTTTTTGGGGACAAGGTGACAGACACTGTCAATAATATGAAAGACCACTGCACCACTCTACAGACCCTTGCGGAGGAGGGCCTAGAGTGAGCCTCCTCCAACTGCAAGGGTACGTACCACCAGAAATCCTACTCCTCAAGGCGTCATAACTCTTACAACTGCTATCGCAAGTGGCAACCCCCACAATACAAGCAAAAGTCCTATCAGAACTCCTATCACTGAAAGCCACGTCAGTGGGAATGGAGACAGCAGAAACCCACGCAGTCCAACGTGGGGAAGACCAACCTGTCCTTTTGACAAGAACACTGTGGCCAACCTCCCCACGGAGGACTACCTAACAGCCTTTCTACATGCATGGGAATCCATCACAATGGACAAATGGGTCCTGCAGATCATCAAGGAGGGGTACTGCATAATATTTTTTACCCCCCTCTTGCAATGCTGCCCACTCTCCAGCAGCACACCATCACCTTCACCCCTCACCATAGCGATGGTACTTCTCTCCATTCTGGCCTCCAGGGAGATAGAACCTGTACCGCCCAATGAACTCAAAACTGGCTTCTACTCCAGATACTTCCTGGTCCCCAAGAAGTCCAGTGGCATCCACCCAGTCCTCAACCTCAGGCACTTCAAGAAGTTTATCATCAGGGAGAAATTCAGAATAAACTCCCTGGAATCCATTCTGCCTCTCATCCAGCCCTGCAAGTGGCTGGCCTCATTGGACTTTCAGGATGCCTACATGCACATTCCCATGCATGTGAAGTATAGGAAATACCTGTGTTTCCAAGTTCTGGGGAACCACTACCAGTACAGGGTTCTCCCCTTTGGCCTCTCCCTCGCACTGTGGGTGTTTACCAAGTGCATTGTAGTGGCGGTCGCACACCTACCCAAGCAGGGTATCTGCATATTCCCATACCTTGATGACTGGCTGATCTCTGTCCCATCATCTCAGGAGGCCTGTGCAACTCTCCAGCAAATCCTCCACCTCTTGGCTTCCCTGGGTTTCCTTGTGAACCATTAGAAATCCCACCTTCACCCTTCCCAGAATCTGGAGTTCATCGGGGCCGATATCGACATAGTTCTGTCCAGGCCATTCCTCCCACTGCACTGGAAGGATGCCATCATCAATCCAACTCTGAGCATTTCATCCACCAAACACACCAGTACATGGAATCTGCTATGCCTCCTGGGCCACATGGCACTGGCCGCACAGGTTTTACACTTGGCAAAGCTACAAATGTGCCACTTGCAGTGGCACCTGCACACCCATTGGAGTCAGTACTCGCAGCCCCTATCTACGTGAATTCCTCTGGACATGGCGCTAATGGATTCCCTGTTCTTGTGGGCCTGCAGGGAGAGCCTGGCACATAGCAAGATACTCCAGCAGTCCACCCACTATCTGGTCATCACCTCTGACACCTCACCGGTAGGCTGGGGAGCTCACTGCCTATGCCTCTGCACCCAAGGGGCCTGGACAGCAAAAAAGTGGACATTTCACATCAATCTGCTAGAGCTCAGGGCAATATGATATGCCCTCAGGGCCTTCCAGGACCTCATCTCCGACAAGACAGTCCTGATCCAAACAATCAGATATCCATGTTTTAAATAAACAAGTAAGGGGGGACAGGCTCCCGTTTCATCTGCAAGGAGGCCCTAAAACTAGGAACATGCCCTGGACAAGCACTGCCTCCTATGAACCTCCTACCTTCCAGGATCACTGAACCAGCTGGCAGATAGGCTAAACCGCTAGCTGAACTCACACAAATTGACCATCAACCCTTGGGTCAGCGGATTCCATCTTCCAGCGGTAGGAGCAACCACTAATCGGACCTATTTGCCACCAAGGAGAACACGAAGTGCACTCCCTTCTGCTTGGAACACCCATCCACCCACAGCATCACCACGGATGCTTTTGATGTGTCATGGGGGAGTGGTCACTTGTGTATGCCTTTCCCCCCTCCCCACTCATCTCGATGAACATACAGCGGATCATCTCAGACAGAGCACAAGCAATTCTCATCACATTCCACTGGCCATGCCAGGTGTGGTTCCCCTAACTTCACTGCCTTGACCTGGAACCCCCAACATGCCCTCCCTGGTGCCAGATCTCATCACTCAGAATGGCAGAGATACTCTCCACCCCAACCTTCAGACATTAGCCCTGACAGCATGAAAATTGAAAGGGTAATGCTTTCGCTCCTCCACCTGCCCTCTGAGGTACAACAGGTGATACTAGCGGCTAGACACCCCTTGATGAGAAAGTCTTGCAGTCTGAAATGGTGACCTTTCTGTGCCTGGTGCTTGCCACGACAACTGGACCCCTTCACCAGCCCAGTGGCACAAGTCCTCCAATACCACACCTCCCTCTTCCACCAAGGCCTCAAGACACAGTCCATCCATGTACATCTTTCAGCGAATGCAGCCTTCCATGACCTACCTGGTGACAGTTCCATAGCAACTTTGCTGCTAGCCACCCACTTTACGAAGGGACTATCTAATCTCCACCCACCAATTCAGGCCCCTGTGCCCCACTAGGATCTCAACATCATCCTTAACCAGCTGACATGGACACCCTTCAAACCTCTACAGTCAGCGGAGCTGAAATATGTCTCAAGGAAGACTTCCTAATAACGATCATGTTGGCCAGATAGATCAGTGAGCTACAGGCCCTAGTGGCTCACCCACCGTACTCACTGATCTCCCATGACCAGGCCAGCCTTCAGATGAACCCCAGGTTCATCCCTAAGGTAGCGTCTGCCTTCTATGTCAACCAGACCATCGAGCTCCCATGTTTCCACCAGGAGCTCCATATCTCCCCTGAGGAGCAGAGAATCCACACCCTGGATTGTGTCAAAGCCATGCGCATCTATCTGCACCAGACGGCCCCCCCCCCCATCAGAAGGGGACACAACGTTTTGTCTCCAATGACACCAATAAACCAGGCCGCCCTGTCACCAAACGGACTTTTTCACTGTGGATCTCCACCTGCATGGCCTTCTGCCTGGAGCAGGCAGGTGCTCAAGCTGCACCAAGGATAAACGCGCACCAGCTCAGGGTACTGGCCACCACCATTGCCAACTTGCATTCGATACCAGTGGCTGACATCAGCAAAGCCACCACGTGGTCCTCCCTGCACACGTTCCAGAAGTACTACTGTCTCAACCTCGCAGCACAAATGGTCACATCCTTCAGTCAGGCGATCCTAACCACAGCAGAGACCCTGGATCCCTAGGACAGACTCAGCACTGAACTCTCCTTGGATACTGCACTGTTTGCACTAGCTCTCAGGATGTTCCACTGTTTGCACTATCTCTCAGGACATTGCACTGTGTTGCATAATATGTCTATTACCTAACTGTTAACACACATTGCATACAGTTGTAATGCATGCAGCATGTCTGCTTGCATGCTACTGTGTTCTGCTTGCCCTGCACCTGCTCTTGTTGTTCTCATTTCTGTTCTTGTTTGCATTGCTGTTTGGGTATGTGTTGCACTGTTCTTGTTTAGGTGTTCCCACCAAAAAAAACTCCATTCCTAAAACCCTGTCATCTGTCATCATTCTCTATCGACTTCATGCCTGCTTAGCCAGCTATGGCCTCCCTCCACCTACCACAGCAAATCGCAGCTGGGGAGGCACCAATGTGACTGACTCATCCTGATTATCCTAGGAGAAAGTGAGGTTACTTACCTATAACAAGAGTTCTCCATAGACAGCAGGATAAGTCAGCTACAAATACCCGCCCACCTCCCCTGGAGGTGGTTGGCCTCTGACCAAGCACCTGCCTCCTAGCGACAAGGACTCAGCTTATGATGTACTGACCAGCTAGGGGCGGGCCTGTGGGTAGGGCTAGTTGGCCCATGCTCAGAAGGGCTAAGCCCTTCTGAGCTAGAGAGAAAGTACTTCCATCTCGGCGCCGTCGGATGACGTCACCAATGTGGCTGACTTATCATGGAGAACTCCTATTATAGGTAAGTAACCTCGCTGATTTGCATGTTTTAAGAGCCTTCAAGGACTGGGCAGAACCTTGTCTAGCATGATAAGAGCCAAGTACTGATAACCTCTGATTTAATAATCTGAATATCCTAGACATGTCAATTGAACACCTGGCTTGCAAAAAAGACACATGACTAGCTGAGCCAATCAAGATTACCTTTCCACGCAGGCCTTCATCTCAAGAAATAGTAAGAACCAGTCGTGGGCTTACAAGAAAATATAAAAACTCATCTCTGTCTCTTTCAGTGGGGGCTGCTCTGCTGGTCACCTTTGCAACGAAGAGGGTAAGACCTTCTCCCACCCTCTCTGTAAGAAAAGAAAATCTTCTCTACAAGCAAATAGAACTCTTCGAAGGAATAATGATCGTAGACCCATCTCTAGAAAAGAAATACAGAACACTGACCAGTATTGTTTACAGTGAGTTAACCCTGATCAAGCACAATTCAGGATCTCACAATTTCTCTTGTTGTTGCGTATTTTCCTTGCATAAATCTCAGAAGAAAATATAGATGTATATAGTTGAGAGCTCTTAATTATTGAATAAGCTTGTAATTTCTCTAAATAAAACTGGTCTGCAACTTAAGAAAGAAAGTCTAGTCTTTGTCTTTTCTTCATTAATATGTTGCAGTGCAGGCTGTAATTGAAGGCTAGTACATAATCCCCAGTACATATATATTAATGTAACCAGTTTTCTAGAGGGTATAATCAAAGAATCTCTTCAATTATATTATCACAATTAAACAGGATAGAAGACCCTGTCTCTCCCCTCCTAAGAAAAGGCTACATCAGAAATTCACTACTTTCCCAATGGAATACCCCCTCCTAAAAGAAGGTTGACAAAGAGGATAAAAAGAAACTAAAGTTATTAATGAAGGACTCGGACCTGGGATCAATCTGATGTTACAATTTGATTCTATGAAATTTATTATTATTATTTTTTATCAAATATTAAGTATATCAATCCAAGGTAAGTATATATACAGGTATTTCTATTAGGGTTTCAATTCATACACTGTTTTCGTTCCACAGTTCATTCAAAATAATAAATACAAAAATCCCCCCTCCCAAAAAAATTTATATGTAAAGTATGGTTTCTTCCTTCAGGTACTAAATGGTTGTAAAGTCATCAATTAATGCATTTGAGCTCAAATTGCAAATATTTATATGAATTATTTATCCATCAAAAGGAGAAGAGTGGTGGGGCCCAATTTCTTCTTCAGCAGGTTCCGGAACAGACATACGTTCTTCTAACCCTCCGGGAGCTGGTCTTCTTCTTCTTCTGTCTCTTTTTCTCTGAAACCTACCCTTTCAATAACCCCATCATTATTCCTCCTCCTCCTCCCCTTTCTCTCTCTTTAAAATAGCAGGGACAAAAATTAAGGGGTCCCTGAAAGCAAGCTTGCTGTGGCAGTAAAAAATCACTTTCATTCACTTTTTCTCTTATCACAAAGCAGTGAACTCACAACAGGAATTCCCACACTACATCCAACAATTAATGTCTTTCAGTCCTTGCATTCTTGTGCTCAGGTATACATCACCTTTCACACTCCACACAGAACACACTGTTACCCTTATCCTTTGAAAATCCCAATCAAAGAATCTTCTAAAAATATTTTTTTCTGTTGTATTCACTTTCCTACACTATTAGATCCCTTATTTTTCCCTCTGACCAATAAAACTATCCCAGCCCACCAACTCTCAAATAAGGGAAAAGAGGAGAAAGCCTTGGAAATCCCTTTTTCTCCTTAGTCCTATTGACTTAATGAGTCCCACAACCCCTATCCCTCAAAAATATCCTGCTGCTTTCTACCCACTCAGTCCTCAACCTGAAGGAAATAAGAAAAAATCTAACTCACTCAAAAACTCTGACCAACTGTTCTACACATTTACAGTCTCAGCCAAACACTCTTTCTCACTCAGAAATATTCACTTTTAAAGGTTCTTTTATTCACACTACCAACTACACTTCCACACTCTTTCACATACAACTGCCAACTGCCTCTGAACAAGCTTACTCACTAGCATTCCATTCACTGACAGGGTGTTCCTACGCTATCTGACATCACTAAATAGTCCATTCTAAACTTAATAACATCCCTAATTTCCCTTAAGTTTCCAAAATTCCTTCATACTTATCAGTAAAAATCCCTTTATTAAAAATTTCCCAGCCGTCATGACACTTTTCCCTCCTTCTAAGAAGCTGCTTGTCTTATCTTCCTCAGAACACTCACTGTTACAGCTGATCTTTTTGCTACAGTTTCCAACAATAGATCACTCCTCCCCTCTGCTATGTACCTACAAACACTTAAAATTTACTATTTTTATATCTTAACCATCACATTTCCTTTTTAGTTTTACAGAATTAAGATTCACAAAACTTCAACATATATCTAATACACTTTAAATGGTTTTAAAACTCATTTTATTTCCAGTAATAAACTTTATCAAATTGTCACTTAAAAATATTACAACTTCATAAAAATAATTTTCTTCTGTTTTTTTAACCCTCAAAGAGACTTTTTATTTGATTTGTACCTTCTAATTTATTCAAAAGGGGGAAAAGCATTTTGCGCCAGAGGTAGGATGGTTTACACCAGGTTTGACCTTGCACCCTAGAAACATTTTCAAAGTGCATAAAATGCTTGGATTTTCCAGCAACCTTGATGTTTCTGGGACGAAGTTCAATTTTTGAAAAAGAAGAGAGGGAAATTAGTTAAAGTAGAAAAAGAAAGAAAGAGCGAGGGAGGTGCTTGTCACTCAGAAACACGAGAACAGAAGCTTGTCAAATCTACAGAGAAAACCATAAAAGATTCACTATAGATTAATGTAAAAATTACAGATGAAAAAGACTCCAGGGTATCTTTTGAACTTAAGCCTGTAAATTATAATTACTTTATGGTAATTGACTGCTATTCCCCTGAATACCTTAGGTCACAATAAAGGTAAGTTCGTGCCAGAGTGTAATAATTAGTGATGGATTTCTGAAACCTGTAGACTTTAGCTTAGGTCCTCTATCCATCACACACTATATAACATTGAATAGGCCAATTAATCGACTGCTCAAATTTAGAGTTTAATTTGTTGATGGGCTTGGCATCCATTCATTTTTTAATAGGTTCAAGTGGAGTTTGAGTGGGATTATT
Source organism: Ichthyophis bannanicus (assembly GCA_033557465.1). Classification (NCBI taxonomy): domain Eukaryota; kingdom Metazoa; phylum Chordata; class Amphibia; order Gymnophiona; family Ichthyophiidae; genus Ichthyophis; species Ichthyophis bannanicus. Next base: position 870,652,993 of record CM066036.1, read on the forward strand.
GTGTATAACTGAAGGCATATATATGAAAATGTATCATGTTGGTGCGCGTCTCTAGGTGGTGCCTGACTACGTGCATCATGATAGATCAAGTATCAAGATACTACTCTTTACAGAATACTGTGGGATACATCAAGCAGATTCAAGTGCATACCCAATATAAGGGTCCCTTGCACCTGACACCTCCTACGTACCTGCTATCAAGAATGTAGATAGTAAATGTAAATAGTCAGTGAATGTTAGCAAGCTCAACTGGTTACACTGTACAGCAGGGACTTGTAATTTTGCTTTTCTTAAAGCGTGTAATAGAGAAATCAGGATACACGTCCCTGCATGCAATGGGGTAAACCCAGGACTAGATCAAGCCTGTCAAGCGCATCTGGAGCCAGTTGGCAACCTTAGGGGGAAAGGGGAAAGAGTAAGAGCGCTTGGGAGCAGTGGTACTTTATCCTCTTGGGGAGACTGGTGGGTAGATGGGTGGCAGTGTGGGAAGCAAGGCAATGTAGGCAGTGTCAAGTACCATTCTGCCCACCTCATTAAAGGCATGGGGGGTTTGTGGGCAAGTGGTATCTGAATCACGGTTGACCTATGAGCTCCTTTAAAAAGGGTAGACTTCCCAGCTACACCAAGAGCACTAGTGGCTGGTGTGGCCATGAGATGAGGTATGGCCAAGAGCAGCAAACCCTGCAAAAAAGTAGCAAGGGATATGAAACACTAGGTGGACTGGGCAGAGACCACCTCGCTTACCCACCTGGGCTGATTTATTGTCATAGTCCACCTCTGCTTGGGAGAGTCATAGATCGAAAGCACTGAGTGGGGGTGGAGAGAGTGGTGACAGCACTATGGGGGAGGTCATGACCCTGCATTTTTTAGCATTAAATCTCAGCTGACAAATTCTTGGCCATTCTTAGCTAGATCCTTCCTCATGTTATCTACTCCTTCCTGGGTGTCTACTCTATTGGAGATTTTGGTATCATCCGCAAAGAGGCAAATCTTACCACACAGCCCTTCCACAATATCACTAAAAAAGATGTTTAAAAAGAATCAGACCAAGGACAGATCCCTGTGGCACACCACTGGTAACCTCCTTCTCCTTAACCCGAGCTCTATTTACCTGTACCCAAAGGTGGTCCAAGGGTGATACAGGGCCATGTGTGGGGACTCATTGTGGGGCTTCATTTGCATATCCACTGGACCTCATTTGCATAAATTTAATTAATTTTATTTAGAAGTGTTGCCCATCTAAAATTTTAGGCAGTTTTCAAAGGAGCCCTTCACAAGCTTCTTTTTTTCTCCTGGCTTAGGGGCATGTTTGCTAAATGTTAATGTGTGTTAAGTGCCACTGCGCCAATGGAAATAACTGGGTGTTCCTGCACTTAACACACATTAATAATTATGAATGCGCATTAACTTTTAGTAAACACGCATCTTAATGAGTGTCTCAACACCATTTGCATGGGCATTGAGGATAAAGAAATACTACCAGATTTCTACATTACTAAACTCCAATGCCAACTGCCAGGCACATTAGGAAGTACTATAAACCCTGCCCCTTTAGAACCTATAGCAAACCCGCCATATCATAACAGCATTACCAGGACTCAGAAAGCACCAAACCCTACCTATCAAAAGGCAGCACTGCAAATATTAAACCAATACATCTCAGAGAATACCAATATATTTCCTACTGGTGAATGAGAACAAGTGGGACTGTCACATAGAAACTACATGAACAGAATACCGCAGCTCAGTTACACATGGAAAACATAGACCATCACCAAACACAGAACAAGGGATCACAATTCAGAAATATGGAGACAATAATTAAACTGGGAACCCTGGGGGTGGAGCCAGCCGCGATACAAGATGGACGCATGAGAGCTTTGCTGCGGTGACCTATGCAAGTATCCTGCATCTAATTGATAATCCTCTGCTCCAAATTGCTAAGCTATAGGGGTAATCGTTACCGGTAATGTCTGGGTCTAAACCGCTGTGGCTAGACTACACAGTGATGCACAGCACCAGTGCTAAACGAGGGCCTACAAGAAATACTTGCTAAAATCAGAGCTGTGAAGGACTTTTTAAGAGCAAATGGTGAGTCGCTGACCACTATGCAAGATGATATCACATCTTTAAAAAGCAGCTTGAATGCACTGGCTTTGCACTCTGACAAGGCTGAAAGTTTGCTTGCTGTGCATGAGGAGCATCACCGGTTGGTAGATAAGCACAGCAAACAAATCTTGGTGCTGCAACGTGATCTAGAAAACAGTAATAACAGATTGCGGAGAAATAACATTAAGAATCCTCGGGATCCCTGACGGTGCAGAGGGCGCAAATATTCTCTCTTTCCTTGAGGCTACGACACTCAAGCTGTTGAAACTTGAATTCACAAAGCCGTTTGAAATTGAAAGCGTGCCCAGATTCCAGTGCACCCCACTGCACATGGGAAATATCCTCAACCGATCATACTGCATACACTGAGGCATCAACAAGCTGTGCAAATAATGGAGGCTGCCAAGAAGTGTTCACCAGTATCCCTGGAAGGGCACAAGCTTCTCTTCTTCCCGGACTACACCAAATCTACTGTGGACAGAAGGAAGCAACTCCTTGCGTTCCAGCCATGACTCCAACAATTGCAAGCGCAGTACGGCCTGTTTTATCCAGTGACTCTACACAACCAGACCAGATTATTTGATGATCCAGAGGCATTAAAGGCTTTCCTCGAGGATAAAGAGCAAGCTCAAATGTGCTAGCTGTACATGGGACACACACTTTAATCTTTATTAGTGCTTGTACTGTCGGCGGCCCTTGGAAGGTCATGCAGGTTTAGATTTGCAATTGTGTATGTTACGCCTAAGTCCTGGTGAAGGGAGGATCTGTATCCTTGTTATCAGTCTGCAGTGGTTGCGCTGGGACCTTATTTATGCATATCAGAATGAAAGCAGGCAACTATGGCTAACTCCCTAGCTCACCGGGGCGAAAGGTAGTTTAAGTAGGAGTAACTATTATCTTCTCCCAATTAGTTTCAGAAGACTGCTGTTTGCTTAACCCATGATCATTCCCTGCTCAGGTATGATCCTCAGAGACAACAGCGATGTTATGGTGATCAACTATATCTAAGAGCATAAGGTGTGCTAATTCCTAGGATTGACCATCGTACAATGACTAATCTGTTAGAGCGCTAAACTAGTCCTTTCTTAATTGTCTTAGTCGCCTCAGTAATGGCAGTTACGTGGGTCCTCAATACCCATGTATACATAGACTTGAAGATTGCTGAAAGAGTGTTAATCGTCTTAAGATTAGATGCTGTACACTCCTTTATGTGGTCCCCAGTGTCCGTCTTGAGCACTGCTGGCTCACCCATGCTGGTTGATTGGTTTGCATGCCCTCCCCGTGTTACCCCAGGTTGTTAATGTTATGCGTATTATCCTGGCTCACTTTAATACTTAGAAAGCACATGTAGTAATACCAATCCCTCTTGGAGCCAACATAGTGTGCAAGGGCTTCCAGTGCTGCTACTTTATGAGTGTTAAGGGCCCCCTTAAGATCGTGTCACTGAATGTTAAGGGCATTAATAATCCTATAAAGCGAAAAAAGATTTTGATTTACACAAATCAGGGAAAAGCAGATATCCTTTTCCTGCAGGAGAAACATCTAACTGCAACTGAGCCTCTGAAGTTAAATTCCAACTCATTTATAATGGTAGCTTTTTCGGCTACTATCCGGAAGCAAAATAGGGTATCTATCCTGGTCAGGAAATCCTTATCTCTTGAAGTAGTGCAGATGAGATCAGATGTAGAAGGCCGGTGGATGAAAGCACTAATCAAACTGGGTCCCTTAGCGTTGTCCTTTATCAACATATATGCCCCAAATGTAGATGACCCAGAATTTTTCCATAAGCTTGCTAAGGAGGCTACTGGTTCTTCAGACTACCCAATCATAATGGGTGGGGACTTTAATCTTACCCTGGATCCTCTGGTGGATTGGAAGCCTTTTAGGTCAATGATGCCTTCTAAAGCGCATATCTCATTGCAATCTTTGATATGCGATGTGGGCTTAATGGATGTCTGGCGCTTGCAGCACCCTGTTGAGCAGGATTTTCATGTTTTTTTTTTCACCTCCCCCCCCCACAGTTCACTCTTGCACATTGACTTCTTCCTTATTTCTAAGACCCTTCTCCCAACAGTAATTAATTCAGAAATCCATGCTGCGCATATATCAGACCATGCGGCCATTTCAATAGTTCTACAAGATAGTCAAACGCCCCAGCAGCAGATTGGAGATTTGATAGATCCCTTCTTAGTAATACGGAGTTTGTTGTGGTCATTACGGCTGCCATTCAGGAGTTCTTTTATCTTTAACTCCCCTGCATCAGCTCCAGGATGGGCTTGGTGGGAAGGATTTAAAGCATCCATACGCGCGTCCATCACTAGTTTTTCTATATATTTCACCAAAACGTGCAAAGCCAAATTGTTGGCTTTGGATAAGCAGATAAAAGCAGGTGAGCGTATATTTAGCTGGAGGGAAAATCCCAATGTTTTACTTTATTTGCAATGGCTCAGATTCCATTATAACAGTTTATTGGCAACAGAGGCAACTTGGATCGATCCATGTTCATCAGGGTAGATTCTATACTGAAGACAACAGAGCTGGACGACTGCTTGACAACTCCCTGAAAGTGCACAAAGGCATCACGTATAGCGCCGTTATGGGATGAGTTGACTAAGAGAACAATAGTAAAAGATGAGGAAATTCTGGACACTTTTTGCTCATTTTATATGCAGCTGTATGCATCTGAAGTCTCCCCTCAGGAAGGTGCATTCAAGTGTTTACTGGCCAATCAAACCCATCCTAGCCTGCGAGAAGACAAGACAATAGCATCAGATAAGGAAGTTACAAGCACTGTTCACTCTAAGCTGTGCGTGTGTGCACGCGCACACACCTCGCCGAGCGAGCGCACATACTTTGCAACAGAGTGCACAAAAATTACGGTTCTGATTCTGATAGAAAACAACACAGACGTCTTAAAATTTAAAAGTTCTGATTGTAATTACTAGAAATTTTCCACTTCATTTAGTAATCATCTATTTTCATTTAATTTGATTAAAATCAATGTGGTGTACTGTATTCTGACATTTAGTCAAATTTTAAAGTATATAACTCCGAGTATCGTTATGTGGCGCACAAAAATTTAACCTTCCTTCAAAAGCTGCATAGCTGATATTTTATGCACACACAGTCTACAGAAAATTAGAGGGAACATTGGTTACAAGTGAGGAATTATAGGCTGTTATTGGGTCATTACCATCAGGCAAGGCGGCAGGCCCGGATGGGCTTCCCATAGAATTTTATAAGGTATTTTCTAAAGAGCTCGTACTGCACCTACAGCAGTACTATTCCCTCCTGCTTGAAAAAAGGTGCAGACACAGGTGCTTTCGCCTCAGCCTCCATTGTTGTCCTTGAAAAGCCAGGTAGAGATCCTCAGCTGGTAGGTAACTACTGACCTATTTCCCTGCTCAATGCAGACTACAAAGTTTTTGTGTCGGTATTGGCTAAGCGCTTAGCTAAAGTTGTCCCATCTTTGATTCATCCAGACCAATGTGGATTTATTGCTGGTCGCTCCACAGCTGATAATGCCAAACCGGTTTGTCACATACCATCGATGGCAGTTGGTTTCTCCCTGGATACTGAAAAAGCATTTGACCAGCTGGAGTGGACTTTCCTGTTCTCTGCCCTTAGGTGATGTGGAATTTGGGAAGGTTTCTTAAATATGCTTCGAATAATGTATGCCCAGCCACAGGACAACATACTTGCAAATGCACATAAATCCCAGAACTTTCCTCTTTGTCGGGGGACCCACCAAAGTTGTCCCCTCTCACCACTATTATTTCATCTAACTTTGGAACCATTGGCTCTCCTTCCTCGCCATTGTCCAGAGGTACAGGGTATAAACATTCCAGGTACTGAAATTAAGCTTTTGGCATATGCAGATGACCTTCTCCTGTTTGTTATCCGAGTCAATATCAGCGGTGTTAACGCTCATAGACAAATATTCATGGCTATCTGGATACAAAATCGACTGATCTAAATCCATAACATTCCCACTTAACCAGCGGACAACCAGATTAGATGTAGAAACCTTCCCATTTGTGTGGGAACCTAAAGCCATCAAGTACCTTGGCGTGTACTACTGTTCCCCTCTTTCGGAAACATTAAAGTATAATGAATCTAAGATTCTATCATTAGTGCGAGATATGACAAGCAAGTGGCCTCTACTTTCTCTTTCTCGAAACGATTAAGATAATCATCACCCCAAAAGTAAATTATATATTGGAAATACTGCCCTTTTTCATGTCTGATAGGTTCTATAAACAAGTTGAAAGGCTAGTACAATTTCTATGGAAAAATAAGCCACCAAGAATAGCTATGAGGAAACTACAGAAGAGGAAAGAGGAAGGAGGAGGGAGGAGTTAATTTTCCAGATTTCCGATCATATCATTGTGCCTTCCTCTTAAAAACAGGGTTCCAAGTGGGCGTTAGAGCCCTGCATCAATTGTCCAGTTTGGCTTACCTTAGAGGAGCGAATAGTGGCACCTGTTCTGAGGTACCTTCTCCTTGGTATGGTATACAATGGTATGCCCAATCCCTCTCCAATTATAGTAGATGCCCAAAAGACTTTTCAAATGCTTGCTTGCTCTCTCCCAATGAGAAATCAGCCCTCCAGACTGCTTCCTTTATGGTATAACCCCCTCTTTAAGGTCCAACAGAGGCCGATAGTCTGAAGGCAGTACTCTACAGGTATTTGGTAGCTCGGCCAGCTAACATCAGGTTAGCGGTGGAAGACTTTCTCAGAAATGCAGACAGAATTCAGCCCAGCTCTGTCTTCCTATTTCCAAAAGCTTCAATTAAAACATTGTGTAGGTAGGACTGATATAAATATTAAAGCGCTGTCTGAGGAGTGGGAACTCCTATCAGTTGCAAAATCCATCCAAGAGGCACCGCATGCTGCTTCTCAGTTCTACTGGCTGCTTCGTAAGCGATTGCAGCAGCAACTAACAGGACTTCAAAGAATATGGGAAAATTATGTCGGCGCCACTCTTACATCGGCAGATTGGGAGAGGTTCTGGGGGAAGCTTGTTAGAACATCAAAATCTGCCTCTATAACGCAAACGCTATTCTTCTTAACATATAGAGCTTATGTAACGCCAGTCAGCTTGGCAAAGTGGGACCCTTCTGCTGGGAATACATGTTGGTTATGTCACAGTAATATAGACACATTCTCCCACATGGTTTTCTTTTGCCCTAATGTTCAGATGTTCTGGAACCCAATTGGAAGCGGGTCCAAGATATTCTTAAATTTCAGGCCCCACTCACATGGGAAATTGTTATTTTGCAATCACTTAGCAATATTCCCGCATGGAGACAGGGCCACTGTTTTCTCCTAGATTTTATGTTGAGTGTGGCTTTGAAACTTATTGCCGCTAATTGGAAGAACTCTATGGAGCTCCACTAGCACACTTGGTGGAATCAAGTATGTCTATATAGCAAGTATGAGCAATTAGAGGAACTAAGGACCTGCTCCCACCCTCAAAGCACACTTAAATGGAGAATTTGAGAAGAAGCTTGCTGCGGAAGCAAAAACGCGAAGTAAAGACCTTTTCAAGTACATTCGTAGCAAAAAACCTGTGAGAGAGTCAGTTGGTTCATTAGATGATAAAGGGGTTAAAAGAGCACTAAGAGGCGACAAGGCGATAGTGGAGAGACTGAATGAATTCTTTGCTTCGGTCTTTACTGAGGAAGATGTAGGGATGTTACCCATGACTGAAGTGGTATTTAAAGGTGCGGAAGAATTGAAGGAAATATCGATACATCGGGAAGATGTATTACAACTATTAAATAAACTGAAGAGTAGTAAATCACCTGGGCCGGGTGGTATACATCCAAGGGTGTTGAAAGAACTGAAATATGAGATTGCAGACCTGCTATTAGTAATCTGTGAACTATCATTAAAATCATCTCTAATACCTGAAGATTGGAGGATCGCCAATGTAACACCAATTTTTAAAAAGGGTTCCAGGGGTGATCCGGGAAACTACAGACTGGTGAGCCTGACGTCAGTACCGGGAAAAATGGTAGAAACCATCATAAAGAATAAAATTACTCAGCATGTAGATAGTCATGACCTAATGGGAGACAGCCAACATGGCTTTAGACAAGGAAGATCTTGTCTTACTAATCTGTTATGTTTTTTTGAAGGAGTGAATAATCAGGTGGACAAAGGTGAGTCGGTTGATATTGTGTATCTGGACTTTCAGTAAGCCTTTGACAAGGTCCCTCATGAGAGACTTTTGGCAAAACTAAAGAGTCATGGGATAGGAGGCAGTGTACTATTGTGGATCAGGAACTGGTTAAAAGATAGAAAGCAGAGGGTAGGGCTAAATGGCCAATTTTCCCAATGGAGAAAGGTGAATAGTGGTGTACCCCAGGGATCTGTGCTGGGTCCGCTGCTTTTTGACATATTCATAAATGACCTGGAAAGTGGAATAACGAGTGAGGTTATCAAATTTGCAGATGCCACAAAACTATTTAAAGTTGTTAAAACCCAAGAGGATTGTGGAAAATTGCAAGAGGATCTTGATAAATTGGAAGACTGGGCATCAAAATGGCAGATGAAATTTAATGTGGACAAGTGCAAGGTTATGCACCTAGGGAAGAACAACCCAAACTATGGTTACACGATGCAAGGTTCCAAATTAGGAACTACCACCCAGGAAAAAGATTTAGGCGTCATTGTGGATACCATGTTAAAACCCTCGGCCCAGTGTGCAGAAGCGGCCAAGAGAGCAAATAGAATGCTAGGTATGATAAGGAAAGGAATGGAAAATAAAACAAAAGATATTATAATGCCTCTATATCGTTCCATGGTGAGACCGCACCTTGAATATTGTGTGCATTTCTGGTCGCCGTATCTTAAAAAGGATATAGCGATTTTAGAAAAGGTTCAGAGAAGAGCCACCAAAATGGTAAAGGGGATGGAAGGATACTCCTATGAAGAAAGGCTAAAAAGGTTAGGGCTCTTTAACCTGGAAAAGAGACGGATGAGGGGAGATATGATAGAAGTCTATAAATTAATGAACGGAGTGGAACGGATAAACGTAGATCGATTGTTTACCTTATCAGAATATAGAAAGACTAGGGGACATGCAATGAAGCTACAGGGTAAACTATTTAAGACTAATAAAAGAAAATATTTTTCACTCAACGTGTAATCAAACTCTGGAATTTGTTACCGGAGGATGTAGTAAAGGCTGTTAGTGTAGCTGGTTTAAAAAAGGTTTGGACAAGTTCCTGGAGGAAAGGTCCATAAACCATTATTAAGAAGGGACCCAGGATATCAATGCTTGAACCAATACAAGCATTGTGGAACCTGTGTCCCTTGGGGAAACTGCTAGGTACGTATTACCTAGATTGGCCACTGTTGGAAACAGAATACTGGGCTCGATGGACCTTGGTCTGACCCAGTATGGCATATCTTATGTTCTTATGTTCTAATGAGTGAGTAGGGTCCATTACTCGGATTGCACTGTGACGGGAAAATGTATGTATAACTTAGCTGTTGTGTTGGGGTAAAACACTGATGTTCATGATTTGCTTGGCCAGGAAATGGGGGAAAGGGGGAGGGATGGGGGGTTGTTTCATTTTTTTGGTAGGATTGGGCAAGTTGTTGTTATTACTTTGTACTTTGCTTACTGTAAAACTCTAAATAAAGAAATTTAAAAAAAAAGCTGGGAACCCCAAAAGCCAAACTTGAAATGCACAACAACACTGGAGAAATAAAACTGTAAATTAATTGTCTCTTGTACTAAACAAAAAACACAAAGATGTTAACGATGCTCATTTCATAGAGCTGACATAACCGAGGCAGGCGGACCCGACGCTTCGGGCCCTACCCTTTCCCCCCGCCGTACCACCCCCCCCACCCAACCCCCCCAAAAAAAGACATCACACCATAACTTCATGGAACACAACTGGTCGCAGCTTTATTAACCATCAACAATTAGAACAAACCAACATCAAACTTCCTAACCCCCCATTAGTGGAACCCGGCTGCAACAGCCATACCTTAGCAAAGTGCCTGCCACCGCTAATGCCATAACTTGCCACCCGGCAAGTTGCCATGCCCCTCTCCCCGACTTCGCCATGCTATTAGCAAAAGTCGGCCGAGGTTTGACCGGGTCAGGGGCACCCCGCCCCCGCCCAAATGTAGCCTGCTGCTCCGGACCCCGGAAACCTCCGGGATCCAGCCCCCCCCCAAGCTGCAACACACCATACCCCCACCGTCCAAAGACAGGGAGGGAGGGAGGGAGGGACGCTGGCACCCCGAAAGCAGCCTCCGCTCCAACTGAACATGCGGAGGCTGCCGGCCGGTATTCACCCCCCCACCTCCCAACAACAGCCCCATCGATTGGCTCCCATACGGCTGCGACCGGCGGGAGCCAATCAATTTAAAAGACGCACTCGCGCGCCCCCACCCGGGCCGTGCGCAGGGTCCCTGCGCCGGCCGCGCGCTCAGTTAAAGCTGGCCGCCGGGACCCTGCCCACGGCCTCGCAATAACCGAGGCAGGTGGACCTGGCGCTTCGGGCCCTACCCTTTCCCCCCGCTGCCCCCGTACCCCCCCGATGGACCCGCAGCACTTCCATCACCCCCCACATTCGCACCCCCCACCACTCTGACTGCTCCCCAAAGCCCCCCACTCACCCCCAGGGTTCCACTGGGGGACGGGCCACCCCTTCCACCTCCGTCACCCCCTCCCCGGCTGCCGAACCCCTTTTGCCCCCCTACACCCCCGCACAGCACCCCCACGACCCCTCTGCCCCCCCCACCCCCAGGGCTGGGCAACAATCTACCCGTCCCAGCCTCCCCACGAGACCGTGACCCCCTGCCCCCTCACCCCCGACCCAGCAGCACCTGCAGGGGCCAAACCCCCTTTTCTTGCCCGACCACGCAGCGCAGGCATCCCCCCCCCCCCAGGACCAGGAAATCTTGACTCCCCGGGATGAGAAAAACAGCAGCAGAAGCTGGGCTTTAACTATTTATATATTTATGTAAGTTTAAGGTTTTTTGTTTTTTTTTACTTGTTTTCAGCACAACCCCGGAACGGGCCACACACGACCGCCCCACACCCACACTCCCCAAAAACATAGACCCCCCACACCAAATAGCTGGCGCCCGAACTTGCCTTAGGCTGCCAGCACTGACCGCTTCCAGGAACTGCTGCCCAATGCGCTCCACCGCCGCCGCTCCTCAGCCCCACAAACGCAGGCACCCTGAAAGCAGCCTCCGCTCCAACTGAACACGTGGAGGCTGCCGGCCGGTATTCACCCCCCCCCCCACCTCCCAACAACAGCCCCATCGATTGGCTCCCGTATGGCCACGACCGGCGGGAGCCAATCAATTTAAAAGATGCACTCGCGTGCCCCCACCCGGGCCGCGCGCAGGGTCCCCGCGCCGGGCTGCGTGCCCGGTTAAAGCCGGCTGCCGGGACCCTGCCCGCGGCCTCGCGATAACCGAGGCAGGCAGACCCGGCGCTTCGGGCCCTACCCTTTCCCCCCGCCGTCCCACCCCCCCCACCCAACCCCCCCAACAAAAGACATCACACCATAACTTCATGGAACACAACTGGTCGCAGCTTTATTAACCATCAACAATTAGAACAAACCAACATCAAACTTTCTAACCCCCCATTAGCGGAACCCGGCTGCACCAGCCATACCTTAGCAAAGTGCCCGCCACCGCTAATGCCATAGCTTGCCACCCGGCAAGTTGCCATGCCCCTCTCCCCGACTTCACCATGCTATTAGCAAAAGTCGGCCGAGGTTTGACCGGGTCAGGGGCACCCCGCCCCCGCCCAAATGTAGCCTGCTGCTCCGGACCCCGGAAACCTCCGGGATCCCACCACCAGCACAGAACCCTGTTCATTTGCTGCCCCCCCAACCCCAAGCTGCGACCAGCGCACATCACGTACCGACATATATTCCAAGGCCTCTTGCCAGTCGTTAAGGAGCAGGTCCATACCAACTGGTGACAAGTGAACCCCATCAGCCTTATAGAGCCCCGAACACCCGACGTCCACCCAGTCATGCAAGATCTGATAACCTCCCCTCTCACAGACCCATCGACCAATCTGTCGATTGATCTTAGTTAGGCCCCGAGACCACTGTCGCTGGTCCCAGCAAGCCGGCCTTGGAATGATGTCCGACCACAGCAAAATAACACCTGGAAACATCCGAAGCACCACCCCCAGATCATCCTGTGCTGCCCAGATCAGCTGCCTGCAGGACCAGGACACCAGGTCATTGCCCCCCAGATGCACAATCAGGGCGGCCGGCCACCACGACATCCTCCTGTGGCGCTGTAGCAAAGGCAGCAATTGCGACCAACGAAGTCCTCTCACGCCCAGCCATGTCACAGCCACCACCGACAGGTCCAGTCCCAAATTAACTCCGATAGGCCGAGCAGCCGCACGCCGACCCGCCCAGTGGACAAAAGAGTGGCCAGCAAACCAACAGTCACCAGGCCCGACACCCCCATCTGCAAAAGAAATAAACAGTTAAAGACCCGACCGACAACCCGAGCCCCTACAGCCGCACATAGCCTTTAAAAGCCTTAGAGCACCACCTACCTATGCCCTGAATCACCTGCCCAGGCAAACCAGCCGCCGCGGCGCTAGTAGCAGCCCCAATACGAAAGGAGTGCGGCGCAAACCGCTGAGGGTCCTCCCCCACCGCACGCAAAACCAGGCGCAGCACCACTGTTACCTGAAAACGGGTTAAGACCCGCGTGTCCATGTGCACGAAAAAACTACCCGCTGTCCCCAGACGCACCGACAAATACTGCCGCACCGCCCGAACCGGGCAAGCCCGCGGGTCCTCGACCTCACCCAGCAACACCCACAAACCTTTCCCCAGCGGATCCATCTTGGATCTCGCCAAAAGGATCTGCAACCGCCCCCCTTCCACCCGAACATGATGCGCCTGCAGCCCCCAACATCTCCCCCCCGGCCAGAGCCCGCGACCAACTCACCGATTCGAAAAGCCCCAAAAAAGGCAAGGCAAAACACCGCCCGGAACAAAGTTGCTTCGTACGCAGACGTCGCCACCTGTGCTAAGGCCCCGCAGACCCTCACCAGGAGCCCATGTGTGATGGGCAATGTGAGTCCCGCGGTGTAGGCTGAACACGCTCCCAGCCTTGCAAAAGTCGCCGCGGCAAAAACCCCCAGCAGGCGAACCCCAACCCACCGCGCTCGCAAAAAAGTTAAACCCTGCTAAGTGCGCACGCACCGCCGATCGAGAGAAGCCGGCGCCCTTGGCCTCCACAATATATTGACTGATCAAGCCCGCTGGAACCCCTCCCGGCTGCCACCCATGAGCCACCAAAAAGGCGACCACCCGGTCACAGCCCCGCTGATACGCAGACCAAGTCCCTGCAGACACCGAGTTCTTCAGCAGATCTAGCATCTCTTGAGGCCAATGCTCCACAAGCTCTCTGGGACCACCGATCCGTCCTTGTCCGCTACGGGGGCCAGAGCCCGGAACCGTTCCCACTGAAAACGAGAAAGAGCATCAGCGATCTCGTTAGTGCACCCCGGTATATGTCGCGCCTTCACCGACACATTCAACCACAGACAGGCTAATACCACTTCCCGCATCAAGCCCGCCACCTTCAAGCACCTAGGGGAGTAGCGATTAACCACACTGACCACTGCCTCATTATCACCCCACCAGAGAATCCTCTGGTTTCGAAGCCGCTCCGGCCAGAGCTCCAAAACCACACGAATCGGAAAGAGCTCCAAAAAGGTGATGTTCTTGGTCAACCCCGCAACGTGCCATGACTCCGGCCAACGATCCGCGCACCAGGCCCCACTGAAATAGACACCTAACCCCGCCCCCCCCCCCGCCGCATCAGTGTACAACTGCAAGGCATCACTGGACACCTTGGACTCCATCAAAACAGAAGTCCCATTGAAATCTTCCAAAAAACGACTCCACACCATCAAATCTGCCCTCATCGCCCCCGTGACCCTAATCCGGTGGTGAGGCTTCCACACCCCGGCCATGGCACATGCCAGCCGATGTGAAAACACCCTCCCCATCGGAATCGCCCTACACGCAAAATTTAAAGACCCTAACAGTGCCTGCAACTCCCTCAAGGAAATCTTGTGGGACAACAACACGTTAGCCACCGAAATCCGCAAACGAGCAACCTTTTCCTGCGGCAAACGCGCCACCATCTCCTCAGAATCCAACTCAACCCCCAAAAAGGTCAACCGCGTCGTCGGACCCTCTGTCTTACCGTCAGCCAACAGTACACCAAACTCCCGCGCCAGCCGCACAAACGCAGATAACATCTCCTGGCATTCCCCCAACTGCGCCGCACCCACAAACAAAAAATTGTCCAGGTAATGCACCACATTTGACAAGCCGGACACCTGAACCAGCACCCACTGCAGGAAGGTACTAAACATCTCAAAATAAGCGCAAGAGACCGAACAGCCCATCGGCATGCACTTGTCAAAATAATACCCCCCTTGAAAGCAAAAGCCTAATAAAGGAAAAGCAGATGGATGGACGGGTAACAAGCGAAACGCCGATTCGATGTCAACCTTCGCCATGAGGGCAGACCGACCGGCCCCCCTCACCATCAGAGCCGCCTTATCAAAGGACGCATACCGGACCATACAAAACTCACGTGGAATGCGATCATTGACGGAAGCACCTATCGGACCAGACAAATTATGAATCAACCGGAACTTCCCCGGTTCCTTCTTGGGTACTATACCTAACAGAGAAATCACCATGTCGGGAAAAGGGGGTTCCGTGAATGGACCCGCCACTCTCCCCAACCGCAATTCCCCCAATAACTTGTCCTGGACGACCTCGGCCCAACGTCGGACTGATGGGGAGTTCCTCGCACTTGGCGCCGACACCACACCCCGTACCGGGATAACAAAACCGAACCGAAAACCAAAAGACAGAATCACCGCCTCCCGCCTCCGAGGATAGCGACTCAGCCACCCCAAAAAGGCCTCGACCCGAATCGGGGAGGGCGCACGCCCACGCCACTCATTGCGCTTTAGGAGCGGGACCGGCAACGCCAGCGGCGCCTTTCTTAAGGCACTTGATGGCGGAGTGAGGACCTCCGCACAAGGAACAGGCGTGCTGAAATTTACAGTCGGGAAAGGGGCAAGAGGACCGGTTGAACCGCCAGCACACGTCACTGCTCCCCGCTGTGCCTGCCTTTGGCGGCACCCCGCCCGCCCCAGCACGAAAGGAACACACCACCCCCCCCCCCGCTGCCCCGCCACTACCTTTCCCCCCGCCCCCCCCCCACCGGCACTAGACCTAGCCGACATCTGAGTCAGCCACAGGTTAATGTCCTGCGTGCCCCACGAAAGCGATCTACTCTCCTCCATCTTATCCCTGAACTTTTCATCATAGTTCAGCCAAGCCCATCCGTCATGCGTCTGAGACGCCTCCAGGATGGAATCGGCGTGCGCTAACTACATACCATACTGCCCCAGTTCGTGGTGACCCCATACACTGGCCAACCGCAGAAAGGAATGTGTCCAGTTCACCACATTACGCGCCACCTTCTTAACCCTACCGGCCTTCTCATCCTCCTTCCTCTTCTTCCGACTCTCACCTGAACGCTTCCTCCCTTCAAGCAAGCGGAAGATATCTATGTAGCGCCGCTTCCTAATCTTGCGACGTAGCTTATGCGGCACCCCCTCCCACAATTCTGGAAAAACCACCACCGATGCGGCCCCCCCACCCGCACTGGGGCCCACCCCCCCCACCTTCCCCGTCCTGCCGACCCGGCTCCCCTCCTGACCCAACAGACGAACCACTCTAAGAGGAAGAAGACGAGGACGATTAGGAGCTACGACGCCGCCGACAAGACCGCCTGCACTTCTTATGTGAACCCACCCCCGCCTTCCCCTCCTGCGACCGCACCCCCATATCGCCCGCGCCCCCAAGCAACTCACCAGGCTCACTGCCAGCAGGCGCCGACGCCGCGGCCATCCCATCTACCACCGAACTGTCCTCACCGCCAGCCCTCGCGATATCCTCGGGCCGACCCCATGCTGATTCTGCCACTGCTCCGTACTGCGTCGCCGCACCTGCCACCGGATTCAACCAGCTCTCGCATCCAGCAGCGCTCGGAGTCCATGTTGGCTGTGCCATAACCAGCCCCTGCGGAGACATAAAAGGAAAAACAGGGGGGGGAACTGCCAGCGACCAAGACTGAGGCCAAAAACCACCCCAATCTGCCCGAGATGTACCCTGCCCCCCCACTCAACCACTTTTCCCATGGCGAAGGCCCCCCCGGCGGACCATAGCCACCGGTACCTGGGAGCCAACCAGCGGGCACACCATAGCCACTGCCCCACTGGGCCCCATCCGGCCGCAACCCTCCCCAGGCCCCTGTACCCCCAACACGCCCCCCGCCGCCCTGTACTCCCCGCCGGACCCGCAGCACTTCCATCACCCCCCACATTCGCACCCCCCGCCGCTCCGTCTGCTCCCCAAAGCCCCCCACTCACCCCCAGGGTTCCACTGGGGGACGGGCCACCCCTTCCACCTCCGTCACCCCCCCCGGCTGCCAAACCCCTTTTGCCCCCCTACGCCCCCGCACAGCACCCCCACGACCCCTCTGCCCCCCCCCCACCCCCAGGGCTGGGCAACCCTCTACCCGTCCCAGCCTCCCCATGAGACCATGACCCCCCCGCCCCCTCACCCCTGACCCAGCAGCACCTGCAGGGGCCAAACCCCCTTTTCTTGTCCGACCACGCGGCGCAGGCATCCCCCCCCAGGACCAGGAAACCTTGACTCCCCGGAATGAGAAAAACAGCAGCAGAAGCTGGGCTTTAACTATTTATCTATTTATGTAAGTTTAAGTTTTTTGTTTTTTTTTTACTTGTTTTCAGCACAACCCCGGAACGGGCCACACACGACCGCCCCACACCCACACTCCCCAAAAGCACAGACCCCCCACACCAAATAGCTGGCGCCCGAACTTGTCTTAGGCTGCCAGCACTGACCGCTTCCAGGAACCGCTGCCCGATGCGCTCCACCGCCGCCGCTCCTCAGCCCCACAAACGCAGGCACCCTGAAAGCAGCCTCCGCTCCAACTGAACACGCGGAGGCTGCCGGCCGGTATTCACCCCCCCCCCCCACCTCCCAACAACAGCCCCATCGATTGGCTCCCGTATGGCCACGACCGGCGGGAGCCAATCAATTTAAAAGACGCACTCACGCGCCCCCACCCGGGCCGCGCGCAGGGTCCCCGCGCAGGGCCGCGCGCCCGGTTAAAGCCGGCCGCCGGGACCCTGCCCGCGGCCTCGCGATATTCCAGTCAATAAATTCAAAATAAAGTATTTTTCTACCTTTTGCTGTTTGGGCATTTTATTTTTCAGTCTCAATTGCTCCAGTCACTTTCTTCTGGTTTCTTTGTGTCTTCTACTAGCTGTCCATTGTCTGCTTTCCATTTGTCCTTTCTTCTCTCTTCTAGTTTTTTCCATTCTTTCTCTTTATCTGTTCTAACATACTGATTTCTCCCCTTTTGCTCTTTCCTCCATTTCTTTTATTCCTTTTTCATCCACTCAAATTTCACCCCTCTATCCCCACTTACTCTCCCAATACCCAGCCAAACATAGATTTTTCTTCCCTCCCACACAAGATATCTTTTCCCCTCTCCATCCTCACTCCCTCTGCTTTTTTTCTCTCACCAGCCCCATACCCTTCTAGTCCTCCCCCAACCTCAGCTCCCTTCTATTTCCAGCTCCTCTCAGCATTTGCTCCCTTCCAGTCCCATTCTCCCATCACCCCACATCAGTCCATTTGGAGCCCTAGCCCCCAGTTTTCTTCCAGGGCCAGCAGCTCTCTCCTTCCCCCATCAGCCGATTTCCAATCCCAGCCTATTTCCAGTCCTAGCCCCCCCCCCCATCAGCCCATTTCCAATCCTAGCCTATTTCTAGTCCTCGTCCCCCATCAGCCCATTTCCAGTTCCAGCCCATTTCCAGTCCTAGCACCCCCCCCTCAGAAGAGCCCTGCACCTGCCTGATCTACTTAAGAGGGAGCATTTTCCTTCTTTCCCATGGCTCTGTTAAAGATGAACCCGTCGGCGTGCTGAGTGTCGGGAGCATTTCCTGTCTCACACAAGACAGGAAATACCCTCCTGACAGCGAGCTGGCGGGCTCAACTTTAACATAGCTGTGGGAAAAAAGGAAAACGCCATTCTCTTTTGTGGCTCTGCAGAGGTGAGCCGGGGCGCCAGGCTTCAGGCCTCCCTGGCTCACTCTGAAGTCAGTCAGGCAAGTGCTGGGCCTCCCGAGGCATGGGGTCATGTGTGAGCAATATTCCCGCACAATGGATGGGCCAGCCCTGCCTATACTTTTTGTTGTCTCCCACTCAACCAATTTCTAACCCACTCAGTCACTTTAGGATTCATCCCTAGTGTGCTCAGTTTGTTTATAAGTCACCTGTGTGTTATGGAAATTGAAGTACGCCACACCTAGGGCTCTCCCTCAGTCCAACTCCCTGGTCACCTAGTCAAAGAAATCCATCAGATTTGTCTGATAAAACCTGCCTCTAGTAAAACTATGCTGCCTCGGATCCTGCAATCCAATGGACTCCAGAAACCTCACTATTCTCTCTTTTAGCAGCATTTACAATAATTTACTCACCACAGAGGTTAGACTAACTGGCCTGTAGTTTTCAGCCTCATCCTTACTTCCGCTTTTGTGTATAGGGTTGCCAACGTTTTCACCGAGAAAAACCCAACACCTGTGGCTCGCCATGCTCCACCCATTCTCCGTCCCCAGTCCCACCCCTGCCCCGCCCCCAGCCCCACCCACAAAAATTACCGAGGATTCAGTCACACCCCCCCCTCAGTGCTGGTTCACTCACCCCCCTCTCCTCAGTGCTGGTTCACTCACTCACCCCCCCCTTCTGAATCACTCACCACCCTCCCCTGCTGGTTCACTCACTCACCCCCCCTCCCCTGCTGGTTCACTCACACCACCCCTCCCCTCCCTTCCCCTCCCTGCTGGTTCACTCACCCACCTCTCTGTCACTCACTCACCCCCTCCCCAGCTTGTTCACTCACACCAACCCCCCTCCCCTGCTGGTTCACTCACACCACCCCCCCCCTCCACTGCTGGTTCACTCACCCACCCCCTATCACTTACTCACCCCTCCTGCTGGGTCACTCACTCACTTACCCCCCTCCCCTGCTGGTTCACTCACACCATCACCCCCCCCCCCCCTCTGCCCAAGCCGCTGCTACTGCTTTGTACAGAGCAGCGGCTGCACTACACTTACATTGAAAACTACAGACCAACTGTGTGAAGAGCCCTCCGGTCATCGCAGAGCCCGAGGAAGTGATGTCATGGGGGCGGGCTCCTCACAGGCTGTCTTTCCTTTTCAAATTAACTTAGTTAATTTGAAAAGGAAAGACAGACTGTGAGGAGCCCGCCCCCATGACATCACTTCCTCTGGCTCTGCGATGACCGGAGGGCTCTTCACACAGTTTGGCTTTAGTTTTCAATGTAAGTGTAGTGCAGCCGCTGCTCTGTACAAAGCAGAAGCAGCGGCTGCACTGCCTTGGGGAATCGCGTTCGCGCCGCGGACTTCGGCACAAAAGCCGGTTTTTTGCTCTGGCCGCTCCCGATCTTGCGGCCAGAGCAAAAAACCGGCTTTTCAATGGCCGGTTTTACATCTGTGCCGGCAGCCGGCCTGGCCATGGAAAAACCGGCCAGGCCGGCTGAAAACCGGCCGGTTGGCAACCCTATTTGTTTATAGGGACCACATGTGCCTTTCTCCAGTCCTCTGGGACCACCCCCAACTCCAAAGAAGCATTGAAAAGGACAGTCAGTGGAGCTGCTAGAAGATCCCCATGTTCCTTCAATATTCTCGGATTATCTCATCTGGGCCCATCGCTTTGTCTACTTTTATTTTAGCCAGTTTCTCACAAACACAGTCTTCTGAAAATTGTTTATGCTGGGGGAGGGGCAGGGAAACCCCCTGCTTATAGTGCAAAAATAATCTAACAGCAGGAGGGCATACCCATACACTCCCTGGAAAAAATAATTGAGGGAACACTGGTAGGGATATGCAGGGGCCCATGGCAGAAACTAGGGAGGGTGCCCCAAAGCTCACCTTCAAGCTGTTCCTCCTTTAGATTGAGGCAGGCTTGGGGCCCCCTGTAGCATGGAATCCCTAATGCTGGTCTTGTGTAGGGATAAGCAGGGCAGGCATGTATGAGAGTATGTGGGCAAAGGACATGTGCAGGGAGTGAATAGTGTGACATGCATGTGCTTTTTAAGGGATGTGTGCTGTGATCTTTATCTTTATTAAAATACTTGATATACCGCCCAGGCCGAGGCATCAGGGCGGTGTACAATCATAAAATTAATGACTGCTAATAAAGAAAGAAGGGAACGCCATAAAATAATAGGACAGAGGGAGGGATAGTAAAGCCATAAAATAGTAGGATAAATAATAATAAAAACAGATAGCAGATAGCCAGGGTGCAGGAAGGTTAAAGGGGAAGGAGGGAAGAGGAGGGGAGGGACGTAAGGAAAAGGGGGAATGGGAGGCATAACTAGGGAGAGGAAACACCATCAACAGGGTCTCCTGCAGTGACTGGTGTGCCATTTTTTGGAGAAGGAGGTACCCTCATAGCCCATATAATTTTCCAGGTTTACAATTGTAATGAGGAAGATCCATTCTCTGCCTTAAAAACACAGGATTCTGTGAATTCTAGCTTGAAAGCTGACAGGCAGGCAAGCCATGTGAGCAGTAGTTGTCAGGGGCAACATAAACAAACCCAGCCAGGAGGTTTGCAAACACGCCCAGCTGACAAACAATCCCCAGTTCTTAATAGCTTGCACCTGAATAGAGGAAGGGCTAATAGCTACTATAAGAGTCACCCAGGAAATACAGAGTTAGACCAAGACCGAGAACAAGGACAGGAACAAGAACAAGGGCAGAGCCAGGAACAGGAACCCTGGCAGAGACAGGAACCAGGAAGAGTTCAATCCACAAGATACCCAGAACACCTCAGGAGAAGGCAGTTAGGAGTCGTGGAGTCAGAGAACAGCTGTGAGTGTTCATCTGATGTGACGCAGTTTGAAACTCAGAGACAACGTTCCACCCAGAATGAATGGAAGCCTGAGAAAGTGAAACAGTATGTATATGAAAGCTATAAACCTGAGAGTGAGTCTGAAATAGAGTTAAGAAAGTTTACTGGCAGTAGAAATACCTGGAGGGTTAATGCTCAGAAGCCTCGTGGGAGAAATCCAAGGGGAGAACAGTGCTGTAAAAACCAACCGAGGGATTTACCCAGAGAGCTAGTGAGAGAGCAGTTCCAAGCCCCTGAAAGAGAGAGGTATTCTATTGAAGACACTTGCATACCAGAAGAGGAAGTATATGAAACTCCCAAGCCTCAGAGAAAGACACGCAGAGCTAAACCCTGTGCTGATAAGGGAGGAGAATTCTTTTATTCTGTGCCAAAGCCTGAAGGTAGAACCAACAGATATTCTAGAGTTAGAAACTCTTATAAGAAGTTGGATTCTGGAAATCCTGAATGGTGGCTTCCTTCTCTCCCAGACTCAGAGGAATACGGTAACAGCTATTCCAGCCCTAGAGGGAGCTGGTCAGATAGGCTCTGTAATGAGACATTGCAAGGGAACTTACAAACATTCTGTGGCAAGGAAAACACAGGTCCTTCTGAAACCTTGCAGGAACCCATGGTCATTGATTGTCCCAGTGAATGCTCTTTGGATGATCCAATGGACTGTACATTAACAATTTCTGACAGAATAACCTCTTTATGTTAGACAGAAGCTGTGTAGTGCTTAAGGTTAACACTGAAGGTCAAGTGTGCCTGTTTGTCTATAGAGGAACTGTATGCTGAATATTCCTAAGATTCTCATTTATCATTTAATTAAGAA
This sequence comes from Ichthyophis bannanicus, assembly GCA_033557465.1. Taxonomy (NCBI): domain Eukaryota; kingdom Metazoa; phylum Chordata; class Amphibia; order Gymnophiona; family Ichthyophiidae; genus Ichthyophis; species Ichthyophis bannanicus. The sequence continues at coordinate 870,675,006 of CM066036.1, forward strand.
GCAAGAAGAAACTTTCCTGTTTTCCTTTATAACATGCCAGAAAGTATGGCTTACTTGTCTTAAGTTTATGCGTTGTACCTTTTGAAGAATCCAACCCCGGGAGGGGAAATAAATCCTAATTTACCTTTACCATTCGTGTCTACAACTACTTGTTCTTCATAACCACCATCAGACACAGACCTGCTACCCCTAGGCGGCAGCCTGCCCACCTGGTGGTGACACAATGAATATTGATGGAGAATGAGGGATCATGTTTTTGTTTTGCCACCCAATGGATGCCCCCGTATGCAAAGTGCCATGTGATAGCTGTTACTGCCCCACGTTTTTGTAGTTGGGTGTGTCTGTGTGGAGCCAGCAAGGGCATCTATGTTGAGGATGTCAAGTTTGTATAATAAGACCAAAACATCAACGTCCCTGGCATTTTTCTGCATGTTTTGCCCTGGATGATGCAGATTGCACTTAGACACCCTTTCTAAAACACCACTTAATGAGTTTACCCTTCCCCAGCATGGACCAAATATTTTGTAATTTGATCACCTTTGTCTACAGTGCCACTGATTATATCTTTCTCAGTGCCCTTATCTGGATAACCTCTGTGATAATCGACCCCTAAATTTCATGGATCATAGCCCATTACAATAACCCAGCATTTCCCAGCCTTATCCTGGAGGCATCTGGCTTTCAGTTTGGGAAAAACTGCTGTAACCACTGGTCTACTTCTGTTATGAATAAAGTCCTTCTAGTTTGTTTATGAAAAGCGGCTTGACGAGCAGGCCACAAAGAATAGTTTAGGAACAACAGAGCATCCCAGCATAAGATACTGCCAAGCCTCCGAAGACAGCAATTTCTTTAGCTTTCAGCATTTCGTGGATGACATATTAACAAAGAACATTTTATATAAGAACATGCAAATGGTCATAACTAGGTCAGATCAAAATTTCATTACACTCAGCATCCTGTTTCCAGCAGTGGCAGTCCAGGTCACAAGTACTTGGCAGGATCCCAGAAAGTACACAGATTCCATGCTGCTTATCCCCAGAGATAAGTGAGGGCTTTCCCTAATTCTACCTGGATGATGAGGATTTATGGACTTTTGCTCTTGGAAGTTGCCCAAACCTTTTTTTAAGCCCAACTACACTAAATGCGTTTGTCACATTTTCCAGCAACAAACTCCAGAGCTTAATTATGCGTTGAGTGAAAAAAAATATATTTTTTCCTATTTGTTTTAAATGTACTACTTAGTAACTTTACAGCGTGCCCCATAGTCTTTGTACTTTTTGAAAAAGTAAACAATCAGTTCACATTTACCAGTTCCACTCCACTCAGGATTTTATAGAGCTCTATCTTACCTCCCCTGAGTGGTCTCTTCTCAAAGCTGAAGAGCCCTAACTTCTCCAGCCTTTCCTCACAGGGAAGTTTTTCATCATCACGGCATTTCTTGGTACTTTTCCTAGAAAAAGCTCATGTTGTGATAGAAGGGTCAGTTTCACTGTAATAGGCAATTTCTTCCTATTTACATGAAATAGATGGCATCATCAACATTTTGTTTTATATATTCTGATACCAAGTTAGCTGTGTGCGAACTAGACACTTGAATTTGTTAATTGTCCTTACTGGCCATTCATCGGCAGTGTTAGCAGCCCTATATATTGCTACAAGCAACAGGAAGAACAAGTTAATAAATTACTCTACATATTGAAAAGGCTTCTCCCAGGAATCCTGAATGACTTTAATACGTTTTTATTTTTTTATGTGTTGAATTATTTACATAAAAGTTTCACATCCTTCTGCAACATCTGTGGCTTAGTAAAGGAGATGATTCTGAACCCAATTCCCTAATTTCCCAGCTTCCACCTGCCCTTGCCCTTCCCTCTCCATGTCCTCCCTATTCTCCAGGAGCCTTGTTACCTTTGAGTTTACCCCAAAGTGCTGAAGCCATGGGCTGTCCTGCAATCACCAGTCTGGGTCATTGACCTTACATAGGTGACAACGGGGCCAGGGTTAGACATACAGAGGCACATGGTAGAAACTGGTGAGGGGGCTCCAAGCCTGCTTGAAGGCTATGGGGGTCATTTTAGAAGCTATGGGAGGCTAAGGGATGTCTGAAAAAGGGCATCTAGATATATAAACCATAGAGACATCCCTGGAGCCATTGTAGAAAGCTGGGAATATAGACATCCCTACTGGAAGAATGTCCATATAGTACAGGGGCATGGAGGAGGCTTGTCCTGAGCGAAGTAAGGGAGATGCACACCGCCTTTCAATTTCAGAATGGCACAAGCATGTCTGGCCCTGGTTGCTGATGCGGCTATGCCTATACCTGCTCCTGACCACAAATAAGTCTCTTTTCATGGCTGCAATGGTTCCGGGGGAAAGAGCAAAATGTGCCACAGCTAATATTTCCTGGCCGAAGAAACCTGCATGTAAATATATACTCCAAATATATTTCTGACTTGCCTCATTACTTCTGATTATTTGAAGTGGTCAGCTGGAGCGTGCTAATCTCAGAATCAGGGCTTCCAGTTCTAGGTGTTTATCATTCAGGATTTTTGGAGTTTATTTGTGAAGCAATTATTTATTTATTTATTTAACTAACTAACTAACTGTATTTATATCCCACTTTTCACCGAGTCAAAGCGGCCCAACATCAAATAAAAGGGGGGGGGGGGACAGCAATCAATTCTAGGGTGGGGGGCTGCCACTGGGGAGGCCAACATTAATGATCTGGACAGACATTAAGGATTTAAACAATGGACATCAGTTTCTTAATAGGTAGATCTGTGGGTATGTTAGAGGGGCTGGAGGGGTAGTCATTGATGGATGTTTGTTTCTGGTCCGAGGTATTCCTGGAATAGGATGGTTTTTAGTTGTTTTCTGAATGTTGAAGGATCTCTGTTGTTTCTGATTTGACTTGGTAGGGAGTTCCAGAGGGATGGTGCATATAGTTCGAAGGCTCTGTTGCAGGTCCGTTGATTGTATTTGGTTTGTTCGTGGGGGGATGGTGAAGGTGTTGGTGGTTTGTCTGGTTGTTCTGTTGTGGGTGGGTTGGGGCAGTAGAGTGCGGAGCTGGGTTGTCTGTGTTTGATAGAGGGCTTTGTGGATAAGTAGGGCTGATTTGTATTTGATTCTTGCTTCGAGAGGGAGTATATGCAGTTCTCTCAGGACTGGGGTGATGTGGTCTTGTTTTTTTGCTTTCTGGATAATTCTTGCTGTGGTCTTTAAGGCAGTTCGTAGTGGGTTGGTGTGGGTGGTGGGTAGTCTGTGATAGATTATATTGCAGTAGTCCAGGTGGGGGAGCGTCATAGCTTGCATGAGTGTCCTGAAGTCCTGTGGATCAATGAGAGGCCTGAGGCATTGTACTGTTTTTGCCTTGTGGAATATTATTCCAGTAGTCTTTTTGTTCTGTTGCTTGAGTGTGAGCACTTGGTCTATGATGATTCCTAAGTATTTTATGTGTGGTTATATTTGTATTTGTGTGGTTCCTAAGTTGAGGTGTGTTGGTGGTGCGAATTTTGGATCCTTGGTTACTATGAGGGCTTCTGTTTTTTTATGTTGATGGATAGGTTGTTCTTTTGTAGCCAGCTGGAGACGTCTATGAAGCAGTCTGATAGGTGATTGTTTGTTGGTTTGGTGGTTGTGATTGGTCCATAGAGCATTATGTCATCTGCGTAGATGTGGTAGTTGATGTTATGAGCACATATGATTGGGCAGAGTGGTTGCAGGTAGATGTTGAAGAGCATGGTGGATAGTGTGGATCCTTGGGGTACTCCTTGGGTGTTGCTGAAAGGGGGGGGGGAGGTTGCTATGCTTGTGCGGATGAGTTATTGTCTATTAGTCAGGTAGGAGTGGAACCACTGAAGTACGACGTTTTTTATGCCAATTTCTTGGAGCCTGTGTAGGAGGATGTTGTGGGAGATGGTGTCAAAGGCTGCAGATATGTCCAGGAAGATCATGGCATATCCAGAGTGCTTGGTCTGTGTGCCCTTGATGAGGGTGTTCATTAGTGAAGTCATGAGGGTCTCAACTCCGTGGAATGAACGGAAGCCATGTTGTTGGTATCCAGGTGGTCTTGAAGTTGTTGTTGAACTATCTTCTCAATGATTTTGGTGGTGAATGGAAGACTTGCTATAGGCCTGAAGGAGGCGGGGTCAAGGGGGTCCAAATTGTGTTTTTTTAGGGTTGGGCGGATGATGGAGGTTTTGAGGATGTCTGGCATGTGTCCTTGCCTGAGGGATTCCTTAACAATGTGGGTTAGGGGTGTGCTTATGTCCTCCTTGGATTTCTTTATCCATTCTGCAGGGCAGGGATCTAGTGGAGAGGTGGTAGTGTTTAGGCAGGAGATGGTGGATTCTATTTTTTCTTTGGTGATTGTTTCGAATGTGCTCCAGTCTGTGCCTATGGAAGTAGGGTGGGTTGTTATCTCTGCAGTCAGTTGTGGATTTTGTGGTTGTTGAAGCTGCTTGTATTGGCATGCTAATAGTTCTGGCGGGATGTTTGGTAGCTGGTTGGAGTGGTTGGGTGCTTTTGTTAGCTTCTTGATAATCTCGAAGAGCTCACGTGGTTTGTTTATTGAGGTGTTTATGATCTTCGAGTGTGTCAGACGGGTGCCTGGGTGAGAATGTTCACAGTCTTGGCAAAGGCATATATTAATATGATTTGCAAGGGATTGTGCGAAATGTAGTCCATTTATTCCAGACACAGCCGTTCACAATAATTAGTTGTGCTTGAGTGTAAAGCCAATAAGATATTTATTTATGGGGTTATTTCTCCCAGCACAGATATGCTTGGTAGCACACAAAACAGGATACTTGCTTTCAGTGTTAAACTTAGAAAAACAAAATCAGGAAAACAACAGTTGAACTTGTCAGGCAATCAAATCAAAAGAATAAAGACCTGGTTGGTAACAAACTGGTCTTTTCCGTAGGCTCTAGCTAATATTTTCTTAGCAGTGCTTTAATCAACAAACAAAACCCACAAAGTAGGGAAAAACTGTTCTTTTCAGGTTAACTTCTTATATCTTCACACATAGACTCAGAAGTGATTTCCTCAGAGCTCACAAGCAATTAGGTAAGGCTCAATTGCTAGCAGTTACCCAGCTGAAACCCCTTAGCTGGCTTGCTTTCTACTGCGTGGCTCAAATCCTACTCAGGAGCTTTTCTGAGTAAATTAAAGAACAAGTTTGTATTTCTTTGTGATGGTTGTTGTACTTTGTAACAGTAAATTACCAAAGGAGTTTAGACAGAGAGCAATCCATGTATTCACAGCCTGTATCTACCACCTCTCCCCCTTCTTCAACAATCATGGGTTCAATATCATGGATTGGCACAGAGGAATTTCTCAATGGAGCACTCTCAGGAGAATACTTGTTTCCCTGCTGTCTTTCAAGGGTATAACTGGGGCATAGATCAGTGTTCATACCTGAGCTTCCATTGCTGTTAGAGTTCCTCTCTAAATAGCCTGGCCAGTATGTAGTCCAGTTCTTATGTCCAGCCTTTCAATCCAGATCCCTGGACACTGGGTCTCTCTTCACATACCTTCTGGCACGGGTCTTAGCGTCCCTTCCAAGTGCAGCCGTCTCCCTCACAGGTACCGTCTGGAGATTCCTAGCCCTGCAGCACCACTCCTCTGGTTTTCCCCAGTCCAATGGTGTATGCTGGCCTTTGGAATGCCTCCCAGTATACGTACTGCTCTGGACTCCTTTAGACATCCCAAATGCTTTTCTCTTCTTTCTTCCAAAGGATTTCTTGCCCTCTCTGTCCATCCACTCTGGCTTCTGCTTCTGATGATCCTCCAGATGATGAAGATGTCCAAGATCATGAAGATGTCCAAGATGAATCTGAGGATGATTCTCTGTAGAATAAACTCTACCTTTATTCTGCTTAGATGAGTGCTCCACCCTAGCACAGCGTAGCTGTGCTGAATCAGGCCCTGCCCTTTGAGATGAGTGCTTGGGGATTACCTCATAGCCCTCCTTATTGAACACACGTTTCCCCACTTCAGCTCCTCTAATGGCTGTTGGAAACCTGGTGCATTCTGGGACTGGTAGTCTTTTATAGAAAAATTCTGTTTTCTTATTTCTACCAGAACTGACAGGTTGCTTGTTCAGAGTCACTTCACCTTTACTATAGCTCCTTCCTGAGCTATGATAAGCTTCCTTATCACAAGCGGTAGGTCCTTTTTGCTTTATTGGTTTCTGTGTGGTAAGTGTCTAGTTCACTCATGTATTTTACTCTATCATCCTCTTTTTGGTCTTTCTCCATTTTCTCTCTGCTCTTCTGAATCAGGTCTTTAGTCTCTGTAGGTTGGGGGTGAACCATCGGGCTTTTGTTGAGGTATGTCTGGTTTTGGTGCAGTTTGCTGTTACATAGGATGCAGAGGAGATCATAGTATTCAAGTTGTGGATTAGGTCATCGATATTTGTGGAGCTTGTTTGGAGTTTAGGTAGTATTTGCACCAGGAAATCCTCTTTGATGAATGGTTTAAACCTTCTTGTATGTTGTTTGTTTTCTTTGATGCTGGTTTGCTGGAAGATGTGGAAGATGTTGATAAGATAGTGGTCTGACCATGGTACACATGTGATCTCTGGGTTTTTGTATGAGGTGGCATTTTGGGAGTTCAGAAATATGAGGTCAAGTGTGTTCCCTTTTTCATGTGTTGGTTTGTGTATGATCTGGGTCAGGTTCATTGCTTCCATGGCATTGATGAAGGCTTCAGCATATTTGTCTTGGAGTGTTGGGAGGTTGAAGTCTCCAAGGATTAATTTCTCTTTTGTGGCGATGGCACTCTCTGATATGTGTTGTAATATGCCTGATAGGTCGGTGCTTGTGGTGGGCGCACGGTAGATTAGGCATATGGAGATGTGCTTGTTGGTGAGGGTGAGTATGTCTGCTTCATTGGTTGTTTCCGAGGCATGTTTTCTGAGGTGGAGATTGGCTTTCACAATGATGGCTACTCCTCCTCCTCTGGTGGGGGCTCGAGAGCAGTGATGAAGACTGTATCCATTTGGTGTTAGTTGGTTCATGAGCACAGTGTCGGTGTCTGTTAGCCATGTTTTGGTTATGCATAGGATGTCAATCTTTTTGGTTGTGATCAGGTCTTGGAGCATGTGGTGTTTGTTTCTGACTGAACGAGCATTTATTAGTGTGATGGAGAGAGGGTTGTTGTTTGGGGGATTGGGGGTGTGGATTGGTGTGGGTGGTGTGTGGGTGTTGCCCCATGTAGAGGGGGGTTTGTTGGTGTTTGTGGTTTGGATGGTTGTGATGCTTGGTATGGGGTGTTTGGGGTGTTTGGGGAGCATGTCGGTAGTGGGGGGATAAAGGGATAAGAATGGTGCTAGGAGGTAGATTGGGGCTAGGAAGGGTGGCACGGTTTATAGGTGTACCTGTGTATCCTGGGGCTGGGTTGGGCTTCTGCGTTGGTTTCCTTAGGGCTTTGTATGCTCCTTTTCCTTTTTCTCGCTGTCTCGGGTGGGCAGAGGTTTCAGTGTTGGTGATGGTTTCTCTTGTGTAGTTGCTTGAGCCTGGCTGTGTGAGCTGGTGGATGATGGCTGCTGTTGGTTTAATCCGTGGGTTTCGTTGGCTGTGGTTGCTTTTGTGGCTGCTTCTGTGGCCTATACCCATGCAATTCTGGGCCTATACCCATGCAATTAGGAGCTTTCCCAGGGTTGGAAAAATAGGGGTTTATCTGTGGATTCGCGGCATGAAACATTTTTTAGTAGCTTTTTAGGTAGATTCCTTTTAATGATATAAAACACAATTTTTCAATGCCTACCCATTCTCCCAGCCCCAGCATTTTACCTCCTCCAAGTTCCACCCACAGCATCAGCATCCCTATACCATGCATCATATTTAGTTAACAAGAGTTCAGATAGCAAGTGTTGTTGTGGGTGTGTGGTGCAATGCTGGTGTACCTGCCTGTGTGTAGGATGTAGCAGTGAGTGCAGGGCTGCAGTGCATGCATATCTCTACAGTGGGGGTAGAGCGCGTGTATGTAGTGTGGGGGCAAGATTTTTCTGTGTATGCTCTTGGAGGGGGGGGGGTTATACCCTTTGTCATTTGTGTCCCCATGCATTCATCCCTTTAATTTCCACCTTTCAATCTTCCTTCACTCCCCTTAGCATTCCCACCCCCCTGCCCTCCATCCTCATACTTTTTTTCTTTTTTTTTAAGGTACTGCTGCTTTAATTTTTTTCTGCCTTTCTCCCTGTCTTTTTTCTCTGAAAGCTCTGATCCCTGCAGCTCTGTGCTGCTTTGGGCTTCCCCCTCCTGTCCTTCTTGTGGGGATCCGATCTCCCGCAGGCAGAACAGGAGGGATTTTTGCCGCGATCGAGGGTTAGTTGCTGCCGGCTCCTATTCTGCCTCCGGGGGTCTGATGTTCCACAGGCAGAACAAAAGGGATCTTTGCCATGATGATGCCATTAGGGTGCGGCACAAATCGGGGTTTATCAGATATAACTGATAACCACTGATAGAACACCCCCGGTGCTCTAAATCATGTTTATCAGTTATAATCAAAAACTGGAAGCCTTACTCACCCCCTTCTGAAATACCCTGGCCAAGTACCCAGTTCTGCAGGAGTGCAATTTGGGAACATCCACATTTGTGAAATGGCCTATACCCATGCAGATATGTGGCCTTGCTATCTGAAGGGGCCCATCTCCAGAGGCTACTGGGACATTAATCTTTCAGGGTGGCGATGAAGCGATTTCAGAAGACACATACAGTATACATGCCTCCCTTAATCACTGCCACTCCCTTAGATTTCTGGACAGATTCTTCCCAGAAGTCCCTTCTAAAATGCCACTTCATGTTTCCTTCAGTTCAAGGAAGGTTTGGGGCCCCCTGTGGCGAGGGGAACCTAAGACAATTGCCCTGCTTGATAACCCCTTATGCCGACCCTGGGGTGACAGATTTCTAGGTGGTGCTAGGATGGGGAATTCTGACTGGGTTGGGATTAGTAGGAGGAGGTAAAAGCTCCTGAGAGAGAGCAGTGGGAGGAAAATAATTTAATATTGTATAATTTTGTTTACACTTGGGAATATCATTAACTCTTCTTGTACCAGAAGTTTCACTGAACAAAGTTGGATGGTTTCAAACAACTGGGAGTGCGCAGCAGGAAAGTATAACTTTATTCATGAATTGGTTTCTGATTGGGATCCACATTGAGCTAAGCAAGTTGAAGACAGCAGAGTTCTGTTAACCTCCAGGTAAATTATGTTTTGTCAGTCCTTTAATTGTCCTGCTTTGTATATAAATGAGAGGGAAGCTCCCTAGGGATGCCACAGAAAGATTATCAGCTTCTGGTAGCATTTGAGATGAATGTTTGCATTCACTAGGTGCAAATGAGCCTTTTGGCAACAACACACATATTATGATTTTTGGTGCAAATTTAGCTACCATTTGGGGGCAGATACAAAGAAATATCAGGGTGTAAATCATTATTGTGAAGCAGGGGCAGCCCAAAGGAGACTCTCAAAGGAACCTTTCACAGGCCTCTTTTTCTCCTGGCAATGACTTAAGGGCATGTTTCTTCTTCTTTAATCCTTAGCTGGCATTTGGGGAGCAGGTCATCCTCTCAATCAAGATGCTGCTGTAGATGCCACTGGATTTTGTGTGTTGTTCACAATATGCTTCAAACCTTGGTGACTGGTGGTGATATTTCTTGTATTTATTTAACATTTCTTATATACTGCCTTTCATGATATCAAGGTGGTTTACATTGAACAAACTGAAATTACATTGAACAGGGCATTATAACTTGGAGATAACTATCTTACAGGGAACATGAGCAATGGAGGGTTAAGTGGCTTGCCCAAGACCACAAGGAGCATCTGTGGGACTAGAAACCACAGTCCTTCCGGCCCAAGGTTGCTGTCCTCTAGTGGGATTTGAACCCCTGACTTTCTGGCCTGAGGTATCTTGCCCCAACCACTAGGCCACTCCTCAACTCCACTGGCCACTCCTCCACTCCACTGGCCTTGTTGGTCAGTCGCTGGTTCTTTAGGTCTTCCTTGACGTGTTTGAGCCATGTTTTCTTTGGTGCTGCTCGTTTCACCCTCCAGTAGACAGGTTGCTCTCGCCAGATGAGTTTGTATGGCAGCCGACCATTGCAGTCTGTTTTTTGTATTTGTTCTTCGACTGAAGGCTGATGGTTGCACCTTGTCCGAACTGTCTCATTTCAATGGTGATCACGAAGAGACACTCAAAATCGGTCTCAGGCAACACATTTGAAAGCCCTCAAGCTTTTTCCATGTTAGGTTTGAGTAGAGTCCATGTTTCTGATCCATACAGGAGAACTGGCAGGATAAGTGTTCGGAAGAGGCAAATTTTGGTCTTGGTGGAGATACTGGCCTTCTTCCAGAGACATCATTTGAATGAGGCAAATGCTACTGTTGCCTGGCCAATTCTATTGTGGACATCAGTGGTGGATGCTACTTTCGTCTCCTGCACCAGTGATCCCAGGTATTTGAATTCTGGGACCTGCTCAATTTGGATTCCATTGAGGTGAACATTGACCTATGATCCATCTGTGGCCAGAACGTTGGTCTTCTCCACATTGATTCTTAGGCTATAAGATTCGGCAATGTGGTAAAGGATATTGGTGGCCTCTGCATATATATCAGCAAATACGGCACTGTTGTCTGCGAACATTAAGTCGGTCAGGAAGTTTTAGCATCATAGTGGACCCTGCATCTATCATTGAATGTTTTCCTCATAATGGCATCAATCACAATATTGAAAAGCAGAGGTGAGGTGACATCTCCCTGGTGGACTCCAGTTTGGATATAAAATTCCTTTGATAGTTTATTTTGGATCTGCATGCTGCTAGTTGAGCCTTGTATGATGCTTGGAGAAGTTGGATGATCTTTAGTGGCAAATGCTCATTCTCAAATGCCCTCCACAGGACGGACCAGTGAACACAGTCAACTGCGGATTTGAAGTCAATGAAGACGATGATGGTTCGCTTTCCACACCTGGTCCTTTCCTCTCCCAGTTGATGAATGGTGAATATTTGATCAGTGCAGTCTGAATGTGGCCTAAATCTTGATTGCCCTTCTCAGCTAGTTTGTTCACAATGTTTCTGCAGCTTTGATTGTATGATCTTCATGAACACCTTGTCAATGACTGAAAGAAAGCTGATGCCATGGTAGTTCTTGCATTCCCGGCTATCACCTTTCTTCAGGATTGGCACAATGATGGCTTTCTTCCATGCTGATGGAACTCATTTCATGAGCCAGATGAGTGTTAGGAGGACATGAAGCCATTGCAGTAGGATGTCTCCCCCAACTTTGATAGTTTCAGCAGTGACTTGGTCCACTTCAGGCATCTTTCTGTTCTTCAATGATCTTATTGCACTCTTCATTTTGACTGTTGGCTCACTGTCAAGAAATGGATTCTCCGGCAGGTCAATGGGTAGTGGCTCTGGTGGTGATCCCTGGGCAGATCGTAATTGTATAGCTGTTGGAAGAATTATTTCCATCATTGCAGATGTTCACCAGGGGAGCTCATGAAGGTGCTATCTGCTTTCTTGATGCTTTCATTGGTAGACTTGGTTTTACCATTCAGTCTCCTGAAGGTCTGATACAGAGTCCGGTACTTGTGCCTGGATACTGCTTCTTCCAGGTTGGCTGTGACACTATTCCAGTAGGCTTCTCATTCCGCCTTCATCTTCTGTTTGATCTCTTTGTTCAGTGGCCGGTACTGATCAAAGTCGATGTGTGTGATTCATTTCCATTTATTCATCAGATCCAGGCACTCGTCTGAAATCCATGGCTGTGTCTGTTGTTGAATGGTGGACACAGAGGGATGGTGCATTCCAGAATGGACTCTGATATCTGCTTTTCTTCTGCATTGACATAATCCGATGGTTTGAGTGCTACAAACCTTTTGGATAGGGCAATTTGGAATTCCTGGATTCCTCAGACATGCCCAGTTCAGTTTGCCTGGTGGAGATGCCTTGCGCTTTGTCCATTGTAATCATAGCTATACCTTGGTCAGATCCACAATCAGGCCCACTCATTGCATGTACATCTTTGAACTACAATTGGAATAGGGAACTGATCAGGATGTAGTCCAGGATGGCTGAATCTTTGCCAGATAGGTTTGCGCCATGTAAGCTGGTGTTTGCAAGGGTGCTAAGTGACTGTTTCCCACTACCAAGTTGTTCAATGCAGCAAAGGACAGCAGGCACAGTCCATTGTCGTTGATCTCATCAAGGATGGTCTAACTCAACCAAGGACAGTACCAAGACGGCTGCAAAAGGAAGAGAGTGGTTACCCTACCGCAGTGACCAGAACTGGGAAACAAGACAGGAAACTGCATGGATATTCAAACAAACTCATTCGCTTATACTATGACATCTAGGACAACAAATGCACCAGCACTAGGAACACAGGATGCTGGAAAGAAGTGGGCTACTAGTCAGGGAATCAAATTTATGACACTGAAACTGGAAATTTGCATCACCGCGTGGAATGTGTGAACTGGACACCATGTCAGACAAAAGGAACTTACCATGGAATTATTGAAGTGCAAAATCTCGATCGCTGCAGTATCCAAACTATGTCTCACTGGATCTGGAACACTGACCATCCAACCGCCAATGACTGACGAAACATTGACGCTATTCTACTCTGGTGGTGAAAAACGAGATGCTGGCATCGGCTTTATGGTGGAGAGATGGGCTGCCAAAAGTGTAATTGCCTTCCAACCAATATCAGACAATTTGACAGTTCTTACCATCAACAGCACAGTCAAGATCCATATTCTGTCCACCTATACTCCGACCGAGACGAGCCCGGATGCAGCCAAGGACGACGTCTACAACTAGCTTCAACACATGTTGGATTCACTCCCACAGAGTTGATCATCCTGTCAGGGGATTTCAGTGTTAACATTGGTGTGGATAGTACTGGATGGGAAGAAACGCTGGCAGAGGATGTTTACTCAATATTAATGTACATTAACTGCCACTATGCCAATAGAAATAAATGGGTGTTAAGAACATAAGAACATAACATATGCCATACTAGGTCAGACCAAGGTCCATCAAACTCAGTATCCTGTTTCCAACAGTGGCCAATCTAGGTCGCAAGTACCTAGCAGATTCACCAAAAGACACAGGTTCCACAATGCTTGTACTGGAGCAAGCAGTGTATTTCCCAGTCCCCTTCAATAATGGTTTATGGACCTTTTCTCCAGGAACTTGTCCAAACCCTTTTCAAACCCAGCTACACTAACAGCTTTTATGACGTCCTCTGGTAATGAATTCCAGAGCTTGATTACACATTGAGTGAAAAAATATTCTCTCTTATTAGTCTTAAATAGGTTACACTATAGCTTCATTGCATGTCCCCTAGTCATTCTATATTTTGATGGTGTAAACAATCAATTTATGTTTACCTGTTCCACTCCATTCATTAATTTATAGACCTCTATAATATTTCCCTTCAGCCATCAATTTTCCAGGTTGAAATTTTTTAGCCACTCTTCATAGGTGTATCCTTCCATACCCTTTACCATTGTGGTGGATCTTCTCTGTACCTTTTCTAATAATGCTATATCCTTTTTAAGATATGGTGACCAGAACTGCACACAATATTCAAGATGCGGTCGCACCATGGAACAACAGATGAATTATAATATCCTTTGTTTCATTCTCCATTCCTTTCCTTATGATTTCTAGCATTGTATTTGCTTTCTTGGCCACTGCTGCACACTGGCTGCGGAGGATTTCAACATGTTATCCATGATGATGCCTAAATCTTTTTCCTGGGTGGTGGTTCCTAATGTGGAACCTTGCATCGTGTAACCATAGTTTGCGTTGTTCTTTCCTAGGTGCATAACTTTGCACTTGTCCACATTAAATTTCATCTGCCATTTGGATGCCCAGTCTTCCAATTTATCAAGATCCTCTTGCAATTTTTCACAATCCTCATGGGTTTTAACAACTTTGAATAATTTTGTGTCATCTGCAAATTTGATTACCTCACTCGTTATTCCCATTTCCAGGTCATTTGTGAATATGCTAAAAAGCAGCAGACCCAGCACTAATCCCTGCCAGCTGATCTTTCCTGGCCTGAAGCAGGGTTTTTTGGAAATACAAGAATAAAACCCGAAACGTGCGCTCGTCATGTACGGTGGAAGTTTTGGCGCTTGATGGCATACAGCTAAGTTCTGGGCTACGGTCCATTTTTAAAGTTCTAATTAATAAAAGGGAGTAGTCACAGCGGTATCTCTTAATACATATTTGTGATACTGGGATGACGATACTCCGACAAAAATTATTTGGCACAATAAGGGGGAATTTTTGATTTAATTGGACTCTATTATATGGTGTTTAGATTTGGTCTGATTAGGGTTCTCTACTTTTTCCAAAAGGCTGGAATGAAACATAACATAGCCAAACAAAACAAAAAGAAAGATGGTAAACCCCTGACATGAAAAAGCGTGCACCCCCTAAAGCGGCCATGCTGGCATTTTCCTGCATGCTACAAACTGTACTTAAATATTCAGGTTTTCTGAATGTTCTGTCTGCTGCAAATAACATAACTCAAGAGCAACCGTTATTTTGTTACTTAAGTAAGCCATGAGCAATTTTGAGTGCTTATTCAGACGGTAAAAAGTGTCAGGACAGAGATTGCTTAAGGTGGGCTTTGACAAATGTTCTTGGAATCTAGGAGTCAGCCTAAAAATCTAGGAGCCAGCCACTGAAAGCGAGGTTACAGTGTACACTCCCAGCCCTCCCCCCAAAAAGGTGTATCAGTTACTTGTTTTTATGTTTTAGGGCCTTATTTACTGTTTGCTCATTTTCTATGGCAATAGCTTAATAAATCAGGCTCTTAATGGGCCACTGCACAGTGCCTTACTCTTCCTCCACCTCTCCTACCACCCCCATTGAACCTTTAAGATATGCCTGTGTGGTGCGGTGATGGTGTGTGTGTCTGTGTGTCTGGTGCTGGGGGTAGGGTGCCTGTGTGGGAGTGGGTCTGTGTGTTTGTGGTGCAGAGGCAGGCTGCCTGCATGTGTGGTGTTGGGGTGGGGTGGGATGTTTGCATGTGTGTGGTGGAGAGGGGTGCACCTTTTGAACATACACAGGGCTGGTCCAACCATTAGGCAAACTAGGTAGTTGCCTGGGGCGGCAGCTTCTAGGGGCTGAAAAGAGCAGGGCATTCAAAGTTAAACAATAGATTCTGACAGCCGAGGGGGGGAGGGGGAAGTATAAGGTTTGCCTAGGGCGCAAACACCTTGAATCAACTCTGGCGCCGGCCGTGCAGATACCGTTTACTTCCCAGGCATTCATCTCTTCAACTTCCAACACACTTTCCCTCTCCCCAACTCCAACCCCTCTCCTGCTGCCCCACCACCACCCCCAGACTTTCTCCCCTTCTTCCTCCCCCTTTGCACTCACCATTCTTCATTAAATCAAATCTGCTCCTCCTTTAAATTTCTTCAGTCTGGCAATTGCAACACTTCTGCCATGATTGCGGCCTTTCAGCACTTGTGCCAGCAGGAGATGGGATCCCCAATGGGCAGAGGGCACTAGTCTTGTGTGATTGTGGCCTTTGCAGCCTTTCTGCTCACGTGTGCTCTGACCCCAGGCACCAGGTCTGATTGTTCAGTCGCCATGGTGACCTGGTGCCTACGGTTTGTCCAGTCGTGGCTTAAGGCTCCATTTCAGAAGCTTTTCTCTGTGCTTTGCAAGATAAAATATTGCTTTTTCTCCAGCATACAATATATCCCAGTACTGATCTGGGAGGACAAGTTGAAAGAAGAAGGTTGATATGACAGCAGCCGTGGTGCCTACCCTGGCTCTGCCGTGTTGCCATAGTCAAGTATTAAGCAATAGTGACTGACATCAGCAGTTATATGGAGAATAATTTTATAACAAGTTACCTAGAAAAGGAGGTCAAGTAGGCACTTATTTTGGGCCTTTTTATAAAGGCATACAGGGCCGGCCCAACCATTAGACAAACTAGGTGGTTGCCTAGAGTGGCAGATTCTAGAGAATGGCAAAGAGCCGGCCATTCAAAGCAAAACATTAGATTTTGACATCCAAGGGGAGTGTAAAGCTTGAGGTTTGCCTAGGGGGCCAACTCTGGGGCCGACCCTGAAGACATACAGTATAAAGGCCCATTTAGATAGGTCATGGTGAGAGGAAATGTGATACTTAGGTCAAGGTATGCACAGTTCCCTCTGTAAGTTACAAAAGGCTCCGCCAATTGCACAGCCTTTTGAAAAACATACCTAAGTGGACCACAGCAATTACAGGGATATTTGCTAGGAGGCTTATAGGGAGAAGTGATTTTAAAAAGCTGCATATGGGAAAAGAGAACATCTTGTTCTTCCCAAAATGTGTGGGGAGCAACTTTTTCAAAACTGCTGCATCCCTTCATTGCCTGACCACCAAATCCCTACCTTACCAGACACGACTCACCCTACCTCCAATATCCTCTCACCAATATCACAGTTCCTGACCCCCTGACATGTCAAAATTCCTGATCTCCTGAAACCCCTCAAGATAGCATCAAAGTCCCTGATGCCTCGCAACATCAACAGTTTCTACCACTCACCTTTCGACAGTCCAACATGACCAGTCTTACCAGGGGATCCCTGGTGGTCTAGTGGGAGGATGAACAATGCCCAGTCGCTCCTGCTTTGTTCGGTTCTGGGTTCACAATGGCAGATTTAACTGCTAGGGATAAAGCTGCGAAATACATAGTAATTACATAGTAAATGACAGCAGATAAAGATCAAAATTGCTCATCCAGTTTGGCCAATCTATATGTGCCCTCTTTTAGGTAATGTGTATATAAAATTCACAAATGCAACTCAACATTGCCTCCCCCATTAACCATGTCTTCCACCCAAACTCTCAACCCTTTTCTCATATCTATTCCAAACATGACCAGAATCCCCCCTATTTTCCTGGAGCTCCAAGGCAGCTGTATCACAGCTCTTGTTTTTATGGTGAAAGAGAAAACCCAAATTGAAGATGTTTGTAAATTCAGTAGGAGTTGCAAAAGTTCATTTGTATCAGTGAAAAACAGTAGGTCTCAAAGGGTTTTAACCAGCACTTGAAAGAAAAAAACATGCCCCTGAATGGTAATTATTGCTTAGTACTTTCACATCTAAATAATCTTTGTACTTTTTCTTGCATATTTTCTTTCAGTTGTAGATGCAAAGTAATTCTTATTTGCTTACAGCCCTTTTTTCTTCATGCCTCATGGAATCCCTCAGCAAATCCTCACATATCATTCTAAATCTCAATGATAATAAGGCATTTAACTTTTGTTTCCCATTTAGACCTTTGAAGCATTGTGTGACTAGAATAATTTTATAGGTACAACATAGTGTGAATAAAATGAAGGTGGTAGTTGAGTGTAGTGTACTCAGCACGGTGACTAAGTGGATATAGATTTATAGGTAGTTTTACATTTAAAAAATTGGCTAATTTTTAATTAATATTAAATAAATGGACTCTAATGTCTAAATGGAAAGTCACACAGACACGTTCAGACTGAGGACCTCAGTTCATCTCATATGAGTAGTGAGTGATGAAGTCGTTTGCATTTGATAGTCGTCCAGTAGCCAAAGACATAAATGAGTGGCCTTAGCTTGCTTCCAGCAGATCTCGGTGCTATGTTAAGGAAACCACTGTCAGAACTTGCACTCAAAGGCACATTTTTTTTTTATGAAGCTGAAAATGAAAGATGTAGGCCCCTTCACTTGAAAAAAAAATGTGACAAAAAGGTGAGTAAACATGTGGACATAGGTAAGTCAATTGATAAAGCGCATCCGGATTTTCAGAAAGCATTTAACAAAGTCCCTCATTTGATGCTCCTGAGCAAATGAAGGAGTCATTGTGAAAGTCATATTGTGGATTGAGAACTGGTTCGAAGAAAACTGAGTAGAGTTAAATGGTAAGTTTTCTCAGTGGACAAAGGGAAATAGTGGAGTAGCCCAGGGATCTGTCCTGGGACCAGAACTTTATAACATATTTATAAATAATCTGGAAATGGGAACAAGTGAAACAAGGTGATCAAATATGAAAATGACATAAAATGATTTAAAAGTTGCACCCTTTAGTACATATAGAACTTAAAGATCTAAACACAAACTTAAAACTAAGATGCAGACAGCAGTCCAGCAGCGGGATGTGGGCTTTCCAGTCTTTTGCATTGAGTGTCACATGTATGATTTTCTCCCAGCTGGTGAGAGGTCTTACGTGTGCACTAGGTGCAAGGAGCTCTCTGCTCTCAGGGAACGAGTCCGTTCTCTAGAGGCTAGAGTAGCAGACTTGGAAAACATAAGACAGACAGAGAGGTACATAGACGAGACCTACAGGGATATAGTCCTGAAGTCCCACCTCCAGTCTGGCAGCATCCCTGTTGCCATGGAGGAGAGAGGTCACGTGACAGGAGAGCATCACCCTGGTGTGGCAGGAAGTGATCCTGTAACTAGGACCTGTCCTCCAGATGATGTAAACCCCTCTCGCACCGAGGAGGTTTCTCCAGGGCCAAGTGCCCATGCGGGAAGGGTTAGGACAGCAGTTATAGTTGGTGATTCGATCATTAGGCATGTAGATAGCTGGGTGGCTGGTGGACGTGAGGATCGCCTGGTAACATGCCTGCCTGGTGCGAAGGTAGCGGACCTCACACGCCACCTAGATAAGGTCTTAGATAGTGCTGGGGAGGAGTCTGCTGTCTTGGTACATGTTGGTACCAATGACATAGGAAAATGTGGTAGGGAGGTTCTGGAAGCTAAATTTAGGCTTTTAGGTAGGAAGTTGAAATCCAGAACTTCCAGGGTAGCGTTCTCCGAAATGCTTCCCGTTCCACGCGCAGGACCCAATAGGCAGGCAGAGCTCCGGAGTCTCAATGCGTGGATGAGACAATGGTGCAGAGATGAGGGGTTCGGATTTGTTAGGAACTGGGGAACATTCTGGGGAAAGGAGGGGCTCTTCCGAAGGGATGGGCTTCACCTTAACCGGGATGGAACCAGGCTGCTGGCATTAACCTTTAAAAAGGAGATAGAGCAGCTTTTAAACTAGATAATAGGGGAAAGCCGACAGTCGCCCAAGAGCGCATGGTTCGGAAGAATGTATCCTTGAAGGATACTACAAAAAGCAGAGAGGTTCCAAAAAAGAGTAAAGTAGCCCAAATGCCCTCGAGTATGGAGCAGACAGAACTTAAAGATCCCAAATTACCCATGTCTACCAATAGCCAAATTAATATGAATAAAATACAGTCTCTAAAATGCTTGTATGCAAATGCTAGAAGTCTACAAAACAAGATGGGAGAGTTAGAATATATAGCACTAAACGAGAGGTTAGATATGATTGGAATATCAGAGACATGGTGGAAGGAGGACAACCAGTGGGACACTGTGATACCTGGGTACAAACTATATCGAAATGATAGAGCTGATCAAATTGGTGGAGGGGTTGCGCTCTATGTTACAGAGGGCATTGAGTCAGAAAGGATTAAAGTTTTGCAAGAAACAAAATTTGCTGTAGAATCTCTATGGATTGAAATTCCATGTAAAAAGGGGAAGGCGATGGCAGTGGGGGTGTACTATCGTCCGCCTGGCCAGAATGAACAAATGGATGATGAAATGCTCAAAGAAATCAAGGAAGCTAGCAAAAGTTACAGTGCAGTAATAATAATGGGTGATTTCAATTACCCCGGCATCGACTGGGTCAGTGTCACAACAGGACATGCTAGGGAGATAAAGTTCCTAGATGAAATAAATGACTGCTTCTTGGAGCAGCTGGTTCATGAACCGACCAGAGGGGAAGCAATATTAGACCTAGTCCTTAGTGGAACACCAGATGTAGTGCAAGAGATAAGGGTGTTGGGGCCACTTGGCAATAGTGATCATAGCATGATCACCTTTGATTTAATTAGTGGAGGAGGGATAGTAAGGAAATCCACAGTACTACCCTTTAACTTTCGAAATGGAGACTATGATAGAATGAGGAAAACAGTTAAGAAAAAACTAAAAGGAGCAGTTGCAAAGGTTAAAGACGTACATCAAGCTTGGGTGTTGTTGAAAAATACTATCTTGGAAGCCCAGACCAGCTGTATTCCACGCTTTAAGAAAAGTGGAAGGAAGTCCAAAAAATTGCCAGCATGGTTTAAAGCTGAGGTCAGAGAGGCTGTTGTTGCCAAAAAAGCATCTTTCAAGAAATGGAAAAAAGAGCCAAATGATGAAACCTGGAAACAGCACAAGCACTGGCAAGTCAAATGCAAGGCATTGATAAGGCAGGCAAAGAGAGAATTTGAGAAGAAGCTTGCTGCGGAAGCAAAAATGCGAAATAAAGACCTTTTCAAGTACATTCGTAGCAAAAAACCCGTGAGAGAGTCAGTTGGTCCATTAGATGATAAAGGGGTTAAAGGAGCACTAAGAGGCGACAAGGCGATAGCGGAGAGACTGAATGAATTCTTTGCTTCGGTCTTTACTGAGGAAGATGTAGGGATGTTACCCACGACTGAAGTGGTATTTAAAGGTGTGGAAGAATTGAAGGAAATATCGATACATCGGGAAGATGTCCTACAACTATTAGATAAACTGAAGAGTAGCAAATCACCTGGGCCGGATGGTATACATCCAAGGGTGTTGAAAGAACTGAAATTTGAGATTGCAGACCTGCTATCAGTAATCTGTGAACTATCATTAAAATCATCTCTAATACCTGAGGATAGGAGGATCGCCAATGTAACACCAATTTTTAAAAAGGGTTCGAGGGGTGATCCGGGAAACTACAGACCGGTGAGCCTGACATCAGTACCGGGAAAAAAGGTAGAAACCATCATAAAGAATAAAATTACTCAGCATATAGATAGTCATGACCTAATGGGAGACAGCCAACATGGCTTTAGACAAGGAAGATCTTGTCTTACTAATCTGTTATGTTTTTTTGAAGGAGTGAATAAACAGGTGGACAAAGGTGAGTCGGTTGATATTGTGTATCTGGACTTTCAGAAAGCCTTTGACAAGGTCCCTCATGAGAGACTTTTGGCAAAACTAAAGAGTCATGGGATAGGAGGCAGTGTACTACTGTGGATCAGGAACTGGTTAAAAGATAGAAAGCAGAGGGTAGGGCTAAATGGCCAATTTTCCCAATGGAGAAAGGTGAATAGTGGTGTACCCCAGGGATCTGTGCTGGGTCCGCTGCTTTTTGACATATTCATAAATGACCTGGAAAGTGGAATAACGAGTGAGGTTATCAAATTTGCTGATGACACAAAACTATTTAAAGTTGTTAAAACCCAAGAGGATTGTGGAAAATTGCAAGAGGATCTTGATAAATTGGAAGACTGGGCATCAAAATGGCAGATGAAATTTAATGTGGAGAAGTGCAAGGTTATGCACCTAGGGAATAACAACCCAAACTATGGTTACACGATGCAAGGTTCCACATTAGGAACCACCACCCAAGAAAAAGATTTAGGCGTCCTTGTGGATACCATGTTAAAACCCTCGGCCCAGTGTGCAGCGGCGGCCAAGAGAGCAAATCGAATGCTAGGTATGATAAGGAAAGGAATGGAAAATAAAACAAAAGATATTATAATGCCTCTATATCGTTCCATGGTGAGACCGCACCTTGAATATTGTGTGCAATTCTGGTCGCCATATCTTAAAAAGGATATAGCAATTTTAGAAAAGGTTCAGAGAAGAGCCACCAAAATGGTAAAGGGGATGGAAGGCTACTCCTATGAAGAAAGGCTAAAAAGGTTGGGGCTCTTTAACCTGGAAAAGAGACGGCTGAGGGGAGATATGATAGAAGTCTATAAATTAATGAACGGAGTGGAACGGGTAAACGTAGATCGATTGTTTACCTTATCAGAATATAGAAAGACTAGGGGACATGCAATGAAGCTACAGGGTAAACTATTTAAGACTAATAAAAGAAAATATTTTTTCACTCAACGTGTAATCAAACTCTGGAATTTGTTACCGGAGGATGTAGTAAAGGCTGTTAGTGTAGCTGGGTTTAAAAAAGGTTTGGACAAGTTCCTGGAGGAAAGGTCCATAAACCATTATTAAGAAGGGACCCAGGATATCAATGCTTGAACCAATACAAGCATTGTGGAACCTGTGTCCCTTGGGGAAACTGCTAGGTACGTATGACCTAGATTGGCCACTGTTGGAAACAGAATACTGGGCTTGATGGACCTTGGTCTGACCCAGTATGGCATATCTTATGTTCTTATGTTCTTATGATATGCAGATTATGAGAAATTGCAGGAGGTCCTTGCGAGACTGAGCATCCAAAGGACAGATGAAATTTAATGTGGAGAAGTGCAAAATGATGTACATAGGGAAGAATAACCCAAATTATAGCTACATGATGCTAGGTTTTACATTAGGAGTCACCACGCAGGAAAAGGAGCCAAATGTCATCATGGGTCATATGTTGAAATTGTCTGCTTAGTTTGCGTGGTAGCCTAAAAAATCAAACAGAATCTTAGGAATTATTAGGAAAGGACCAGAGCATTAAAAGAAATAACATTATAAAGCATTTGTATTGTTCTCTGATGTAACCGCAACTTGAGAATTATGTTCAGGTCTGCTTGCTACATCTCAAAAAAGGTAGTGGAATTAGAAGAAATACACAGAAGGGCGACCAAAATGCTAAAGGTGATGGAGCAACTCTCCTAGGAGGAAAGGCAGGACAAAAGGAAAGCTTTCACAGGCCACCAGCAGGACAGGGGAGACATGGAGGGCCAATGGGGGTGGGGATGGGGGAGGTCGAGAGTGGCTGGGATTACTCTCTAGTGGAAGTTAGGGGTGATGTGGCTGGACTTTGACCACCAGTGATTTAGGGATTGGGAACTTAAGGACCACTGTCGGGAGGGAGGGTCTGAAGAGTGGAAGCCCCTGTACCCCGACTCTCGTTTCTTATGTCCTGTAGAGGACAAAGGCCATAGTGAGAAGAATATAGGAACATAGAAATTAACGGCAGATAAAGACCATGGGCCCAATATTGATTTGCGATGGCTATGTGCCTCTAAGGCGCTTAGCCATCGCCGCTGAACTTTAATCCCAGATATTCAATCCAAGGCCATATCCGACCACTGGAATTGAATATCCAGGTCTGCTGCAACACACTCCAATGAACGAGCCGCGTGGCGCAGAAGCTAACAGGCAGCGGTGATATTCAGCTGTTGCCCGGTTAGCTTTGGTGAAAAATGTTAGGCGCAGCAAAAGCTGTCCTAACTTTCATCGCTGAAGGGCAAACGGACAGCGGCTGAATATTGCAGCTGCCCGGTTATCCTGTTACTGCCCCTGGAATGCCCCCAACATGCCTTGATGCTAAGTGGATAATGCTGTGTAAACATCTTGCAATATCAGGCCCCCTGTGTCTTCTTTAGTCTGCCCATCCACACACGGCAACTGCTAAACTCTACAATCATTTCCTCTCTCTTTCCTCTGTGCTCTTCACATGCTTTCCCGAATTCAGATACAGCCCTTGCCTCTGTCACCTCTGACACAACACTAAAAGGTAGCAAAGCAATGAGATCCTAGGTAGTTTGATTAAATTTCTCCTCTCAACTTCATTATCTTCCTCGAGGCTGAAGCTCTTATTCTCCTTGTCACCCGGCTTCACTATTTACATAACTGTGCCCGCTCAGTTCTGCGTATTTGGCTCAAATCCCGCACCCTTGCGGACATTCTACACTTCAAATTCATGCTTTCATCGTTCATGTCAGCCATAGCACTCAAACAAGACTATTATGCCCACATGACTAACTCTCTTGCCTCTGACCCTCGCTGTCTCTTTACAACTCTCAGCTCTCTCCTCAAGGTGCCTCTGCCTCCGACCCCTCCTCCTCTTTCTGGCCAACTATTTCCATGACAAAGTCCACAAGATGACCTCGTGGGGAATTCCCTGTTCCTCCTCTTCACTCCCTATTCTTCCCTCAACCTCTACCACCCTTTCTTCCTTTTCTAAGATCTCTGAGGAGGAAACTACACATCTTCTTTCCTCCTCCAAATTCACTACCTGCTCCTCTGATCTGATTCTCACCCATCTCCTAAGCTCCATCTCCTCCACTGTCATCCATCTCTCATATTCTCAATCTCTCACTCTCCACTGCAACTGTTCCTGCAGCCTTTCAGCATGCTGTGGTCATACGTCTGCTCAAGAAACCCTCACTAGACCCTACCTGTCCTTTTAATTTGCCTTGTATGTGCAGGGAGAGAAAAGGTTGGAATTGGGGCAGCAGCTGAACGTGGGTTATATGTCCAACCGGTCATACAACCCTGATATTTTGGGCTCTGAATCTACCCCTTAGGGAAGAACAAGGGTTGGGGCAAGGTACTTCAGGCTGGAAGGTCAGGGGTTCAAATCCCACTAGAGGACAGCAACCTTGGGCCGGAAGGACTGGGGTTTCTAGTCCCACAGGTGCTCCTTGTGGTCTTGGGCAAGCCACTTAACCCTCCATAGCCCATGTTCCCTGTAAAATAGTTATCTCCAAGTTATAATGCCCTGTTCAATGTAATTTCAGTTTGTTCAATGTAAACCGCACTGATGCAGAATAGCGCGGTATATAAGAGAATGTAAATAAATAAAGAACAACCCAAATTATAGTTGCATGATGCAAGGTTCCACATTAGGAATCACCACCCAGGAAAAGGATCTAGGCATCATTGGGGATAATACGTTGAAATCATCTGCTCAGTGTGCTGTGGTGGCCAAGAAAGCCAATAGAATATTAGCAATCATGAGGAAAGGAATGGAGAATAAAACCAAGTATACAGTGACCACACCTTCAATATCGTGGTCAATTCTGGGCACCATATCTTAAGGATACAGCGAATTAGAAAAAGGTACAGAGAAGAGTCACTAAAATAATAAAGGAGATGGAAGAATACCCCTTCAAGGAAAAGTTGAAAAGATTAGGGCTATTCAACTTGGAAAAAAGATGGCTGAGGGCAGATATACGCAGATCAGTTGTTTACTCCGTCAAAAACTAGAAAGAAGGACAAGGGGATATGCAATAAAGTTACAATGTTGCACATTTAAGACTAATTGGAGAAAATATTTCACTCAGTGCATAACCAAATTCTGGAATTTGTTGCTGGAGGATGTAGTAAAAGCTGCTAGTGTAGCTGGGTTTAAAAGAGGTTTGGACAAGTTCCTGGAGGAAAAGTCCATATAGCATTATTAAAGTGGACTAGGGAAATCTTCTGTTTATCCCTGGGATATTGAACAGCATGGAATCTGTCTATCTTTTGGGAACTTGACAGATACTTGTGATCTGGATTGGCCATGGTTAGAAATAGGATACTGGAAACAGTGGACCTTTGATGTGACCCAGTATGGTATACCTAGGGGTATGTTTGCTAAACTGCGCTCATGTGCGTGGCGCACATTAGCGTGCGCTAAGGTACCTTAGCGCATGCTAATGATGCGTATTTGTGCCCCACACACATGCGCGCCGCACTAAAGTGCCTGCTCATGTGCGCGGCGCGCTGATGTGCGATAGAGGCGTGGAAAGGCTCCTGGAGGGCAGAGGAAGGCTCCCCAGGGGCGGAGAGAAGGGGTCAATGGGTGGAGAGTGGGAGGGGAGAGGCTCCCCGCACACGAGCGGGGCTGAAATTCAAGCCAAAAAATACCACGAGTGAAAACCTCGCGGTAGAGCCGATTTAAAGGGAAGAGAAACCATTTATGTCAGCAATGTACAGCAAAACCAGGGAAACCTACAAAACAGTGATAAGTGTGATAAATGTGCACGGTACAAAAGTGCAAATAAACATTGAAAATGACCCCAACAAAATCTAAAAAAATTATAATCAAGCTGGGCAATAGTGATAGTAATGAGAAACATCAAAAAACACTCCCAAGAAAGCCACAAAAAAAAATATGAATTTTAGAAGGGTCTACGCTCCGTCCCCATACAAGGTGAATGATCCCACAGTGAAATAGCACTGATCAGGGTTTCCCTCTCCATTGGACAGGTTACCTATGGCATGCACATTTTCACAACAGCAGGGCGGGCAGGTCGGAATGGGCAACTGGACAGATGCTGGGAAAGGGGATACAGAGGGCTGCAGGCGGCACATGCTGTGGTGCAGCTGGGGCACAGTGCGGACTAGGCAGATGCCTAGATGGCACCTAGGAATGCTGAAACTGAACAGCAGCCAGACAGCAACTGATGAGGGCCCAACATGGGCACGAGAGAGTTTATCACAGTGTCACAGGGGATAGTACCCAGCAGGTACCCCCAAGGGCACAGAACATTGGCAGGCGGTGATTGGGGGACGTGCGGACAAATTTGCAGGCACCCCTACCCCAGAACCCGCACCATAGGCAGCCGCCTACCCGCACACAGGATGGCCTGAGACTGAGTACCACCAGCACCACCATCAGAAGGGCATGTCAGCAGGGTGGCACAGGGGTACTGGAGGTGGAGGGGGGCAGTGGCAGCTGCCCAGAGCAGACCATGGCCTAGCCCTGTGTAGGTGGGTGCAATGCACTGCAACAGACAGGCCCTGCCGGACAAACAGTCATGGTATCATCAGGGAATGCACTGTTTCTGTGGCAACACAGTGGTGCAGTGCACACAACCAGTGTGTTTGGAGACAGAAGGTCACAGGTTCAAGCCCCAGCTGGGGCTCCTGCCAATCCAGTCCCCATATTTTACCCACAACTAACTAGTGATAGTAAAGACGAACCTTTATTGCAGAGAACATAAGCATGGCTCAAACACCTCTATTTTACCCTACAGAGCACAGACACCAGAAACATGCACATTACCTAGAGCAGAGTCCCCCACCCACAGTCCTGGAGGGCCACAAATCCTTCAGGGTTTATGCTGTCTCCAATCTAAGGATGGAGCGGTACTGGTGGTGGAGGTGGCAGCAGCTGGTGGCCACAGCAGACCATGGCCTAGCCCTGTCCAGGTGGGTGCCGTGCACTGCAACAAACAGGCCCTGTCGGATGTACAGTGTCGGATGTACAGTGTCGGATGTACAGTGTCGGATGTACAGTGTGTGCAAGAACAGAAGGTCACAGGTTCAAAGCCCAGCTGGGGCTACTGCCAATCCAGTCCACATATTTTTCCCACAACTAAACCGTGATAGTAAGGACAAACCTTTATTGCAGAGAACATACGCATGGTTAATATGCCTATATTTTACCCTACAGAGCACAGACACCATAAACAGGCGCATTACCTAGAGCAGAGTCTCCCAAATGCAGTCCTGGAGGGCCAAACACCATTCAGGTTCCATGCTGCCTCTAATAAAGATGCCTGTGCTGCATATCTATGCAACACCCCCATGGTATGCAGATGTATCTCATGCATATTCATGAGGGACAGCATGAAAACCCGAACAGTGTTTGGCACACCAGAACTGGAGTTGGGAACCTCTGCCGTAAAGCAGCAGCCAACAGGGGCAGACACACCCACACCCACACCCACAGGCCCCATTAGCCAATGCCTCCTGGAGAGGCAGGACATTGGGCCCTGCGTGCATCTCCCAATACTAGCACTTGCATACCTTAGCAATGCCATCCTACACCTGGGTATACGGTACACAGCTATCAAACGTTTCCTATGATTACTGGCAGATAGCAATTCCTACGTTAAGCACAGTTTGCTCATTGAGCTCCATCATAACAATCTTTCTGATGTCTGTGGTGTGTGCTACAGGTCTGGTCTCTGACAGTGTTTACCACCCTGGGGAGTGACCCCCAACAGTATTGCGTACCATATCCATGCCTGTACTGTGCCCAGGACTGGTGTGCTGGCCAGGGCTGCTAAACTCCTCTATAGTAGCACAATGCTGGCATAGGTGTGGGGGTGTCTGTCTGTCTATCCAGTGTGTGGTGGCTGCAAACACCCTCCACAGCCCACACTGCCAGCACTGTTGCCAGTATTGGCCTGCCAATGTGCATAATGAGGAGCAAGGTACCATGGGTATAGCCCGGACAGGGTGGCCTGGCCAGGATGCATCTGCACAGGGCATAGGGCACTGGCTGGGACATTTTAGTCTTTATAATCAAAAACACTCCACTCTAACTTGTAACTTTATCACTTTATGTTTTATCACTAAAGTTACAAGTTAGAGTGGAGTGTTTTTGATTATAAAGATTATTTTTCGCTCCGGACAAGACCGGTTTTTCGATTTTTGTATAGTTACACAGATGGGACATTTTAGTGCCCGGCCACCACCTACACAGACAGGGTGGCCTCAGTATGTCCTGCTGGGAGATCACTCTCACCCTGACTGTGCAGTGACCACAGCATGGCTAGGCACCCCCATAGTGCTATATAGAATTTTTTTCATGTGATGTTTATGGTTTTCCTTTTGGAGCCCAGTCACTGACTTATCTGCTTGTTGTGCATGCTTACATCCCAGTTCTGGGTGCATGCATTTCCACCAGGAACATGCACTATGGACTAGCTAGCAGACTGTTTGCAGCTGGTATGTGTCTTGATGCAGTGCCTTGCAGGGTGCAGCGGCTGAAGGCTTGCTGCAGGAGAATATCAGAAACATAGAAACATAGAAATATGACGACAGAAAAAGACCACATGGCCTATCTAGTCTGTCCTTCCATAACAACTACAACAGTCCACTTTTTGCCTTTAGAGATCCTCTGTGTTGGTCCCATGCTTTCTTGAATTCAGTTACTGTCCTCATCTCTACCACCTCCACTGGGAGACTATTCCACGGATCCACTACTCTTTCCGTAAAGAAATATTTCCGCATATCACTCCTGAATCTATCTCCCTTCACCCTCATCCCATGTCCCCTCGTAGCAGAACTTGCTTTCAATTGAAAGAGGCTCTCTCCCTGAACATTTATGCCACGGAGGTATTTAAACATCTCAATCATATCACCTCTATCCCGCCTTTCCTCTAAGGTGTACATATTAAGATCCTTAAGTCTGTCCTCATATGCTTTATAATGAAGCCCATTAATCATTTTGGTAGCCACCCTCTGCACCGACTCCATCCTGTTCACATCCTTTTGAAGGTGCGGCCTCCAGAATTGCACACCATACTCCAAATGAGGTCGCACCAAAGACTTATACAGAGGCATTATCACCTCCTTTTTTCTGCTAGCCATTCCTCTCCGTATGCACCCAAGCATCCTTCTAGCTTTTGCTGTCGCCTTTTCCACCTGTTTAGCTACTTTAAGATCATCAGACACAACCACGCCTAGGTCCCGCTCTTCTTTAGTGGACAAAAGTACTTCACCTCCTATACTGTATTGCTCCCTTGGATTGCTGCAGCCCAAATGCATGACCTTACATTTTTTAACATTAAATCCCAGCTGCCAAATTCTAGACCATTCTTCAAGCTTAGCTAGATCCCTCCTCATGTTATCTACCCCTTCCTGGGTGTCTACTCTATTGCAGATTTTGGTATCATCCGCAAAGAGGCAAACCTTACCCGACAGCCCTTCCGCTATATCACTAACAAAGATGTTAAAAAGAATCAGATAGTGGTGGGGTGCAGCTTAGCATATCCAGGCCTAATGTCTGTCTGCTATTGTGTTAATGATGTGTACAGAGCTGCATTGACTGCCCTGTAGGGTGTCTGTTCCCCAGCAGGACCGGGGTTGATGGTCCCCTCTACTGCCACCATTGCAGGGAGGTAGAATGTGCATCTGTTGATGTGAGACCCTGCTTACCACCCTCAGCCCTGGAGGAGGAGAGTGGTTATACATAATCCTCCTAGAGGTCCATAGGGGCTACACCTGACTGAGACAGACAGATATATCCAAGATGCTTCTGCAGAAACTACCTATCTCACACATTAGCACTGCTGGGGACCTGCAGCATGGCCTATTTCTGCTATGGAAGGTGCTGTGGACCTGGTGCTGGGCGCCCCACCGCATACTCAGGGTGAGCACAGTACCCGCACAATGTGACGGTGTGTAGCTACTCTGTGCCAGTAACACACACGGTCAGTACCCCCTACCAGGCCGAGGTGCTGTGGGGGTGGACATGGTCAGTTCCCCCTACCAGGCCGAGGTGCTGTGGGGGTGCATACCCCATCTTGTGTTCATCTGTGGACAGCTGATTTGCATGTGCAGTGCATCATGGGTACGGGTGGCCTAACCCTATTCTGGTGACCACAGCAGACTGTCTGTGTGGTGACGTGCAGTCCCTCTACAGCCAGCCAGGGGCTTGCTAGCAGCTATAGAGCTGTAGCCCACTGGCTACTTCTCTGTCTGTGGAGCCAGAGATCATGGTTATTTGATAGGGCTGCCCAAAGCATTATCTCTTTTTAATGTACATTATTGCTACCAGCAAAAACACTCTCTGTGTACTGTACCCATAAGGTGCCTCAGAGGGCGCTTTATAGGGCGCCTTATAGGGCACCTTATGGTTACCGTCCATATAAGGTGCACTATACGTTATCCTGTGGAGCGACTTATAGGGTGCCCTATAGGGGACATTTTAGGGTGCCATGGCGGACAGTGCACTTTATAATGTGCCCTATGGAGTGCCTTATAGGGTGCCTTATGCGGCACCTTCAGTTACAGAATGTGAGGGCGTGTTTGCTGGCAGCAATTAATAAAATACAAATGAAGTGCTGCAGGAAACAAAGCTGATGCCTCAGCCAGCCTTACATATTAGGCACACTGGGGAGCAAACTCATGACCCTTGTATCAGCAGTCAGTGCCTTAATTATTGTGCTATACTGCTGTACCTCCTTGCATGTCAGCGCACCTACTTCAGATTTCCATGCGTTTAAATGCACAGTGTTGCCATCAAACACAGTGCTATGACCTTGCTGTGCCTCATAGGGCACCCTATATGGTGCCCTATAGGCCACCCTTTCAGAAACATTGTAGGGTGCCATGGCAGACAGTGCACTTTAGAATGTGCCCTCTGGGGTACCCTATGAGGTGCCTTATGCAGCACCTTATGTTAAAATACTTTGTGGGTGTGTTTGCTGGCAGCACTAATTAAAATAAAAATAAAATGCCCCCTACAGCACTATTGCCTATAACAGATAATGCCTCAGCCAGCCTTCTTCATTAGGCACAGTGGGGGATTGAACCCATGACTCCTGCATCATTGGTCAGTGTCTTAACCATTGTGCTACACTGCTCCTCCTCCTTGCATGTCAGCACACCTACTTATGATTTTCATTCCTTAACCTGCACAGTGCTGCCGTCAAAAACAGTGCTGTGACCTTGCGGTACCTCATACAGCACCCTATAAGGCGCCCTATAAGCAACATTCTAGGGTACCTTGGCGGACAGTGCACTTTAAAACGTGCCTTATGGGGCGCCTTATGTTAACACGCTTTGAGAGTGCGTTTGCTAGTAGAAGTAATTAAAATATCAATAAAATGCCTCCTAAAGCAATCTTCCCCATAATAGGTAATGCCTGAGCCAGCCTTCTTCATTTGGCACAGTGAGGGATTGAACCCATGATCCCTGCACCATCGGTCAGTGTCTTAACCATTGTACTGTGGCTCTGCTCCTGTGCTTGCACATCAGCGCGCCACTTATGCTTCCCGTGCAAGTTTCTCATGCGCTAATGTGCGCGGCGCACATGAGCGCAGCGCACATTAGCGCATGATTAATCCCGGTTTTGCTTTTTTCTGACTGAAACGCCCACTCCTTATATGGCATCCCGCACAATAGTGCGGCGCGCACCTAACGGGGTTTTAGTAAACATACCCCCTAGTGTTCTTATGACTTATTTGTAGCTCTTCAGAGCTGCAGTTTAATATCCCTGTCCTAAATAGATTCACCTACTCAGGTCACTCCCCTTTTGACTGCATCGCTCCCATGGGTACAGAGCCCATCGTTATACACCATCTCTCAATTATCAGCACAGAACTGGACACTCTAATATTCTTTAAATAACAGAGATCCCACTTAGTGGTGAGGTCACAGACTTATTTGCATAATCTTTAGAAGCTAGGAGGAGACACCAAGAGAAAAGCAGCACTGAGCTGCTCAGTTTAGTTTATTCATGCAACTTAACATCTTCTTGGTCGCACTACTTAGTCAATGCATTTTTGAGTTTCAGTGCATTATAATAGCAAGACCAAGCTATGGGGCATTGTTTAGCATGCACATGCTTAATCTCTTTGCATCATTTGTTAAGTGCCATCTATGTGCATAATAATTTTTTTGTGAGTGCACACTAAGGGGATTATTTTGACCAGTGAATAGCAGGGGCAGCCCAAGGGGGGTGAGGGGCCATGTGCGGAGACTGGGTGCGGGGCCTCATTTGCATAAATATTTGCATAATGTTACCATAACTTTTAGTAAACATGCCTCTTAATGAGTGTATGGATAAAGAAAGACTAAAAGATTTCTACATTACTATAATCCAGTGCCAACCGCCAGGCACATTAGGAACTACTATAAACACTGCCCATTTAGAACCCATAGCAAACCCGCCGTATTGTAACAGCAGTACTAGGACTCAGAAAGCACCATACCCTACCTATCAAAAGGCAACACTGCAAATATTAAACCAATACATTTCAGAGAATAACAATACATGACCTACTGGGGAAAGAGAACAAGTGGCAATGTCAAATTAGAATTACATAAACAGAATACCTCAGCTCAGTTACACATGCAAAACATAGACCATCACCAAACAAGGAATCACAATTTAGAAACAGGAAGACAACAATTAACTGGGAACCCCAAAAGCCAAACTTGGAATGTACAACACTGTAGAAATAAAACTATAAATTAATTTCCTCTTGTACTAAATGAAGTGCAGATGTTAATGATGCACATTTCCCAGAGCTGACATATTCCAGTTAATAAATTCAAAATAAAGAGATATCTTTCTACCTTTTGTGCATTTTTGTCAGTTGCAATTGCTCCAGCCACTTTCTTCTGGTTTCTTCGTGCCTTCTGCTAACTCTCCATCGTCTGCTGTCCATTTGTCCTTTCTTCTAGTTTTTTTTTTCATTCTCTCTCTACATCTGCTTTAACATACTAATCTTTCTCCTTTTGCTCTTTCCTCATTCCTATTTCATCCACTCAAATTTTACCCCTCCATCCTCAATCCCCTCCCAATACCCGGCCAATTGTAGATTTGTCTTCCCTCCCCACACAAAATATTTTCCCCTCTCCATTTCACTCTCCCAGCTCCATCCCATTCTAATCCTCCCTCAACATCAGCCCTTCTAGTTCCAGCCCCACCCAGCATCCGCTCCCTTCTAGTGCCCGCATCAGCCCATTTCCAGTCCTAGCCTCTCCATCAGCCCATTTCCAATCCTAGCCCCACCATAGCCCATTACCAGTCCTAGCCCCCCCATCAGCCCATTACCAGTCCTAGCCCCCCTTCAGCCCATTTTGTCCTAGCCCCCCCATCAGCCCATTACCAGTTCTAGCCCCCCCATAGCCCATTTCCAGTTCTAGCCCCCCCCATAGCCCATTACCATTCCTACCCCACAACAGCCCACTTCCAGTCTTAGCGCCCCCCCCCTAGCCCAGGTAGATTTAAAAAACAAACAAACTTGCTGCTGCTGCTGCTGCCGCTGTAGCAGCAGCAGAATCGAGCGTCCCGTGGGGCCCCCCCTACCCGGCAGAGTCCTCCATGCAGCCTCAGCTCCCTCAGCGCGGGCTTTTCAGAGCCGCAAAGGGAGAGTTTCCCTTTCTCGCGGCTCTGTTTCAGCTTGCAGGGCTGATTTGAAACAGGAAATCCTGTTTCCCATCAGCGCCTGCAGCTTAACAGAGCCGCGAGGGAGAAGCTCTCCCTTTGCGGCTCTGAAAGCCGGCACTTAAGGAGCTGAGGCCTCATGGAGGACTCTGCCGGGCAGGGGGGGCCCCCCGGGATGCTCGATTCTGCTGCTGCCACGGCGGCAAGGGCAGCAAGTTCTTTTTTTTTTTTTTAATTTACCGGCAGATGCAGAATGTTGTTGGAGCGGGGCCCCCTGAAATGTGGGGCCCTGTGCAAACAACATTCTTGCACAATGGACGGACCGGCCCTGGTGAATAGTGGGGATGTACGTCTGGTTTGGACATATAACCCCTGCTATTTGCTGGGAGCATATTCTGAGTCAACAGCTCCCCATATGCACAGGGCCTTTTTGCAGGGAGCTCTGGGAGGGGGCAGTGACTGGGTGGGGTGAGAGTAGGAGAGTCCAGGCACCCGGACATACAGGACCTATTCTGGTCTAGGCCATGTACGTCTGGCTGTCAGGAGATGACATGGGATTTATTCCAGCTCAGAGGTGGAATAAGTCCCTGCAAAGTTGGCGATCTGGGAGGCAGCCCCCCCAACCCTACGGGGTAGCGGCAGGAGAGGCCTCTCCACCCAATCGTGGCACTGGCAGACCCTGCTAAGGGTTGCTTGCAGGGAAAAGTGGTTTATTACTTCAAAGGGCTTTTGGCACTCTGCTGGGCATCCTGGTGCCATGGTGACAGGACACCACATCACTGGCACACCAGCAGGAGCATAGGGAAGGATGGTTGGGCAGTAGGGTGGACGTATCTTGAGGCAGAATCAGGAGCACGCTGGGCCATCTAAGTGCCCAAATCTGCAACCACGGGAATGTTTAGCTCCCGCGGTTGCAGAAATCAGGTACATATTGGGCCTGTCCATTTTTTTGGACATCCCAATGGCCTGGACATGCCCCTGTTGGAATTGTCCGTCCTGACCTTGAATGTTCTAAATTTTGTGGTTTCCAGACTAGAAAGCAATCAAACCTTTGAAACAGTATGTTGGACACTTAAAAAGTCACTTGAGACTGTTTTTAAAACTCTTGTATGATTCACAGTTATGATAAAACTTGCTACTGAATGTGCCGCCTTCCCACTGTATATGATAAACGATTTTTGCTTTTTCAGGCTAGGTACAGTTTAGGTTATATGAAAAGTCTCTTTGTGTATTTATCCCCTGTTAAGGATGAAGACATTTCTCAGTCAGACAAGTTTCACATCAGTGGAAGAGAGGGTATTTTTTCAGAGCTCTGCCAGTCAATTTACTCTGGTGCGAATCAATCCTTTGTAAGCTCTGATACCTTCTTAGACAAATACAGCAATTAACCAAACGTCTAAACAAGCTTTTGAGACCACATGGGCCCTTGCCACAGATCTGAAAACTACACATGGACTTCACATCACATGGACTTCATCGTCTCTTGATAATTCTTATGAGTTCTAATAAAAGACATCACAATCTGTAAAGAAGCTGGTAAAAAATAAAAAAAACGACTACAAATATAAATTATAGGCTACACTTGAAAAAACTCGTGCATTGTAGCAATGATGCAAGTTCATAGGAGGCTATCGCAGGTAACAGGAAAGGGAAAAGCTCCAAAAGCATTAATCTCCAGGAACAAGAAGGAATGTAGTCATCACATATGGGTATCGTCGGTACCGATGGAGCCCGCACGGGAACACTCCCCAGCGTCCAATCAGAAAGCCTTTGGGAGCATCCAACAGCGCCTGCGTGCTGCCCTCCCGCCTTTCCCAACTGCCTCTCTCCAGTTCTTCTTTTTCCGCGGAGCCAGCAGGTCGTGTTCCTGTCACCGCAGAAGAATTCTTTCTTTCTTTTTTCTTTCTTGTGG
Organism: Ichthyophis bannanicus; assembly: GCA_033557465.1. Classification (NCBI taxonomy): domain Eukaryota; kingdom Metazoa; phylum Chordata; class Amphibia; order Gymnophiona; family Ichthyophiidae; genus Ichthyophis; species Ichthyophis bannanicus. The sequence continues at coordinate 870,710,530 of CM066036.1, forward strand.
TCGCGTCTGCCTTCCTCGACGCTCTACCAGTACCGCCGGTCTTTTCTTTCTTATTCCTGTAAAAAAAAATATATATATATATTCTCTTTTTCTTTTTATTCAGGTGCACGCGCCTTTTTGGGCCTTAGGCCCAAAGATTTTTCCTTACCATGGAGAAACCTGCTTCAGGTTTCAAAAAGTGCACCAAGTGTGGCGGTACCATTTCCGTCACCGACACCCATGAATGGTGTCTAAAATGTTTAGGTCCTGACCACTCCATCACGGATTGTATGTCCTGCGCCATGATGTCTAAAAGAGGTCGACAGAACCGAGCTGCTAAGCTCAGTACCCTGTTTCCCTCTGATGCAGCTTCAGTGGCATCGACGTCTTCCAGGGCTTCTTCTTCCTCCCGTGGATCTCAGGTAACTAAACATAAATCCAGCCGGTCCTCGAAGAGTAGCTCTCCTTCTAAGCATCGAGATGCCTCTGGCATTGCCCTCGAGGATTCTGCACCGGCAAAATTACCCCAGCAGGAGGCTTCGGCTTCCAAAGCATTATCGGGGTTCCAGGATGTTCTCGCGGCCTCGACCTCGGCAGAACTACTGGTGCCATGCTCTGGGGTACCGGCGGTCTCCTCCAGTACCAACATCCAGGCATTGGCAGCGTCGATAGAGCAGAGAATTCTGGCTATGGAACGCAGTCTGGCGGCTCTCCTTGCGGCATCGAAGCCCTCGGAACCGCGACAGACAGTCTCACCGGTACCGACACCGCCATCGGTATCGGTACCGGTACCGATAGCATCGACATTGGCATCGATGTCTGCTTTGCCAGTACCCAGTCATCCGATGACCTTCGGTACCGATACCCTGGTACCGGTTACTCCCGGTACCGACTTTGGTCGGTATGGGTATCGGGCTCTTCAAAAGCATCCAGACAGACGATACTTCGAGTCCTCAGAAGAATATGAGGATTCTGACAGTTCTGTCGATTCAGCAATGCTTCTTCCAGAGGAGCCCTCCTCCCCTAAACGCAGGATGTCTCCTCCTGAGGATATTTCCTTCCAAGATTTTATCAGGGAGGTGGCTCGGGGCCTGTCCCTTACTGTGGCCCCTGAAACAGAGCCAAGGGCCAAGGAGTTGGAAATTCTACAATATCCCAAGACTCCTAAGGAGGCAGCTACCTTGCCCATTCATGAGATTTTATATGATCTCATGTTGAGGATGTGGGAAACACCTCTTACCACCTCTCCTCATTCTCGTAGACTAGATACTATGTATCGAGTCCCTCCTTGTCCTGGATTTCATAAGACTCAGCTTCCTCACCACTCTATTGTAGTGGAGTCAGCTATGAGAAGGATTAAGAGTGCAAAAAGGCATGCCTCTAATCCTCCAGGACGTGAGTGCAGAACCCTGGATGCTTTTGGACGTCGAGTCTTCCAAGCTTCCATGCTTTCTGCCAGGATCAGTTCCTATAGTCTCTACATGGGAATGTTCCTGAAGGAGGTCACAGATCATTTAGAGGCTTTCAGTCCTTTCCTTTCTGAAGATAAAAGACAGGATTTTCTCACTTGGGTCAAACATGCCCAAGATGTCTCTAAATTTTCCAACCGTGCAGCCTTTGACTGCTTTGAGTGCATAAGCAGAACCTCGGCTATTGCCATAGGGGCACGTAGAATTGCTTGGCTCCAGGCATCTGATCTAGAGCTCTGGGTACAAGACAAATTGGGAAATATCCCTTGTACTGGTGAGAACCTGTTTGGTAAAGATTGGCAGGAAAAAGCCAATGAAATGGATGCTGAAAATTCCACCTTGGACAGATTGTCCAAGTCCACTGCTGATCCTGCTAGAAAGAAATTTTTCAAGAAACCATTTTTTTCTAAAAAGAAAAGATTTTACCCTGCTTATGTTCAGCAGGGACGTTCTGCAGGTCAGCTTGCCAAGAAAGGTCAGCAACCACCCAAACAGAAGAAAGCAAAGGCTGCTAGGCCTCAACCGGCCCAGCAGGCTCAGCCTCCACAGGGCCTTTGACTCTCATCTAGAGAACTTAGCCTTCCTGGTTCTCGGAGGACCAGAACCTTCCACCATTCCAGGAAGGTTATGCCATTTTGCCCCCAGATGGGGGCAAATAACAGCAGAGCATTGGACACTCTCCATCATAAAGGAGGGGTACAAGCTTCATTTTTCAAGCATGCCCCCTCACACAATAGTAAGGCAGTTCAATTCTCCGACCTCTCTCATCAACCTGTTAGGTCAGGACGTCGCTATCCTTCTTGCCCAAGGGGCAATAGAAGAAGTACCCCTTCATCAACAGGGTACAGGGTTCTATTCCCCTTATTTTCTTATCCCAAAGAAAACAGGGGGTTACAGACCTATCTTAGACCTCAGAGAATTGAACAAATTCCTTGTCAAGGAGAAGTTCAAAATGATTTCTCTCGGATCTCTGCTGCCATACCTTCAGAGTCAGGATTGGCTTTGTTCTCTAGATCTCAAGGATGCGTACACCCATGTTCTCATCCATCCAACTCACAGAAGGTGTCTTCGGTTCCTTTTTCAGGGAAATTACTACCAATACAGGGTGCTTCCTTTTGGCCTGGCCTCAGCACCAAGGGTGTTCACAAAATGCATGGCTGTTGTAGCAGCATTTCTCCGTACTCTAGGGATATTCGTCTTCCCTTACTTGGACGACTGGCTCATTCGAGCCCCAACAGAGTCAGAGGCCAGGACTTCTCTATCCTGCACAATGCGGATCCTTCAGTATTTAGGGCTGGAAATAAACATCCCAAAATCCAGTCTGACTCCCACTCAATCTTTGGAGTTCATAGGAGCTCTCCTGGATACCACAAAGGCAAGGGCCTATCTCCCCCAGGCCCGTTGCCTTCGCTTGCTGCAGTTAGCTTCTCAAGCAGTGCTAAAGCCTCATCTAACTGCTTGAGAAATGTTACAACTACTAGGCCACATGGCATCCACCGTGCATGTGGTTCCCTATGCTCGCCTCCACATGAGGGCAGCTCAGTGGACTTTATCCACCCAATGGACCCAGGCATCAGGGTGCCTGTCAGACAAAATAGCAAACACAAGTCACCTCATTTTGTCCCTCCAGTGGTGGAAGTTCACTCAAAACCTGTTGCTGGGGTCCCCTTTTCAACAACCCTTACCCCAAGCAACTCTCACAACAGATGCTTCTCCAGTGGGTTGGGGAGCTCATCTGCAAGACCTCTCCACCCAGGGCACCTAGTCTCCACAAGAGAGTCATCTACATATCAATCTCTTGGAGCTCAGAGCAATCTTTCTTGCTCTGCGAGTGTTCCACACCCTGCTCAGCTACAAGACAGTCCTCATTCATACGGACAATCAAGTAGCCATGTTCTTTGTGAACAAGCAGGGGGGAACAGGCTCTCTGTCGCTTTGCAACGAAGCTTTGCGACTATGGGCCCTCACCAGAGAGCATCAGATTCATCTTCTGGCAGTGTATCTTCCAGGCATTCAAAACTCTTGGGCAGACAGACTCAGTCGAGTTCTGCTTCCACACGAGTGGTCTCTGCATGCAGACCAGGTGGCCAGGATTTTTCAACTTTAGGGAACCCCGGACATAGATCTCTTTGCAAGTCCGTGGAATGCCAAACTTCCTCGGTTCTGTTCCAGAACTCCGGCTCAGGGGGCTCAGGCCAGGGATGCTTTCCTCCTTTACTGGGGTCAAGACTTCCTGTATGCCTTTCCACCCATTCCCCTAATTCCCAAAACCCTGTTCAAGCTTCAGAGAGACAGAGGCCATATGATTCTCATAGCTCCACATTGGCCACGGCAAGTGTGGTACCCTCTGCTTCTACATCTCTCTCAAGCTCCCTCCCTGGAGTTAGGGTGTGCTCCAGATCTCCTATCCCAGGAGGATGGAATGTTATGGCATCCCAATCCCCAGTCTCTGCATCTCAGGGCTTGGTTGCTGAAGGCCTAGATCTCCATGATCTTAATATCCCTCAACAAGTGAAAGATATTCTTCTTGCCTCCAGGAAACCTTCCACAAGACGCTCTTATGCTTTCAAGTGGAAAAGGTTTACCATATGGTGTTCGCAAAAGGCTCTTAACCCCCTTACCTCTGGAATCACTGCTGGAGTATCTCCTTCATTTATCCAATGCGGGTCTTAAGACTAATTCAGTAAGAGTCCATTTGAGTGCTATTGCAGCTTCCTTTAAGCCTCTAAATGGACAGCCTATTTCCTCTCATCCTCTTATAGCAAGATTCATCAGAGGCCTTCTTCTAACTAAGCCTCCCATTAGGCCACCACCGGTGGCATGGGACTTAAACCTGGTTCTTGGGCAGCTCATGAAGCCACCTTTCGAACCTTTAGCTACTACCTCCTTGAAATTCCTTTCTTGGAAGGTTATCTTTCTCATTGCAATCACCTCAGCACGCCGCATTAGTGAGTTGCAAGCGCTAGTAGCTAATCCACCTTATACAAGGTTCCATCATGACAAGGTAGTACTTAGGACTCATCCACACTTTATGCCTAAGGTGGTCTCGCCTTTTCATCTGAACCAAGCGGTCTACCTACCTGTGTTTTTCCAGGGCCTCATGCATCAGGGCCTTGGACTGTAAAAGAGCTTTAGCTTTTTACTTAAAAAGAACACAGCAACATAGAAAGTCCTCTCTTTATCTTTATCGTTATTCAAAGTATTTGATAGATCGCCCTTTACTGAGGCGTTAAAGCGGTGTACAATACAATAGGCTGCTGGAAAACAAAGAGGGAAAGGAACGCCAAAAAATGATAGGAAAGAAGTGGGAGAAAAGGAGGAAGGATACAGCAGGACAGGTATCAGCACAGACAGCAAAAAAGAGACGAGGGAGAGTGGGCGAAATGGGGGATGGTGGGGTGGGGGTAGGTAGGGGCTGAATGGTTAGAGTAAAGGGAGTCCAAGAATCCGTGGAAGATTATGGGAGGTAGGGGAATCAAGGGCCTTGTAATTGATGGGAAATAGTGGGAGGCCTAATTGGTGATGTGTGAGTGGCTAGGGGGGGTCAGGGAGATTGAAAGCCTGATGAAAGAGATAGGTCTTAAGGAGGGTCTTGAACCAGGGAAAAGATAATTCAGTACGGAGGGAGTGCGGGAGAGAGTTCCATAAGGCAGGGCTAGCAAAAAAGAAGGCGGCACGACGGGTTGACTCAAGGTGTGCATTTGTGGGGGAGGGTAAGAAGAGACAATTGCCATGAGAGGAACGAAGAAGGCGAGGCATGGGTTTAAGGTAAATGAGATCTGCTAAGTACTGGGGAGTGCTGGTGTGGAGGGCCCTATGTGTAAGAATAAGGAGTTTGACAGGGAGCCAGTGAAGGGATAAAAGGCAAGGGGTGATGTGATCTCGAGGAGAACAGAAGGTGAGAAGACGGGCAGCAGTGTTTTGAATGAGCTGTATTCTCCGGAGTTGGTATTGTGGGAGACCAGCGAGAAGGGAGTTACAGTAATCGATTCGAGTGATCACCAAGGAAAGCACAAGGGTGGTGAGGGATGTGACTGAAAGCAGTGGTCGGACAGCCCTGATTCTATGGAGGTGAAAAAGAGAGCTGTGCACCATGCTAGAGATATGCTGATGGAACAAGAGAGACGAATCGAGAATAACACCAAGATAACGAAGAGTTGATACCAGAGGGATGGGAGAGCTGGACATGTGTGGTGACAGAGTGGGGGGGGGGAAGCACCGAAGGTGAACCAGATAGCTGCGGACTTGGAAGGATTGACTACAAGGAAGTTGTTGAGGAACCAGTCAGAGATGGCAGCTAAGCAGGTATTGAGGAGAGTGAGGTCCGGAACTGAAGAAGAAGTGTGGTGGATTAAGAGAATGTCGTCTGCGAAAAAATAAGCGGAAATACCATACTGCTGTATAAGAAAGGCAAGAGGAGCAAGAAAGATATTAAAAAGGAGAGGGGCAAGGATGGAGCCCTGAGGGATGCCACAGGGAAGAGGAAGGGATGTGGAGGAGGAGGAACCAGTGTGAACCGCGAAAGATCGAGAGGAAAGAAAGGAACAAAACCATTGATGAACAGTGAAAGACGAATGAGAAGAGTAGGGTGATCAATAACATTGAACGCAGCAGAGAGATCCAAAGAAACAGCTAATGAGAAATCACCCTTTTCGTGAGTGCGGTGTAGTTCATTGAGGAGTGCTACAAGAATGGTTTCCGTGCTGTGACCGGGTCTAAATCCTGATTGTCGGGGGTGAAGGGAAATGGTTGAATCAAGGTGAGCATTGAGCTGTTGGAAAACAAGTTTTTCGAGGACCTTTGAGAGAAAAGGGAGGTTGGAGACAGGGCGCCAATTGGAGGGTATAGTGGGATCAAGGGTGGTTTTTTTAAGGATGGGGCGGACAATGGCATGTTTCCAGGCAGAAGGGAAGCAACCGGAGGTAAGACTAGAATTAAGAATAGTGAGGGCAAAGGGAGTGAGGGTAAGCGAAGGATCAGTAAGCCAAGAAGAAGGTAACGGATCCAGAAGACATGTGGTCTTATGAGAGGAGGAGAACGCTGAAGCAAGCTCAGAGGGAGTAATGGGCCGGAACTGGGACCATGTGTGAGAGAGAGTGGGGGTGGGTGTGGGGACTAGGACAGGAGAGAGAGGAGGGGGGGGGAAGGGGAGGTGGGCATGAAATGAATGAGGAACGAAGGGAGAGAATCTTGGTTGAAAAAAAAGTGGCAAGAGTTGTGGGGCTTGGAGCCGAAGGGGGGGTTGACGAGGTGAGAGAGGCAGAGGAGGGAGAGAGAAGGTTCAAAACATGGTAGAGCTGACGGGAGGAATTGGAAGAAGATGCAATGAGAGTGGAATAGTAGGATTGTTTAGCAAGGGTAATCATAGTATGGTAGGTCTCTCAACTCTTTGTTGCTTTTGATCCTTCTCATTTGGGACTTCCAGTCTCCAAGATAACACTGTCTAACTGGATTGCTCAGTGTATTTCCTTCACCTATCAGAGTAAGAACCTTTCTCTGGAGGGCCATGTCACAGCTCACAATGTGAGAGCCATGGCAGCCTCAATGGCTCATCTGCACTCTGTGTCTATCGACGACATCTGTCAAGCAGCCACTTGGGCCTTGGTTCATACCTTTACAGCCCATTACTGCTTGGACAAGGACTCCCGCCGGGATGCCTTGTTTGGTCAGGCTGTTCTCAAACACCTGTTCCATACCTAATCAACTCCTACCCACCATCCCTGGTAGGATGCCAGAAATCCATGGGGAGAAGTGGAGCCCTCTTCAGGGACACACAGCTTCTGGGTCTCTCCTTGGTACCTAACGCTAGGGAGTCCCCATATGTGATGACTACATTCCTGCTTGTTCCTGGAGATAGCATAGTTACTCACCTGTAACAGGTGATCTCCGGGAACAGCAGGAATTTAGTCCTCACAACCCACCCACCTCCCCTAGGAGTTGTATCTCTCTATCTATCTCTTTCCTTTCCCTCTCTCTCTCTTTGTCTCTTTGAGCTTTAAAACTCAACTGGAGAGAGGCAATTGGGAAAGGCGGGAGGGCAGCACGCAGGCGCTGTGGGATGCTCCCAAAGGCTTTCTGATTGGACGCTGGGGAGCATTCCTGCGTGGGCTACGTCGGTACAGACGATGCCCATATGTGAGGACTAAATTCCTGCTGTTCCCGGAGATCACCTGTTACAGGTGAGTAACTATGCTGTCTATAAAGGGTAAAATTAGCAGATTTCAAAGTAGTAGGAAGATTAATCCTTGGCAAAACAAATTTTGCTTGTGACATAAGAGGCTTCACTTAATTTCAGAAAGAAAAAATAATGAAGAGAATAGAGACACAATTATATTTACATAAGCAGAAAAAATCTCTTATATAAAATATAGGGCGTGTAAAACTTATTTCTGAAGTTTGATAGTTTCTTTATAATAGTGTAGCAGGGCACTAACTTGTCCTGTTTTATTTTTTGAGAGGAGCAATCTGGAGCCTGCTATTAATCTGCTTACGCATTCATGGTAAAGGAATAGATGGGTCTGGATGTCCATCAATGCCAGAAGGTGTTGCCGTCTTGCAGTTTTGGAGGGAACTATAAGAAGCTTTGGACATAGACTTCTAAAAGCTTTTTGATAGGAGCAATTGCCCACCAAGGAGTAAGGCTGAACAAGCCCTTTGGAGTTCCAGGCTGCTAAAAAGCAGGAATCTGCCTCTTACTATGGCAGGTTAGGCCTTGTAAAAAGAGAACCGTTTCTCCAGGCTGGCTTGGTGTGACTAGTATAAGAGGAGTAGAACAGAGAAACGAGGAGCCAGAAGTAGTAGAGACCCAAGGGACTTCTGCTAATAAAGTTCCAGCTGGGAAAAGTGAGAGGCATAAGCAATCCGAGATTCAGCCAGAACCTCCAAAAAGGACTCAAGTTGTAAGTATCTGATTTTGGGTTCTTTGAGAAGTTGGTGGGACTCAGAGGATACATCTCACTTAACATCTTAAGACGTCCAGACCGTGATAGGAGGGACCGGAGCATGGTGCATTCCACACACAAAGCAAGGGCACAGTTGAGCGTTTTGCACATTTTGTCTTTGCAATATAACAGTAACTCCCCATGCTGCTCTTCCCTAAGGGTACCGATTCTTGCATATGAATTTTGGGTTTCAGAATACAAAGTCCACTGCTTAAATCAAGTACCAGAGAGACTATGGGATCATTTTGGAAGTCTTATATGGCAGTTACACAAGAAAATGGCCAACACATGTAAACAGCAATTTTAGAAAACGACTATTTACCTGTATAATGCAGCAGGATGCATAGTTTGGAAGAGGCTGGGTAGTGGGCATGTAATGGGCATGAATTTGAAGAAACAAAATTATGCAGGTATTAACAATTTTCCAACGGGGTTACATGTATACTTAAAAAAATGGATGCTGGGATTTACATAGAAAAATGACGACAGAAAAAGACCACATGGCCTATCTAGTCTGTCCTTCCATATCACTAGGTATGAAAGAAGGGCCTTCCATATCACTGAAGTACCTTGCCCCAACCACTAGGCCACTCCTCCATGGAATGTTATCATACTCCTCCATGGAGTGGCCTAGTGGTTGAGGCCAGGTACTTCAGGCCAGAAGGTCAGGGGTTCAAATCCTACTAGAGGACAGCAACCTTGGGCTGGAAGGACTGGGGTTTCTAGTCCCACAGGTGCTCCTTGTGGTCTTGGGCAAGCCACTTAACCCTCCATAGCCCATGTTCCTTGTAAAATAGTTATCTCCAAGTTATAATACCCTGTTCAATGTAATTTCAGTTTGTTCAAGGTAAATCACACTGATGCAGAATAGCACGGTATATAAGAGAATGTAAATTTCAACCACTACAACAGTCCCCTTTTTTCCTTTAGAGATCCCCTGTGTTTGTCCCATGCTTTTTAAAATTCAAATACCATCCTTATCTCTACCACCTCCACTGGGAGATTATTCCATGGATCCACCACTCTTTCCGTAAAGAAATATTTCTGCATATCACTCCTAAATCTATCCCCTTTCACCCTCATCCCATGTCCCCTCACAGCAGAGCTTGCTTTCAATCGAAAGAGGCTCTCCCCCTGTGCATTTATGCCACGGATGAATTTAAACATCTCAATTATATTACCTCTATCCAGCCTTTCCTCTAAGGTGTACATATTAAGATCATTAAGTCTGTCCTCATATGCTTTATAATGAAGACCACTAATCATTTTAGTAGCCACCCTCTCTACTGACTCCATCCTGTTTATATCCTTTTGAAGGTGTGGTCTCCAGAATTGCACACAATACTCCAAATAAGGTCGCACCAAAGACTTATACAGAGGCACTTATCACCTCCTTTCTTCAGCTGACCATTCCTATCCCTATGCACCCAAGCATCCTTCTAGCTTTTGCTGTTGCCTTTTCTACCTGTTTAAATAGAAAACCCAACCTCAAAAACAGCGACCTATATAAATAAATATTTTTGTCGAAGCTGGCCGTAGGAAGGTCGGATGGGGAACCGACCCACACCAGGCGGGCAGCCACTTTTATTTTATTTTATTAAGGTTCTTCACCAAAAGTTTAGTTTAAAATCTAGTATCTGAAAAACAGAAGACTTATCTTAGATTGAAACGCTGGTTAGTAGATAATTCTCAGCACGACGTGCACGTTTCGGGCATTAGCGCCCTGTATCAAGTGCAAAGTCAAGGATTCCAGGTACATCAGCCATCTACAATAACGCTGTCACCGCAGCACAGGTCATGACTTTCAAATAAAGGCAGAAAAAACGCCATTTTTTAAAAGGAGAACCAACCAATGAGATCGGGTAAACCCCCACATGACGGGGAACCCCTGATCTGATTGGCTAAAAGCTTGAGTTACGACAGAACTTTAATCAGAGCAAACTCTGCCATTCAATTTCCCTGTTTAGACCTCCCGGCTCCATTGAATTAAGGCGGAATATCCATCGTTGCTCTAAAAATTGGAGGTTATCCTCCCTTGGCCCACCTCGAGGATTATTAGGAGCTCGATCCAATATAGTCCAATGAAGTTGATCAAAAGTATGGCAAAATTCAATGCAATGAGAAACCAACGGGGCAGACAGTACTGCACAACGAAGTCGGGGGCCATGTTCGCTCAAACGACGTTTCATAGAGCGAATCGTTCTACCGACATAGATAAGGGGGCACGGGCATTGGATTATGTATACTACAAAAGTAGAGTCACAGGTGGTATCCCAACGACGTTTATATATATATTGGGTATTAGGGTGTCGCCATTCTACACCAGTAAGTGCCAAGGCACAAAAACCACATTGATGACATACTGTATGGCCAGTAACTGGAGGACAATAATGCAAACGATTGATCGAGCTAATTAGCCCTTACCTATTGGCTCCTTGCATTCGTTTTCTACCTGTTTAGCTACTTTAAGATCATCAGACACAACCACACTGAGGTCCCACTCTTCTTTAATGGACAAAAGTACTTCACCCCCTATACTATATTGCTCCCTTGGATTGCTGCAGCCCAAATGCATGACCTTACATTTTTTTACATTAAATCCCAGCTGCCAAATTCTAGCAGCTTAGTTAGATCCCTCCTCATGTTATCTACACCTTCCTGGGTGTCTACTCTATTGCAGATTTTGGTATCATCCGCAAAGAGGCAAACCGTACCCGACAGCCCTTCTGCTATATCACTAACAAAGATGTTAAAAAGAATTGGACCAAGGACAAATCCACTGTTAACTTATTTCTCCTCAGAGTGAGCTCCATTTACCTGTACCCTTTGTCACCTCCCACTCAACCAATTTCTAACCCACGCAGTAACTTTAGGGTCCATCCCTAGGGTACTCAGTTTGTTTATAAATTGCCTGTGAGGTACAGTGTCAACGGCTTTACTGAAATCTAAATACACCACATTTAGGGCTCTCCCTCGGTCCAACTCCCTGGTCACCCAGTCAAAGAAATCAATCAGATTTGTCTGATAAGACCTGCCTCTGGTGAATCCATGCTGCCTCGGATCCTGTAATTCACTGGACTCCAGAAACCTCACTATTTTCTCTTTCAGCAGCATTTCCAATAATTTACTCACTACCGAAGTTAAACTAACCAGCCTGTAGTTTTCAACAACATCCTTGCTACCTCTTTTGTGTAAAGGGACCACATGAGTCTCTCTCCAGTCCTTTGGCACCACTCCCAACTCCAATGAGGCATTGAAAAGGTCAGTCAATGGAGCTGCTAGAACGTTCCGAAGTTCCCTCGGTATTCTAGGGTGTATCAATATCCAGTCCCATCGCTTTGTCTACTTTAAGTTGAGCTAGTTTCTCACAAACACAGTCTTCTGAAAATTGTTCAAGATGCCCCTTGCTTATGTTCCTGTTTGTGGGTGTTTTCTGAGGTCCTGTTCCTGATTCTTCATCTGTGAACACAGAACAGAATATTTGTTAAGCGATTCTGCTTTATCCTCATCAGCTTCTACATATTCCTCCCCTTCACCCTTGAGTCTGACAATACCACTTTTGCTCTTCCTCTTCTCACTAACATATCTGAAAAATGTCTTATCCCCCCATTTTATCGCATTGGCTATTTCCTCCTCTTTTTGAATCTTTGCTTTCCTGACTACTTTGCTAGCTTCTCTATGTTTTTCAAAATATAGATGCCCATCTTCCTCTCTCTATGATCTCTTGTATTTCATGAAGGCCTCCCTCTTTTTCTTCACCTTTTCAGCTACTTCTTTCAAAAACCATAGCGGTCTCCTTTTCCTTTATTTACCATTTTAACAAAAAGGTTGGTTGCCCTTAAAATATTCCATTTCAGTTTTGCCCATTGATTTTCTACATCCCCCAGCTGTTCCCATACCGCTTCAACCCTCCACCTCTCCGCAATGTTCAGCAGCTTCCCCGATCGGGGTAGAGCGCCTGAGCGGGACATCCTCCCGCTCAGAAGCTCCTGCCCAATGTTCCCTCTAATTTTCTGTAGGCTGTGTGCGCATAAAATACAGTATGTACACCAGATTTATTTTAATCAAATTAAATGAAAAATAGACAATTACTAAATGAAGCAGAAAATTTCTAGTAATTACAATCACAACTTTTAAATTTTAAGACGTCTGTGTTGTTTTCTATCAGAATCAGAACCGTAATTTTTGTGCGCTCTGTTATAAAGTATGTGCGCTTGCTCGGCAAGGTGTATGCGCGCGCATACATGCACAGCTTAGAGGGAACAGTGCTCCTGCCCAATCGGGGCAGTGGGAGCAACAAAGGCAGCAGCAGCAAACCGTTTAAAAGCGGCATCCCTACAACAAGGGAGCCGCTTCAACCCTCCACCTCCCCGCAATGCTCAGCAGCTCCGCTGATCGGGGTAGAGCGCCTGAGCGGGACATCCTCCCGCTCAGAAGCTCCTGCCCAATCGGGGCAGTGGGAGCAACAAAGGTAGCAGCAGCAAACCACTTAAAAGCGGCGTCCCTACAGGGTGCGCCCACACCTTGCGGGCCTGCGCCTGAGGGCCTCGCCAGAGGGCCCTTTGGCTTGGCCCTTAGGCGAGGCACAAAGGCGAACTGAGGAAAGAAAGCACAGCCCCACCAAATCGCCCCACAGAAGCCCCACAGAAACCATCTGCAACCAGCCAGAAAAGAAGACCAGCAAACGTAAGTGCAAACCCCAGGACCGAACAGAGAACATGCACACACACCTGATTCTTCCCCTCAGCCTCCTACTCACGCTACTCATTCCACCACATGCACACTACCACTACCCACACACATACACACCGTGGCCCCCTACAACAACATGGCCATACACAGGACAACAGATTACCCACAGGGAATCACACGGAACACCCAAGACAAAAAGACAGCCAAAGCAGAGGCCCAACAGCCACGCTAACACAAACGAAGCACACAGTACAACTAACACCCCAAGGGCTATAACAATAGAGCTTATAAATGCCAGATCCATATGCAACAAGATCTATACCTTAGTAGACCACATAGAAGACCACCAGCCCGACATACTCTGTATAACTGAAACATGGCTCAGCCCACTGACAATGTACTACTCAATCAAGTGGTGCCTGACACATACACAGCATAAAACTGCCCACGTGCTCACAGGCGAGGAGGAGGAGCCCTGATAATCGCAAGAAGCAGCCTAAGATTCAAACCAAGAAGCACCACAGACACCCAACACTGTAACACCATCTTGATTGAGAACAAACACATGGCCCTATGTCGCACCTACAGAGCGCCCCGTGCGCCACCTGAAGAACTAGCATCTACCCTCGAAGTAGTCTGCGCAATCAATTCTAGCCACAAACCCACACTACTGCTTGGAGACTTCAACCTCAAGTCCACAAACACCAAGGATGCAGAAGCATTTCTTCAAGCAATGAGTTTGTTACAATTCACAGAAATAATCAACACCCCGACACATAAACATGGATCATCACCAGATCTTATCTTCGCACCCAACTACCTAACCTCCAGAGGCCTAATATCTACACCCACCACTACACCAGTACCATAGTCCGACCACCACATAATCAGAGTAAACATTGCACCACAAGAGATGAAACCAGACAAATATCTAGACAACACACCCACACAAAGAAGATTCAAAAGCTTCAACAAGGACCTGTTCCTACAAAACACAATACAACACCTAAACTCTGAGACAGACGAACTTGAAGCACAAGTCACCAACTGGAACAACACCATATACAATGCTGCCAAAGCAACATACTATAGACACAGGACACTTCGCCGCAACAAACTACAACACAAGCCATGGTACTCGAAAACCATACGAAATGAAAAGAGGAACCTCAGAAAAATAGAACGGAGATGGAGACAGAACAAGTCACCCGAGACCCAGGAACTGTACATAACAAAACAAAAACAATACAACGAATGCATCAACCAAACAAAAATGGAATATCACACTAACATAATATGCAACTCCAACAACAAACCCAGAGAACTATTCAAAATCGTAAAAGCCCTTACCAAGGATCAGAATACAGAAGACAAAGTGCACATAGACCTACAAAGATTTGCGGACCACCTCCAAGAAAAATTTCACTCGGCTGTACAAACAGAACTCAGTCCAGCCCCAAAGACTAACAAACCCACAAATATCTGGGGAACATTCAACACCCCATCCACAGAACAAATCTCACATATCATCACATCAATCAAGACAAGCACGGCCCCCACGGATCCCTGCCCAGTGACCTGGATCAAGGTCACCAAGTCCAACTTCATCCAAACCATACACAAAATGGTGCACGCCTCCCTAACCCAAGGGTGCATGCCAAATCAACTGAAGCTCGCCACTATAAGACCCATCCTGAAGAAATCCACACTCGTCAAGAACAATCCAGCAGCATACAGACCCATCTCCAGCATACCCCTCTTAGCAAAAATAATTGAAAAAACCATACAGCACCAATTACAAGAGCACATAGACAACTACGCTCCACTGGACAACAACCAACACGGGTTCCGCCCCAACCATGGGGTAGAAACACTGCTGATATACCTCTTCAACAGCGTCCTCTGCATCATAGACAACACCAAGAAAGGAATCCTAATGATATTCATAGACATCTCCTCAGCATTTGACACAGTCAACCACAAGACTCTACTGGAAAGACTTCAGAACATCGGTCTACATGGATCCACCCTGAAATGGTTCCACTTATACTTGACCGACAGACAAATACAGGTCAAGGTAGGCCACAACACTTTCCAACCCATAAAAACACATACAAGGAGTGCCACAAGGATCTGCCTTATCAGCATTATTATTCAACCTCTACATCCAGCCAATATGTGACATCATGAAAGATCACAACATAGAATATACAATCTACGCAGATGACATCATGATCTATACACCAATCTCAGTCGACAACCCGGACTACTCCAAAATAACAAACTGCCCACACAAATGTCAAACTGGCTTCAAAAGAACAACCTCTCAATAAACTACAGTAAGACGGAGGCACTGATCATCACGAGAAACACGGACTTTATCCCCCCCACCCGACATCAAGACAAAAGACGCACTCATACCTATAAAATCAGAAGTAAAATACCTTGGAGTCACCCTGGACAAGGATCTGAACCTCAAAGCACACATAAGCAGAACCACCAAGAGCGCATACCACAGAATGCGACTCATCAGAAGACTCAAGCCCCTCCTCGCCCCAGACCACTTTCGCACTGTATGCCAGGCACTAATAACACCTCTACTAGACTTCTGCAACCCTATCTACACTGGGCTCCCCAAACAGACCCTCAGACCGCTACAACTGGCACAAAACACAGCAGCCCGCATTATGTCAGGCACCACAAGACAAGATCACATCACACCTATACTGAAAGATCTGCACTGGCTCCCAATCTCCTCACGCATCAAATACAAAACTATCATAAACATATTCAAGATCAAACAACACACCTCTGCCATAAGCCTACACTCACTCATACAACCCGACACAAGCACTCGACCAAGGAGAAGAGGCACTTCCAATCGTGTAAACACTCCAAAAGACTACGCCAAGACTCGCAAGGACACCGCGCAACGAGCACTCTCCCTGGCTGCCCCATCCATCTGGAGCACCCTCCCAGATGAACTGAGACTAACCACAGACCTCAAGGACTTCCGAAAACAGCTGAAGACAACCCTGTTCATTGAACACTATGGTCATACCACCTGTATAATAGCTCACGATGTATAATAACGCACTATGTATATAGCACCCCTCAATCTTCAAACTGCCAACACTAACACACAACACACACCACTGCATGAATTCAATTGACCCCCCCCCCTCGACTGTTTGCTGTGGAATCCGCTTTGATTGAAGGATAAGGCGGTATATAAATAATGTTAAATAAATAAATAAATGACGACTCCCTGAGGTATTGGCCCATCTTGGCAAAGTTAGTTTTCCTAAAGTCTAAGACTCTCGCTTTTGAATGGATTCTATCAGCCCTAGTCCTAATACTGAACCATACCATCTGGTGATCATTAGATGCAAAATGATCTCCCACTATAACATCAGAAACACTTTCACCATTGGTAAGCAAAAAGTCCAGTATGGCCCCTTCACGTGTGGGGTCTGTTACCAAATGTCTGAATAGTTCTCCCTGTAGAGAATCCAGGATCTCCTTACTTCTAGATGATACTGCAGCAGGAATGCGCCAATCAACTTCCAGCATATTGGAATCCCCTATCAGTAGCACTTCCCCATTCCTAGCAATGCTGTGTATGTCTTCAATTAACTCTCCATCCGCCTCTTCCTCTTGTGAGGGAGGTGTGTAATCAATAAACTGGAGAGAAATCTGAAATTGTGAGTATATACTTCTGGGAATTTTTCTGAAAGGAATTTTTTTTCTTTTAAAGCTAATTAATCTGTGAACCCACTATTTTTTGTTAAATCAGTCAGGGCCTAGTAGCAACAGTTTAAGATTCAATTTAAAACACAGAAGAGAACTTTCTGGTTACCTTTCATACCCAGTAGGGAGCTGTAGTTTAAATTTCATAGTCACTCAGGGCCTAGCATCAGCAAAGTACTTTTAGTTTCAAATTAAAACACAGAAGAGAGCTTTCTGGTTAAATTTAGAATCCAGCAGAGAGCTTGTAGTTTAAATTTCATAATAGGTTAGAGCCTAGCAGCAGCAAAGAGCTATAATTTAAATCAAATCAGAATATAGCTTACCTCAGCAGCACAGGACAGGGTACTGTGTAGCAGCCCTTTTTTTAATAAGTGTTATATCCCTCCCTCCCTCCCCACACCCACCCTCCCCTGGGATAATCACAGCTTTATAGGTACTTGCACAACTTAAAAGACAGGAGGTGCTCTCAGGTGAAGCTCATTACCCAAATCAGTCATACACTAAGGACCTGAGATTAATTAAGCTTCAGGTGAACAAGGTATATTAAACTTCTTAGGTACAGTTTTAGTGGTATAAATATCCATAGCACCCTTTAGTACATAAAGAACTTAAAGATCTAAACACAAACTTAAAACTAAGATGCAGACAGCAGTCCAGCAGCGGGATGTGGGCTTTCCAGTCTTTTGCATTGAGTGTCACATGTATGATTTTCTCCCAGCTGGTGAGAGGTCTTACGTGTGCACTAGGTGCAAGGAGCTCTCTGCTCTCAGGGAACGAGTCCGTTCTCTAGAGGCTAGAGTAGCAGACTTGGAAAACATAAGACAGACAGAGAGGTACATAGACGAGACCTACAGGGATATAGTCCTGAAGTCCCACCTCCAGTCTGGCAGCATCCCTGTTGCCATGGAGGAGAGAGGTCACGTGACAGGAGAGCATCACCCTGGTGTGGCAGGAAGTGATCCTGTAACTAGGACCTGTCCTCCAGGTGATGTAAACCCCTCTCGCACCGAGGAGGTTTCTCCAGGGCCAAGTGCCCATGAGGGAAGGGTTAGGACAGCAGTTATAGTTGCTGATTCGATCATTAGGCATGTAGATAGCTGGGTGGCTGGTGGACGTGAGGATCGCCTGGTAACATGCCTGCCTGGAGCGAAAGTAGCGGACCTCACACGCCACCTAGATAAGGTCTTAGATAGTGCTGGGGAGGAGTCTGCTGTCTTGGTACATGTCGGTACCAATGACATAGGAAAATGTGGTAGGGAGGTTCTGGAAGCTAAATTTAGGCTTTTAGGTAGGAAGTTGAAATCCAGAACTTCCAGGGTAGCGTTCTCCAAAATGCTTCCCGTTCCACGTGCAGGACCCAAAAGGCAGGCAGAGCTCCGGAGTCTCAATGCGTGGATGAGACAATGGTGCAGAGATGAGGGGTTCGGATTTGTTAGGAACTGGGGAACATTCTGGGGAAAGGAGGGGCTCTTCCGAAGGGATGGGCTTCACCTTAACCGGGATGGAACCAGGCTGCTGGCATTAACCTTTAAAAAGGAGATAGAGCAGCTTTTAAACTAGATAATAGGGGAAAGCCGACAGTCGCCCAAGAGCGCATGGTTCGGAAGAATGTATCCTTGAAGGATACTACAAAAAGCAGAGAGGTTCCAAAAAAGAGTAAAGTAGCCCAAATGCCCTCGAGTATGGAGCAGACAGAGCTTAAAGATCCCAAATTACCCATGTCTACCAATAGCCAAATTAATATGAATAAAATACAGTCTCTAAAATGCTTGTATGCAAATGCTAGAAGTCTACAAAACAAGATGGGAGAGTTAGAATATATAGCACTAAACGAGAGGTTAGATATGATTGGAATATCAGAGACATGGTGGAAGGAGGACAACCAGTGGGACACTGTGATACCTTGGTACAAACTATATCGTAATGATAGAGCTGATCAAATTGGTGGAGGGGTTGCGCTCTATGTTAGAGAGGGCATTGAGTCAGAAAGGATTAAAGTTTTGCAAGAAACAAAATTTGCTGTAGAATCTCTATGGATTGAAATTCCATGTAAAAAGGGGAAGGCGATGGCAGTGGGGGTGTACTATCGTCCGCCTGGCCAGAATGAACAAATGGCTCAAAGAAATCAAGGAAGCTAGCAAAAGTTACAGTGCAGTAATAATAATGGGTGATTTCAGTTACCCCGGCATCGACTGGGTCAGTGTCACAACAGGACATGCTAGGGAGATAAAGTTCCTAGATGAAATAAATGACTGCTTCTTGGAGCAGCTGGTTCATGAACCGACCAGAGGGGAAGCAATATTAGACCTAGTCCTTAGTGGAACACCAGATGTAGTGCAAGAGATAAGGGTGTTGGGGCCACTTGGCAATAGTGATCATAGCATGATCACCTTTGATTTAATTAGTGGAGGAGGGATACTAAGGAAATCCACAGTACTACCCTTTAACTTTCGAAAGGGAGACTATGATAAAATGAGGAAAACAGTTAAGAAAAAACTAAAAGGAGCAGTTGCAAAGGTTAAAGACGTACATCAAGCTTGGGTGTTGTTGAAAAATACTATCTTGGAAGCCCAGACCAGCTGTATTCCACGCTTTAAGAAAAGTGGAAGGAAGTCCAAAAAACTGCTAGCATGGTTTAAAGGTGAGGTCAGAGAGGCTGTTGTTGCCAAAAAAGCATCTTTCAGGAAATGGAAAAAAGAGCCAAACGATGAAACCTGGAAACAGCACAAGCACTGGCAAGTCAAATGCAAGGCATTGATAAGGCAGGCAAAGAGAGAATTTGAGAAGAAGCTTGCTGCGGAAGCAAAAACGCGAAATAAAGACCTTTTCAAGTACATTCGTAGCAAAAAACCTGTGAGAGTGTCAGTTGGTCCATTAGATGATAAAGGGGTTAAAGGAGCACTAAGAGGCGACAAGGCGATAGCGGAGAGAGTGAATGAATTCTTTGCTTCGGTCTTTACTGAGGAAGATGTAGGGATGTTACCCATGACTGAAGTGGTATTTAAAGGTGCGGAAGAATTGAAGGAAATATCGATACATCGGGAAGATGTCTTACAACTATTAGATAAACTGAAGAGTAGCAAATCACCTGGGCCGGATGGTATACATCCAAGGGTGTTGAAAGAACTGAAATTTGAGATTGCAGACCTGCTATCAGTAATCTGTGAACTATCATTAAAATCATCTCTAATACCTGAGGATTGGAGGATCGCCAATGTAACACTAATTTTTAAAAAGGGTTCGAGGGGTGATCCGGGAAACTACAGACCGGTGAGCCTGACATCAGTACCGGGAAAAATGGTAGAAACCATCATAAAGAATAAAATTACTCAGCATGTAGATAGTCACGACCTAATGGGAGACAGCCAACATGGCTTTAGACAAGGAAGATCTTGTCTTACTAATCTGTTATGTTTTTTTGAAGGAGTGAATAAACAGGTGGACAAAGGTGAGTCGGTTGATATTGTGTATCTGGACTTTCAGAAAGCCTTTGACAAGGTCCCTCATCAGAGACTTTTGGCAAAACTAAAGAGTCATGGGATAGGAGGCAGTGTACTATTGTGGATCAGGAACTGGTTAAAAGATAGAAAGCAGAGGGTAGGGCTAAATGGCCAATTTTCCCAATGGAGAAAGGTGAATAGTGGTGTACCCCAGGGATCTGTGCTGGGTCCGCTGCTTTTTGACATATTCATAAATGACCTGGAAAGTGGAATAACGAGTGAGGTTATCAAATTTGCAGATGACACAAAACTATTTAAAGTTGTTAAAACCCAGGAGGATTGTGGAAAATTGCAAGAGGATCTTGATAAATTGGAAGACTGGGCATCAAAATGGCAGATGAAATTTAATGTGGAGAAGTGCAAGGTTATGCACCTAGGGAAGAACAACCCAAACTATGGTTACACGATGCAAGGTTCCACATTAGGAACCACCACCCAGGAAAAAGATTTAGGCGTCATTGTGGATACCATGTTAAAACACTCGGCCCAGTGTGCAGCGGCGGCCAAGAGAGCCAATAGAATGCTAGGTATGATAAGGAAAGGAATGGAAAATAAAACAAAAGATATTATAATGCCTCTATATCGTTCCATGGTGAGACCGCACCTTGAATATTGTGTGCAATTCTGGTCGCCGTATCTTAAAAAGGATATAGCGATTTTAGAAAAGGTTCAGAGAAGAGCCACCAAAATGGTAAAGGGGATGGAAGGCTACTCCTATGAAGAAAGGCTAAAAAGGTTGGGGCTCTTTAACCTGGAAAAGAGACGGCTGAGGGGAGATATGACAGAAGTCTATAAATTAATGAACGGAGTGGAACGGGTAAACGTAGATCGATTGTTTACCTTATCAGAATATAGAAAGACTAGGGGACATGCAATGAAGCTACAGGGTAAACTATTTAAGACTAATAAAGAAAATATTTTTTCACTCAACATGTAATCAAACTCTGGAATTTGTTACCGGAGGATGTAGTAAAGGCTGTTAGTGTAGCTGGGTTTAAAAAAGGTTTGGACAAGTTCCTGGAGGAAAGGTCCATAAACCATTATTAAGAAGGGACCCAGGATATCAATGCTTGAACCAATACAAGCATTGTGGAACCTGTGTCCCTTGGGGAAACTGCTAGGTACGTATGACCTAGATTGGCCACTGTTGGAAACAGAATACTGGGCTTGATGGACCTTTGTCTGACCCAGTATGGCATATCTTATGTTCTTATGTTCTTACACCAATGCAAATAGATTTCTCTTTCCCTCTTTCTAATTTAATCCACAGTGCCTCCTCTCTCCCTTTTAAGCTCTGTAATTCCAAATCTTTATTATTATTTTTTACATATAGTGCCAGTCCTCCTCCCCTTCTTCCTACCCTGTCCTTTCTGAATAAATTATAGCCTGGTATAGTTACATCCCAGTCATGGTTTTCTGTGAACCATGTTTTGTAACTGCCACTATATCCAAGTCAGCCCCTCCCATTAAAGCTTTAACATATGGGATCTTATTTCCCATGCTACGGGCACATATACATACCGCTTTCCATATGTTGCCCCTTTTACCCATTTCCATAAAGGTATTTAATGTTTCACTTACCTGGGGGCTTTCTTCACCCATCCCCAATGAATCTAGTTTAAAGCCCTCTTCAGTAGATTATCCAGTCTGCTTCTGAAGACATGTTGACCTTTCTTGGACAGATGGACACCATCTCTGCTCTGCAACCCTTGGAACAGCATCCCATGGTCCAGGAAACCAAAACGGTCTCGATGACACCATCCATGCAGCCATGCATTCATCTCCAGGATGCAAGCTTCTCTGCTGTGGCCTTTACCCAGGGAGGATTGAAGAGAACACTACCTGTGCCCCCATCTGCTTCACTCTCTGTCCCAGAACCATGAAGTCACTTTTGATATGCTCAGAGGGATAACTGGCAGTATCATTTGTGCCGACATGGATTAGCAACATTGAGTAATAGTCAGTAGGCTTGATAAGTCTCGGCAAACTCTCAGTAACATCTCAGATTTTGGCACCGGGCAGAGAGTATACCTCTCTGGACATCAAGTCTGGTCAGCAGATGGGCGCCTCAGTACCCCTCAGAAGAGAGTCTCCAACCACCACTACCCTTTGCCTCCTTGTGGTCACTGATTCTGCAACTTTGGGGTACTTGAACTCTGGTTCTTCCCTTTCCAGGGATGCTTTCAGCTCCTCCACTTCCAGGGCTGCATAATAGTTCTTCAATTCAAAGGCTGGAGAAGTTGGATTGGTGATTCTGCAGGCCCTGGTGACTTGTGTCCAACCTTCGTCATTCAGTAGGCACCCATCTACTCCTCTCCTAAAGAGTTTGGATGTTGCAAGAAGCATCTCATCAATGTACTTCTCACTGTCTTGAATGCTCCTCAGCCTCGCCACCTCCTCTCTGAGTTCCTCAACTTGTTTCCTGAGAGCTTCAGCATGCAGGGACCCTGCACATGGAACCGGTCCTTCAACTGGCATTGGGACATCTGTGTGGACAGAGGCAGAAGCTGTAACGGGGGCTACAGCTTTAGCGATACAATTTTTCTCAGCCATTGTTCAGTTTGTGGAGCTTAGGTATCTGTTAAAATAAAAGAGAGAGATCTACCAGAGTACCAACCAGTTTACCAGCTGTCCTTTCAGAGAAAAAGCAGTTAAATCTGTTTAAGTATGTTCAAAATATGCTTTTTAAAGTCCCTGTGTGTAAATTGGAGAGATGCCCTATAAAGCAAGACTGCTTACTAGGGATGGGTGGGAGTTGGGGGGGGGGGTTAGGGAGGGAACTAAGAAGTAATTAGGTCCTACCTGCTAATTAGTGTTCCTGGAGAATCTACAGTCCAGTCCCTGCATCCTGGGTTGTGCCTCTCTACCTGCAGCTTGGAGAATGAGCCAGTCAATCTTCTGACGTCACCAGGACCCATATAACCCACTGGCACACCCACCAGCTTCAGTATCCTGTTGACAAAGCAAAGTAACTGGAGAGACAACTAACAACTAACCACTAACTAACTAACCAAACTCAACCACGCCCCTCCCGCCCCAGACTGGGGAGGAGCCGGGGCCCCCTTCCCAAGGCAGAGGAAGGAGGAGGAGGAGGAGAAGGCTTACAGAACCTAGTCCCCCAAATTACCTAAGGACAAACACAGTGCTCACCACCCAACAGGGCTCTGCCACAGTCCCAACCGCCCTGCCACCAGAACTGCAGGGCAACGCGAGCAACACCAACTCTGGAGCCCACTATCAATCCTGAGGCGCTTCGATCCAGCACTAAGAATCTGGGTGGGACCAGGGACTGGACTGTAGATTCTCCAGGAACACTAATTAGCAGGTAAGACCTAATCACTTCTTCCTGATCGCCTCTACAGTCCAGTTCCTGCATCCTGGGATGTAACAGAGCAGTTCAAATACGGGAAGGGCCCGCCAAGCCGGATTGAAGCACCTCTCTACCAAAACTGGCATCTGCCGCTGCCTGCACATCCAACCTGTAGTGCTTGACAAAGGAATGCAACAACGACCAAGTCGCCGCTTTGCAGTTATCCAAAGGGGGAACCAGACTGAACTCCACCCAGGACGTCGCCTGAGCCCTCATGGAATGCGCCCATAAGCCCACAGGGACCTGTCTACCCTTCACAATATAAGCCGAAGCAATGGCCTGCCTGATCCACCTAGAAATCGTGGCCTTGGCCGCCATCTCACCCTTACACGGCCCTCCAAACAACACAAATAGGCATTCCGACTTATGGAAAGCCTTAGACTGCTTCAAATACCTCTTTAGAATTCTACAGACATCCAGGAGCCGCAAACGAGCATCCCCCTCCTCCTGCCCCCCGGCAGCAAAGGAAGGGAGAGACACCGACTGATTGACGTGAAAAGGCGAAACTACCTTAGGCAAAAAGAAAGGAACCATGGGCAACACTACCTTCTCCTCGAAAAATACGAGAAAGGGCGGCCGACAAGACAGCGCCTGCAACTCCGACACTCACCTAGCTGAGCAAATGGCCACCAAAAATACAGCCTTAAGCGTCAAATCCTTCAGTGAAGCTCTACCAAGAGGCTCAAAGGGCGCACCAGCCAGAGCTTCCAACACCAAATTTAGATCCCAAGGCGGCACTACCACCCTCCAATGCGGCCATAATCTCCTAACCGCCCTAAGAAACCGCACCACATCGGGGTGTTGCCCCAGGGCCCTACCTTTCACCTTACCTCTGTAACAAGCGATGGCTGCCAGCTGGACCCGCAACGAACTGGCTGCCAGCCCCTTCTCGAACCCAGCTTGCAAAAAGTCTAACACCTCTGCCACAGAAACCGCCAGGGGACGCTTACCTCGCTCCTCACACCAGTTCTCAAATATACACCAAACACGCACATACGCCAAGCAGGTAGACCGCTTGCGGACCTTCAACAGAGTTGATATTACCGCTCCCGAGTATCCTCTCTTTTTCAGCCTTGCCCTTTCAATAGCCAGGCTGTAAGCGAGAACCGACCCACCTGAGGCATCCTGAGCGGGCCCTGCCTGAGAAGATCCTCCCGGACCAGGAGCCGCCAGGGGCGGTCCACCAGCAATCAGACCAGATCGGCATACCAGGGCCGCCTCGGCCAGTCTGGTGCTATCAGGATTACTACCCCTCGATGCGCCTCTATCCTGTGCAGAACTCGACCTATGAGCGCCCAGGGAGGAAACACATACAACATCCCCTCTGCGGGCCACCTCTGAACCAGAGCATCGAGCCCTTCGGACATCCTTTCCTTTCTCCTACTGAAGAATCTGCCCGTCTTGGCCGACGACCACCGCGCCATCAAGTCCATCACCGGCGGCCCCCACCGGCGCACTATCTGGTCGAAGACATCTTGGCAGAGCTCCCACTCGCCATGGTACACTGTGTGCCTGCTGAGATAGTCTGCTGTCACATTTTCCACTCCGGCAAAATGCTGAGCCGAAAGGGGTAGCAGATGATCCTCGGCCCAAGTGAACAAATCGGCCGCCTCCTCTTCTAATAGTCTGCTGCCCATGCCGCCCTGCCGATTGATATAGGCCACCGCCGTAACATTGTCCGAGAGAACCTTGACTGCTTTCCCCAACCCCAAGGAATGGAACTCTCTGAGGGCCAGCGTCACCGCCCTCAACTCCAACTTGTTGATTGGCCACCGAGCCTCTTGAACACTCCAAGCCCCTTGGGCAAATTGGCCTTCGCAGTGAGCCCCCCAGCCTGACAGACTCGCATCCGTTGTCACCTGAATTCAACAAGGTGACTCTAGGGGCATTCCCATCTCCAGGTTCCCCAGTGAGAGCCACCACCTCAAGGACTCCCTGACCTCCGCTGTACATGGAAGGACCGTCGTCAAAGACTGCATCTGGTGGGACCAGCGCCGCAGCAGCGCCCATTGTAGAGGCCTCATATGAGCCCTGGCCCAAGGAACCAGATCCAACGTCACAACCATGGTCCCCAGAACCTGCAAATAGTGCCACGCTGAGGGTGCCTCTCGTGCTAGAAACTCTCGCACCAGCCGACGAAGGCTCTCTACCCTGTGAACTGGCAGAAACACCTCGCCCACGCTTGTGTTGAATCTTGCTCCTAAGTACTCCAGTTCCTGGGAGGGTGTCAACTTGCTCTTCGCCTCGTTGATTACCCATCCCAAGCTCCGAAGAAATGCCACCACTCTGGCCGTTGCCCTCGTACTTTCCTCCTCGGACTTGGCTCTGATCAACCAATCGTCCAGATAAGGATGGACCAGGATGCCCTCTTTGCGCACGGCCGCTGCCACCACTGCCATCACCTTGGTGAACGTGCGAGGAGCCATCGCCAGGCCGAACGGCAACGCCTGAAACTGAAAGTGACCCTCCGGCACCGCAAACCGCAGGAACTGCTGATGGGCGGCTCTGATGGGAATATGTAAGTACGCCTCGGTGAGATCGAGCGAGGTAAGAAATTCTCCTAGTCTCACCGCTACTATCACCGACCTCAGAGTCTCCATCCGAAAGTGCGGTATGCGGAGACACCGATTGACGTGTTTGAGATCTAAAATTGGACGCCAGGTGCCTTCCTTCTTGGGGACGACAAAATTAATCGAGTACCGACCGCAGCCACGCTGATTGCCTGGCACCGGAACTACAGCTCCCAGCGCCACCAATCTCGACAGCGTTTGTTCTACCGCCGCACGCTTGGCTACCGTCCTGCACGGAGACTGAACGAAAGAAGGAAGAACCGGTCTTGAAAACTCCAGAGCATAACCGAACTGGATGACCTCCAGAACCCATCTGTCTGACGTGACCCAGGCCCAGGCGGAAAGGAACTGCCGCAAACGCCCTCCTACCGGCAGCCCCCCCCCCCGAACCCCCGTTGTCTCATTGTGGCTTCTTCGGACCCGAGGAAGCGGAAGAGGCGCCAAAACCCCTCCCCGCTCCTCGAAACCCCTGAAAACCTTGGTCTCTGGAAGAGAATCGGCCCCTCAGAAAGGAGCCCTGGCGAGACGGTCTAGGCCTCCTGACGTCCCGCTGTTGAGAACGCCCCCCGGAGGCAAAACAACCCTGCCGCGGCTTATCCTCAGGAAGTCTACCCCCCTTAGACTCCCCCAGATCCTTTACCAATTTGTCCAAATCCTCTCCAAAAAGCAGCTTCCCCTTAAAAGGAAGCCTGCTAAAGCGAGCCTTGGAAGAAGCATCAGCAGCCAAATTTCTGAGCCAAAGGTACCTACGAGCTGCAACCACAGAAGCCATATTCTTAGACAAGCTCCTAATCAGATCGTATTGACTATCCGCCAGGTACGCCGCCCCCGACTCTATGCGCATGGCCTCCCCCAGCACTCCAACCTGCGACTCCCCAACCCCCTGTAACTGCTGGGACCACTGCAAGCATGCCCTGGCCACCCAAGCTCCGCACACCGAAGCCTGAAGGGCCATAGCGCTAATGTCAAAGGCCTGCTTTAGCAACGTGTACAGCTTCCTATCCTGGACATCCTTCAGTGCTGCACTGCCCTCCACCGGGATGGTGGTCTTCTTGGTCACGGCTGCCACTGCCGCGTCCACCCGGGGGGACTTCAACATTTCCTTCTCCACCTCTGGTACGGGGTACAAGCGTGCCATGGAGCGCACGCCCCTAAGGCCAGCTTTGGACTGATCCCACTCCTCCTGGATCATCTGCTTGACCACCTTATAGGCGGGAAATACCTCTTGGGACGTCCGGATCGCCTGAATCAATGGGTCCTCCAAGGCTTCCTCGTCCTCTGGAGCCCCCACGGACATGTTTAAGGCCTTCAAGGACTCACCAATCAGAGCAGGTAACTCTTCCTTGCGAAACACCCTCACAATTCTTGCCTGCTCTTCCGGGATTTCACCCTCCTCGAGCTCCTCTTCCCCCCATTCTCTATCTGATTCCAACAATTCAGACTCTGGGGAAAGGGGCTCCTCTTCCTCCGGTCTAGAACGCTTGGAGGGAATACCTGCCTCTGCCAGAGGCCTGTCCAACAACTGCCTCTTACGGGAACTCCCCCGGACCTTCCTGCTGTCTCATACAGAAAGCCTTATGCAATAAGAGAACAAACTCCGGAGAGAACCCACCAAGGCCGCCCTCTACCGAGGAAGGGCCAGGCTGGGGTTGGGAGGGAACCTGGTGACCTAAGGGAACCGATGGCAAAGACCCCTCGCCCCTGGTCTCCTCTAAAGGCTCTACCGACTGCGCCGCCCCGGCAGCCGCCGGGAGCAAGTCATTCCCAGACGGAAGCTCCTGTTCCACAGAAGCTGCCTCCAACGCGCAGCCCCTGCATACTCCGGTCTCAGACACTGCCCCCCTGCGGGCCCCACAGACCAGGCACTGAGGGCGAGCAGGCATAGCTCTGCTTACACTTAGTAGTATTCTCTCTGCTTCTTTCTTCTTTTTCTTTTTCTGTTTTTTTTTTTTAAACACAGTAATGCTTAAAATAGAGAGCAATCATATACATATATTATATATATACATATAACTACATAAGTACAAAATAAGATATATATCTCTAGCTCATATATATATATATATATATAGCAAAATAGAAATAATAGAAATAAAGGCTATATGGCCCTTTCCCCCAACCGAAATGGCTGAATCCCAACAAGCTTCGTTTCCTACCAAGGTTATACCCCCCGTTCCAGCACAGGCCGCCTTGGTCCTTGCGCGGGAAAAAACCTTGCTTCTATCTCCCCCGCTGTGCCGCGAGCGCAGAGAGCCCAGGTCCACCGCCCTCCACGTGGCTCGGCTGCTCCGCCCGCAGCTGTCTCCTTACCACTGAGATCCACGGTGTTCTGCAAGTGCCACCAAAATGGTGCGAAGAGAAAAGAGGAGCCGCGGTCTTCCCGCCCTCGTGCTCAGCCGCCTCGGGGCTTCGGCAACGAGGCGGGAGACTGAAGAGGAGGCCCTGCCTTGGCAAAATATCCGGTTCACCAAACCAGCCAGTCTGCGCCGCTCCAATGTCCTGTTTTTTTTTTTTTAAACACCGATCCCGGTGCTGCAAGCCTCCTCCCGGGGGGGTGGGGGAGGCCAAACACTAAAACCCTGCTACAGGCTAACAAAAGAAATAAAGATATAAGAAGTCCAGGAAGACTTAAAGAAAACAAAGGCTTAAACCAGCCAAAGACCTACACCTCTCCAGCTAACTAGATCACTAGGTTGCTGCTCTCTCCAGCTGCTTGGAGACTGAGTACTGAAGCTGGTGGGTGTGCCAGTGGGTTATATGGGTCCTGGTGACATCAGAAGATTGACTGGCTCAGTCTCCAAGCTGCAGGTAGAGAGGCACAACCCACGATGCAGGGACTGGACTGTAGAGGCGATCAGGAACACCTGATTAGGTGTCAGTAGCTTCAAAGAGCTGAGAAAGATACTAAAAGCAGAGTTTTAAACCTACCCCACTAAATAAAATATTTCTCCTTTTAAACTAAAGCACCAAAAAGAATGTAACTTTGTTTTAAAAAAGAACCAAAACCCTTTTAAGAGCTCCCGGGCAGAGAGCAGTAATTTAAAAAGCCTCAAACTCTTGCCTCTGCTTGAACTGTATAGCCCCTGTTAGGAATGCCTCAAACAGTGCAAGGCTCTAAAGCCTTTTATGCAGGCCTCAGCTGCTCTCACTTCCTTCACATACTAATCAGGCCCACTAACTCCTGATTAGGTGTTAGTAGCGCCAAAGAGCTGAGAAAGATACTAAAGCAGAGTTTTAAACCTACCCCACCAAAGAAAATATTTCACCTTTTAAACTAAGCACCAAAAAGAATGTAACTTTGTTTTAAAAATGTACCAAAACCCTTTTAAGAGCTCCCGGGCAGGGAGCAGTAATTTAAAAAGCCACAAACTCTTACCTTTGCCATCTTCTCCATGGCAGACAGAAATATAAGGTAAGGGCTCATTCGGACCTGGGATTTGCACCATTCATTGAGGCACCAATTGTGCTTACCTCTTTGCTGTGTAACACCATCTCCAAGTGTCTAAAATATAGCACTTACATGTTAAGCAGCTAGCGGAGGTTTTAGTTCATGGGGCCTTGCTAAAGGTTACTGCATGGTAAAACACAGACTAACTGCTTAAGTTGGGGTGGAGATGAGGTATGGCTGCTGGTGACAGCTGGCGCATGGAATGTTACCATGCACTAGTTACCATGACTGCCAATAATTCAGTATAGCCAGCGGTTCAGAAGCATGGCAGCTGCCTCCGACATCTGAAAAAAAAAAGCGACAGACGTGATGGTGTGAATTGATCCCCCCATGAAGAGTTGACCCTTCCTGATCTGGTCCCCTCCATTAAGATCCCCTCCCAATACAATCCCCCTAATCAATACCCCTCTGCCTGGGTATCAACATTCACCCGATGCAGACACCCCCCCCCCCCTCTCCTCAACAAGGCAGATCCTACTCCAACAGAATCCTCCCTAAGAGAAGCCCCCTGAAAAGGAGTACTCCAAGAGAAGCCCTCCATAGACCCTACTCTGACCTCCCCCATCTCCTGACTCCCCTGGAATTCACCTGGGGGTTTTCTTGGTCCCACCTGGTTACTGCCGAGTTCCAAAATGGCAGCAATGATCCCTAGTGGTATTCTCACGATACTACTGCTAAGGGTCAATTTTCCATATAAGGTCAATTGCTCTCACTATTTTGGAACCTGGCACCAACCAGGGGTACCGCTTACATTGAACATCACTAGCCACCAGGGAAATCCCAGAATGAGTCCCAGGGAAGGTCAGGGTGGGGGGAAATTCCTATTTGAGGGGACCTAGTTATTGCAGGGTGTTGATCAGTGCATACTGGATGTTCAGCAAGCCTTTCGTAAAATACCTGGAAATTGTGAATGTCCCAACTCAGTTGTCCTATTTCCCGCATAGATGCCCTATGCATAATCGAGCTTCACATATTTTGAGGAGTGTATTTTGTAAGTGGCTTTCAAAGGAAGAATCAGGATTCTGAGGTACCCACCCCGGGATCTGCAGTGAGGAACAGAAAAGGAAAAGGGCCAGTTTGTGAGGCATTGGTCTAGAGAGGTACAGGAAGAGGTCTACTGGACTACAGAAAGAGGAAGGATCTGATAGTCAACATGGCTAGTGCTGCTGAATATCCCCAATGACCTCCACTTTACGGCCCGATGCTAACCGCTTAGCATCAGGGCATGTTGCGGGCGTTCTGGGGTGGCAGCAGTCGCTAACCAGGCAGTGGTGATTCTGCATCGCTGCCCAGTTAGCGTTCACGGGTAAAAGCTGGCCTATCTTTACCCGTGGGAGATAACCGAGCAGCGGCTCAATATCGCTGCTGCCTGGTTAGGTTCTGTGGGCTTGTGGGCTGTGTGATGACCCCAGATATTCAATGTGGGGCTGCATATGACCCTGGCATTGAATATCTGGGGTTAAAGGTCAGCGACGGATACGCGCCATAACAGCGCATAGCCGTCCTGGAAGAAAATCAAGCTTGAATTGTTTTGTCCAATTTTGAATCTTTTTATGGCATGCATTTTTACACTGGGGATTTCACTTCAATAAAGATGAACTTTTTATTTAAAACATACATCAATACTGGCGACATTTTGTTTTTTTGAGTGAATCTAGAAAATGTCTTTAAAATCACCCACCCAGTAAAGGCCTTGGGACACTGTCTCCCACTGTCCATCAGCCCCCAATTGCTGAGTTATACCAATTTCTTTTCTGTACCTCCTGGAGTGGGCAGTTCAGAATACCACCTCAGTGGATTTGGACTAATGTAGAACAAACAAAAAAGTGTGAAGAGTTCTTCCCTTGGCTCAAGTATAACATAAAGGTTTGAGTTTCCTGACCAATGGGGTTGGTGGTGCTTTGGGGTGCTGCAGAAGTGATGTGTTTGAGGTCAAGGAAGGAGGGGAAGGTAGCTGCTCTAAAGTGGTAATTCATGGTGGTCAAAAAGTAGGGCTGAGGTATAGACGTGGGTGAGATTTATTTTCAGCCCTCAAGGCCAACAAGAACATCTTTGCTGCCCAGGCATGTTGGCTGGAGAGGAAGAGATATAAAAAGTGGAAAATGGTGGTTAACAAAAAAAGCCCCAAACAAACAAAAATAACAAAAACAAAAAAAAGAGAGTGTTAGATTAGTTTATGAGCCCCCAGAACAAAACTGGCAACCCTGTGATGACAACCACCTTGCTTTTTCAATGTGTTCCAAGAGTAACAATACTAAGGGGGATGTTTACTAAAGTGCGGTAAACGTGACTAACGCGCGTTATACGATGTTAACGACCGTAAGTGCCGTATAATGCGCGTACCGACGTGCTAACGACCGTTAACGTAATACTACGCGCGTTAAGCATAGTTAACGATCGTAAAGTCCCGCGGCGCGTTAAAACAGCGCAGAAGATGGAGAGTGGGCAGAGAGAAGGGGTCAATGGGCGGAGAGTGGGCGGGGAGAGGCTCCCCTCACACTAACGCATTGAATTCCTGAGCTCAATTCCAACACGAATGAAAACCTGTCGTTAAAGGCATTTAAAGGGAAGAGAAACCATTTCCGTCAGCAATGTACAGAAAAACCGGGGAAACCCACAAAACGTGAGCAGTGTGATACATGTGCACAGAACAAAATTTCACATAAAACGTTAAAAATGACCACAAGAAACATTTTAAAAAGCATAGTTCAGCTGGGAAACAGTGATAGCAATGGGCAACAAGGAACAACACTCCCTGGAAAGCACCAAAATAAAAAGAAATGATGTGTGGAAGGGTCTACGCTCTGCAGACCCTTTCAAAGAGCATTTCATTGTAATGGAGCTGTCCTGGGAGTGTGGTGTAATGTTTCCCAATGATATCATTGTTGCCCAGCTTGGTTATGGGTGTGTGCCCCTTTTGTGAGGTCTTTTCTGAGGTTTATGTGCACCTTTGTCTGCATACAAGGTAAATGAGGCCACAGTAAACCTGTTGCAGAGCAGGGTTTCTGACTCATCAGGCCGGTTTAACTAACTCCAGGGACTGCACTGTCTCTGTGGCCACAGTGTGGTGTAACAGACACAGTCAGTGCCTGTAAGACCAGAGGGTCACAGGTTCAAATCCCAGCTGGGGCTCCTGCCAACCCAGTCCCCATAGTTTTACCCACCACTAAACAGTGATAGTAAAGACACTCCTTTATTGCAGAGAACATACGCATGGCCTATATTTTACCACACCAAACACAGACACCAGAAACAGGCACATTACCTAAAGCAGAGTCCCGCAAATGCAGTCCTGGAGGGCCCCACACCATTCCAACTTCATGCTGCCTCTAATAAAAATGCCTGTGCTGCATAGCGATGCACCACCCCCATGGTATGCAGATGTAGCTCATGCATATTTATGAGGGACAGCATGAAAACCCGAACAGTGTTTGGAACACCAGGACTGGAGTTGGGGAACTCTGCCGTAAAGCAGCAGCCAACAGGGCCACACACCCACCCACAGGCCCCATTGGCCAATGCCTCCTGGAGAGGCAAGACATTGGGCCCTGCCTGTATCTCCAAATACTAGCAGTTGCATACCTTAGCAATGCCACCCTACACCTGGGTATATGGTACACAGCTATCAAACGTTTCCTATGATAACTGGCAGATATCAATTCCTACGTTAAGCACATTTTGCTCATTGAGCTCCACCATAACAATCATTCTGATGTCTGCGGTGTGTGTGCTGCAGGTCTGGTCTCTGACAGTGTTCACCACCTTGGGGAGTGACCCCCCAACAGCCTTGTGTACCATATCCATGCCTGTACTATGCCCATGACTGGTGTGGTGGGTATGGCTGCTGACCACCTCTATAGTAGCACAATGCTGGCATAGGTGTGGGGGTGGCTGTCTGTCTATCCAGTGTGTGGTGGCTGCAAACACCTTCCACAGTCCACACTGCCAGCAATGTTGCCAGTATTGGGCTGCCAATGTGCATAATGAGGAGCAAGGTACCATGGGTATAGGCCGGACAGGGTGGCCTGGCCAGGGTGCATCTGCACACGGCATAGGGCAGTGACAGGCACATTATAATGCCCGGCCACCACCTACACAGACAGGGTGACCTCAGTATATCCTGCTGAGAGATCACTCTCACCCTGACTGTGCAGTGACCACAGCATGGCTAGGCACTCCCATGGTGCTATCTAGTGTTTCTCTCATGTGATAAATATGGGTTTCCTTTTGGGGCCCAGTCACTGATGTATCTGCTTGCTGTGTATGCTGACATCCCAGTTCTGGGTGCAGGCATCTCCACTGGGCACTAGCAGACTCTTTGCAGCTGGTAGGTGTTGTGATGGAGTGGCTTGCAGGGTGCAGTGGCTGATGGCTTGCACCAGGGGAATTTCAGAGAGTGGTGGGGTGCAGCATAGCATATCCAGGCCTAATGTCTGTTTGCTATTGTGTTATGGCTGTGTACAGAGCTGCATTGACTGCCCTGTGGGGTGTCTGTTCCTCAGCAGGACTAGGATTAATGTTCCCCTCTACTGCCACCTTTGCAAGGAGGTAGACTGTGGATCTTTTGATGGGAGACCCTGTTTGCCACCCTCAGCCCTGGGGGAGGAGGGTGGTGGTGCATGGGGGCTACACCTGACTGAAACAGACAGAGATGTCCAAGGTGTTCCTGCAGAAACTACCTATCTCACACAGTAACACTGCTTTGGACCTGTGCCATGGCCTCTTTCAGCCATGGACGGTGCTGTGGACCTAGTGCTGGGCGCCTCACTGCACCCTCAGGGTGAGCACAGTACCCGCACAATGTGACGGTGTGTAGCTACTCTGTGCCAGTACAACACACGGTCAGTACCCCCTATCAGGCCGAGGTGCTGTGGGGGTGCACATGGTCAGTTCCCCCTACCAGGCCGAGGTGCTGTGGACAGCTGATTTTCATGTGCAGTGCATCATGGGTGTGACTGGCACAATCCAACCCTGTGAAACTCCAGCACCTGCTCACAGGCTCTGATAAACCATAGGCCATCACACGTACATCTGTTAGCATAATGCATAGGTGCAAGACACCCTACAGAGTCTGTAATATAAGATGCCCACACTGGTAAAAACACACGTACCCATGCACGTAAAAACACACGTACCCACGCACGTAAAAACACACGTACCCTCGCACGATTGTACGCGCGCAGCTACGCACGTACCAATGCACGCAACCTCGCACGCACCAACGTACGTGGCTAGGCACACTCCGAGGGTGTTTTTCTGACACCAATACTCAACGTAACGAAAAACATGCCTCCTCTTTCCCTCTGTAATGTACAGGGTGATGCCTGGGACAGCCTTCTGCGTTAGGCACACTGGGGACTCGAACCCATGCTGCCTGTAACAGTGGTCAGTACCGTAACCATTGTGCTACAGCTCTGTTTCAGTGCTTTGTGTCTGTACGTCTTCTTATGTTTAACGCGCAGTAACGTGCCACGGCGCCCGGTAACGCTCGTTAATTTTTTTAACGCGCGTTAGTGGTGACGATGTACCGCCCATGTCCTTATTTGGGGTTTCTGTCACTACCGCGGCTCCTAACGCGAATTGCACTAACACAGTTTAGTAAACATACCCCTAAGTGTCTCTGATTTTTGAGGGATCAGTGTCTCCAGCAACCTCTTGTTGGAGATAAGATGCCTCCAATAGAAATGGCACACAACAACCAACCAATCACAAAAATGCTCTTACACTCAAGAAGTAAGATCAACAATTTTATAGCTCCTAATGTGGTAGAAAAAAAAAAGAGAGCTCAGTGGCTGGTTTCTTGTTCCTATACCAACTTGTCAGCGCTCATCCACTTCACATCAAGGGTCAAGAAAAAACTCCCATTGTATTAGGCGACTGTGAACCATGCAAAATGCTCAGTTCACTACATCCCCTTGTCAGCATTGAAACACTTCAAATGTATTTTAAGATTAATTAAGATAAACTATCTTGGATGCATTTCAACTTCTCTCATATACTTTGGCTATTTAAAACTGCTTAAGTCACCCCTCCAATGCTGACAGCAATTCTCTGAGCGCTGCTTCATGGAGTGGTCCTTTGAAAAATAATCTCATCACTATCCGCAGTGTTGTCTTTTCATATGTGAAGTTGTAGCCGTTTTGGTTCTGGGTGTTATTCCTAATTTGGTATGGTTGGTTTGTTGCATATGTGCTGAGTGTGTTTTTAGCAGGGTGTTTTTTACATTTCCCAAAATACCTGGTAGTGGAAAGAGTATGTGTTGCTATTACTGTGCTGACGATAGACGTTGAGTGCTTTTTTAATGGTCAGTTGCAAGGGAAAAACATCCTATTCTGTCAGGATCATGATCCCAGTGTTTCTGGTATAACAATGTTATTTTATTTATTTACATAATTTTTAGTGGATGAGTGGTTCTCCCTTATGGTGTTTTTTTTTTATACAGGTCTACTGACATCAGCATGCCTACTCATACTTGAGATGGGGAGACATTTATTGAGATATCACATTACAAATAACAGACTGAAAACTAAATCTAAATGAATGTGAAACAAAAAATGAAACTAAATCAAAATATGAAATGGAAAACCCATTGCACACCCATAAAAGATGAGCCTGACTGATACCAGTTTAAGAGCCTGATGAAAGGGACCCTACTTTTGCACTCTCATTTTACAGCTTATCTGTAGTTTTCAATGGGGAAATAAAGTCTTTTGCCCATTTCCTATGACAAATTCCGGAACTTGATTATGCAATGAATGAAACATTATTTTCTCCAGTTTGTTTTCAATGTACTATTTAATAATTTCATGGTGTATCTCCTAGTCTTTGTACAGTACATCTTGAAAGAGACAATTGATTCATATTTACCCATTCCATTCCATTCATGATTTCATGGACATCTCTATCATATCTTCCTTCTGCTGCTTCTTCTCCAAGTTGAAATTCTTTAGTCTTTACTTATAGGATAATTATTTGCTTTTTGAGTTTTTTGGCTGCCACTGCATACCGAGCAGAGGATTTCAGCACAGGACCTGTTCCTGGGTGATGACTCCAAATGTGGAATGTAATATCATATAGCTATATTTGGGTTATTCTTTGCTATGTGCATAATTTTTTCACTTCTCCGCATTGAAATTCATCTGCCATTTGGATGCACAATTTCCCAATCTTGCAAGGTCCTCCTGCAGTTTTTCATAGTCACTTATGATTTTAACAGTTTTGAGTAATTTTTGCATTGTCAGCAGATTTCACCATCTCTTATTCTCATTTCCAGATCATTTATAAATATCTTTAAAAAACAGAAGTCCCAGATCCTGGGGGCATTCCATCTTTCCCCTTTCTCCACTGAGGAAGCTGACCATTTAGCCCCACTCTCTGTTTTCTATCTTTTAACCAGTATCTTATCCATAAGAGGATGTTCCTTTCATCCCATGACTTTTTAATTTCCTCAGGAGTCTCATAAGGGACTTTGTCAAATGCTTTCTGGACATCCAGATACAATATAATCAAATGACTTACCTTTATCTATGCTTTCAAAACATGTAGCATGTTGGCTTTGTCCCAGCAATCCAAGACTATATGTTTAGCAACTTTGGGACCCTTTCCTAAGGCACGCTAATTGGTTTCTGCAACAAACAGCGCATGGAAGCTGGTAGCAGAGGCCTGCATTAGTGGTTGCCAGGAAGGCACAATGCACTAATTCCCACAGTAACTGTACATCATTTAATGGGGCCGGGAATGGGTGGGTTGCGGTAGAATGTGGATGTGGAGGACGTAGTCGCTTGTTCTCAATGTTGCAATCTGACCCGGCCCAAGGATTTCTGCCACCCCAAGCAGAAGCCAAAGCCATATCATCCCCGCCTTCTGAGTTGTGTCCCTTAACCCTTCCGAGCTGCACCACCACCCCCGTTGATGCTGATTCCGTCAATGGGGGTCAGTGGGAGTGGGGTGGGACAGCTTGGCTTGGCATAGCAGCAGCCCGTGACAGGCCATGTGCTTCGGCACACATGGCCTGCCACTTTGAGTCCTCTCTGACAACTTTGAGGTTAGAAGCAGCAGGCCATGTATGCCGAAGCACATGGCCTGCCGCAGGCACTATACCGTGCTGCCTACAAAGGTCTGCCGCCTTAAGCGGTCACCTAGTCTGCCTAGTGGACAGGTTGGCCTGGTTGAAATTAGCACAGCTGCACTTAACACCACCCATTGAGGTGACATTAAGTGTACCTCCCCCCCCGTTAATTGTGAATGCTGCTGCTGTGTGTTAGGGTATGTTTCAGTGCGGTGACTGCTGAAAACTTGCTGAACCTCTAAAATGCCTGTATGCAAATACTAGGAGTCTAA
This sequence comes from Ichthyophis bannanicus, assembly GCA_033557465.1. NCBI lineage: Eukaryota > Metazoa > Chordata > Amphibia > Gymnophiona > Ichthyophiidae > Ichthyophis > Ichthyophis bannanicus. Next base: position 870,748,589 of record CM066036.1, read on the forward strand.
AAAATAAGCTGAGAGAATTAGAATATATAGCACTAAATGAGAAGTTAGATATGATTGGCATCTCAGAGACATGGTGGAAGGAGGACAACCAGTAGGACACTGTGATATCTGGGTACAAACTATATCGCAATGAAAGTAGATCAAATAGGTGGAGGGGTTGCCCTCTATGTTAGAGAGAGCATTGAGCCAAACAGGATTAAAGTTTTGAGGAAACAAAATACACTATAGAATCTCTAAAGATAGAAATCCCATGTAAAAAGGGGAAGGTGATAGTAGTGGAGGTGTACTACCGACCGCCTAGCTAGAATGAACAAATTGATGATGAAATGCTAAAAGAAATCAGGGAAGCTAACAAAAGTTACAACACAGTAAGAATAATTATGGGTGATTCAAGTATCCCAATATCGACTGAGTCAGCTAGGGAGATAAGAGTTTCTAGATGAAATAAATGTCTGCTTTTGGAGCAGCTGGTTCATGAACCAACCAGAGGGGAAGCTATTTTGGACCTAGTCCTTAGTGGAACATAGGATCTGGTGCAAAAGATAAGGTTATGGGGCCACTTGGCCATAGTGATCATAGCATGATCACATTTGATTTAATAAATGGAGGAAGGACAGCAAGGAAATCTGTAGTACTACTTTTAACTTTCAAAAGGGAGACTATGATAAAATGAGGCAAATAGTTAAGAAAAAACTAAAAGGAGTAGCTGCAAAGGTTAAAGATTTATATCAAGCATGGGCATTGTTTAAACATACTAGCTTGGAAACCCAAACCAGATATATTCTATGCTTTACAAAAAGCTGCCAACATGATTTAAAGTTGAGGTCAGAGAGGCTGTTGAATAAAAAAAAAGCATCTTTCAGGAAATGGGAAAAAAGGAGCCAAATGATGAAAGCAAACATAAGCACTGGTAAGTTAGATGCAAGGCATTGATAAGGCAGGCAAAGAGAAAATTTGAGAACAAGCTTGCCATGGAAGCAAAAATGCATAATAAAACCTTTTTTTCAAGTACAATCATAGCAAAAAACCTGTGAGAACGTCAGCTGGACCATTTGATGATGGAGGGCAAAAGGGGCACTAAGGGAGGACAAGGCCACAACAGAGAGATTGAATGAATGTTTTCCTTTGGTCTTTACTGAAGAAGATGTAGGGAAGTTACCCATGCTTGAAATGGTATTTAAAGGTGATATCAGAAGAACTGAAAGAAATATTGATAAACCGGGAAGATGTATTATAACTATTTGATAAACTGAAGAGTAGCAGATCACCTGGACTGGATGGTATATAACTGAGGGTGCTGAAAGAACTGAAATATGAGTTTGCAGATCTACTATTAGCAATCTGTGAACTATCATTAAAATCATTAAAATCATCTGTAGCAGCTTAAGATTAGCGAATGGCCAGTGTAACACCAATTTTTAAAAAGGGTTCAAGGAGTGATCTGGGAAACTACAGACTTGTGAGCCTGATATCAGTCCTGGGCAAAATGGTAGAAACCATCATAAAGAACAAAATTACTGAACATGTCATGGTTTAATGGGAGAAATTCAACTTGGATTTAGCCAAGGAAAGTCTTGTTTTACTAATCTGTTATATATAGTAGATTACCCCACTATATATAAACTACCCCAGAGATCTGTGCTGGGTCTGCAGCTTTTTAACATATTCATAATGACCTGGAAATGGGAAAAACAAGCGAGGTGATCAAATTTACAGATGACACAAAAATTATTCAAAGTTGTTAAAGCACAAGAGGATTGTGAAAAATCGCAAGAGGACCTTGATAAACTGGAAGACTGGACATTTGAATGGCAGATGAAATTTAATGTGCACAAGTGCAAAGTTATGCACCTAGGAAAGAACAACCCAAACTATGGTTACACAATGCAAGGTTACACAGTAGAAACTATCATCCAGCAGAAAGATTTAGGTGTCATTGTGGATAATAAGTTGAAACCCTCTGCCGAGTGTGCAGTGGAGGCCAAGAAAGCAAATAGAATGCTAGGAATCATAAGAAAAGGAATGGAGAATAACAAAGGATATTATAATGCCTCTGTATCATTCTATGGTGTTACCGCACCTTGAATATTTTGTGCAATTCTGGTCATCTTATCTTTAAAAGGATATAGTGGAATTAGAAAAAAGATACAGAGAAGAGCCACCAAAATGGTAAAGAGGATGAAAGGATATCCTTATGAGGAAAGGCTTAAAAAGGTTAGGGCTCTTCAACTTGGAAAAGAGACGGATGAGGGGAGATATAATAGAGGCAGGGCCGGTGCTACCTAGTAAGCAGGGTAAGCGTGGCAGGGGGGCGCCGTTGCTAGATTCTGCCATGCTTTAAGTAGGGCCAGCCCTAGGCATGCTTTAAGTAGGGCCAGCCCAGGAGCTGTCACAACTCACTGTGAATGCAGTTCCAGCATTGTGCAGCACCATCCCCAGCTTCATCTTTCTTTTTCTGAGTCAGCAATGTCAGCCAGTGCTGCCCCTAGCATTCATTTGCAGTGCGTGGGTCCATTGACCGGAAGTGAATGCTTCAGGCAGCACTGGCTGCTATGTGCTGACTCAGAGAAATAAAGACAAATCTGCGGTTGGTGCTATGAGATCTTTCTGCTGCTGACATGACGGTGTCACATGATATTTTTTTCCAAGGGGGAGGATAGAGAGGGAGAAAAAGATAAATAGGATATGCTGGATGGAGGGGGGGGGGGGGAGAGAGAGTGAGTGAGAATTGGGAATAATGAACCAGGAAAAAAAAAGAGGTGGGGAATGGAAGGACTGAGTGAGGGTTGAAAAGTGGTAGGTAGATGGAGTAAAAAAAGAGGGGGGGGGGGGTTTGAGGACTGGATAGTAAGAAAGAGTAGTGGACAGAGAGAAAAATAAATGGAAGAAAGCTGAAGGGAAAAGATCAATATCCAAGATGGAACAGTGAAGAACATAAAAGAGGAGACAAGAAATGGCAGATGGACTAGAGACCATAGAAAGAGAGCTAAGAGAAGACATAGGAAAATAGAAACCTCAGATCGGGACCAGCATGATCAGAGAATAAAATGGTCAGACAACAAAGATTGAAAATAAAATTATGTTTTTCTATCTTTATATTTTATAAAGTACAGGGAAATGCATCTCTTTCTATTTCTCTGGTGTTGCATTGTATGCAGAATCTGGCTTCTTGGGGTTGCAGTTTAATCTTTATCTACATATTTTCATTTTTAGGTTGTGGTCACATATTCTGCACTTTATTTATTTATTTTACCCCCTGAAGAGGAGAGGTTTTGGGATTGGGCAGTTTGTGGTGTAGTAGGGCAGATGTGAGGGGCTATTTTCTAAGAATGAGGTAGTTTGTGGGGTGGCAAGACAGTTGTAGGGGTTATTGGGGTGGGGTAGTTTGTGGTGTGGTGGGGAAGTTGTGAGGTGTACGTTTTGCAGGTGGGGCAACTTGCAGGGTGGTGAGGGAATTGCAGGAAGTTGTTTTTAGGGGTAGAACAATTTGTGGTGTGGTAGGGCAGTTGTGGGGGGTGTAGTTTTAGGAATCAGACAATTTGCAGGATGGTGAGGCAGTTGTGTGGGGGTATTTTTTGCATGGTGAGGGCATATAAATAGTTTTAGATCAGCTATATGTTCAAAGCTGAATGGAAATATGCTGGCCTACAGTAACTTTATATGAATAAATTACTTGTATAAAGTGATCCCTGCTATCTGTATATCTTCTAGCCTACCCCATGTATAATTTTTGGCCATGTGGACAGTATGTGAAAGGCAGGCTGCTGTAAACTTACATACGCAATATGTAGGACTATGACTATTTTACAAAGAACACACACAAAGAGAGACCCTGCCCAGGCTTCACCCAAACTCTGTCCCTGAACACGCCTACACTAGAATCGCATGCAAGTACATACGTTCTTCTCATCGCATGTCTTTATAGGGCAGGGCAATTGTTTAAACAGCATTTTATACACATAACCAACCAGTTAAATCGCCTTTTAAGGTGCCTATGTTATATAACTAAGTAGGCGCCTATATGTCTTATGAAATACCAGGGTAGGTGGCAGAAATTGGACCTTAAGGTAAGGTGAGGGCATTTAGGCCAGAGCTTGAGCAAATGCCTGCACTGGAATTTTTCATAAACCTACGTAGAATTATAGTATTTTATGTGCAAACCTGTGCAATCTGCTCATGCTCCAGCCAGATTCCATCCATGTGCATGCCCATAGGCAAGAATGTACCATCACGTGACACGCAGGCTTTTACACTGTTCGGAATTTTATGAGGTCATTAATGTGCATATATGGCCACATGCAGGTCTTAATGACTAAACTAACTCCCAAATGGCATGTACTTGGTGCAAAAAGTTCACACCCTTTTATAAAATTACCCCTATTCTGGCATTTAATCACAAAAATGTCTTTATATTATTACACCAACATAATTTTCCATGGCTTGCCGAAGCACATTCGCCAGCCATTACAATTGGCCATGAACACAGCTGCCCGAATACTCCTCGGTGCGTCCAGATTCAAACACATCACACCCCTCTTGATTCAGCTACACTGGCTCCAGTTGACAAGCCGCCTGATATACAAAGCCCTTCTACTTACCTTCAAGTCACTTCATGGCCTGTCTGCGACCTCCCTTGCAGCACTCGTTCAACGCACCCCCGAAAACAGAATCAGGAGATCACACCCCTCAGCAATTAGGACATGCACCCGAGCTATGAAGAATCTTGCCTTTTCTTTATATCCACCAACCCTATGGAACACCCTACCTCCAGCAATCCGAGCCATCTCAGACCAGTCATCCTTCAGAAAGACCTTAAAGACATACTTGTTTCAGCTAGCCTACAACCAGCTACCCTAACTAGACCTGGTGCTATGACTCTACTGTCCAGCTTGCTTTTAGTTCTCCCCCTTGCACAGTTCAAGTTCATTCCCCTATTTAACATTTAAATGTTTTTGCCGCCTGTTCTTAATACCTGATAATCCCTGTTCCATGGTTCTAAGTTCTATGTATCTTCCTGTTCTATGTAAATGGTTTACTGTTCATGTTATATGTAAACCGCACTGATCTGGAAAAGTGTGGTATATAAAACCAAACAAATAAATAAATAAATACACCCAGAGTGACCTATGTGGCCAAAAATTATGAATTGTTCAAGCAGGACAAAATGTTCAGCCAAGAAAGATGGCCGATTCTGAGTGTGAGAGAGAAACCTAGGTGCAGACAGAAAGAGAAAGAGGGAGGATAAGGGAAACAATCTGACAATTTGAGAATTCACATCCTGCCTGGAGTCAAAACCCAAAGGCATTCCCTCTCCCCACCCCCCACTACCTCACCTGTAGTGACTCCAAAGCCAGGCAGCCTCACAGGCACTTCTAGTCTTTAGACTGAAGTTTCTTTAAATTAATTTATTTATGTATTTATTAATACTTACGAGTCAGGGAGGTAGAGAATGGGAATGGAGGAGATGAGCAGGGCCACCTATTTAGGCTACTGAGCCAGGAGATGCCATTTTCTTTTCCAGGCCTTGTTCTTCTCAGTCCCCCCTCCCCCCATTGATTTCTAGCACTAGGGGAAGGAGGAGGGCACTATATACATCTCTAGTGATAATGGCCTGGAGTGTGGTAACTTTCCTGCCGCCACCAGTAATGGTAATGACCCCCCTCCTTTCTCTGCTATGCAGTGCTGGCGCTGGCTGTCCCCTCCCCTATGGGATGTCCAAGGACATCACATAGGAAGTGACATCAGAAACTCGTGACAGCATTCTGGAAGCAGGAGTGATTATTGCTATGGACTTCTGATATTTCTTCTTATGCCACAGGAAGTCTTCTTCTCTCCTCTCCCCTCCTTTTGCCTATGGTTCGAGGCCTGTGTGAGGAAGCAAGAGGTTGTGAGCAGCAAGGCTGCAAGCTGTGCATGGCCATACACACATACAGCTTACAGGGTCAGCGCCCTACCCTTCTACATTATGTAGACAGAGGGATAGATAGAGGGGGTTGGGGGATAATGGCGATGGGCAGGGGGAAAAAAAGGAATTTCTGGGTAGAGAGAAAAAGAGAGAGACAAGAGTATGCTGTATTGGAGTCACCACCACTGTCAAAGGAGTGATAACATCAAAAGGGGGCGGGATAGCAATTAGTTTTCACACAGAACACCAGTTAGCCTAGAGCCGACCCTGCTACCATAGCTGCCACACAATAAAGTCACACTCAACCATGCCTTTTGCCAATGAGCACCACACACTGATGTGCCCGTCAAGAAGAAGGGGAAATGTACCATTGTGTCAACTGCATTAGGGGTTGAATTTGTGAGCATATCTTTGGTTCATTTGGGTGCCTAAAATTTTAAAGTGCAAGCAAATCGCTTGTACATATTTATACTTATGAATGAATGTGCATACAATTAATTTGCTTAAAAATGTTCTAGTGCACATAGAATGCCCACAAAAAATGAATATGCAAAACACACACAAAAAATGCTTGAACACTAGGAAAAAATGCATTTTAAATAACCACATACCAAACATTTCGGGCTGTGCACCTCCCTAATAAGTACACACTTTCCAGCCTGTTGCTTTCACTGTAACTCAGCTTTGTAATGGAATTAAGTATCAATGTGAAGCATAACTGCTGAATGCTGAACTGCTCTTCATTGAAGATTTCTTCATCATTAAAGATTTCTTTGTAATCTGGTACATTTGCTTCAGAGGATGGGGAAAATTAATCATTAGGGAGACAAAAAACAGACATGACCCAGAGTAAAGAAGGCATAAAAAGTACAAAAGCTAAGAGAAAATAATCTCCCATGGCATGGAAGTGAGAATAAGATAATACATTCTAAACAGAAACTGGCACAAATTCTGACTAAATTCTGTTTGTCTTCTGGTCAAATAAAATCCAGTATTAATTAGAAGTTTTCACATGACAGACAGACAGACAGTCTAACCCTTTGGAGGACAGGGAGCATTCTATATACCCTGTCACATACCCTCCCCCTCAGCTCAACCATGCCCCATTGAGAGTTTGCCTTACCTGGGACCCCCCCAGGAAAGAAAGTCTATGTTCAGGTGGGTGGTGGACCTGGAACTGGAAGGTTGGGAGACTCAAAAACCACCGCATAATACAATCGTTGGACTCCTTATGTTGAGCCAGTCATTTAAGGGGTTGGTGCTCCGTTATCAGCATAAGACAGTCGAGCAGGTAGTATCTGGAGTTTTCAAGTGCCCGCTTGACAGCCAGGGCTTCCTTTTCGATCTCCGCATAATGCTTCCCCGAGGGAGCAATTTCCTGCTGATGAATGCTATGAGATATTTGTCATTCCTGACTTCCTGGACCAGAATGACTCCTAGGCCCACCTCTCAGACATCAGTTTGCACAATAAAAGGTAAAGAGAAATCAGGGATAATCAGGACAGGTTCAGAGCACGCAGCCTTCTTGTCATGCTGGAAGGCCAGGTCCAGGTCCGATGACCATTAGATCTATTGGAGAGCTTTCTTCCAGAGGTTAATTAATGGTTCTGCCACCTCTGCTAAACTGTGGATGAACTGGCGGTAATAGTCAATCAATCCAAGAAAGGCACAAACCTCTTTCTTTGAATTTAGGGTGGGGACCTGGGCAATGGCATCTACCTTCCATAGCTGAGGTCGTATCTGCCCATTCCTGATTAAATACCCCAGGTATTGAATGTTGCGACCTCCCAGAAAACATTTCTTGGGGTTGTCCATCAATCCAACCTTCTGCAGTCTGATCAACATGGCTTATACTTGGGTTAGATGGGTAGTCCAGTCTCTGCAGTAGATGATGATGTCGTCAAAGTAGGCAGCTACATACTCCTTATGCGGTCTCAGTAGGTGATTGACTAGGCATTGAAACATGACAGGAGCCCTGTGTAATTGAAAGAGCAGCACTGTAAACTGAAACAGACCCTGTGGTATCAAAAAAGCAGTCTTCTCCTTGGCAGCCAGAGTCAAGCGCATCTGCCAGTATTCCTTGGTCAAATCCAGGGTTGATATAAAGCATGCTCCACCGAGTTGCTCGATTTGCTCATCTACTCTGGATATGGAATATGCTTCAGTTTAGAAGCTTTATTGACCCTCTGGAAATCAATGCAGAATCTGATGTTTTGGTTCCTAAAACCTAACAGAAGCAATAGGTGATGACCAGTCACTTAGAGTCTTCTATAACTTTCAAGTTAAGCATCTTTTCCAGCTCCTTGGCGACGGCCTATCGTTGGGCCTCTGGAATCCGATAAAGTCGTTGTTGGATAACCACCCCAGGGTCAGTAATGATATCATGACAAATGACGTGGGTTCATCCTGGGTGGGTGCAGAACACCTTTAGGTTCTAGTGAATCAAATCTTCTAGATCTCTTCTCTGGGCAGCAGAGAGCTGGTCTCCAATTGGGACTTGAACTGGATCCAATGGAGCTGAAATTTTCAGCCCAAAATCATCTCCCTGTACCATCATAGCTATCATTGGAGTCCACTTTTTCAATAGGTTAATATGGTAAATTTTCCATTTATCTGGCTGGGTGATCTTGCAGATAACAGGCCCCACTTCCTCTTCCACCTCACAGGACCTTTGCCATTTACAGAGTAACTTGCTCTTGGATGAGGGCAGCAAGACTAAAACTCTGTCTCGTGGTTGGAAGATGCACAGAACCCTGAGGTACTCACAGATGGCAAACATCAAATAGAGTGGAAGAAATGTCCCAATTCTTCCTGTCCTGCACAAACTTTTTAAACACCTGTTTCAGAGATTTATAGAATCGCTTCATGAGGCCATTCGTCTGTAGGTGATAAACTGATGTTCGCAACATCTTGACCTTCACCAAGGCACCCACTTGCTTCATCATCTTGGATACAAAGGGTCTTCCTTGATCTGTGAGAATCTCATTGGGTATTCCAACCCGCAAGAATACTTCCCAGAGGGCATTCACGATCGTAATAGTCTTCATATTCCTTAGAGCAATGGCTTCCGGGTATCGGGTAACATTGTCAAGTATGACTAAAATATACTTGTTGCCTCAGGAGGTTTGCTCCAAGGGCCCTACCAGGTCCATGGCCACTCTTCAAATGGGGTTTCATGATAGGTACAGGCATTAGAGGGGCAGGTCGGACTCTGGTGGGATTATGAAGTTGGCAGATGGGGCATGACTGGCAATATAACTGCACCTATTTATGAACCCCAGGCCAGAAAAATCATGTTAAACATGCTCTAGTGTTTTCCCACCCCCAGATGTTTCCCTAATGGTTATGGGACAATGATAACACCTGCTGATAAAGCCGGAGAATTATCAATTGCTCTAACTCTTCCCCATCTAAGGCACCCTCAGCCATAATAAATCTCCCTTTAGCACAAAATAGGGAAAGGTTCTTGCAGGGGAGTCTCCATTACCTATGGGAACCCCATCCACCTGCAAAACCTGCTCTTGGGCATGTTTAAGGGACTCATCCTCTTGATGGGCTCTCCGAAAGCTTCCTGGTCTTCCCCCAGCCTTCACTCTGGGAAGGGGACCATTGTATTTGGGTCACTACTGCTGAGCCCGAGCTGTCCCCAAGGGTTTCTTTCCTACGGTCTCCCTCCCCAGATCCCTCCCCCATAGCCAACCCCAGATTCTGTTGGTAGCATGGCTTTCCTGGAGATGTCATCTCCTTGAACTTAGCAGGTTTGGGATTCTCGACATAAAGATCCGAGTTTTCCAGTGGTAAAATCTCTGGGAAATCTTCCTGGTCCAACTTAGCATAGCCATCAGTTAGTTGGGCCCATATCGCTCTGAGGTTTGGGTAGTCTCAGCTGATCACCACTGGATTTGGGAACCAGGGCAGCACCATGATCTCAAACCATGGCTTACCCTGCTGGAGTCTTAAATGAAACCTGTGCCATGGGATACTGCCTCAGGTCTCCATGCACACAGGTCAGTGTTACCATCTTTGCATAGTCAATTTGAAATCAGGTTATGGTTTCCCAGTGAATGAGGGTTTGCACACTCCTAGAATCTATCAAGGCCTGGATGTGGGTCCCTTGAGCTCCACTGGAATCACAAATTTCTGAGCCCTTAGGTGAGAAGTGTCCACAAAAGCACAGGTGTGAGGGGTGATTAGGCTAACATCCATGGATGCTTCTGTATACAGGGGGCATTGCAGAACAAAGTGTCTCCAGCCTCCACACTTAAAACTGGTGAAGGGGTCATAGTGGGGTCCATGCCCTCGTCTAGGAAGTGACTTTGAGGGTTGGAAGAGGGGAGTCAACATCTGTTCCAGCTTCCCCTTCCATCCTCCTGGGCTAATGGGTTACTTCTTCCCCTTCTCACTGTCTGTTTCAGTCACTGGCTGGGCTTCATGATACCCCTTGGCTATGTCTAGTGCACTCTCCATTGTAAGCTTGGGATGCTGACAAAAGTACTGTTTCATTGGGGCGGTCAAGCCCTCCAAAAACTGCTGCAATAACACAGTCTTGGCTATCTCGGGCCCAGTCTTTCCCCCCAGTTGCAGCTACTTCCATGCATGATCCTTCAACTGATAGAGGAACCTCCAAGGACTCTCCTTTGTCTGGATCCCCCCCTTCCTGAATCACGGGCGGTAGGCCTATGGAGTACAGCTGGCCCATTCCAATATGGCAACTGGATATATAGCTCGCCCATCTGGATTGGCGCCCTGCAATGCAGCCTAACTGCTGCCCGTCAACAGAGTCCCCATATAAACAGTCCACGTCTCCTCCGGTCACCCAGTCATGCAGGTGGTTCATTCAAAGTTCACCAAAAAGTGGTCCGGTTCATCTTCTGCTGTCATTTTAAGAAGCATGTGCGTTGGAGGGTGGCATTGTGGTCTCTGCAGGACCTGGGTCAACTGAGCTAGGGAACTCTTCTGTAGCTCCCCCTGTGCCTGAACAAGATTCTTTATCTGCTGCTGTGTTGCTGCCCTTCCAGCAGGGCACATTGAAACTGCTGCCGACATTGTTGTCACTGCTAATGCTGTTGTTGCTGTTGCTCCTGATACTGCTGTTGTTGCTGCTGCCCTTCTGCCAGAAGCTGGAGAAGCCGCTCCATCCTAGCTTATCACTGTTCTCTTGCAACACAACCACAGCTTCCTCTACTGCAGCTGGGTTTACCCTGCAGTGTTCCTGCTCCAACAAACGTTTAGCAGCCTTTATGTTTATGTTTATTACATTTGATATACTGCTCAGGCCAAAGCATTATAGCGGTTTACAATACTACATAAATGATACTGAAAATATGAAAAGAACGCCATTAACAAGACAGGACAGAGTAAGAGATGGTGATAGTCAAAGAAATAGAAGAGACAAGAGGAAAGGTTCATTAGTGGCTAAAACACAGCCTTACTGTCCGGCATCGACTATACCTTCTTCAAGCTCCCTAACTAGGGCGAGGCTAACCATCTTAGTCCATACAAACAAGCAAAAAAATATCCTAACCTACTATAGAGGCCCATCCCCTGGAAGGACATGGATTGGTCCTCAGTCATGTGGTTAGAGGAAATCCCACCTTTGCCACAATATGTGGGAAGTGGGAAGTGCAGTGAGAAGGGGTTTTCTTTAAAGCACAGGCCAGACAGCAGTTCAGGGAAAACAAAACAGTTTTTTATTTTGTCTCATCCTAAAACTCCACAAAGCAAAACCCAGAACAAACAGCAGTTCAGTGAAAACAAGACAGTTTTAAGGCTGTTCCAGCTTGTTACAGCTAAACAAACTGGTTCTCCCGGTCCTTCTTCCAACCCCAGTTAAAGTTCCTACCTCAGAACTCCTCGCATGCCTTGCCTTCGAAGGCCTTCTGGCTCCATGGGACCCTTTCTCCCTCTTGCGGCCTGCTGGGTTCTCGAGCTCTCCCTGTGAGCCACGCCCTCCCAGCCCTGAACTCTGGGCTGCAGACTCTGTTAAAGGGGACTGTTCATAATCCCCTTGGAGAGGGACAGATAGCATTCTGTACAGGACCGTACCGAGCCCTGGGCGCAAAGACTTAAAGGGCGCATTTTGACTCCCTGCCGTTGCCTGCCGCCGCCACTTTTTCGGCGGCAGGCAGCAGAAGAGAGACGAAATGCGCCCCTTACGTCTTCGCACCAGCACACTGAGCAGGTCTGGTCTCTCCGGGAGGGAGCAGACCTGCTTAGCGTGCCGGCGACTTGCAGATCGGACGTGCGCTCCCCCTCCCGCACCCCCATAAAGTGTCTAAATGGAGGTGCGGGGGGGGGGGGGGCGCGCACCTGATGTGCAAGTCACACAGGGCGCATTTCAGTCTCGATGTGGCCCTGAATCTATATACCCCATCACAGTGTCCTTCATAAAACACAAGAGATCACAGAAGAGGAAGGCAAGCATCAATATTTAGAAAGCTTAGAGAAGCTAGGAAAGTAAAGCAAAGACAAATAGAATGCAACAGGTACGCTTGTCAGACGGGTGCCTGGGTGAGAATGTTCACAGTCTTGGCAAAGGCATATATTAATATGATTTGCAAGGGATTGTGGGAAATGTAGTCCATTCACACCAGACACAGCCGTTCACAATAATTAGTTGAGGTTGAGTGTAAAGCCAATAAGATATTTATTTATGGGGTTATTTCTCCCAACACAGATATGCTTGGTAGCACATAAAACAGGATACTTGTTTTCAGTGTTAAACTTAGAAAAAACAAAATCAGGAAAACAACAGCTGAACTTGTCAGGCAATCAAATCAAAAGAATAAAGACCAGGATGGTAACAGAATGGTCTTTTCTGTAGACTTTAGCTAATATTTCCTTAGCAATGCTTCAAACAACAAGCAAAACCCACAAAGAAGGGAAAAACTGTTCTTTTCAGGTTAACTTCTTATATCTTCACACATAGATTCAGAAGTGATTCCCTCAGAGCTCACAAGCAATTAGGTAAGGCTCAATTGCTAGCAGTTATCCAGCTGAAACCCCTTAGCTGGCTTACTTTCTACTGCCTGGCTCAAATCCTATTCAGGAGCTTTTCTGAGTAGATTAAAGAACAAGTTTGTATTTCTTTGTGATGGTTGTTGTACTTTGTAACAGTAAATTACCAAAGGAGTTTAGACAGAGAGCAGTCCATGTATTCACAGCCTGTATCTACCACCTCTCCCCCTTCTTCAACAATCATGGGTTCAATATCATGGATTGGCACAGAGGAATTTCTCAATGGAGCACTCTCAGGAGAATACTTGTTTCCCTGCTGTCTTTCAAGGGTATAGCTAGGGCATAGAACAGTGTTCATACCTGAGCTTCCATTGCTGTTAGAGTTCCTCTCTAAATAGCCTGGCCAATATGTAGTCCAGTTCTTATGTCCAGCCTTCCAATCCAGATCCCTGGACACTGGATCTCTCTTCCCATACCTTCTGGCACGGGTCCTAGGGTCCCTTCCAAGTGCAGCCGTCTCCCTCACAGGTACCGTCTGGAGATTCCTAGCTCTGCAGCACCACTCCTCTGGTTTTCCCCAGTCCAATTGTGTATGCTGGCCTTTTGAATGTCTCCCATTATACGTACTGCTCTGGACTCCTTTAGACCTCCCAAATGCTTTTCTCTTCTTTCTTCCAAAGGGTTTCTTGCCCTCTCTGTCCGTCCGCTCTGGCTTCTGCTTCTGATGATCCTCCAGATGATGAAGCTGTCCAAGATTTATTTTTATTTTATTTATTTATTTAGACAGTTTTTGTATCCCGCCTTATCCTTCAATCAAAGCGGTCACAACACAATTGGGGGATACATTTAACACGTGGGGATATGAGACACATACACTAATACTTACAGGGAACATGGGCAATGGAGGGTTAAGTGGCTTGCCCAAGACCACAAGGAGCATCTGTGGGACTAGAAACCCCAGTCCTTCCGGCCCAAGGTTGCTGTCCTCTAGTGGGATTTGAACCCCCGACCTTCCGGCCTGAAGTACCTTGCCCCAACCACTAGGCTACTCCTCTGATCTGAGGATCTCCAAGCTGAGGATGATTCTGAGGATAATTCTCTGTAGAATAAACTCTACCTTTATTCTGCTTTGATGAGTGCTCCACCCTAGCACAGCGCAGCTGTGCTGAATCAGGCCCTGCCCTTTGAGATGAGTGCTTGGGGATTACCTCATAGCCCTCCTGATTGAACACACGTTTCCCCACTTCAGCTCCTCTAATGGCTGTTGGAAACCTGGTGCATTCTGGGACTGGTAGTCTTTTATGGAAAAATTCTGTTTTCTTATTTCTACCAGAACTGACAGGTTGCTTGTTCAGAGTCACTTCACCTTTACTATAGCTCCTTCCTGAGCTATGATAAGCTTCCTTATCACACGCTACAATAACGAACAAGCAAAGCCTTTCCCCCAAACCCAAGGAATACCTCAAGGATCAGCTATCTCCTCCCTGCTATTCAACGTTTACATCCAGCCAGTATGTATGATCTTCCAAAAGCACAATATCAGCTACCACTTATATGCGGATGATATTATGTTGTACACAGAACTTGATGTAAACAATCCTAATTACAACCAATTAGAAGAATGCCTACATGAAATGCAAAATTGGCTCCAATGCAACAATATGTCTATAAACCACAAAAAAACTGAAGTAATGTTCATATCAGGAAATCAAGACTTCGATCCCCCTGCAACCATCACCCTGAACAACAACACGTATCACTCGAAAAATGAGATCAAATATCTAGGCGTACTGATTGATGCTAACTTAAAAATGGACAAACACCTCCGGATAACCAACAGAGCAATATTTCACAAGCTGAGAGTTCTACAACCTCTACGCAGCATCATTGACCACTCGGACTTCAGAACAGTAGCTCAAGCTCTTATCATTCCCCACCTTGACTACTGTAACGCCATCTTGCAAGGTCTACCGAAGAAAACCTTAAACACCCTACAAATGGCACAAAATGTAGCAGCCAGGATTATCATGAATAAAAACCTGGTAGATCACATCACACCAGTCCTGACTGAGCTTCACTGGCTCCCCATCTCTGCACGAATAATATACAAAGTACTAGTAACAACATACAAAATCATCCACAAAATATCCCCCTCATTCCTTGCTAACCTCATCACCACACAACCCCCCAACAGAAGCAGACGGACCGCTAACCTGAACACCCTCTGCGTACCAAGCAGCATAAGAGCAGTCAAAGAACGAACGAGCAACCGGGCCTACACGTATTCTGCACCCATTCTCTGGAACCAGCTACCCCATGAGTTACGTCTGATCAAAGACCTAAAGGACTTCAGGAAAAAGCTTAAGACCCACCTTTTCCACACTCATTATGGCATTACCTAGGCAGATTCATCTCATATCTTATCCCACCTTGCCTACCTTCCCCCTAATCATCCTGGTCATAGAAGACTATATTCATTGTTAATACTCATGCATCTATGGTGCTGTAAAATTGTATATATGTATATATTCCAACCCCCCTGCCCTTTCTGTAATTTTATTTTACCCCCCTCTGATCAATTGTATAACTGTACCATATGTAATTTGATGTGTACTCCTTCCTGTAATCATATTGTATGTTTAAATTGTATTGTACATCCCCACTTGTTTGTTTCACATGTAGACCGCTGCTGATCGCTGGAAGTAGCGGTATACAAATTTATGCCAAATAAATAAATAAAATAAATAAATAAAGATACAAATAGAAGAAGAGATAGTCAATGCAGTAAAATATGGGGGGGGGGGGGAAGAGGGACAAAGCATTTTTCAGATATGTTAGTGAGAGGAGGAAGTGCAAAAGTGGTATTGTCAGAGAGAAGGGTGAAGGGGAGGAATATGTAGAAGCTGATGAAGATAAAATCATTGTTTAACAAATATTTTTGTTAGGTTTTCACAGATGAAGGGCCAGAAGCAGGACATCAGAAACACCCACAAATAGAAACAGTAGTGAAGGGGATCTTGAACAATTTTCAGAAGACTGTTTGTGAGGAACTAGCTAAACTAAAAGTAGATAAAGCGATGGGTCCAGATGTGATACGTTCCAGAGTATTAAAGGAACTTGGGTAAGTTCTAGTCGCTCCATTGTCTAACCTTAGTGTCGAAAGTGATCCCAGAGGACTGGAGAAAGGCGCATGTGGTCCCTTTACACAAAAGTTGATGAAGGATGAAGTTGAGAACTACAGCCTGGTTAGTCTGACCTCTGTGGTAAGTAAATTAATGGAAACCCTGCTAAATACAGAGGATAATGAGGTTTCCGGAGTCCAATAGATAGGATCTGAGGCAGCATGGTTTTACTAGAATCAGGTCTTGTCAGACAAATCTCATTAATTTCTTTGACTGGATGACCAGAGAGTTGGATTGAGGGAGAACCCTAGATGGGGTGTACCTAGATTTCAGTAAAGCCTTTGACATTGTTTCGCGCAGACGGCTTATAAATAAATTGAGCATCCTTGGAATGGACCCTAAAGTAAGTGACTGGGTTAGAAATTGGTTGAGTGGGAGGCAACAAAGGGTACAGGTAAATGGAGCTTACTCTGAGGAGAAGGATGTAACCAGTGGTATGCTGCTGGTATCTGTCCTTGGTCTCATTCTTTTTAATATTTTTTTGTTAGTGATTTTGCTGAATGGCTGTCTGGCAAGGTTTGCCTCTTTGCAGATGATAGCAAAATCTGCAATAGAATGGACACCCACGAAGATGTAGATAATATGAGGAGGGATAGAGCGAAGCTTGAAGAATGATGAAGAATTTGGCAGCTAAGCTTTAATGCTAAAAAAATGCAGGATCATGCATTTGGGGTTGCAAAAATCCAAGGGAATGGTACACAGGGGCGGCTCAAGGCAATCTGCTGCCTGAGGCAAAGAATGAGATGGCACCCTCCCCCTAGAGGGGGACGGGGTTTTTTCAGAACTCCAAATCAGGGACTGAACCAAACCAAAAAGCCAATTAGATTATATAGAGGGAATGCAAGATGTTTGCACACAGAGCCGTACCAAGCTGCAATCGCGCCCTGTGCGACTTGCAGCTTGGGCGCACGCCCCCCCTCCTCCCAACCATACCTCCGTCCAGTGCTGCCTGCTCTTTCCCTGCTGCTGCCGCCCTCTGTTTTTTTCACGGTGGCACTGGCAGAAGGGAAGGAGCAGGCAGCGCTGGACGGAGGTATGGGGAGGAGGAGGGGGGCATGTGCCTGATCTGAAAGGTGTCAGCACTTTAAGCAGATCTGTCCCTCCCTGCTCTGACATCACGTCAGAGGAGGGAGGGACCAGATCTGCTAAAAGTGTTGCGAAAAGGTTTGGGGGGCACATTTCGGCTGCCTGCTATTGCCCTGCCAGCGGCAGCAAGGCAACAGCAGACAGCCGAAATGCGCCCCCCAAGCCTTTGCACCCTGTGTGGCTGCACCGCTTGCACAGGGCTAGGTACGGTCCTGGTTGCACACCAGGGAACTAAAAGAGAGCAAGAATTAACAGCACAGTTTATAAAACTAAATTATAACTCATTTTTATTTTGTTAAACTGCGTTATGGTTCTTGCTTTTTCTTTTTCAACATATATTTTGCATCCACAGTGGGTGCAGAGCAGAACCAGGACATTCACTCACAGAACTCAATATTTAAAAAAAATATATATATATAAATATGATTCTGATCATCTTACTAACAACAACAACCACTATTCTCCAGTACCAGGCATATTGTGAACTAATACAAAACCCTACAACAAAGAGCAAACCTACCATACCATACCATATCAGCACAAACTTCCAAAACTCACAAAAGGAGCCCATCCAAAAAAAGTGTCACTTTAAATACTACAGTGGGCCCTGGAACATCCATACACCTATCTGAAAAGCTGAACAAGTCACATTACTACAGTACAGTATAGATCTTTATGTACAAACTTCATGTTATCAGAACACCTGGCCTCAGTCACACACTCACAACATCGACCCTCACCAAGTGCAGAATAAGTAACCATAATCTAAAGTAAAAATAAAAATATGTGAACAAAATTTAAACTGAAACCCCAAGAAGCCAGAGTCCACATGCACTGCAACATCAGATAAATAAGAGATGCAGTTCCCCAATACTGTGTGAAATATAAAGGTAGCACAAAGTCCAATCACCAAAATGAAATAAAATTATTTTTTCTACCTTTGTTGTCTGACCAATTTATTCTCTGATCATGCTGGTCCTGATCTGAGGCTTCTGCTTTCCTGTCTTCTTTCAGCTCTCTTTCTCTGGTCTATGGTCCATCTGCCATTTCTTATCTCTTCTTTTGTTTTCTTCACTTCTTTCCATCAGCCTATTTCCAGTCCCCATAACCCTTCCCAGTATCAGTCCCTTTCCAATCCTCCCTGCCGGTACCTTCCAATGTCAACTTGCATTCCCATGACTGCCACTGGTGTCCATTCCCTTCCAGTACCCCTCCTTCCCCACTGTCCAGCTCCTTCTAGTCCAAATACCATGACAGCCCCTCTCAGCATCCACTCCCTTCCAGTCCCATTTTCCCATCCCCTCTCATCAGCCCATTTGTAGTCCTAGCCCCCAGTTTTCTTCCAAGACCAGCAGCTCTATTCTCCCTTCTCCACCATCAGCCCATTTCCAGTTGAAGCCCCCCCCCAATCAGCTCACTTCCAGTACTAGTCCCCCCTCAACCCCATTACCAGTGCTCGCCTCCCCTTATCAGCCCATTACCAGTCCTACCCCCCCCCCCCCCCGATCAGCCCATTACCAGTCCTAACCTCCACTAATCAGCCCATTTCCAGTCCTGGCCTCCCCGATCAGCTCATTTCCAGTCCTGGCCTCCCCGATCAGCTCATTTCCAGTCCTAGCCCTCCTCATTCCATTACCAGTGCTAGCCTCCCCTAATCAGCCCATTACTAGTCCTACCCCCATCAGCCCATTTCCAGTCCTAACCTCCCCGATTAGCTCTTTTCCAATGCTAGCCCCCCATCAGTCCATTACCAGTCCTACCCCCCCCCATCAGCCCATTACCAGTCCTAGCCTTCCCTAATCAGCTCATTTCCATATATAGTCCCACCTCAGCCAATTACCAGTGCTAGCCCCCTAATCAGCCCATTACCAGTCCCAACCCCCCCTTGATCAGTCCATTCCCAGTCCTAGCCTTCCCTAATCAACCCATTACCAGTCCTAGCCCCCCCATCAGCCCATTATAATCCTAACCTGCAATTAACTCTCCCCTCTGTCCAGTATTTATCCCCTGTCTGTCCAGTATGTCCCCCTCTCTCTCCCCTTTGTCCAGCATTTGCCCCGTCTCTCCCTTTTGTCTAGTACTTGTCCCCTGTCTCCCCTTTTGTCCCCCATCTCTCACCTCTGTCTCTCCTTGTCCTCCTCCTGTCCCCACTCCCTCCACCTATACCTCTCATCTGGCGGCGGCGGGGGCACTCAGGCTGTTTTAATTTTAGATTTTGCTGCCTCTGCCCTGCCTCTGCCTTCCTGCTGCATTTTTTTCCTCAAGAATGCTTGCAGCGAAAAAAAAAAATGGCAGGAAGGCAGAGGCAGGGCAGAGGCAGCAAAATCTAAAATTGAAACAACCGGAGTGCCTCCACCGAACAAATTAGCCTGATCGCTTGCAGCGATCAGGCTGATTTGTTTGATGCCGATTGTTCCTGCTGGATGAGAGGGAACCCTTGTCAGTTCCCTTCCAGCCCCCTCCCTCCCCCATGTCCGCCCAACCTCCCTCCCTCCCTCCATCCATCCATCCATATCAGACCCCCCTCCCTCCCTCCCTCCATGTCAGCGCTCCCCCCTCCCACCATCCATGCCAGCCCCCTCTCTCCCTTCCTCCCTCCATCCATCCATGCATGTCAGCCCCCCTCCCTCCCTCCATGTCAGCCCCCCTCCCGCATGTCAGCCCCGTTGCAGATTCCCTGCCCCCTCCTCCACTCTCCCCATGTCTGCCTGCTACCACCCTGTGCCTCATTCTTCTGCAGCCGCGGTTCCCTGTCTCTTAGGGAACTGCGGCTGTGCTGATGAAGCCATTGCGGAGCCTTCCAGTCTCTCGACGGGCTCTGTGCAGCATTATCCCGCCCCCAAAGTTACCACTTGGGGGCGGGACAATGCTGCACAGAGCCCGTTGAGAGATGGGAAGGCTCCGCAATGGCTTCACCGGCACAGCCGCTGTTCCCTAAAGGCAGGGAGCTGCGGCTGCAGAAGAAGGGAGGCATTGAGTTTGCCGCTGCAGAGAAGCAGACTAGGCAGCAGCAGCAACTTGTGCGCTTTTTTTTTTTTTTAACTTGAAGGCGAATTGAGGCAGCTGTTTTGGGGGCATTTGCTGCCCTCAAAACTTTGCCGCTTGAGGCAGCCACCTCACTTCGCCTCATTATAGAGCCACCCCTGACGGTACAGTATAGGGGGTGAAGTACTTTTGTCCAGAAAAGAAGAGCGGGACCTGGAGGTGATGTTTCTGATGATCTTAAAATGGCTAAACAAATAGAAAAGGCAACTGCAAAAGCCAGAAGGACACTTGGGTGCATAAGGAAAGGAATGGCCAGCAAGAAGGAGGTGATAGTGCCTCTGTATAAGTCTTTGGGGAGACCTCATGTGGAGTATTGTGTGCAATTCTTGAGACCACACCTTTAAAAGGATATAAACAGGATGGAGTATATTCAGAGGGTGGCTACCAAAATGGTTAGTGGACTTTATCATAAGGCATATAGGGACAGACTTAAAGATCTTAATATGTACACTTTGGAGTAAAGGCGGGAGAGAGGAGATATGATGTTAAGTGCCATTGAGTCAGTGTCGACTCATGGCAACCCTCTGAATAGTTGTCCTAAACTGTGTTCGGAAAGGAGATATGATAGAGATGTTTAAATACCTCCATGGCATAAATACACAGGAGGGGAGCCTCTCTCGAATGAAAGTTCTGCACAAAGGGGCATAGGATGAAGGTGAAAGGGGATAGACTCAGGAGTAATATGCAGAAATATTTCTTTATGGAAGGAGTGGTAGATGCATTGAACAGTCTCCCAGTGAAGATAGTAGAGACCAGGACAGTATCTGAATTCAAGTAAGCATGGGACCAACACAGAAGCTCTCTAAAGGAAAAAAGGGACTATAGTAGTTGCTATAGAATGGCAGACTGGATAGACTATATGGTCCTTTTCTGGCGTTATGTTTCTATGTAATTATCTCATGGGCATGGAGGAGTGTTTTTGCTCATACATCCAGTTTTTCAAGATCTTTAAGCGGCCAATCAAGAATCTCAAAGCTGTATGAGAGTATAGGAATTGCCAACTGATTAATGGTATGTATCTTATTTCGTAGTGTTAAAGGACTTTTCAGTCATGATTTTTATCTGCTGTAACATTCTTTACTGATCTTGTTTTTCTGAGTAATTTTTGCTCGATTGTTGCTCCTTCCTCTACTCCTAGGTATTTATATATACCTTCTTGTTCAAGTTCCTTATAACATTCAGGGGAATGTTTTCAGTTTTGCTCAAATTTTCCTCTAAGGAAGGTTGCTTTAACACATTTGTCAAGGTCAGAAGTCATCTTGATGTCATCTGAAAAGCTTTTTACCACACAGAGTTGCTCCACTAATTGCACTGCTGATCAGCAGAACTGTAGAGCTTCAGTTCATCTACAATAAGTAAGTGTAATGTTACTTCTGGGTTGTTGCCTTCTTTAGGATTAAGGCTAAATCCCTATCCCAAAGAGTTGATGAAAGTAGTCAATGGATTAAGCACCATCCAAAACAGAGAGGCATTAGGGAGTCTCCTTAAAACATTCCTTGCTCGATCTTGATGTTAGGAATGGTGAACTCACCATCTTCATGCTGTAAAAAGTGTGGTTTACCACATTTGCATGGTAAACCTAATGTATTCAATCAAACCAGGGTTTATTTTATACATTTTAAGGCAATTTATTATCCAGGAGTGCAGGATGCTATCAAAGGCTTTCTTATAGTCATTCCATGCTACACTGAGTTTTCCGCTTTTCTTAGTCCTGGCCATGATGGCATATTCAACATTAACTGGTCTTTTGTTCCATATGTTCCCCTCTTATTACCCTTCTGCTCTATTGTCATGATGTTATTGGAACTAATATGATCACATATTCTGTCTGCATCTCTTGCAGTGAACAGCTTATAGAGTGTAGGTAGACAAGTTATTGGTCTATAATTTTGGGCAATGTTATTTGAGTTCCCCTTTGGAAGGAGAAGTGTTTTTCCTGTTATAAGCCATTGCGATGTTAAGTTTGGCTTCTTGATCAAATGATTTTTGCTGTTTGTCAGGTCTTGCAGGAGTAATGTTAACTGTTTGAGCCAAATGTCAGCACTCCATCTGGGCCAGGTCTCTTCCAGTTTGGGCCTCATTTTTAAGTGGCTTTTCAGCTCTTTTGTTGTTACTTCAGAGCATTCCATAGGTTTAATGTTTTCTAAATTCCACCCATATGTAGGGTAACCATTCTGTCTAAGTGGATCAGAGTGTATAGGGTTGTACTGTGTCGCTCAGTTGCACATAATGAGATTTTTTACATGTGAGGAATGAACACTTAGTTGTAGAGGTAGCTGCATTGGACAATAGGTTTCCTGCATACAGATGTTTGCATATATCTATTTTTTCCGAGAGACTGTACTGTCCAGTGACCCATATTTCTTGAATTTGATTGATGGTTGGAATGTTTTAAAAGAGCTGTTAAAACTGTTCGAGATTCTCTTTACCCTCAGTCCATATCATAAAAATGTCTTCAATGTACAGGCAGTACCAAAACATTTGATGTGGTGCCCACTCAGGAATTTCTCTTCCTGAAAAAAATCATAAAATCATAAAAGATGTACGGCCATTGCTACTGGAGGATGAATGTCAGAAGCAAGTGTTTCCTGCTCCTCCAGTTCTGGCATTTTAGTGACCAC
Organism: Ichthyophis bannanicus; assembly: GCA_033557465.1. Classification (NCBI taxonomy): domain Eukaryota; kingdom Metazoa; phylum Chordata; class Amphibia; order Gymnophiona; family Ichthyophiidae; genus Ichthyophis; species Ichthyophis bannanicus. Next base: position 870,771,385 of record CM066036.1, read on the forward strand.
CAAATATAAAGCTGAAGATGAGGAACAAACTCACAGCAGAAATCTAGTGGGGAGAGAAAAACACTAAAAACTCCTAAAATCAGGCTCCAAACTGCACCATCACGTATCCCAAGAACCTACAATTACTTGCAGAGGGAGGACATTCTACAGAGAAGGATTACGTTCATGCTCCTTTTGAACTGTGTTGTACATCTTTCAATGCAAAATATGTAATGAAGGTAGTTGTCTGTTGAAACAGGCCAGAAAGCAAACAGAAAAATGAATCTGATGAACAACAAAAAGAACAGTGGAACACAGTTACGATGGAATACTAATGCATCTTGCTCACTGGAGGGAGGGATTGCCCAGGCCGGTGTACTTTCTTTCCCTAGAGGAAAGGGTAGGAGAGGGCGTGGGTCTGGGGAAGGGGTTTCCTACTCTTTCAGAAGGGTGGCCATCAAACTGAGGCGTGAATCCCTGTCTATCTGGAGAAGGTTGGAGAAATGAGGGATTTCTCTAGTTTCAGCTACACAAATGATTATGATGATAGTTATCAGGTTACAGGGCTCTTCCCATTTACCCCTTCTCCGTGCCACACACGCTGCCCTTCTAGAGGAAAGTATGCTCGCTGTTCCAGCCCTGTGCACACTCTTGTGTGCAGGCCCATAGGAATCCTTTTTGTGAAAGGTTCAATCAGCTCAATTTCTAGCTGGGCTACAGATTTAGAATTAGCATGTAAAGCTTTTAACTCTGCCATCTCTCTTCATTGTCACCATTTCCTACACTATTAAATTTAAGTTTTTCCCGTCATTCAAGGCCCTGCATTTTTCTGCCTTTTTGATCATTTCATCTCCTATTTGCGTGTTGGCTTGAGTGTATAGGCCATCCTTTCTGTTCCCCTTGTCTATTTGTCTTACTCTTAGTGTAAGGTTACAGATTTTCGGAGATCGTCTCTGATTTTAGAGCTGTGTCCCCGACTCCCACCTAGGGTTGCCAACTTTTTCACAGAGAAAAACCCGATACCTGTGGCTCGCCATGCTCCACCCATTCTCTGCCCCCAGTCCCACCCCTGCCCCGCCCCACCCACAAACATTACAGAGGATTCACTCACACACCCCCTCTTAGTGCTGGTTCACTCACCCCCCCTCAGTGCTGGTTCACTCTCCCACCACCCCTCTCAGTGCTGGTTCACCCACCCCACCCCCCTCCCTGCTGGTTCACTCGCCCCCCCTCCCCTGCTGGGTCACTCACTTGCCCCCCTCCCCTGCTGGTTCACTCACTCACCCCCTCCCCTCCCGGTTCACTCACTCACCCCTCCTCCCCTCCCTGCTGGTTCACTCACCACCCCCCTGTCACTCACTCACCCCCTCCTGCTGGGTCATTCACTCACCCCCCCCCTACCCCTGATGGGTCACTCACACCAACCCCCCCTCCCCTGCTGGTTCACTCACACCACCACCCCCCTCCACTGCTGGTTCACTCACACCACCCCCTCCCCTGCCCAAGCCGCTGTTTCTGCTTTGTACAGAGCAGCGGCTGCAATACACTTACTTTGAAAAGTAAAGACAACCTGTGATGAGCCCTCCAGTTATCGCAGCACCCGAGGAAGTGATGTCATTGGGGGCGGGCTCCTCACAGGTTGTCTTTCCTTTTCAAATTAACTTTATTGCAGCTAAAGTTAATTTGAAAAGGAAAGACAACCTGTGAGGAGCTTGCGCCCTATGACATCACTTTCTCGGGCGCTGCGATGACCGGAGGGCTCCTCACACAGTTTGTCTATACTTTTCAAAGTAAGTGTATTGCAGGCGCTGCTCTGTACAAAGCAGAAGCAGCGGCTGCACTGCCATGGGGAATCGCGTTTGCGCCGCGGACTTCGGGAGTCGGGAGAAAAGCCGTTTTTTTGCTCTGGCCACTCCCGATCTTGCGGCCAGAGCAAAAAACCGGCTTTACAACAGCCGGTTTTACATCTGTGCCGGCAGCCAGCCTGGCCATGGAAAAACTGGCCAGGCTGGCTGAAAACCGGCCGGTTGGCAACCCTACTCCCACCTGTCTGGCAGACTCCTGTCCCAAATTCCAGCAATGGGGAAAGGGGGGGTAGAAAATGATTATTTTCAATTTAGTGATCTGAATGCCAGTTTTTAGAATTTATATCCATCACCTTTAGATGTTGCACAGAACAGGGAAAGTGCATCACTGTTTCTGTCAATTTGTTGCTGTTATGGGAAGGATGGGGACGCAGGGTAATTATTCCTCTTCCCTCTCCACCTGGAAGATGCCCCTTTGTTCCCCCCCTCCCCACCACTTTGGATAAGTGTCCTAGATTTGCCTGTAGAAATCTGCTATCCTTATCTTAGTGGCAAGACTTTTAGCCTTGCTGTTCCCTACCTTTCCTTCTAATACACTAGTCCTTACATTTTTCCCAATCAAATACATACTAATTCACTTTCCTCATGTCATGTGATTCCTGTCCCATTCACTCTTATCCGATGTACCATCTCCCTGCTGTAGCTATCAACCACATCCTCATATTTTACTAGGTTTTGTTTTGTTTCAGTAATACATTTTTTTTACCTATTCCACAGTGCAGATTTGCTGATAAACTGTGGTCAGTTCTGTGAGATCCCCAGGCTGATCTCCACCAATCATAGGAAAACTAGGCAAGTGTCTCTGGTATCACATTTTCATAGGTGCTAGGGCAATTGCCATGGTGCCCCCCCCCCCCCCCCAGGTCCCAAGCCTGCTCAAAGCTGAAAGAGACACAGCCTTAGGGTAAGTTTTGGGACCCTCTTTCAAGATGTGTCCTGGCCCTCAGCATGTTTAACGCGGTCCTGCTTTGGTACCACCACTGTTACTGTAACATTACCTAAGCCTACTACTGTATTGCTCTTCATTTGAAAGCTCATGCAACTTAAAATCAACATAGAGCCTGGGAGCTACAGTTCACAAACCTGTGGCACCGCGTTCGCGCAGGAGGAGGGGGTACAGGGATAGCAGTGCCCACAGGTTTTGTGCTGAAGATAAGTTACAGCACTTTCGAAGAGGAGAATGACCCGGTGCCTTCAGGTGAGGCGTGATGCCATAGAAGAGGTTGAAGGGAGAATATATATGGGGCAATCTGGGTAGGGACCACGTTCCTGAATCCTCCAATAATTTCTCAGGTGGCTGCCTCCATTGCCTATGGGAGCCCAAGTTTGAAATATGGCCCTGAGGCAAAGCACAGTGTCTCCATTGATTTAAATAGAAGCCACTAAAGATATCCTGAAGTCATCTGTAAGCAGGATGGGATCTGTCTTAGATCTCTACAGTCCTGCTGTTGTGTAATGAAGAGTGGTATATCAAGTTTTAAGAAAGAAAGATATTAGAACCCCAAAAGGTACCGTCATACAGGGCCAGAGTTTTGTGCTTGTACTGTAGGCCCTAGGCAATTCCACTCCATGATGTGCAAAAAGGGCTAAATGCCAACTGAATTATATCGATTGACATGATGCAAGTTAAACTATTCTAATGCTAAAGCACATGATTGATGGAGCAAGTTGAGTACCCATCACTTCAATATTTCTAGTTTATAGAACAGCTGCTAGATGGCCTATGATTATTGATTTGGAATACCTAGAGTTAATCACAAGCATGTTGTTACAGCTCACTTTTCATTAGTCAGTAGTGTTTGAACTTTGAAGTGAGGGGTGCATGTGCATTGACCTGTAAAATTATCAAATTCTATTTCTGAAATGTTATTTTGAAGTTTTAGTTGCAGCAAAATTTGTCTTAAATGTTTTTCCCTTATTGTTTCTTATTTGTTCTGCTTTTTATTATTTGATTGATTGATTGATTGATTGACTGATATTTTTATACCTCTCCTTCCCAAGATCTGGGGTGGTGTACAAAGGAACAACATTTCTACATAGAACACAATTTAACATGATAAGGTTGTAACAGTTGTAACTATGTACAAGATAGGATTGGTACTTAAAGGATAATCAACATACAAAACTATGTACAGTTACAGCAGGCAATATTGTTTACAGTTGGTGTGGTGAGGGTGTCATTGTGAGGGTTGTGTTTGTGCTGTTTCATGGGGCGATCCAGCGACTTCTATATGATCTCTGAAATGCTGGGTGAATAGCAAGGTTTTTAGTTCTTTTTGGAACAGTTTCATGTCTTTAGTTGCACGTAAATAGGCCGGGAGGTCATTCCACAACCTGGGTGCAGCTAGTGAGAATGCTCAGTTGCTTGTTACTTGTTTGGTATTGCGGTAGGTGGGAGGGAACGCTAGTGTGTTCTGGGAGTGTGTTCTTGTTGATCTAGTGTTGGTTGATTGGGTTATTAGTGTTGACAGATAGGATGGTGCAATATCATTAATTAAACTTTAATATTGTCACTATTGTTTTATATTGGATTCTGCTAGTTATTGGTAACCAGTGAAGGGTGCATAGAGGGGGGTTATGTGGTCCGAGAGGCGGGCTTCGCATACAATTCTTGCGGTTACATTTTGTGCTGTTTGTAGTTGTCTGAGATACTTTTTTGGGATACCATTTAGGAGGTTGTTGCAAAAGTCAAAATGGGGGGTGATCAGTGAGTGAACTACTGATCTGAAATCGTGGGTGTCTAAAAGGGGCCTGAGGTGTTGTATTGTTCTTAGCTTGAAGTAGACTGACTTGGTTATTTGTTTTATATGGGCAGATAAAGTTAGGGATTGATCCAGTATGACGCCTAGACATCTTGCTTCTTTTTTAACAGGAGGGTTGTGTCAAGGAGTTTGAATGTTTGGGGAGGGGGGTGAAGTTTGGGTATCTTGATATATAGAGTATTTCGGGTTTTTTTTTAAAGTTTATGGACAGATTGTTTAACCTAGCCATGCTTGTGCTTCTGAGATGAAGGATTCCAGTATGTGTTGAGTGGTGTTAGAGTCATCTATGGGGAGGTATATCATAATGTCATCCGCATAGATGCGGTAATTTGCTTTAAATTTCTTGACGATATTGCATATTAGTTGTAGGTATATGTTAAATAATAGTGCGGATAATGCAGACCCTTGGGGGATTCCTTGTTCCTGTCTGAATTTGTTAGATGTTTCATTACCTATTTGGACTTGTGTACGGTCTGTGATGTATGATTGGAACCAATTGTGTGCAATTCCTGTTACTCCAATTTGTGAGAGCCTTGCAAGGAGGTTGTTGTGATCGACATTATCAAAGGCAGCGGTTATATCTAGGAAAATGAGTATAAAAGTTTTAAATTTTCCTTCCTTTGTAGGTCCTAAAAATTTTGTAGACTGTAGGTACTATGCCTACAGTGCCTTTATAACTTGTAAAATCTTGTATTGTCTGTCTAGTTTGACTCATGGTATTGATATAAGGTAACGGAACAAATCTGATAGATAGTAGATCATTTTAAATGGAAAAGGCATATAGCCCATTAGATCTACTGTTAATAACTCAACAATGAGTACCTTGATAGTGATGTATACACTGCATAAAACAAAACCAAAATTCATAACATATAAATGCGTAACAAGTTTTAAAAAGACTTACAAATCAATATAACCACAAAACTAGCAAACAATAATCAAACCCATTTAACATGCACACGCACTATTTCTGCTGTTCTCTCACAGTATTCACCATCTTTAATACAATCTCTCAAGAGCTATCATTCAAAAATCTAAAAATTAAAGAAAACCCCCACAATTGCACCACTGTTTTCTAAGGAAAGACAAATAGCTTTTTTTTTTTCTTTTCCAAAACAAGTTTTTTTGTTGGACCTATTTTTAACTCAGCACATTTTTGTGTATGGCAAATATAAAATGGGCATACTGTGTAATACATAAAAACTACCTATTGTACAATCCTTATTTGTTTATACATATGTATGTCCTTAAAGTTCATTAATAGCATCCCAACTTGTCACGATGCTTATGCAAAAGTAAAAGCTGAATCCCATTCTTTATTATATTGCAACGTAGATCCAATTGCTAAGAGTCATAACCCCCAAAATATTCATGCACAAAGACACCTAATTGAATTATTTGGATCCAAACTATAGATGTTAGCCATCTACCAAATTGTGAACACTAGACATAGATCTGGAGTGGAGGAGTGGCCTAGGGGGTTTCTAGTCCCACAGGTGCTCCTTGTGGTCTTGGGCAAGTCACTTAACCCTCCATAGCCCATGTTCCCTGTAAAATAGTTATCTCCAAGTTATAATGCCCTGTTCAATGTAATTTCAGTTTGTTCAATGTAAACCACACTGATGCAGAATAGCACAGTATATAACAGAATGTAAATAAAATAAATCTGAAGCTTCTCCATGAAAAAAGTGGTAGAATATGAAACAAAAGAGGAAATCTGAGAGGGAGAGACAGCAGGAAGTGACTGAGTCTTTGCCCTTCATGCAGTAAAGCTTCTTTGGCTGGAAGCTGGACTATATCCTTAGCAAAGTGGACAGCAGGGCTGGCTTAACCTTTAGGCAGACTAGACAGCTGCCTAGGGTGGCACCTTCTGGGAGATGTTGTTGCTGTTAAGTGCCATCGAGTCGGAGTCGACTCATGGCGACCCTCTGGATAGCTATCCTAAATTGTGTTCGGTCTTCAGTCAGGTGGCTCATTGTTGACAGACTGGTACCCGTAGCTATTGTTATTGTATCGATCCATCTCATTGCTGGCCTTCCTCTTTTACGTTGACCTTCTATCTTGCCAAGCATGATGTCTTTCTCTAATGATCTCTCTCTTCGCATGATGTGTCCAAAGTATGAAAGTCGAAGTCTTGTCATCCTAGCTTCTAAAGAAAGCTTAGGTTTGATCTCCTCTAGTACTGACTGGTTTGTTCTTCGGGCAGTCCATGGTATACACAGTATTCGCAGCCAGCACCAAAATTCAAAGGCATCAATTTTCTTCCTGTCTATCTTTTTCACTGTCCAGCTTTCACATCCATATGATGTTATTGAAAATACCATGGCTTGAACAAGTCGAATCTTTGTATAGAGAGAGACATCTCTGCTCTTGAGAATCTTATCTAGGTCTTTCATAGCCATTCTGCCCAGAGCAATGCATCGTCTGATTTCTTGACTGCTTGTTGCTTCTTTATTGATAGTTGATCCAAGTAGGTTAAATTTGTTCACGATTTCAATTTCTTCTCCTTCCAACGATGAACCTGTTGATTATGCCAGTTGTCATGATCTTTGTCTTCTTTACATTAAGGTGCAGGCCCATTTTGAGACTATGTTCTTTGATTGTGAGAAGCAAATGTTTCAGATCATCTTCACTTTCAGCCAGTAATGTGGTATCATCAGCATAGCGAAGGTTGTTGATGAGTCTTCCAACAATCTTCACACCTCTGTTGTCTTCATACAATCCTGCTTCTCTGATGATTTGTTCTACATATAAATTAAACAGGTAGGGGGAAAGTATGCAGCCTTGTCTTACACCTTTGCTTATTTTAAACCATTCTGTTTCTCCATGTTCCATTCGAACTGTTGCTTCTTGATCAATGTACAGATTGTGCAAGAGTACGATCAGGTGTTCTGGTATACCCATGCTTCTTAATGTGGCCCAGAGTTTCTCATGGTTTACACAGTCAAAAGCCTTGCTATAGTCGATAAAGCACAAATAGATATCCTTTTGGTATTCTTTAGTCTTTTCAAGGATCAATCTCACATCCGCAATGATGTCTCTTGTTCCTCGCCCTTTCCTGAACCCTGCTTGCACTTCAGGTAGTTCTTGTTCCAGCTATGGTTGTAGTCTCTTTTGAATAATCTTCAGTAGAATCTTGCTGGCATGTGGGATCAGAGCGATTGTGCAATAATTTCCACAGTCAGTTGGATCACCTTTCTTTAGTATTGGTATAAACACAGATCTTTTCCAATCAGTTGGCCATGATGTTGTCTTCCATATTTCTTGGCAGAGCCTTGTAAGTATGGTAACAGCTGCATCAGGTTGCTGTAATACTTCTATGGGAATACTATCAATGCCTGGTGCTTTGTTCTTTGATAAGGCTTTCAATGCTGCTTCAACTTCTTGACTCATGGCGAAGATTAAGCGTTCGCTGACTGCATTGCATTTCATTATAGTTCTTGCAAGTTTCTTCTTTATTATAAATGCAACACCATTTCTTCTTTGTCTTTCATTTCCAGCATAGTAGACCATGTGATCATCTGATGCAAAGTGCCCGATGCCAGTACATTTCAGTTCGCTGACACCCAACAGATCAAGTTGTACACGTTCCATTTCATTATTGACCACCTCCAGCTTCCCTTGGTTCATGCTTCGTACGTTCCATGTTCCAATGTGTAAGACATCTTTACAGCTTCTGATTCTCATTTCATGGGGGGCTAGGACTGGAATCAGGCTTGATGGGGGGCTAGGGCTGTGATGGGGGGGCTATGCCTGGAATCAGGCATGATGGGGGGCTAGGGCTGTGATGGGGGGGCTAGGACTGGAATCAGGCATGATGCAGGGGCTAGGACTGGAATCAGGTATGATGGGGGCTAGGACTGGAATCAGGCATGATGGTGGGCTAGGGCTGTGTTGGGGGGGCTCGGACTGGAATCAGGCATGATGCAGGGGCTAGGACTGGAATCAGGTATGATGGGGGCTAGGACTGGAATCAGGCTTGATGGGGGGCTAGGGCTGTGATGGGGTGCTAGGACTGGAATCAGGTATGATGGGGGACTAGGACTGGAATCAGGCTTGATGGGGGGGGTCTAGGGCTATGATTGGGGGGCTAGGACTGGAATCAGGCTTGATGAGTGGCTAGGGCTGTGATGGGGGGGCTAGGACTGGAATCAGGCTTGATGGGGGCTAGGGCTGTGATGGGGGGCTAGGACTGGAATAAGGCATGATGCGGGGGCTAGGACTGGAATCAGGCTTGATGGGGGGCTAGGACTGGAAATAGGCTCTGATGGTGGGGGGCATGGACTGGAATAAGGCTGTGGTGGTGGGGGGCTAGGACTGGAAAAAGGTTGTAATGGGGGGCTGGAATCAGGCTTTGATGGGGGGAATGGACTGGAAATGTGCTGACATATAGGGCTAGGACTGGTATCAGGCTGTGATGGGGGACTAAGACTGGAAATGGGGTATGATGGTGGGGGGCTAGGACTGGAAATAGGCTGTGATTGGGGGGAGCTAAGACTCGAATCAGGCTGTGGTGGTGGGGGGCTAGGACTGTAAATGGGCTGTGATGGGGGGGGCTAGGACTGGAAATGGGCTGATGAGGAGCTGGAATAGGACTGTAAATGGGCTGATGGGGGGGGAGCTTGGACTGCAAATGGGTGATGGGCTGGAATAAGACTGGAAGTGGGCTGATGGGAGCTGGAATAGGGCTGGAAATGAGCGGCTAGGATTGGAAATTGGCTGATGTGGGAGCTTGGACTGGAAATGGGCTGATGTGGGGGCATGGGAGAATGGGATTAGAAGGGAGCGGATGCTGGGTGGGTCTAGAACTAGAAGAGAGCTGATTTGAGGGAAGGAGTAGAAGAGGATGAGGATAGAGAATGAGAATGGAAAGGAGAAAAGATATTTTGTGTGGGAGGGAAGAAAAATCTATGATGGGCTGGGTATTGGGAGAGTAAGTGGAGATTGAGAATGGAAGGGTGAAATTTGAATGGATGATAAAGGAATAAGGAAAGAAATGGGGGAAAGAACAAAAGGGAAACAATCAGTATGTTAAAGCAGATATATAGAGAGAATGGAAAACATCTGAAAGAGAAGAAAGGACAAATGGACAGCTTGCAGAAGACACGAAGAAACCAGAAGGAAGTGACTGGAACAATTGTAACTGAAAAATAAAATGGCCAAACAAAAGGTAGAAAAATAATTTTTATTTTGAATTTATTAACTGGAATATGTCAGGTCTGGGAAATGTGTATTGCTAACATCTTTGCGTTTTTTATATTTTGCAAGAGGAAATTCATTTATAATTTTATTTCACCACTGTTTTTGTATATTTCTTGTTTGGCTTTTGGGGTTCTCAATTTAATTATTAGCTTCCTATTTCTAAATTGTGATCCCTTGTTCTTTGTGCGGTGATGGTCTATGTTCTGCATGTGTAACCAAGCTGAGGTATTCTGTTCATGTAGTTTATGTTTGACAGTCCTGCTTGTTCTCTTTCCCCCAGTGAGATGTATTGGTATTCTCTGAGATGTATTGGTTTAATATTTGCAGTGTTGCCTTTTGATAGGTAGGGTTTGGTGCTTTGTAAATCCTGGTAGTGCTGTTATGATACAGTGGGTTTGCTATGGGTTCTAAATGGCCATTGTTTATAGTACTTCCTAATGGGCCTGGCGGTTGTCAGTGCAATATAGTAATCAGGGCCGGCCCGTCCATTGTGCAAGAATGTTGTTTGCACAGGGCCCCGCGTTTCAGGGGGCTCCACGCAAACAACATTCTGCTTCTGCCGGTAAATTTAAAAAAAACAACAACTTGCTCTGCTGCTGCTGCTACCGCTGTGGCAGCAGCAGAATCGAGCATCCCGCGGGGCCCCCCTAACCGGCAGAGTCCTCCATGCGGCCTCAGCTCCCTAAGTGCCGGCTTTCAGAGCCGCGAAGGGAGAACTTCTCCCTCACGGCTCTGTTAAGCCGCTGGCGCTGATGGGAAACAGGTTTTCCTGTTTCCCATCAGCCCCGTGGGCTTAAACAGAGCCACGAGAAAGGGAAACTCTCCCTTCGCGGCTCTGAAAAGCCCGCACTGAGGGAGCTGAGGCCACATGGAGGACTCTGCCGGGCAGGGGGGGCTCCGCAGGACGCTCGATTCTGCCGCTGCCATGGTGGCAGCGGCAGCAGCAGCAGCAAGTTTGTTTTTTTAAAATCTACCTGGGCTATGGGGTGGGGGGTAAGACTGGAAGTGGGCTGATGGGGGGCTAGGACTGGAAATGGGCTATGGGGGGCTAGGACTGGTAATGGGCTGATGGGGGTGCTAGGACTGGTAATGGGCTATGGGGGGCTAGGACTGGAAATGGGCTGATGGGCGTCTAGGACTGGAAATGGGCTATGGGGGGCTAGGACTGGAAATGGGCTGATGGGGGGCTAGGACTGGTAATGGGCTATCGGGGCTAGGACTGGAAATGGGCTGATGGGGGTGCTAGGACTGGTAATGGACTATGGGTGGGCTAGGACTGAAAGTGGGCTGATGGGGGGTTTAGGACTGGTAATGGGCTATGGGGGACTAAGACTGCAAATGGGGTGATGGGGGGGTTAGGACTGGTAATGGGCTATGAGAGTGGGGCTAGGTCTGGTAATGGGCTGGGGGAGTTGCTAGGACTGGAAATGGGCTGAGTGGAAGGGGGGCTTGAACTACAAATAGCTGACGGGGAGGGGGGCTTGGAATGGAAATGGGCTGTAAGGGGAGGGAGCTAGCACTGGAAATGGGCTGGGGGGGGGAGCTAGGACAGGAAATGGGCTGATGGAGGGGCCAGGATAGGACTGGAAATGGGCTGTTGGGGGGTGCTAAGATTGGAAATGGGCTGTGGTGGGGGCTTGGATTGAAATGGACTCATGGAGGGGCTAGAACTGGAAGTAGGCTCATAGGGGCCTTGGACTGGAAATGGGCTGAGTGGAGGGGAGCTAGGATTTGATATCAGCTGATGGTGGGACTAGGAAAGGACTAGAAATGGGCTGATGGGGGGCTGGGATTAGAAATGAGCTGATGGAGGGACTTGGATAGGACTGGAAATGGATGTGGGAGCTAGGATTGGAAATGGGCTGATGGGGGGCTAGGACTGGAAATGGGCTGATGTGGGGACTAGAAGGGAGCAGATGCTGGGTGGGGCTGGAACTAGAAGGGAGCTGATGTTAGGAGAGGATTAGAATGAGATGGAGCTGGGAGAGTGAAATGGAGAGGGAAAGAATATTTTGTGTGGGAAGGAAGACAAGTCTACAATTGGCCGGGTATTTGGAGAGTAAGTGGGGATTGAGGATGGAGGGGTAAAATTTGAGTGGATGAAATAGGAATGAAGAAAGAGCAAAAGGAGAAAGAGTAGTATGTTAAAGCAGATGTAGAGAGAGAATGTAAAAAAAAACTAGAAGAGAGAAGAAATGACAAATGGACAGCAGACGATGGAGAGTTAGCAGAAGACACAAAGAAACCAGAAGAAAGTGGCTGGAGCAATTGCAACTGAAAAAAAATGCACAAAAGGTAGAAAAATATCTCTTTATTTTGAATTTATTAACTGGAATATGTCAGCTCTGGGAAATGTGCATCATTAACGTCTGCGCTTTGTTTAGTATAAGAGGAAATTAATTTATAGTTTTATTTCTACAGTGTTGTTGTACATTCCAAGTTTGACTTTTGGGGTTCACAGTTTAATTATTGTCTTCCTGTTTCTAAATTGTGATTCCTTGTTTGGTGATGGTCTATGTTCTGCATGTGTAACTGAGCTGAGATATTCTGTTTATGCAATTCCTATTTGACATTGCCACTTGTTCTCTTTCCCCAGTAGGTCATGTATTGTTATTCTCTGAAATGTATTGGTTTAATATTTGCAGTGTTGCCTTTTGATAGGTAATGGTGCTTTGTGAGTCCTGGTAGTGCTGTTACGATATGGCGGGTTTGCTATGGGTTCTAGATGGGCAGTATTTGTAGTAGTTCCTAATGTGCCTGGCGGTTGGCACTGGATTATAGTAATGTAGAAATCTTTTAGTCTTTCTTTATCCATACACTCATTAAGAGACATGTTTACTAAAAGTTAGCATATGGTAACATTATGCAAATATTTATTTATTTTATTTTATTTATTTATTTAATATCTCTTCTATACCGTACTATTCACATCAGTGCGGTGTACATTTAACAGAACCTTATACAATGCAGTCAGGGCTGCATTGTATTTACAGAGAACAGGGACTGTAACTTGGACATAACTGGGTTAACTTTCTACAAATTATTTACACTAATAAATATACTATACACCTGAAATCTACTTGGGGTTGCACCAGTGGGGCTAGTTGCCCTCTAGTGTGCTGGGTGTGCTATTGGGAGAGCCGTGGTGATTAGTGGGAGTGTTTGCAGGTAGATCTTTAAGGCTGATCTCTGGGTAGTGCTGTATGAATAGGTGGTGCTTCAGTGCCTTCCTGAATTGAGCCAGGTCGGTGATTGCTTGAATGGGTGTGGGGAGGGCATTCCAACATCTGGGTGCATAGAGCATGATGGCCCTATTAGATGTCGCCTGTGTGAATTTCATTGTTTCCTTTGGAATTATCAGTGTATTGACAGCTGTGGATCTTCTGAGTCTGTTCGGGGGTGCGAGGTGGATTAGCTCGCTGATGGAGGTGGAGGGTTGATTGTTTATGGCCTTAAAGGTCATTACTAGGTTCTTGTAACATAGTCTACCATGGATTGGTAACCAGTGGAGTCTCTTCAGGATAGGTGTAATGTGGTCCACTCTTGATACTCCGTATTGAACTCTAGTGGCTGCGTTGATTGCATTCTGGAGTGGGTTTAGTGATGCTTGAGGGAGTCCGTATAGGATTGCATTGGTGTAATCAAAGTGTGGGGTTACTAGGGCTTGATAGATTGTTCGAAAGTCGTCGGGGTCCATATTTATGCAAATGAGGCCCCTTATGCAAATGAGGCCCCACACCCAGTCTCCGCACATGGCCCCGCGCCCCCCTTAGGCTTCCCCTGATAGTAATGTAGAAATCTGTTAGTCTTTCTTTTTCTAGGCACTCATTAAGAGGCATGTTTACTAAAAGCGCATGTTAACGTTTTGCAAATATTTATGCAAATGAGGCTCCTTATGCAAATGAGGCCCCGCAATGAATCTCCGCACATGGCCCCACACCCACCTTGGGCCACCCTGACTGCACCCGACAGGTCATATCCCTTTTCTGGGTATTTGAGAAGGGTTCTCTGAATGGAACCTGGTCTGATTCTGAAGGTAGCTGCACCTTGGGTCCAAACTCTTCTCCTTAGACTGCTGCAACCAGGACAGGAATCCATTTCTTCAGCTGCTTCACAGGGTAAATTGCGTTCTTCTTCCTCTTGTCTGGCTGTGCAGTCTTATAGTCAATAGGTCCCACTTGCTCTACCACCTCATAGGGGCCTTGCCATTTACAGTAGAGTGTATCCTTCAACATGGAGAATAAAACTAGGACCCAGTCCCCGGTTTGAAAAGTCTGCTGAACTATCTTTTGCTTATAAATAGAGGCCTGGGGCTCCTGCGCCTTGCCCAGGTACTGTCTCGCTGTTTCTCCAGCTTTCTTTAATTGTTCCTGCATCTGAAGTACATGTCTCTCACATTATGGCCAGGATTGCATTTCTCATCTCTCTGGGCTCTTTTAAATTGATTTAGACTCCCTACTCCCATCCACTCAGATGGACTGTCCCCAGACCTGGGCTTTCCCTGTTGGGGAGGTGGGTGCTCTCGAGAATTATACACGGGTCTTTCAGGGGACTCTCTGGCCTCCAAACCCTCCTCTACAGCTGCCCCCCAGACTCAGTTTATGACAGGCTTTCTCCAACCAGTGCTGTCTGTGGGACTTGGGAATCTTGGGGCTCATCACAAAAAGTCTGGGTCCTTCAAATGGAAGAGTTCCGGAAAATCATCCGTCGTCTCCCCCTCTGGGTTGTTTTTCCTCTGGTTCCAGAGGGCCTTGAAATTTGTGAAATATTGTCCTATAATTATGGGGTATGTTAGCCAAGGTAAGACAATCACTTCAAGGGTCTCCAATCCCATGGGGGTCTTCAAGTCAACTACGCCGTTGGATATTTCTTTTGGTCTCCATGGACACAATCCAAAGTCACAAGCTTTTTATAGTTGATTTGATGTCTTGCCCTGATGTCCTGCCTAATGAGAGCCCTCATTCTTCTTGAGTCCACCAGGGCTTGAAGCCAAGTGCCCTCCAGTTCTACAGGTATCACAAACAATTCTCCCTCCACTGGGGACGCTTCCACAATGCTGCACAGATGGGAGGTCATAAGATTTGTATTCATTGGTTCCCCCATCACCAAGGGGCGCTCCTGGGCATAGTGGCCCCTGTCCCCACGCTTGAAGCAGGCCAGATAGTCGCCATCTGATCCTGGAGGGGGGGGGGGGAAATAAAGACCTTGGCATTGGAGCCCTCAATGGCTCAGGTTTTTCTTGACGGCACTTTTGGGCTATGAATGATTTTGTTTCCTCCACCTTGGGGGCCTTTGCTTTAGGCTGAGCTTCAAAAAAGTCTTCTGCTATTTACAAAGCACTTTCCAAGGTTAATTTTGAGAACTGGTGCACCCATTGTCTCATGGGAGAGGTCAAGCCCTCTATGAACTGCTCCAACAGAACAATGTTGGCCACCTTCACTCCAGTCTTCGCCTCAAGTTTCAGCTATTTCCAAACAGTCTCTTTCAATCGCTAAAAGAATTGTTGGGGGTTTTCTTTTGGTTCCAGAACCCCTTCTCTGAACTGTTGTCAGTGGGCCTCCGGCATACACCCAGCTCACTTCAAGATGGTGGTCTTGACTGCTGCATAGGAGCCCCTCCATCAGGGTTAGCCTCCTGGAAGGTGGCTTGACTGCTTCCTGTCAGCAAGTTCCCCAGCTATGTAGTCCACAATCACCTCCAGCCAACCTGCCAGCTGGACTGTACACTTAAATTTACTAGGAAGTGGTCCAGGTCCTCGACCTCCACCATTTTAGGCAGGGGTGATACTGGGGGGTGGGGCTGCCATCCTTGAAGTGCCTGGGAGACTTGCGCTAGCGAACCCTGCTGCATTTCCATGGATTTCTGTAGTAATTGTTGTTGCTGTGTACCTTGGGCTTGCAAAATGTCCTGTAGCAGTTGCTACTGCTGTTGCTGCTGTCCTTCCAATAGAGCACGTTGTTGCTGCTGCTGTCCCTCCACTAGAGCCTGGAATAATCTCTCCATTTTGGTTTAATTATTCTTTCCAACCCAGCCAGGGTAGGAAAAAGAAACCAAAACTCCTGCCTGTCTGGCTTCTAACTAAACTGAGGTTTCTTCCCTAACTGCAGCAGGGCTAACCCCTTTAGCCATGTACCAAAAAAAATCTTTCCTCTCTTCTTCTTCCCTGTACTGAGGAGAGGTCAGAACCTAGTAGTTTTTCTTCTGTCATGAGTTAAGAAGAAGATCTCACCACTGCCACCATATGTGATAGACAGGGCCGTACCAAGGCGTGATTGTTTCTGATGATCTTAAAGTGGCTAAGCATGTAGAAAAGGTGACCGCGAAAGCCAGAAGGATGCTTGGGTGCATTGGGAGAGAAATGGCCAGCAGAAAAAAGGAGGTGATAGTGCCTCTGTATAAGTCTCTGGGGTGACCTCATTTAGCGTATTGTGTGCAATTTTGGAGACCGCACCTTCAAAAGGATATAAACAGGATGGAGTCGGTACAGAAGGTGGCTACTAAAATGGTTAGTGGTCTTCATTATAAAGCATATGAGGACAGACTTTAAGATCTTAATATATATACTTTAGAGGAAAGGCGGGATAGAGGAGATATGATAGAGATGTTTAAATACCTCTGTGGCTTAAATGCATAGGAGGAGAGCCTCTTTTGATTGAAAATAAACTGCTATGAGGGGACATAGGATGAGGGTGAAAGGGGATAGACACAGGAGTAATATGTGGAAAGATTTCTTTATGGCAAGAGTGGTAGATGTGTGGAGTAATGTCCCAGTGGAGCTGGTAGAATTGAGGACAGTATGGGGGGCATTCTGTCTCATGAATAACAGGGTTGGACATGCAGATTCGATGTCCAACCCAAGCTCAAATCCAGGCCCCGATTCCGCTGCCAGTGCTCCCCGTATGTACACAATGTTTGTGCAGGGAGCACTGGACGTGGGTGGGAGGAGACGGTACTGGGGCAGTGGCCAGGTGCCGGGATGTACAGAGGCTATTCAGGGCAGGCCTTTGTATGCACCCCGCAGTGAGATAGATTCTCGGCTTTTTCTACCCTGATGGTGGAATAAGTGTGGGGATTTGCACTGATTGCAGGCTGTAGGGCCCCCAACCCTATCACACCGCTGCAGTACAATGCCCTCTGCCCTATCCAAGCCATGGGGGCCCCTGCGGGTCAGATAGCAGTGTGCCGGGGCCACACTCTGGGCATTCCTTGTCTTCAGCTGTATGTACCAGTGCCATAGTGACGGGATGCCACTGTACCAGCACACCAGCTGGAGCGTTGTGCGGTGGGCATGGGCGGCCTCTGGGACGTCTCCCTCCAGGTAATCAGGTGCACATTGGGCCATTTAACTGCCCGATTTCACAATTGCAGGTACATATAGCTTCCACAGTTGCAGATTGGGTACAACTTGGCCACGTCCATCTTTTAGGCGTCCTCACGGTCTGGCTGTGCACCTTTTGGAATCGGCCTCCACCTGAATTCAGAAAAGCATGGGAGAAGCACAGATCTCTTAAGGAAAAAAGGGGATTATAGTAGTTGATATGGAAGGGCAGACTAGATAGCCATATGGTCTTTTTCTGCCATCATGTTTCTATGTTTCTAAATAGGGCACAAATTTAGGAGCCTAATTTAGGAGCCTAAGGGGCATGCTTATTAAAGTGTGCTGCTGGCTAGCATGGGGTCAACAAATGTCAAGTGTGTCACAGTAAAATGTACCACATGCTAAAAATGCAGGCCATGCTACAAATCTTATGCTACCCGAGTAGCCCGTGTTGAGGCAGAGAATGTGCAGTTCTTGAGCGGAGCACCCAGCTCGTGGGTAGCGTGGGCATTATCGTTGTGTGTGCTCCCTGTTGATGTGGACCTTTTTCTGGGTGCACTTATCGCCACCTCAATAGGTGGTGTTGACTTCACCCATGCTGGTCGTGCCAAAGATGATGAGCATGGGGTCGGTGCGATACCCATGCTAGAAATAGGGAGACATGTGTGGAATGCCTTTATTGACTAGCATGGGTCGAGTGCCACTCACTAGTGGTGTGCCTTTTAGTAAACATACCCTAAATTTAGGGGCTCTTTTATTTTTTTTTATATCAGGCCCAGAATTCCTAATCCAGTGATTACAAGGAAGGCTGAGCCCCTCCCCGGATGTATTGTCTATGAGGTTCATTGGATTATGCCTTTCTTTCACATTGCATTTTCTGTGAATATATTGTAAACTCTGTGTCAGATTTGTAACACTGTATCTCTTAGTTGTCAAAACTTGCTGACCCTATGCTTGTCTTTCTGCCAAAGGAATGATGGCCCTTGAGCTCCACTTAGTGTTGGCAGAGTGTATATACAACAGAGATAAATTTGTTTTTCCTATTTCTTTTCTACCCATTTCGAGGGTGTTGAAGTTGGTGTGACCTTAGCTTTACCATGAGGCCAATGACCTTTTCTTTGCAGAATACTGTAGAGGTTTGTCATTGCCTCCTGTAGCTCACATCATCCTTTTTCCTGTCTTTTATGTTTCTGTACAGTGCTTTGTACACCTTGTATAAATGTTCAGTAGTAGTAGCGTCGAAGGTGGAGATCACCGCATGTCCCAACCTCATTTCAGGACCTCCTTTAACAGTATCTCCTAGTGCGTAGCTTTAAAGGTTCCTTTACTCTCTGAGATACTACTTGTCCTGACATTCAGTGGTCTACTCCACTCTGCAGCACTGCTCTTCTTAGTCTAGTTCCTTTTTTATGGGGGCAGAAGCCACTTCTGTCCCCATTGGAACAGGAAGTCAGCATCAGGCGTTGGAGGTTTGGAAGCCAAACAGCCCTACAGTGCTAACGTTTTAAGGAGGATTATTTTGTAATTCTACGTCGGTGGGTAAAAGGGTGAGTGCACTCTTTTAAAAACAAAAAAAGGAGGGTTTGCTACAAGAGAGGGAATGTTCCCCCTCAGGGCAAACGATCCGACAAAAAATACCCACAGTTAAAACAGTTGGGCAGGTTGTTAGTATTTAGTTTCTCTCTTAGTTATATGTAGGTATTGAGCGAGATGAAGCACCGTTAGGTTAGTTAAAGTTTTAAGGTAAGCGCCATGAGGCTGTTTGAGGCCATTGCCTCTGCTACAGGTCCCAGAGAGGGGTGGCAGCAATGGCAGTAGACACCCCTCTACCATTGGTGCTCTAGGCGGCTGCCTAATCTGCCTAATGGTTGCAGCAGCCTTGGATATGACAAGATACTTAAAATGCTCACTCTTTCAGCAGTACACCCTTGGTGTCTCTGCAAAAGATAGCTCACAAGTCCTTCCTTATAAGTTTGTAGCAACTCTTAGAACATACCATGGGTCTAATACTACTACTACTACTGAACATTTGTATAGCACTACAAGGCGAACGTAGCGCTGTACAGACAATACTGTCTGTGTCCCTCCTGCAGATGAACAGAAAGAGAAAAAATGGTTCCCTCTCCTTCTGCTGTCTAACTCCAATCCCTCACAACGTTTCACTTCTTCCAGAACACTCTATAGTCTATGCTCACACCAGGAACAATCCATTGTGGTAACCTCCACAAGTCCTTTGTAAAAGGCACAGATTACTCAATGAGGAATCTTGTGAGTCCTTACATTCTCTTGTCATCATGACCTTACTAACATAGTAGATGACAGCAGACAAAGACCACCCACAATGAAGCCAAAGACAAAGCTGGTCCATCCCAAAGAGTGAGAGGTTCTATCTCAATGAGAAAGATTGAAGGCCAAAGATTTTTCAGGTAGTGGGTCAGTCAATATTAATCTGCAAAAATCAGAATGTAATTTGTCTTTGCAAAGGAAAGAAACTAAAAACGAAACAACCCTATATATTCAAGGAATCAATTCAATAACTCACAACTATCCTTCATCACTATCGCACACAATTGGAGGTTGGTCCTATAAATTATATGAGAGTGGAGGACCAGTGTGCTGTTTTAATAAAAAATTGAAAACAGTTTATGAAAAAGTGTTTTGGCAAGAATAAAAGAAAAAAATTGGTTGTATAGAGGTGGATAAAGTGAGGCGATGATTGATAAGGGGGCAACATGCAGACAACTTATTTATTTAGCTAGACTTATATGCTGCTTTTCTACAAGTCAAAGCAGTGCACATTTAGGTACTTTGTGTGCATATATACAGTATTTCCCTTGTCCCCCAAAGGGCTCACAATCTATGTTTTTGTACCTGAGGCAACAGAGGGGTAAATGGTTTGCCCAAGGCCACAAGGAGCACTTGTAGGACTAGAAACTCCAACCCTTCTGGCCCAAAGTTGCTGTCCTCTAGCAGGATTTGAGCCACTGGCTCTCTTGCCCCAGGTAACTTGCCCCAATCACTAGTCCACTCTTCCCAAGCAGACAACAAAGTGAATATCTTTGGTGAGCTCTATGTCCAATTCTGATGGTTCTTTGTACCTCTTTATATTTTTCTATTATTTTTTACAGCATTTATTACCATAAGGTTAGTCCTCCTATGGTGGGTGATAGTAGTGAAGGATAATTGTGAGTTATTGCAAATGAAAGAGGCAACATATAGTTTTATTTCTAACCCAAAGGTATGAGGGAATACAGACAGAATTAATGGTTATTGTTGTTAATGGTAGCAGAAGAAAATAGCATGAGGAATGCAAGGCCTGATCTACTTGCCTTCTAGCTGGACAGAGTTTGGAGACAGTCTATGACATCACAAAGGCTGGATGTAGGAAGTCTTGCTGGAACTGTTAAAATGACACAGGTACACTACCAAAAAACTGCCTCCAGTTTTGCAACTGATTCCTATAGATTTTGGGGTGCTGAATCCAGGAAAAATAGCCAAAATGTTCCATCACGTCACGTTTTCTTGCAAAATTAGATTTCTTACCCATATAAGGAATGTTCACATAATTTCTTTTTAGCCGACTGCAGTTTATTTTCTTGGCCCAAAATAGAGGTTGTAATGGTTAACTAACTAGAAACACTCCCTCATGATATTTTAGAGTGTTTTGTATTCATTTTATACATTAACAGGACAATTGGGAGGCGGGGGGCTAATTCCAGTACTCACGCTGGCGCATGTTCTTTCCTGTTCGCCTCGCCTCGTTCGCTCGCTCAAACACGGTGGTTGCGACATGAACGTTCCTGTCAAATTTCAGTTTCTTGCAAGTTCATTATTACCTTTTGTTTGCTCAGTCGTAATCCAGCTTTATTCCGAAGTGGTTCACTACAGTTGTAGTTTGCAGTGCTGTGTATTTGTGATGGCTCACAGAGCCAGAGGTTGCGTCAACTCTCCGGACAGTTTTTGTTTTATTTGTGGGGAATATACCGTGAAAAAGCGGCAGAGGAACATTTCTGCATTTATTAAAAAAGTATATTTCGCCTATTTTGGTTTGAAGTTAGGCGATCAAGACAAACCGTGGGCTCCTCACAAAGTGTGCAAGACATGTGAGGAAGATCTACGCTTATGGATGAAAGGTAAAAAACAAGCATTTCGTTTCGGAATACCTATAATGTGGCATGAACAAAGAGACCACAGCAGTGACTGCTATTTTTGCTCTTGCATTGTGAAGGGATACAACTTAAAAAATAAGAACGTAATAAGTTACCCCAACCTTCCCTCAGCAATTAGGCCTATGCCTCATAGCAACGAAGTACCTGTGCCTGAACCACCAAAATCTTTGGATCATATTTGTGTGGACGGTTCTGATCATGATGAGACTCATCAGATGGCTTTTCCCGATGAGTCCAGTACTTCCGAGTTTGAAACTGAACCAGATCCGAAACCTGAACTTTTCTCTCAAGCTGAATTGAATGATTTAGTCCGGGATTTAGGACTCCCAAAAGATGCTGCCCAACTGCTAGGTTCTCGGCTTAAACAGAAAAATCTATTGTCACCAGGAACAACTTTTTATTGGTACCGCAACCGCGAGACACAATTTTTGAAGTATTTCAGCAAAGAGGAAGATTTGGTATTTTGCAACGATATATACGGAGTGATGGAAAAGTTTAAACTCAAGTATGATCCTGCTGAATGGCGGCTGTTCATTGATTCGTCAAAAGACAGCATAAAAGGTGTTCTTCTTCATAATGGCAACACATTCGCTTCAGTTCCTATTGCTCACTCTGTTATTCTCCAAGAAAAATACGAGAATTTGGCCCTGATTCTTCAGAAGATTTGTTATGATGAGCATAAGTGGATGATTTGTGGAGACTTTAAAATTCTATCCATGCTATTAGGGCAGCAATCCGGTTTCACCAAATATCCCTGCTTCCTTTGCTTGTGGGATAGCCGGGCCCGCGACCTACACTGGGGGAAAAAAGACTGGCCAATTCGGGAGTATTTGAGACCCGGTGAGAAAAATGTTCATGAGAGCTTGGTACCTCGTGATAAAATTCTATTACCACCTCTCCACATTAAGTTGGGTCTCATTAAGCAATTCATCAAGTCCCTTCCAAAAGATGGTGAGTGCTTTCGGTACCTTTGCTCAAAGTTCCCCCGACTTTCTGAAGCAAAGCTAAAGGAAGGAGTGTTTGTTGGCCCTGATATAAGGAAACTCATTTCAGATGGAGCATTCGCTGAAACGATGTCTGAGAAGGAAAAAGAAGCCTGGGATTCCTTCAAGGATGTTGTTCTCAAATTCTTGGGGAACAGGTGGGATGAGAACTATAAGGATATTGTTGCCAGGATGCTCAATGCCTTCAAAGAACAAGGCTGTAACATGAGCCTGAAAGTCCATTTCTTGCACTCCCATGTGAACTACTTTCCCGAAAACTTGGGGGCGTACAGTGAAGAACAAGGTGAAAGGTTTCACCAGGACATCAAGGACACAGAGAGAAGGTACCAAGGAAGATGGAACACCACTATGATGGCTGATTTCTGCTGGTTGCTGCTGCGGGAAACCCCAGATGAAAAATACGCCAAGCAGCGCACCAAGAGAAGCATTCGGGGGAAGAAGAAACGGGCCCACCAGGAGATTGATTGACCCAAGAATGACTTTAAAATCTAAACTGTGTTGACAAATATCGTGTTTTTACTAAACTTTGAAATAAAAATTTGCTAGTTATTACCACAGTGTCGGATCTCATTTATTAGAATTTTATTTTCACACCATCGGGTGTTTGTCTTCATGTATTGCAATGGTGCGGTTTGCGTTTTCTATTCTTACATACATACCTGTACAACATTTTTTGCACATTTCTTTGCTTTGCTTTGTGTCTAACCTCGCTCTTATATGCTCAATGTTTGTGCACATGTATGTGGCTGTTTTAAGTGCAGACAATTTTGCTACCATCACAGTGTGTTTTGTTGACATTACTCTATTCTTATGTGCTGCTTGTTACAATTTTCTTTATTCTTATTTGAATAACTACTAAACAATTAGTATAAAGAATTCATCCAAGAAACTTTTATCTCAATCGCACTCAATCTGAAACGTTCACCTCAAACTGCTAACCCAATGTAGCAAAAAATCTGTATGTGATGGAGCAAATTGGTTACCAGATTTGGATTCAGCGCACCAAAAAACGTAAAAATCAATCGAAACATTAGAGGCAGTTTAAAAAAATTTTTTTTTAGTGTAGTGTAATTATTCACCAGCATATAGAAAAAATATCACAATCAAATCCATCAGACTAAAAAAGAGAACCCTAACACTTTGTTGTGGAGACATTCAAAGAGGCACATAGGAGACACCCCCAGGACCAGCCAAAGAGCAACACTAAGTGGGAGCATAGCAGATAAAAGGGTCCAACCCAGGAGCTGAAAATCTACAGGAACAAACACAGAGATCCAGCACAGAAATTAATGAAATAAAATGCAATATTTAATAAAATCCAACCAAGAAAGTAAGATCTTAAGAACTACCATGTATTTGTTTGCTTTTTAAGAAGTGATACCTGGGCTTTGGCACTAGACTACAGAAGAGTTACTAAGATATAGACACATCAGAAGCACTCAAGGCAACCTTGACTACTCATTTCTGCTTATGATCTTAAAAAAAAATTCTATCTTTGGCTATTCAGAATATTTAGGGCATATTTAATTCCTTCTTTGCACAACAGCTGCTTCTATGTGTGTCTTGAGGTTTCCTAAAATAAGAGTTCTTCTAGTCCTCTTTTTTCTAATCACTGCAGAGCCTCATGACATTTATTTTTGCAGATCAGGAAAAGAAAACACAAATGTATTTAGCAACCTATGCCCTGCAAAAGAGGAAGTCTTAACCAGAAATGGCAAATTGTCATTAAGCAATCGTGTCACAGATGAAACCTAGGAAAAGGAATGTCACTCACAAAGGGGTTGATTGAGTGTCCTGAGGCACTTATATCGTTGTCATCACATCCTCCCTCACCTCTGCTTACACCATTCTGGACTCCCCCAGCCTCTGAGTGTACCACAGAGGGACACATGTGCCTTTGCCTTACTGTGCATGCCCTTAACTCCATGTTATCCGACTCTTAATGATGCATAGTCTAAACCGTAGTTCCAAATGAGAATATTTGCAAGTTGCCATACTTTTACTTAACCCTTTCATGACTGTTGTTGCCATATGGCAACCTTCAAATTTTCCCCCAAATATTTCACCGGATTCTATATTTCCAAGAAATCCACATACTGTGTGCAAAATGTGATGTGTATCTGTGCTTGACATCTGAAAAAACCTGTTATTTAAACTATCACACCCAGCAGTAAATGAAACTGATGCCAAGACTGTTTTTAATTTTCAGTCATTCAGGACCGTAGTTGCCATATGGCAACAGTAAATATTGTTTCTTAGAAATAAAAGTTTTTCAAAAAAACTTTATATTCTGCATCATTTAGCTCAAATCTTAATAAAAAAAAACAGAAAAAACCTTCAGTTACAAAACAATTATGTGGACGCGAAAGGGTTAAGGCAGCATAAGAATTCTCCAGAAATGGGGAACAGCGTGAGCGAGCAGAGAAATGCTGCATGGAGTAGCGCTTGCTGGAGCAGGCACAGGCTGGACTGCCCCGATGTCTGTTCTATGTATCCAAGAGACTTACCTGTTCCATGTAACAATTGTTTTGTTCAACGTAAACTGCTTTGACCCAGTGAAAAGCGGTATATAAGCCTAGTTAAATAAATAAAAATAAATAGATGTCATCACTGCGACCTGGTAAAGATCACGCCATCTACAGTGCAAGCCATCAGCACGCCCAGAGTTGCAGAGTGGCAGAGATCTCTCTCTGACTGTGCTGTTATGTGATGCCACCCAAAGGTAAGGGGAAACATAATGTTAAATGTAAGACCTTGACTCCTTCTAGACCGATTAAGTCTGGACCTACGGATAAGCATGTCATAGTACAGCAAGTTCCATCTCAATTAGGCGCTGTGCCTATGGCTTCCTCTCCTGAGGGGGCTTCTCTGAGCTCTTTGCATGCACACCACCCCCTCCACCAGGTCTACAGCTATTGGAAGCTTCTCCTATCCTGACTGAATCAAAACTTGAGGACATTGTTTCTCTTCTCATAGCGGGTGCTATGGCCTGGCATACAATTGCGGTAACTCCTCTTTGTGAGCCTGATAAAGTAGTGATGTGGAGAGAGAACAGTCGTGGCAGCTGATCTGGTCCTGTGGGCGTTCAGCACACTTTGGTGACATCAGACAAGCCCTTTAGAATTGCGGGCATTCGGCGGGGTGCTGGTGAGAGAGAACAATCGTGGCAGCTCATCTGGTCCTGCAGGCACTTCGGTGCATTTTGGTGATGTTAGATAGGCACTATAAAACCACAGGTCTTCCACGGGATGCAGCCGGGGGCACATCCTGTGGGCGCATGCCTGAAGGAGCAGGCCCAAATGGGCAGGTCTTGCTCCTTTGGTGCCCCTTCGGTGCACTTCAGAGCAAGTTTAGGAGATTCTTTTAAAGGCAATGGGGAAGCAAAAAAAAGAAGATTTTTCTATCTGTATCATCTGTAAAGTCCTTCAAGATAGAGGGATCCTTGAATAAAGCATAGTTACTCACCTGTAACAGGTGATCTCCGGGAACAGCAGGAATTTGGTCTTCACATATCGGTATCGTCGGTACCGACGGAGCCTGCACGGGAACGCTCCCCAGCGTCCAATAGGAAAGCTTTTGGGAGCATCCCACAGCGTGCTGCCTTCCCGCCTTTCCCAACTGTCCCTCTCCAGTTGAGTTTATAGCTGAGACAAAAGAGAGAGAGGGAAATAGAGAAAGAGAGAGATCCAACTTCTAGGGGAGGTGGGTGGGTTGTGAAGACTAAATTCCTGCTGTTCCTGGAGATCACCTGTTACAGGTGAGTAACTATGCTATCTGCAGGAACAAGCAGGAATGTAGTCTTCACATATGGGGACTCCCTAGCTGCAGATGCCAGGGAGATGACCCCAGAAGTTGTGTGCCCTTGTGAAAGGGCTTCACTTCCCCCCATGGATCTCTGGCATCCTACCAGGGATGGTGGGTAGGAGTTGATTAAGTATGGAACAGGTGTTGAAGAACAGCCTGACCAAACAAGGCATCCCGGCGGGAGTCCTTGTCTAAGCAGTAATGGGCTGTGAAGGTATGTACCGAAGCCTAAGTAGCTGCTCGACAGATGTCGTCGATAGACACAGAGTGAAGATAAGCCATTGAGGCTGCCATGGCTCTCACACTGTGAACTGTGACATGGCCTTCAAGAGGAAGGTTCTTACTCTCATAGGCAAAAGATATACACTGTGCAATCCAGCTGGACAGTGTCCTTTTAGACACTGGAAGTCCCAAATGAATAGGTTCAAAAGCAACAAAGAGTTGAGCGAATTTTCTATGTTGCTCTGTCCTTTGCAAGTAAAAGGCCAAAGCTCTTTTACAGTCCAAGGTTGTAGTAGTAGTAGTAGTAAATGACGGCAGATAAAGACCAGCATGGTCCATCTAGTCTGCCCATTAGATAGTTAAGCATATTTTGATTTTATCCTGTTGCTGTAAAGGGATCCACTGGGTCTGTCCCATGCCATTTTGAATTCTGTCAAGGTTCCTTTCTGCATTTGAGGCGTGAGGCCTTGGAAAGAATACAGGAAGGTAAACTGCTTGGTTTAAATGAAAAGGCAAAACCACCTTTGGCATAAAGTGTGGATGAGTCCTAAGGACTACCTTATCATGGTGGAACCTTGTATAAGGAGGATCAGCCACCAATGCTTGCAATTCACTGATGCGACTTGCTGATGTGATTGCAATGGGGAAGGTAACTTTCCAGGAAAGGAATTTCAAAGGGGTAGTGGCTAATGGTTCAAAGGGCGGTTTCATGAGCTGCCCAAGTACCAAATTCAAGTCCCATGCCACCGGTGGTGGCTTAATGGGAGGCTTTGTTAAAAGAAGGCCTCTCATAAATCTCGCTATGAG
Source organism: Ichthyophis bannanicus (assembly GCA_033557465.1). Taxonomy (NCBI): domain Eukaryota; kingdom Metazoa; phylum Chordata; class Amphibia; order Gymnophiona; family Ichthyophiidae; genus Ichthyophis; species Ichthyophis bannanicus. The sequence continues at coordinate 870,798,517 of CM066036.1, forward strand.
AGGATAAAAAGAAATAGGTTGTCCATTTAGAGGCTTGAAGGAAGCTGCAATAGCACTCAAATGGACTCTCACTGAATTGGTATTAAGCCCTGGATTTGATAAATGAAGGAGATGGGCTGCCCTCATATGGAGGCGAGCATAAGGAACCACATGTACGGTGGATGCCATGTGGCCTAGCAACTGTAACATTTCCTGAGCAGTGAGGTGAGGTTTTAGCACTGCTTGGGAAGCTAAGTGCACAATGCGAAGGCAGCGGGGCTGTGGAAGGTAGGCCCTTGTCTGTCTGGTATCCAGAAGAGCTCCTATAAACTCTAGGGATTGAGTGGGAGCAAGGTTGGACTTTGGGAAGTTTATGACAAGTCCCAAATACTGAAGGGTGCGCATTGTGCGAGCCAGAGCAACCCTGGCCTCTGGCTCTGAAGGGGCTCGAATGAGCCAGACGTCTAAGTAAGGGAAGACGAATATTCCCAGGGTGCGGAGAAATGCTGCTACCACAGCCATGCATTTTGTGAACATCCTTGGTGCAGAGACCAGGCCAAAGGGAAGAACCCTGTATTGGTAGTGCTTCCCTTGAAACAGAAAGCGAAGGAACTTTCGGTGAGTTGGATGGATGAGAACATGAGTGTATGCATCCTTGAGATCTAGAGAACAAAGCCAATCCTGACTCTGAAGGTATCGCAGCAGAGTTCCTAGAGAAATCATTTTGAACTTCTCTTTGAACAGGAATTTATTCAATTCTCTGAGGTCTAAAATGGGTCTGTGACCTCCTGTTTTCTTTGGAATAAGGAAATAGGGGGAGTAAAAACCTTTACCCCGTTGGGGAATGGGTACCTCTTCTATTGCCCCTTGAGCAAGGAGCACAGTGACCTCTTGAGCTAACCGGTCATTGAGAGAGGTCTGAGAATTGAACTGTCTTAACATTATAGGAGGGGGCATGCTGAGGAAATGAAGCTTGTACCCCTCTCTTACAATAGACAGAGTCCAATTTTCTGCTGTTATCTGACCCCATCTGGGGGCAAAATGACATAACCTTCTGGGATGGTGGAGGGTTCTGAGCCGTTCAGGGCCAGGAAGGCAAAGTTCTCTAGATAGGTGTCAAAGCCCCTGTGGAGGCTGAGTCTGCTGAGCCGGTTGAGGCTTAGCTGCTTTTGGCTTCCTTTGTCTAGGTTGTTGTTGCTGTCCCTTTTGGACAGACTGACCTAAACGATGTCCCTGCTGGGTATAGGAGGGAAAAAACTTTTTCTTCTTGCTGAAGAATGGTTTCTTAGAGGATCTTTTCCTCGCAGGATCAGCTGTAGGTTTAGACAATCTATCCAAAGTGATATTGTCAGCATCTCTCTCATTAGCTTTTTCCTGCCAATTCTTGCCAAAGAGAATCTCTGCTGTGCAAGGTATATTCCCCAGTTTGTCCTGTACCCAGATTTCCAAGTCAGATGCCTGGAGCCAGGCAATTCTACGTGCACCTATGGCAATAGCAGAGGTTCTGCTTATGCATTCAAAGCGGTCAAAGGCTGCACGATTCACAAACTTGGAAACATCCTGAGCATGTTTAACAAGAGCAAGGTAATCTTGCCTTTTATCATCAGGCAGGAGAGGGCTCATAAGCTCTGAGTCTCTTGTGATTTCCTTAAGGAACATCCCCATGTACAAGATATAGGAACTGATCCTAGCAGAAAGCATAGAAGCCTGGACGTTTCGATGTCCAAAGGCGTCAAGAGTCCTACACTCATGTCCTGGAGGATTAGATGTATGCCGTTTTGCACTCTTCATCCATCTCATGGCTGATTCCACCACCATGGAATGGTGTGGTAATTGAGTTTTCTGCAACCCAGGACAAGGAGGAACTCGATACATGGTGTCAAGTCTATGAGAATGAGGAGATGTGGTTAGGGGTGTTTCCCACATTCTTAACATAAGATCATGCAAGATCTCATGAATAGGCAGGGTAGCTGCCTCCTTGGGAGCTTTAGGGTATTGTAGGATTTCTAATTCCTTTGCCCTAGGCTCTTTTTCAGGAGACACTGTGATGGCAAGACCTTGGGCCACATCTTGGATAAAATCCTGAAAGGACATATCCTCTGGTGGAGACATCCTACGCTGAGGAGAAGAGGAATCCTTGGGAAGAAGTACTCTGGTATAGGAGTAGACCAGTACCGACTTGTTGATGCCGGATAGAGACTCATGACTGGGTCTCAGTAGAATACCTGCCGATGTCGATGCAGTCGATGCCGGTACCGGTGTCAGTGCTGGTACCGGTTGAATTATCTGAAGTGGTTTCAGGGGCATCGAGGCCATAAGAAGAACCGCCAGACTGCGTTCAATAGCCAAGAATCTCTGGTCTATCGATGCTGTCGATGCTTGGGTGTCGGTACAGGTTAAAGCGGACAGAACTCCAGAGCATGACACCAGTAGTTCTGCCGAGGTTGAAACCTCGAGAACATCTTGGAGCCCCGTTAGTGCTTTGGAAGCCGAAGCCTTCCGCTGGGGCAATTTTGATGGTGAAAGTCCCTCAAGGGCAATGCCAGAGGCATCTAGATGTTTAGAAGGACATCTACCCTTTGAGGACCAGCTAGATTTATGTTTAGTTACCTGAGATCCATGGGAGGAAGATGAAGCCTTGGAAGACGTCGATGCCATGGAAGCTGCATTGGAGGGAAAAAGGGTGCTAAGTTTAGCAGCTCGGTTTTGCCGGCCCCTTTTGGACATCATTCCACAGGCAGCACACTCTGAAATAGAGTGGTCAGGACCTAAACATTTGAGGCACCACTCATGGATGTCAGTGACGGAGATGGTACCGCCACACTTAGAACACTTTTTAAAACCCGAAGCGGGTTTTTCCATCTTGAGGGAAAAAGTTGGGCCTAGTGCCCAAAATGGCACGTGGCACCTGAGGAGAAAATTACTGGAAAAGACTCCAGAAAGAAAGTTTTTTTAAAAATTAAGAAAAAAAGAAAGAAGAACTGGCGGTACTGGTGTAGTGTCAAGGGAAGGCAGACGCGACCACAAAAAAGAAGAATAAGAAGGGATTTTTTTCTGCGGTGACAGGATGTGCGACCTGTCGGCTCCACGGAAAATGAAGAACTGGAGAGGGACAGTTGGGAAAGGTGGGAAGGCAGCACGCAGGCGCTGTGGGATGCTCCCAAAAGCTTTCCTATTGGACACTGGGGAGCGTTCCTGTGCAGGCTCCGTCGGTACCGGCGATACCCATATGTGAAGACTACATTCCTGCTTGTTCCTGGAGATATATCTTATCATGAGAACTATGGATGAAGCTCATTCTCTCTCATCTGCTTCAGTGAGTTCAGACTCTCCTATCTTGTCTCCAGTTGGAAGAGAAGCTCTACTCCTCCCGCCTGCTGATGTGTGTTTTTAGGGCCAGAGGTTTCTCCTGACATGGAGTCCTCTGCTACCCCGATATCAGACCCTGTTGGCCATCGGCCCCTATGCAGTCTGAATTCCTGGGGGCTTCAGTGCCTAAGGAGATTCAGATCCCGTCCTTTTTTGGACAAAGGTCTCTTAAAAGATTCTTCTACAAAAGAAGTTTTCCTTAAGGATATTTGGACAGCTGTAACTCATACCAAAGCTGTTTTAAAAGGAACATTGAGGCAATTAGAGGAATTTACCAAGGATTCTGTGGCAAAATTTACAGATTCTGATACTAAGTTGGAAAAGATGGTGACGTGTCTGGGTAAGCTCGCCATTCTGATTAATATAGTTTAAACAGTTTCCTCTGCTTCTATCAAAGATAGTTTATACTGTCATCATCAATTTGAGCTGTTTGAGAATTTGTCTTATTCAAGGAATAGAAGATCTTTGAATTTTCCCAGTAATCATTACACAGGTACACTACCAAAAAACTGCCTCCAGTTTTGCAACTGATTCCTATAGATTTTGGGGTGCTGAATCCAGGAAAAATAGCCAAAATGTTCCATCACGTCACGTTTTCTTGCAAAATTAGATTTCTTACCCATATAAGGAATGTTCACATAATTTCTTTTTAGCCAACTGCAGTTTATTTTCTTGGCCCAAAATAGAGGTTGTAATGGTTAACTAACTAGAAACACTCCCTCATATTTTAGAGTGTTTTGTATTCATTTTATACATTAACAGGACAATTGGGAGGCGGGGGGCTAAATCCAGTACTCGCGCTGGCGCATGTTCTTTCCTGTTTGCCTCGCCTTGTTCGCTCGCTCAAACACGGTGGTTGCGACATGAACGTTCCTGTCAAATTTCAGTTTCTTGCAAGTTCATTATTACCTTTTGTTTGCTCAGTCGTAATCCAGCTTTATTCCGAAGCGGTTCACTACAGTTGTAGTTTGCAGTGCTGTGTATTTGTGATGGCTCACAGAGCCAGAGGTTGCGTCAACTCTCCGGACAGTTTTTGTTTTATTTGTGGGGAATATACCGTGAAAAAGCGGCAGAGGAACATTTCTGCATTTATTAAAAAAGTATATTTCGCCTATTTCGGTTTGAAGTTAGGCGATCAAGACAAACCGTGGGCTCCTCACAAAATGTGCAAGACATGTGAGGAAGATCTACGCTTATGGATGAAAGGTAAAAAACAAGCATTTCGTTTCGGAATACCTATGATGTGGCGTGAACAAAGAGACCACAGCAGTGACTGCTATTTTTGCTCTTGCATTGTGAAGGGATACAACTTAAAAAATAAGAACGTAATAAGTTACCCCAACCTTCCCTCAGCAATTAGGCCTATGCCTCATAGCAACGAAGTACCTGTGCCTGAACCACCAAAATCTTTGGATCATATTTGTGTGGACGGTTCTGATCATGATGAGACTCATCAGATGGCTTTTCCCGATGAGTCCAGTACTTCCAAGTTTGAAACTGAACCAGATCCGAAACCTGAACTTTTCTCTCAAGCTGAATTGAATGATTTAGTCCGGGATTTAGGACTCCCAAAAGATGCTGCCCAACTGCTAGGTTCTCGGCTTAAACAGAAAAATCTATTGTCACCAGGAACAACTTTTTATTGGTACCGCAACCGCGAGACACAATTTTTGAAGTATTTCAGCAAAGAGGAAGATTTGGTATTTTGCAACGATATATACGGAGTGATGGAAAAGTTTAAACTCAAGTATGATCCTGCTGAATGGCGGCTGTTCATTGATTCGTCAAAAGACAGCATAAAAGGTGTTCTTCTTCATAATGGCAACACATTCGCTTCAGTTCCTATTGCTCACTCTGTTATTCTCCAAGAAAAATACGAGAATTTGGCCCTGATTCTTCAGAAGATTCGTTATGATGAGCATAAGTGGATGATTTGTGGAGACTTTAAAATTCTATCCATGCTATTAGGGCAGCAATCCGGTTTCACCAAATATCCCTGCTTCCTTTGCTTGTGGGATAGCTGGGCCCGCGACCTACACTGGGGGAAAAAAGACTGGCCAATTCGGGAGTATTTGAGACCCGGTGAGAAAAATGTTCTTCATGAGAGCTTGGTACCTCGTGATAAAATTCTATTACCACCTCTCCACATTAAGTTGGGTCTCATTAAACAATTCATCAAGTCCCTTCCAAAAGATGGTGAGTGCTTTCGGTACCTTTGCTCAAAGTTCCCCCGACTTTCTGAAGCAAAGCTAAAGGAAGGAGTGTTTGTTGGCCCTGATATAAGGAAACTCATTTCAGATGGAGCATTCGCTGAAACGATGTCTGAGAAGGAAAAAGAAGCCTGGGATTCCTTCAAGGATGTTGTTCTCAAATTCTTGGGGAACAGGCGGGATGAGAACTATAAGGATATTGTTGCCAGGATGCTCAATGCCTTCAAAGAACAAGGCTGTAACATGAGCCTGAAAGTCCATTTCTTGCATTCCCATGTGAACTACTTTCCCCGAAAACTTGGGGGCGTACAGTGAAGAACAAGGTGAAAGGTTTCACCAGGACATCAAGGACGCAGAGAGAAGGTACCAAGGAAGATGGGACACCACTATGATAGCTGATTTCTGCTGGTTGCTGCTGCAGGAAACCCCAGATGAAAAATACGCCAAGCAGCGCACCAAGAGAAGCATTCGGGGGAAGAAGAAACGGGCCAACCAGGATATTGATTGACCCAAGAATGACTTTAAAATCTAAACTGTGTTGACAAATATCGTGTTTTTAGTAAACTTTGAAATAAAAATTTGCTAGTTATTACCACAGTGTCGGATCTCATTTATTAGAATTTTATTTTCACACCATCGGGTGTTTGTCTTCATGTATTGCAATGGTGCGGTTTGCGTTTTCTATTCTTACATACATACCTGTACAACATTTTTTGCACATTTCTTTGCTTTGCTTTGTGTCTAGCCTCGCTCTTATATGCTCAATGTTTGTGCACATGTATGTGGCTGTTTTAAGTGCAGACAATTTTGCTGCCATCACAGTGTGCTTTGTTGACATTACTCTATTCTTATGTGCCGCCTTGTTACAATTTTCTTTATTCTTATTTGAATAACTACTAAACAATTAGTATAAAGAATTCATCCAAGAAACTTTTATCTCGATCGCACTCAATCTGAAACATTCACCTCAAACTGCTAACCCAATGTAGCAAAAAATCTGTACGTGATGGAGCAAATTGGTTACCAGATTTGGATTCAGCGCACCAAAAAACGTAAAAATCAATCGAAACATTAGAGGCAGTTTAAAAAATTTTTTTTTTAGTGTACCTGTGTTATTTGTCCCCTTTAATTTTATTTCATAAATATTTGAAAGAAGTGTTATTTGCGAATCCTGAAGATTTAAATATAGCTAACATCTATTATTTGCCTAGGGGTAAAAGGCTTGATAAGGAATCTAAGGGTGAGCTTCACCAGATAGTTTTACCTGATAGCTTAGACTTATTGGAGTTTTTGGAGTGTTTTTCTGATAATATTGCATCAAGAGCTACCTTATTGATCATGTTTCTTTCAGAGATGGATAAGCAGTCTGTATTAAAGTCATATTTTCCTAAAAAATATTCTTTATTTTGCGGCCAGAAAACTTTCCCCCGATGTTTCCCAGCTTTTTTGAAGTTAAAATCTCATACATTGGTTCTGGGAGCCACGTTCTTCGGGAGATTCCCAATCAAGTGCTTGGGTGTACACCAGGGGAAACTCCTTTCTTAAAACCATAATCCTTGATTTAAACAAGTGGGATATATATTACAGGGTTAGTTTATTCATTTAGGTTCAACCTGCTACTTATTTTAAGAGATGTTTTTTTCTTTGTATAAGTCCTTTTCTTCCCAGTGATGTGGACTTGATGCTTATTTTGTTTTATGGTTTGACTTCTTTATGTAGGAGTGTTCTTGCTTTGTTTCCTTGCATTCTGTAACCGTGTTTTGATTTGTTACATAGTAAAATTGCTATCCTGATATTGACTCTAAAACTGCTGCTTGCTGTAAGATGGAATTTTTAAAGTCTCAGGTTTCCTCTGCGCAAGGGGTCACATATTAAAGACTCTTTGAATCTGCATTTTAAGACTGAAACAAAAATTTGTGTTTTCTTTATTTTCCTTCTATCTCATTGCTTTCTCTAGAAATTCTTCTACGGAAGTATTTTAAAGAGGTTCTTTGTCTTGCAGATGTAGATGCTAAACAGATATCTAAATGTTATTACTTGTCTGCATTGTCCAAAGTGGTTGACTCTACAGAAGAGGGACTAGATATCCTTTCACCCTTCTGCAAAATTCAAACTGACTGTGTTTCTTGAAGATTCAACCGATAATATTACCTCTTGTACAACTTTGATTGTTTCTTTTGTTTCAGAAAATGATAAGAAAGCCTTTTTTTAAAAAAGGGATATGATGTTTTGTAGAGCAGAAGTTTTGATTTTTCCAGATATTTCTCAGCCTACACATCAGAGGAGGAGACTGTTTTTGTCCCTCAGGACCAGGGTGATCACTTTTGCGGCTACTTTTTTTCCCCCCCCCTTAACTTACAGGAATACAGTATGTTTTATGTTTTTTCAGATTCTTCTCGGCTTAAGAAATTTTTATTAGATCAACAGGTATTGAAGTCTATGAGACTATTTCCTTAGTTTGTTGTAAACAGATTTTTTGGTGTGTTTAGGTGGCTTTAAGGTTATTTATCTGCTGTTTTTGTGAGGTCTTGTGATCTCTTATTTTTCATTTTTTTTCTTTTTACCTTACTTCACGGATATTCCCTGTAACGTGGGTTAGTTTTTGCATCATAGATATTTTAAGTTATTGGATATTTATTGTTTTTTCCTTTGTTGTTGCTATATCATAAGAACATAAGATGTGCCATTCTGGGTCAGACCAAGGTCAATCAAGCCCAGTATCCTGTTTCCAACAGTGGCCAATTCAGGTCACAAGTACCTGACAGTTTCCCCAGAAGACACATGTTCCAGAATGCTTGTATTGGGGCGTGTTATGCATCTTTTTCCTTTCTTTTTCCTCTCTGGAATAAGTATTTAAAAATTGGAATAAATAAAAAAGAATAATAAAAAAAAAGAATTCTCCAGGTATAATGTAATACCTGAATTTTTGAGACAGCAAATGCTTTTCATGTATGGTGTGAGTTCCAAACATGAGAAGATATAGAAAATACAGAAGAAGGTATCAGAAAGTCTTCTCTAGTACAGTCTATGCATGACAGAAGAAAAATACATTACAGGAAGGACTGGTCCTAGAGTTGGTCCAAAGTGTTGGAGCCCTAGGACTAGTTAGTCTCATAGTGGAAGAGATGGAAGTTGAATCACTCACAGAACTGAAAGACTAAGGGGTATGTTTACAAAGCAGCGGTAGTGGCCTCCGTGCGATATCGGAATTCAATGGGCCTGCGACTCCGATATTGCATGGAAGCTGCTTTGTAAACATATCCCTAAGTGAGTGGAAAACTCCTGTGGTAATTTGGGAGGTTGCTTGGAGACGGCACACTACAATACCTAGCAGCACACCTAATTCCATATACTCCTTGTAGAGCTCTGCACGCACAAAAACCTCCTAGTAACTCCCACTAAATACCATGCACATTTAGAATCCAGCTGAACGGCAGCCTTTTTTTTGCCTGGCCTCTCAGGTGTCGTATGCTCTCACTTTCTACCTAAGAGAAGAAACCTCTCTCAGGAAATGTATAAAAGCCCTAAAGACTTACTATTTCCAACTGATATTTGATTTGGAGCAGTTCATGGAGCTAGGATCATGAGGTAGATGAAGCCCTTTTCTATTTCCCTTCTTCCCCTTCATCCTCACCCCCATTACTCCCATATAACCCCTAGTCCCCAAGATCTAAACTCCTGAAACTTGGTATCCTCCCTACCTTGCTCCTATTTTATTTTCTACTGTATTTAATAACTAGGGGCTTGCTTGCTAAGCAGAGTGGAGGAGTAGCCTAGTGGTTAGAACACTGGCTTGGTAACCAAGTAACCAGGGTTCAATTCCCACTAGCACTCCTTGTGGCCTTGGGCAAGTCACTTAACCCTCCATTGCCTCAGAAGGAAGATCTGGCAATCTACTTCCTGTGGCACTACCAAGAAATCCTAGGAGCTTCTGGGTCACCAAGAGTCAGGACTGACTCAAAGGCACACAATGCATTTTGTTTACTAAGCAGTAGTAGTGGCTTCCGACCAATATCGGAGCTGCGTCTACCGCTGCTTAGCAAACAAGCCACCTAGTTTACATATCTAACTTTCTGTTTTCTTTTTCTTAATATTGTACTCCAATTTCATAGTTTTAATTATTGTAAACCATTTTGATAGTTTCAAAAAGGCAATATATCAACAGTGATTATAAACCATAAACTAAAGTTGGAAAATGTACTGGACTCTTCTAAATCAGGCTCATGGCGATATGGACTAGTGCATAGATTCCCTTAAGCAAGAAGTTAAGACCGGCTTCCCCTTATGACTGATTCCTTCTGGAGACTATTGAGGAGTTCGCCCGCTGGCTGTATCTTCACTACTAAGGGCCCATGGACGTGGAGCTTTCAAGACAAGTCAAGACCACTAATAGTATCTGAAATGATTCTGTATGATCGGTTCCTACTGCATTAGGAATATACATTGGTAGGACTAGAAACAGCGATCACCTTGTGCAGTAAAGGAAAACTGGTTTCACAGCAGAAGAATTGAGTCAACGCGGAGAGAAACAACAGCTAAAACATTTTAAAGAAGCAGATCAGGAAACATAGCAAAATAATTGGCTAAAGCACCAGTAGAGCAACAATAGGAAATAAAGAGACTTACTTCAGCAATTACTGTACATGTGTCCCTTAAGCAGAGGTGAGCGGAAGATGAGAGATGGATATCTGCAGCACAGGACAGTGGGCCACAGACAAGATCACTCATATCCAGTATAGAAAAGAATGCAAAAGAGACAAATGTAGCAGAGAGTTGAAAACCATTAGATACCATGCCACCGTGTGTGATGTGCTGATGCCAGAAGGCCTCTATACAAATGACCACAGTAAAGTAACACGGCAACTAAAAACTGTGCAAATACTATTTAAGTTCTGTGTCAGGCCTGCCAGTATTGTTCAGGGTCTCACTCAGTCCCAGGAATGAGTCTTCTCCCTCTCTTTAATCTAGATTTCTTAAGTCCTGATGTATGTTCTCCAGTGGGGGTAAAGGATGGGGGGAGGGAAGAGTGTTAACCTTCATGGCTTGGGCATAGAATGTGTAATTCGTATCTGTGACAGTCTGAGTCCCGAGAGGTCTTTCTGCACGATTTCACTGTGTATCGCTGGGCATGAATTCTCCTGGTTGATTTCAGTGGAGCAAGCAGAAACATTCAGGGCTGGCACTATCATGAGAGAAACTGGACAGTTGCCTAGAGCACCAATAATCTGAGGGCTCCCATTGCTGGCACAGCAAACCCTCTCCAGGACATGTAGGAGCAGCAATACTTTTAAAATGGCACCGCAGTGCTGGAGTTACCTTCACCTCCAGTGCTGCAGTGCTGTTTGTCATTCTGCCCCCCTCCGATTCTATATCCTGTTTGCATGGGGTCAGAAGTGGTGCTGCCTCTTCAAAAGGATTCCAGGCATGGAAGGGGAATTCCTTTTTTGTGCAATAGCCTCACTGCTCTGGCCACTAGGCTACTCCTTCATGAACAATACCAACAAAAATGAACTCCTAATAGCTCTCACACCTCATCAAACTACATCAAAATAAGAGCTAAGGTGAACTTATTGCCATAAACCCAGGGATTTCCAATTGAAAAAGAGAAAGTAACTTGTCTTCTCAATAAGGAGGTTAGTGTTTATCTATCTAACCCACATATCTGTGTTGACTCTCTGAGGTATTGGGACTGGCTTCAGTAATGGGGTAAGGGGCTGCACTTGCAAGACTATTTCACACAGCAGACACCCATCTTATTAAAGCCCCAAATCTCGGTCATAGGCCTTAAAATTGTATGTCCGGGCTTGAGGAGATAGACAGGGGGACTTATTACACCTTGGAGATGGAATAAGTCCCTCCTTCAGCAGCCATTGCAGCAAGACCCCCCCCCCCCCAAACAGGTGAGCAGGGCAGAAGCATCCCTGCTGCCTGATCCAGGCCTAGGCAGGACACTCCAGATATCAGGCGGTGGGGAACAGCTGTTTTGGATCTGTGCGGGGCAGTGGGGCTCCTGGATGGGGTCTCAGTGCCATGGCAATGGGACACCATGGCATCGAGGCCCCATGCAGGAGCATTGGGGCAGTTAGATGGGGTGGGAGCTATATGTCCTGCACAACAAAACTGAGGCACATCCAAGCCCTTTGCCCCGATTCTGCTCCCACAGGAACGTCTAGATTCCGCAGAGCAGAAATGGTTGCAAATCCGGTCCATCCAGATTTTGGATGTCCAGACGGGCTGGATGTGCCCCGATCAGAATGGGCCTCCAAATGTCAGTACAATGCTTTAATAAGCTGTTTATGCAATTGTCATAAGTCTTCGAATTTAGTTGGTTTCCTTTGTTGGCATAATCCAACAAGAGTTTTATGATCAAACCAGTAGAACTTGCTGGAAATCCCCACAGCACAGGCCTTGTGGAAAGTGCAATTGTAAGCGTACGGCTGGGCCTCTGAAATTGTCAATGAGGATTATCTTTTGAGAATTCCTGTGCTGACAGACAAAGCTGTAGGTGTGTAACAGTTGGGGTAACAAATAGGGATCCTGAGAGTACCCGAGGCAAAGCTATATTCTATAGCACCTATTCTTTGGTTACTGTTCTTTATCTGTACTTTCTTTACGTTCCTTGCGTTGCAGACTCCACTGATCTGAGGCCTTGGCATTCCCATAATAACACTTGCTCCTTTCACATGTAGAAAAGATCTACCTCCTTAATCCATATGCATCACATTCCCAGTGCCGTACACCTCCATCAGCTATATCTACCTCTTTAATCTGTATGCATCACATTCCAGGTGCTGTGCACCTCCAGCAGCTATATCTACCTCCTTAATCCCTATGTATCACATTCCCATTGCTGTACACCTCCAGCAGCTATAGCTACCTCCTTAATCCCTAGGCATCACATTTTATTTAGCTGTATTTATTTATATCCTGCTTTTCACCAGGTCAAAGCAGTCAATTGGGAGATACATTTAACATGAGGGGATATGACACACATACGCTAATACTTACAGGGAACATGGGCAATGGAGGGTTAAGTGGCTTGCCCAAGACCACCTATAGGACCACAAGACCACCTATAGGACTAGAAATCCCAGTCCCTCTGGCCTGAGATTGCTGTCCCCAGGTGGGACTTGAACCCCCGACCCCCCAGCCCTGGGGCCCGAAGTACCTTGTCCTAACCACTAGGCCACTCCTCCCTCATTCCCAGTGATCTACACCTCCAGCAGCTGTATCTACCTCCTTAATCCCTATGCATCACATTCCCATTGCTGTAAACCTCCAGCAGCTATATCTACCTCCTTAAACCCTATGCATTACATTCCCAGTGCTGTGCACCTCTAGAAGCTATATGTACTTCCTTAATCCCTAAGCATCACATTCCCGGTGCTGTACACCTCCAGAAGATATATCAACCTCCTTAATCCCTATGCATCACATTCCCATTGCTGTAAACCTCCAGCAGCTATATCTACCTCCTTAATCCCTATGCATCACATTCACGGTGCTCTACACTTCCAGCAGCTATATCAACCTCCTTAATCCCTATGCATCACATTCCCATTGCTGTAAACCTCCAGCAGCTATATCTACCTCCTTAATCCCTATGCATTACATTCACAGTGCTCTACACCTCCAGCAGCTATATCAACCTCCTTAATCTCTATGCATCACATTCCCGGTGCTGTAAACCTCCAGCAGCTATATCTACCTCCTTAATCCCTATGCATCACATTCCCAGTGCTGTGCACCTCCAGAAGCTATAGCTACCTCCTTAATCCCTATGCATCACATTCCCGTTGCTGTACACTTCCAGCAGCTATAGCTACCTCCTTAATCCCTATGCATCAAATTCCCAGTGCTCTAAAACCTCCAGCTGCTATATCTACCTCCTTAATCCCTATGCATCACATTCCCAGTGCTGTGCACCTCCAGCAGCTATATCTACCTCCTTAATCCCTATGCATCACAATCGCACTGCTGTACACCTCCAGCAGCTATATCTACCTCCTTAAACCCTATGCATCACATTCCCAGTGCTGTGCACCTCGAGAAGCTATATGTACTTCCTTAATCCCTATGCATCACATTCCCGGTGCTGTACACCTCCAGAAGCTATATCTACCTCCTTAATCCCTATGCATCACATTCCCAGTGCTGTGCACCTCCAGCAGCTATATCTACCTCCTTAATCCCTATGCATCACATTCCCAGTGCTTTGCACCTCCAGCAGCTATATCTGCCTCCTTAATCCCTATGCATCACATTCCCAGTGCTCTACACCTCCAGCAGCTATATCTACCTCCTTAATCCCTATGCATTACATTCCCATTGCTGTAAACCTCCAGCAGCTATATATACCTCCTTAATCCCTATGCATCACATTCCCGGTGCTGTAAACCTCCAGCAGCTATATCTACCTCCTTAATCCCTATGCATCACATTCCCGGTGCTGTAAACCTCCAGCAGCTATATCTACCTCCTTAATCCCTATGCATCACATTCCCAGTGCTCTACACCTCCAGCAGCTAAATCTACCTCCTTAATCCCTATGCATCACATTCACGGTGCTGTAAACCTCCAGCAGCTATATCTAGCTCCTTAATCCCTATGCATCACATTCCCAGTGCTCTACACCTTGTGATAAGGAAGCTTATCATAGCTCAGGTAGGAGCTATAGAAAAGATGATGTGACTCTGAACAAGCAACCTGTCAGTTCTGGTAGAAGTAAGAAAACAGAGTTTTCACATAAAAGACTACCAGTCCCAGAATGCACCAGGTTTCCAGCAGCCATGAGAGGGGCTGAAGTGAGAAAACGTGTGTGCAGTCAAGAGAGCTATGAGGTAATCCCTAAGCACTCATCTCAAAGGGCAGGACCTGATTCAACACAGCTGTGCTGTGTTAGGGAGGAGCACACATTAGGACAGAATAAGAATAGAGCTTATTCTACAGGCTTTAGCTTCAGGAACAGCTTCAGGAAAAGATTCGGCTACAAGCACCAACATCATCTCGAGAAGCAGAAGCCAAGCCAAGCGGATAGAGAGAGAAGGAAACTCTCTGGAAGGAAGAGAAGAAAGGCCATTGGAAGGTCTGGGAGAATCCAAGGCAGTGCCTATACTGGGAGGTATTCCAAATGCCAGCAGAGTCCATTGGACTGGAGTCAGCCAGAGGAATGGAATGGCAAAGATAGGAATCACCAGTGGCTACCTGGAAGAGAGAAGGCTGCACGTGGAAAGGACTTTCAGACCTATGCCAGAAGGTATGTGAGGAAAGATCCAGTGTCCAGGGATCAAGATTGGAAGGCTGGACATCAGAACTGGATTACATACTGGCCAGGCTATACAGAGAGGAATTATGATAGCAGGAGAGGCTCAGGTATGAACACTGATCCAGACCCTATCTATAATAGTGAATGGCAGCAAGGGAATAAGCATTCTCATGATAGTGCCTTAATGAAAGACTTGTCTGTGCCAATGTATGATAGTGACCCTATGCTGATTGATGAAGGTGAAATTACAGCAGATGAGACTATTAATTACATGGACTGTTCTCTATCTAAATGCTATTCCTAGCTTTCTGTGAGCAAACACATCAGCCATCACAAAGAAACCTAACTTTGTTCTTATTTCCACTGCAAAACAGCTCTTAAAGCAGGATTTGGGTTCACACAGTAGCAGCCAGCCAGCTAAAGGGTTTCAGCTGGTCAAATTGATAGTAATTAAAGCTGCACCTGATTGTGTGTGTGAGCAAGAGAGAATCACTGCAGGATCTGTGTGGAAATTAAGCAGAAGTTAACCTAACCAGCAAAGTTTATTTATTTCTTTGTGCCTTTTTATTTGGTAATTATTTGCTAAGAAAACATTAGCTAATTGCCTGACAAGCTGAAGGTTGTTTTCTGATTTGCTTTGTGACTTTATGTTATCCATTTAAACACTGCAAGCAAGTAACCTCATTTATATTGCTATCAAGCATATTTGTGCTGGGTGAATTAAACCCCATCAATAAAAGAAGTATTTTATTGGCCTTACCACTGGTTTCACAACTCAATTATTGTCTTCAGCTGTGTTTGGGAGTGAATGAACTACATTACCCACAATACCTTGCAAGAATCATATGAATATATGCATCGTCAAGATTGTGTAAGTTCTCACCCTAGGCAGCCGTCTGACAAATGGCGTAGTTTTTCGGATTGCTTTTGCACCAAGAGGATTTATTTGCTGTGGATTACAAATAAAATTCAAGTTTGAAGCTGAAAGAAGATTTTTTTCCCTCATCTGCACTTTGGAGGAGAAGTGGTTGTTCCAGGAAGCTGTCCCAGATGAAAAGACCCTGTGCAAAGCTGGATTCATCACTGAGAAAAGGTAATATGTACCTGGGCATGTCTAGTGGTGGATGTGTGTAAGCACAGGGGGTAATTGAAAAAAAAAAAAAAGTTGAAAAAAACACACCTGGTTGGAAGGTGCTGCACTTTGGTTTTTTTTTTTCTTTATTTCTTGCAGGGGTCAAGATGGATCCGAAGGAGATGGCTGAATGGATGGCAGCCCAATTTAGCAAGCAGCAGGAGCTAGCACAGCAGGCCCAGGACACTGCTATGAAGGCCTTAATGGAACAGCAGAAACCAGTGCTTGATCTGGTGCAAGCTCTAGTTCAGCTGCAGAGCCAAAGTGGAACAGATGCAAGACCAGCAGTTAGTACTGGTACACCACATGTGGACAGTGTGGGACTCAATCAAGGGATTGGGGCATTTAATTTTGGGAAATTAACTCCAGATGATAATGTTGATGATTTTCTAGAGTCTTTTGAAAGAGTGGCACAGGCTTTAGCATGGCCAGAGACCCAGTGGGCAGTAAGGCTGGCAGCCTCATTAACTGGAGAGGCACTTGCAGCTTACAGAGCAATGCCAGCAGCCCAGGCCTTGAATTATAAGGATGTAAAGGCAGCTATTAGAGATCGCCTAGGGTTGTCTATTTCAGAGTATAGGCGAATGTTTAGAGCTGTTACATTGAAAGTGGATGAGACACCCAGGGCTCTGAGTCAGAGAATCAGAAGTTTAGCTGTAAAATGGTTGGAGCCTGAGCAAAAGACAGTAGAAATGTTATTAGATATTATAATGCTGGAACAATTTATGCTTGGGGTACCTAAAGATTTGAATGTTTTTCTTATACAGCAAAATTGCCAAAATCTTGGAGAGGCAACCATGCTAGCAGAGAGATTCTTGGAAGCCACGCAGGCTTGCCATAGAATGGGTGGCCCTCTAAAGATGGATGTTGAGGCTAGATGTGCTGTATCAGAAAAAGGAATAATTAAGAATGTTTCTAAAAATGAATGTACTGTATCAAACCAGATGACACAGTGGAATAGAAAGAAATGTTTCAAGTGTGGAAAATTGGGACATTTAGAGAAGAGATGCCAGACATACACTAGTTTAATGGGTCTGGATTTAAAACAGCCCAAGGAAGGATTTCTTTTGATGGTTGATGTGCAGGGAATTACCACAAATGCATTATTAGACTCTGGGGCAGACCAGAGTATGATGTCAAAAAGGCTTTGGAAGAGGATAGAGGCCCAAGAAAGATTTGTGCCTAGAACCCCTGAAAGCCAAGTTCACATCAGATGCATTCATGGTGCTGCAACATCATATCCCACCTATAGGCTAAAGGTTAAGTGCCTGGGGGAACAAGAGGAAGTCCTATTAGCAGTGGTGCCTAGGCTACCCTTTGATTTGGTTCTAGGGAAGGACTGGCCAAGATTTAAGCAAGAACTAGTGAAAGGGCTAGGAAAGAAGGAGGGAGAAGGTTTAATAATGGAAATAGCTCCCGGGCCTTTCTTTGGAAGTCCTCAGTCCCTAGCTAAAAAGATGGTTAAGCTTCCAGAAGGCCAAACTATGGGTAATAAGAGGGGCCTTGTATCCACCCGCTCGCAGGCTAAGGTAGAGAGCCAGCAGAAGGAGGAGGGGGAGCAGGCAGAGTTATTAGGAGACTTACCCTCTCATGATGATTTAATAACCCCATCATCTGGTAAAGTAAGAAAGTTGAAAGCACAAAAGAGGCGTGAGAGACTTTGTAGAGCACAGGGTAGGGCTGAGATGTTAGCTGGTCAAAGTTTACCCTGGGTGCCAGCTGAGTTGGTGGCAAAGTTTCCTAACTTTCCACAAGAGCAGCGAGCTGATCAAGCTCTCACCCGAGCTTTTAAGTATGCTCAGGAGGTCAGGGAAGAATTGCCCAGATTCAGACTAGATAATGACATATTATATAGAGAGAGTCAGGACCCTAGAAATGGTGCCATACGTAAACAATTGGTGGTACCCACAACTTTCAAAGGGCTAGTACTTAGACTAGCACATGATCATCCAGTGGGAGGTCATAAAGGTATGCAAGGAACGCTGGATCAAATTCTTGTGCGTTTTTACTGGCCAGGTATCTTCAAAGAAACTGCCCAGTTTTGTGCTGCATGTCCAGCGTGTCAGCGAGTTACAGCGGCACACCCACCGGTGGTGCCATTGATCCCCATGCCAAATCATCACAGACCCAATTGGTCGCATTGCCATGGATATTGTAGGCCCATTAGTCAAAACGCCCCGAGGTTTCCAATACATCCTAGTTATGGTAGATCAGGCAACAAGGTTTCCCTGGGCCATACCATTGAGGAATGTTTCTGCAAAAACAATAGCTTTAGAGCTAGTAAAATTGTTTTGTGAAGTGGGATTCCCAAGAGAGGTGTTGACTGACCGAGGGTCAAATTTTGTATCCAAATATTTGGCCCAGGTCTGGGATGCCTTTGGCATTCGTCACGTGAAAACCTCAGCCTACCATCCACAATCAAATGGTTTGGTGGAGAGATTCAACAAAACTCTCAAACAAATGTTGAGAAGGGGGTTAGCAGGAGAGGTAAAAGAATGGGATATGTTATTACCCTTTGCCTTATATGCCTGCAGGGAAAGAATTCAAGTGTCCCTAGGTGTAACTCCATATGAGTTGATGTATGGTAGGGCTCCCCGGGGTTATTGGATATTTTGAGGGAACAATGGATTGATCCTGAACCAGGAAGTCAGGAGGTGCCACTGTTTCTACGTGACTTGAGAGCACGTTTGAAAAGGACGTCGCAGGTTGCTGAGAGGAACCTGCAGGACAGTCAAGTTCGCCAGAAAGGGTGGTATGATAGAAAGGCCAAAAGCTGCCAATTAAGCATTGGTGAAAAGGGGGGGGGCGGAGCCTGATGTCCAGCGGGTAGGACGCTTTGCGTTGAAGCTCCCGAGAGGCCTACTCAGAATCCTGACTTAATACCTATATAAATTTACTATTTCGCTCCGAGCTGACCGGGGCACCTCGGGGGGGATGGCGGCCCACAAACCAGCGCGCTTGGACTTCGGGTCTCCTTCTTCTTCTCACAGAAAACGCTCCAAAACGGAGGTGTCCTCCCCGCAGAAGATGGTTCCATTTCGTGAAAACCCCGCAATGCACCTGGAGATTTTGGAGGAAATACGTGGCGTGAAGGAATTGGTGCAGTCTAATGGAGAAGCGCTTCGAGCCATGCGAGAAGACTTTGGAGTGCTCCAAGACCGACTTGAAGGTCTTTCATTACGGCAGGACAATATGGCGGGGGTCCTCGACTCGCACGAGGTGCGCTTGGGCAAACTGGACGAGGCTGAGCGCCAGATACAGAATCTTCAAAAGGAGTTGGAAGATAGCAATAATCGCGCCCGTCGCAACAATGTGAGGCTCCTCGGAATGCCGGAGGGGGTGGAAGCAGGAGATATAAGAGAATTCTTGCTCAAAACTCTTCCCTCCTTGCTGAAGATCACTTTTCACAGAGAACTGGAAATCGATCGAGCACACCGTGTTCCTGCCCGCATGGCGCTCAACCGCACGACCCCCCGGCCTATTATCTTTAGCTTGCTACGATATCAACAAGTGGAACAAATTTTACATGCTGCCCGAGCGAATCATCATTTGGAATATGAAGGTCGTAAGGTCTCCTTCTTTCCTGATTTGGCAAAGCCTACCGTTGACCGTCGGAAGAAACTCCTTGCTCTTCGCCCTCGACTTCAACAGCTACAGGCTCGTTTTGGCCTGTTGTATCCAGCGAAGCTCCGAGTGACTCTCCACAACCAGACCAGGACGTTCGAGGATCCTGATCTATTATCAACATTTTTGGACTCCAAAGAAGCAGAACAGATGCGCTAATCCCAAATCTTGGACTCTTATCTGCCGGCTCTGTCCGCCATTTTGAAGGGCCCGATGCGGCGGTCATAGCCCAGCACAGAAATAGCCTGGACTTTCTTTCTTTCTCTGTATGACTTTTGTCTTTGGTCTCCTATCCCTTCATGATGTGTGCCTCGGTCGGATTCGGAGCACGCACAGTCCTACAGGTTATATGTTTTTTCAATTTCGGCCTTCTCTGGGGTTTCTCCCCGCAGACACATGGTCGCCAGTAATTTTGGGGTTTTGCTTCTCCTCTACCGTACTGCGGTTTTCTTTGTTAATGTGGGGCGCTTCATTGTATTATATTAGCTTATTTTTCCTATGTCATGTGTACAGCCAGATACAGTCAGTTTGAGGGACACAGTGAAATTATGTGTGCTATCATGCTCAGAATTTTAACTTTTCTGAATGGCCTCATGTAAAATCTTATTATTCATCGTACAAGGCATTGCTGGTCCACTCAGCAGAAAGAAAATCCTTAGCTATCTTAGCCACGAGCACGTTGATTAGGTGTTTCTTTAGGAAACGCATTACACTCTGCTGAAACACTGAAACTCAATGCTAGGCCTCACATGGTAGCTGCCTATTCTCCCACCGTTTCCAAATGGTACGGGATAGTCATTCTGGTTAAGAAGTCTTTGCACGCTACTGTACCTGATAGTAGCGCTGACATGGAGGGTAGATGGGCCCGTGTACACCTTGAGGTTGGAGATAGTGAATTCACGTGTATTTGCACTATGTCCAGAATGTGGACAACCCTGCTCACTATGCAAGTCTTGCGCAGTTGGCCTCGGCCTCCGCCAATGCTCCATTAATACTTGGTGGCGATTTTACTCAAGTGTTCCCTCAATCTTTTCTTTTCAAACAAGGTGCTTGTTGGTTGGAGGCTCCAGTACCGAGCAGACCTGTGTGGCTAGATATAGTAGCGGGCCTTTGCTCACCGATTCCTCTTACCTTACTCCCTGGTATGACTCTCCCATTAGACTCCCACTATCCACCAATGTTTTTCGACACTTTAGGTGCCTTTAATACTCCTATGCAACCTTTCGACTCCCGACTCTGGTCAGTGTAACTTCAGCATTGCATTCGGAGCGCTAGAGTACTCCCGCCATCGGCACTCTCTGCATAAGGTTGATTGGAAACTTCCGGTCTCTCGGTAGTTTACCGGGTGTAGCATCCAATTTTACTAAACCTTATGTAATGCTATCACTAGAGACACCTCTATAGCGCAGAAAGTATGGGAGAGAGAATTGCATGTGACTTTAACCTCGGAGCAATGGAGCCTTATCTGGAGCAGAGGGACACGGGTTTCCGACCCGCCTCACTCACTCAGACCCTCTTCTTTCTAGCCCACCGGTGTTTTTACACTCCTCACAGTTTAGACAAATGGAACACTACTCAGGGTAATGGTTGCTGGACACGTCCTGTGGCCATTGGTTTATTACTTCATTTCATGTTATGCATGAATATCCCGCACTACAGTATAACTGGCGTCGGGTCTGGGGTCGTATTTAGTCTATATTGCACTCTCAGGAGTCCCTTTCTTGGAAGATAGTGGGACTTCGCCCAGTTGCGGGGATCCCCCCTCTCCCAAGAAATGGCTTATCTCCTTTTGAACTTTATGCTTGGCATTGCTGTTTCCCTCATTAAGTAATACTGGGAAATTAGTTCCCATCTGAGCCTCAATGAATGGTGGAATCATGCCTGTCTCTACAGTAAATATGAACAAATACTTCGTCTGTGCGCTTCCTCCGTTCAGACTCCTTCTTATTGGTCTTACTGGAAGATGTTCAATGAATATGTACATTTTGCTAAATGCTCTCATCTGACTGTCTAACTTTGTATATATCTCTGTCTCATGATCATGCTGTATTGTGGATACTTTTTTGATCGTTTGATGTATAATCACTGTTAATTGGAAGCGCTCACATGCTGATACAAACGGGTAGAGAAGAAGCACCGGGGTGGGGGGTAATGGGTTTACTTTTCCTTATTGTATACTTGTTTTGTCTCTTTTGGTGTGTTGTTTCTTTTGTTTGTTGCAAAATGAAAATAAAAGTTTCAAAAAAAAAAAAAAAGCATTGGTGAAAAGGTTTTAGTTCAAGTAGCAGGAACTGCTCCAAAATTTGAGGTACAGTGGAAAGGACCATGGAAGGTTGTTAAACAAGTGAGCCCAGTGTCTTATATGGTAGAAAATACAAGAGGGCGTAGGCAGACCTACCATATTAATGTACTTAAGTCTTGGAAGGAGAGGCCTGTAAATAATGACCTTGAACCCAGTCAGGAAGTAAGTGAGCTTCAAGAAGATAACACTCTCGTAGGTATTACGGACTGTAGAAAAGCAGTTTTACCAGTAAAACCAGTCCGTAATAACTTAAGCAGGGGGGTATGTGATAAGGAAGCTTATCATAGCTCAGGTAGGAGCTATAGAAAAGATGATGTGACTCTGAACAAGCAACCTGTCAGTTCTGGTAGAAGTAAGAAAACAGAGTTTTCACATAAAAGACTACCAGTCCCAGAATGCACCAGGTTTTCAGCAGCCATGAGAGGGGCTGAAGTGAGAAAACGTGTGTGCAATCAAGAAAGCTATGAGGTAATCCCTAAGCACTCATCTCAAAGGGCAGGACCTGATTCAACACAGCTGTGCTGTGTTAGGGAGGAGCACACATTAGGACAGAATAAGAATAGAGCTTATTCTACAGGCTTTAGCTTCAGGAACAGCTTCAGGAAAAGATACGGCTACAAGCACCAACATCATCTCGAGAAGCAGAAGCCAAGCCAAGCGGATAGAGAGAGAAGGAAACTCTCTGGAAGGAAGAGAAGAAAGGCCATTGGAAGGTCTGGGAGAATCCAAGGCAGTGCCTATACTGGGAGGTATTCCAAATGCCAGCAGAGTCCATTGGACTGGAGTCAGCCAGAGGAATGGAATGGCAAAGATAGGAATCACCAGTGGCTACCTGGAAGAGAGAAGGCTGCACGTGGAAAGGACTTTCAGACCTATGCCAGAAGGTATGTGAGGAAAGATCCAGTGTCCAGGGATCAAGATTGGAAGGCTGGACATCAGAACTGGATTACATACTGGGCAGGCTATACAGAGAGGAATTATGATAGCAGGAGAGGCTCAGGTATGAACACTGATCCAGACCCTATCTATAATAGTGAATGGCAGCAAGGGAATAAGCATTCTCATGATAGTGCCTTAATGAAAGACTTGTCTGTGCCAATGTATGATAGTGACCCTATGCTGATTGATGAAGGTGAAATTACAGCAGATGAGACTATTAATTACATGGACTGTTCTCTATCTAAATGCTATTCCTAGCTTTCTGTGAGCAAACACATCAGCCATCACAAAGAAACCTAACTTTGTTCTTATTTCCACTGCAAAACAGCTCTTAAAGCAGGATTTGGGTTCACACAGTAGCAGCCAGCCAGCTAAAGGGTTTCAGCTGGTCAAATTGATAGTAATTAAAGCTGCACCTGATTGTGTGTGTGAGCAAAAGAGAATCACTGCAGGATCTGTGTGGAAATTAAGCAGAAGTTAACCTAACCAGCAAAGTTTATTTATTTCTTTGTGCCTTTTTATTTGATAATTATTTGCTAAGAAAACATTAGCTAATTGCCTGACAAGCTGAAGGTTGTTTTCTGATTTGCTTTGTGACTTTATGTTATCCATTTAAACACTGCAAGCAAGTAATCTCATTTATATTGCTATCAAGCATATTTGTGCTGGGTGAATTAAACCCCATCAATAAAAGAAGTATTTTATTGGCCTTACCACTGGTTTCACAACTCAATTATTGTCTTCAGCTGTGTTTGGGAGTGAATGAACTACATTACCCACAATACCTTGCAAGAATCATATGAATATATGCATCGTCAAGATTGTGTAAGTTCTCACCCTAGGCAGCCGTCTGACAACCTCCAGCAGCTATATCTACCTCCTTAAACCCTATTCATCACATTCCCGTTGCTGTGCACCTCCAGCAGCTATATCTACCTCCTTAATCCCTATGCATTACATTCCCAGTGCTGTGCACATCCAGCAGCTATATCTACCTCCTTAATCCCTATGCATCACATTCCCAGTACTGTGCACCTCCAGCAGCTATATCTACCTCCTTAATCCCTATGCATTACATTCTCGTTGTTGTGCACCTCCTGCAGCTATATCTACCTCCTTAATCCCTAGGCATCACATTCCCAGTGCTGTGCACCTCCAGCAGCTATAGCTACCTCCTTAATCCCTATGCATCATATTTCCGGTGCTCTACACTTCCAGCAGCTATAGCTACCTCCTTAATCCCTATGCATCACATTCCCAGTGCTCTAAAACCTCCAGCTGCTATATCTACCTCCTTAATCCCTATGCATCACATTCCCAGTGCTGTCCACCTCCAGCAGCTATATCTATCTCCTTAATCCCTATGCATCACATTCCCAGTGCTGTGCACCTCCAGCAGCTATAGCTACCTCCTTAATCCCTATGCATCACATTCCCAGTGATCTACACCTCCAGCAGCTATATCTACCTCCTTAATACCTATGCATCACATTCCCATTGCTGTAAACCTCCAACAGCTATATCTACCTCCTTAATCCCTATGCATCACATTCGCACTGCTGTACACCTCCAGCAGCTATATCTACCTCCTTAAAGCCTATGCATCACATTCCCAGTGCTGTGCACCTCCAGAAGCAATATGTACTTCCTTAATCCCTATGCATCACATTCCCGGTGTTGTACACCTCCAGAAGCTATATCTACCTCCTTAATCCCTATGCATCACATTCCCAGTGCTGTGCACCTCCAGCAGCTATATCTACCTCCTTAATCCCTATGCATCACATTACCAGTGCTTTGCACCTCCAGCAGCTATATCTACCTCCTTAATTCCTATGCATCACATTCCCAGTGCTCTACACCTCCAGCTTCTATATCTACCTCCTTAATCCCTATGCATTACATTCCCAGTGCTCTACACCTCCAGCAGCTATATCTACCTCCTTAATCCCTATGCATCACATTCCCAGCGATCTACACCTCCAGCAGCTATATCTACCTCCTTAATCCCTATGCATCACATTCCCAGAGCTGTAAACCTCCAGCAGCTATATCTACCTCCTTAATCCCTATGCATCACATTCCCAGTGCTCTACACCTCCAGCAGCTAAATCTACCTCCTTAATCCCTATGCATCACATTCACGGTGCTCTAAACCTCCAGCAGCTATATCTACCTCCTTAATCCCTATGCATGACATTCCCAGTGCTCTACACCTCCAGCAGCTATATCTACCTCCTTAAACCCTATTCATCACATTCCCTTTGCTGTGCACCTCCAGCAGCTATATCTACCTCCTTAATCCCTATGCATTACATTCCCAGTGCTGTGCACCTCCAGCAGCTATATCTACCTCCTTAATCCCTATGCATCACATTCCCAGTGCTGTGCACCTCCAGCAGCTATATCTACCTCCTTAATCCCTATGCATTACATTCCCAGTGCTGTGCACATCCAGCAGCTATATCTACCTCCTTAATCCCTATGCATCACATTCCCAGTGCTGTCCACCTCCAGCAGCTATATCTATCTCCTTAATCCCTATGCATCACATTCCCAGTGCTGTGCACCTCCAGCAGCTATAGCTACCTCCTTAATCCCTATGCATCACATTCCCAGTGATCTACACCTCCAGCAGCTATATCTACCTCCTTAATACCTATGCATCACATTCCCATTGCTGTAAACCTCCAACAGCTATATCTACCTCCTTAATCCCTATGCATCATATTCGCACTGCTGTACACCTCCAGCAGCTATATCTACCTCCTTAAAGCCTATGCATCACATTCCCAGTGCTGTGCACCTCCAGAAGCAATATGTACTTCCTTAATCCCTATGCATCACATTCCCGGTGTTGTACACCTCCAGAAGCTATATCTACCTCCTTAATCCCTATGCATCACATTCCCAGTGCTGTGCACCTCCAGCAGCTATATCTACCTCCTTAATCCCCATGCATCACATTACCAGTGCTTTGCACCTCCAGCAGCTATATCTACCTCCTTAATTCCTATGCATCACATTCCCAGTGCTCTACACCTCCAGCTTCTATATCTACCTCCTTAATCCCTATGCATTACATTCCCAGTGCTCTACACCTCCAGCAGCTATATCTACCTCCTTAATCCCTATGCATCACATTCCCAGCGATCTACACCTCCAGCAGCTATATCTACCTCCTTAATCCCTATGCATCACATTCCCAGTGCTGTAAACCTCCAGCAGCTATATCTACCTCCTTAATCCCTATGCATCACATTCCCAGTGCTCTACACCTCCAGCAGCTAAATCTACCTCCTTAATCCCTATGCATCACATTCACGGTGCTCTAAACCTCCAGCAGCTATATCTACCTCCTTAATCCCTATGCATGACATTCCCAGTGCTCTACACCTCCAGCAGCTATATCTACCTCCTTAAACCCTATTCATCACATTCCCGTTGCTGTGCACCTCCAGCAGCTATATCTACCTCCTTAATCCCTATGCATTACATTCCCAGTGCTGTGCACCTCCAGCAGCTATATCTACCTCCTTAATCCCTATGCATCACATTCCCAGTGCTGTGCACCTCCAGCAGCTATATCTACCTCCTTAATCCCTATGCATTACATTCCCTGTGCTGTTCACATCCAGCAGCTATATCTACCTCCTTAATCCCTATGCATCACATTCCCAGTTCTGTGCACCTCCAGCAGCTATATCTACCTCCTTAATCCCTATGCATCACATTCCCAGTACTGTGCACCTCCAGCAGCTATATCTACCTCCTTAATCCCTATGCATTACATTCTCATTGTTGTGCACCTCCTGCAGCTATATCTACCTCCTTAATCCCTAGGCATCACATTCCCAGTGCTGTGCACCTCCAGCAGCTATAGCTACCTCCTTAATCCCTATGCATCATATTTCCGGTGCTCTACACTTCCAGCAGCTATAGCTACCTCCTTAATCCCTATGCATAACATTCCCAGTGCTCTAAAACTTCCAGCTGCTATATCTACCTCCTTAATCCCTATGCATCACATTCCCAGTGCTGTCCACCTCCAACAGCTATATCTATCTCCTTAATCCCTATGCATCACATTCCCAGTGCTGTGCACCTCCAGCAGCTATAGCTACCTCCTTAATCCCTATGCATCACATTCCCGGTGCTCTACACTTCCAGCAGCTATAGCTACCTCCTTAATCCCTATGCATCACATTCCAAGTGCTCTAAAACCTCCAGCTGCTATATCTACCTCCTTAATCCCTATGCATCACATTCCCAGTGCTGTGCACCTCCAGCAGCTATATCTACCTCCATAATCACTATGCATCACATTCCCAGTGATCTAACCTCCAGCAGCTATATCTACCTCCTTAATACCTATGCATCACATTCCCATTGCTGTAAACCTCCAACAGCTATATCTACCTCCTTAATCGCTATGCATCACATTCGCACTGCTGTACACCTCCAGCAGCTATATCTACCTCCTTAAAGCCTATGCATCACATTCCCAGTGCTGTGCACCTCCAGAAGCAATATGTACTTCCTTAATCCCTATGCATCACATTCCCGGTGTTGTACACCTCCAGAAGCTATATCTACCTCCTTAATCCCTATGCATCACATTACCAGTGCTTTGCACCTCCAGCAGCTATATCTACCTCCTTAATTCCTATGCATCACATTCCCAGTGCTCTACACCTCCAGCTTCTATATCTACCTCCTTAATCCCTATGCATTACATTCCCAGTGCTCTACACCTCCAGCAGCTATATCTACCTCCTTAATCCCTATGCATCACATTCCCAGCGATCTACACCTCCAGCAGCTATATCTACCTCCTTAATCCCTATGCATCACATTCCCAGTGCTGTAAACCTCCAGCAGCTATATCTACCTCCTTAATCCCTATGCATCACATTCCTAGTGCTCTACACCTCCAGCAGCTAAATCTACCTCCTTAATCCCTATGCATCACATTCACGGTGCTCTAAACCTCCAGCAGCTATATCTACCTCCTTAATCCCTATGCATCACATTCCCAGTGCTCTACACCTCCAGCAGCTATATCTACCTCCTTAAACCCTATTCATCACATTCCCGTTGCTGTGCACCTCCAGCAGCTATATCTACCTCCTTAATCCCTATGCATTACATTCCCAGTGCTGTGCACCTCCAGCAGCTATATCTACCTCCTTAATCCCTATGCATCACATTCCCAGTGCTGTGCACCTCCAAGAGCTATATCTACCTCCTTAATCCCTATGCATTACATTCCCAGTGCTGTGCACATCCAGCAGCTATATCTACCGCCTTAATCCCTATGCATCACATTCCCAGTACTGTGCACCTCCAGCAGCTATATCTACCTCCTTAATCCCTATGCATCACATTCCCAGTACTGTGCACCTCCAGCAGCTATATCTACCTCCTTAATCCCTATGCATCACATTCCCATTGCTGTAAACCTCCAGCAGCTATATCTACCTCCTTAATCCCTATGCATCACATTCCCGGTGCTGTGCACCTCCAGCAGCTATATCTACCTCCTTAATCCCTATGCATCATTCCCGGTGCTGTAAACGTCCAGCAGCTATATCTACCTCCTTAATCCCTATGCATCACATTCCCAGTGCTCTACACCTCCAGCAGCTAAAGCTACCTCCTTAATCCCTATGCATCACATTCCCGTTGCTGTGCACCTCCAGCAGCTATATCTACCTCCTTAATCCCTATGCATCACATTCCCAGTGCTCTACACCTCCAGCTGCTATATCTACCTCCTTAATCCCTATGCATCACATTCCCAGTGCTCTACACTTCCAGCAGCTATATCTACCTCCTTAATCCCTATGCATCACATTCCCAGTGCTCTACACTTCCAGCAGCTATATCTACCTCCTTAATCCCTATGCATCACATTCCCAGTGCTCTACACCTCCAGCAGCTATATCTACCTCCTTAATCCCTATGCATTACATTCCCATTGCTGTGCACCTCCTGCAGCTATATCTACCTCCTTAATCCCTATGCATCACATTCGCAGTGCTGTGCACCTCCAGCAGCTATATCTACCTCCTTAATCCCTATGCATTACATTCCCAGTGCTATGGACCTCCAGCAGCTATATCTACCTCCTTAATCCCTATGCATCACATTCCCAATGCTGTGCACCTTCAGCAACTATATCTACCTCGTTAATCCCTTTGCATCACATTCCCAGTGCTCTACACCTCCAGCAGCTATATCTACCTCCTTAATCCCTATGCATCACATTCCCAGTGCTCTACACTTCCAACAGCTATATCTACCTCCTTAATCCCTATGCATCACATTCCCAGTGCTCTACACTTCCAGCAGCTATATCTACCTCCTTAATCCCTATGCATCACATTCCCAGTGCTGTGCACCTCCAGCAGCTATATCTACCTCCTTAATCCCTATGCATCACATTCCCAGTGCTCTACACCTCCAGCTGCTATATCTACCTCCTTAATCCCTATGCATCACATTCCCAGTGCTCTACACTTCCAGCAGCTATATCTACCTCCTTAATCCCTATGCATCACATTCCCAGTGCTCTACACTTCCAGCAGCTATATCTACCTCCTTAATCCCTATGCATCACATTCCCGGTGCTGTGCACCTACAGCAGCTATATCTACCTCCTTAATCCCTATGCATCATTCCCGGTGCTGTAAACGTCCAGCAGCTATATCTACCTCCTTAATCCCTATGCATCACATTCCCAGTGCTCTACACCTCCAGCAGCTAAAGCTACCTCCTTAATCCCTATGCATCACATTCCCGTTGCTGTGCACCTCCAGCAGCTATATCTACCTCCTTAATCCCTATGCATCACATTCCCAGTGCTCTACACCTCCAGCTGCTATATCTACCTCCTTAAACCCTATGCATCACATTCCCAGTGCTCTACACTTCCAGCAGCTATATCTACCTCCTTAATCCCTATGCATCACATTCCCAGTGCTCTACACTTCCAGCAGCTATATCTACCTCCTTAATCCCTATGCATCACATTCCCAGTGCTGTACACCTCCAGCAGCTATATCTACCTCCTTAATCCCTATGCATTACATTCCCATTGCTGTGCACCTTCTGCAGCTATATCTACTTCCTTAATCCCTATGCATCACATTCGCAGTGCTGTGCACCTCCAGCAGCTATATCTACCTCCTTAATCCCTATGCATTACATTCCCAGTGCTGTGCACCTCCAGCAGCTATATCTACCTCCTTAATCCCTTTGCATCACATTCCCAGTGCTCTACACCTCCAGCAGCTATATCTACCTCCTTAATCCCTATGCATCACATTCCCAGTGCTCTACACTTCCAGCAGCTATATCTACCTCCTTAATCCCTATGCATCACATTCCCAGTGCTCTACACTTCCAGCAGCTATATCTACCTCCTTAATCCCTATGCATCACATTCCCAGTGCTGTGCACCTCCAGCAGCTATATCTACCTCCTTAATCCCTATGCATCACATTCCCGTTGCTGTGCACCTCCTGCAGCTATATCTACCTCCTTAATCCCTATGCATCACATTCCCAGTGCTGTGCACCTCCAGCAGCTATATCTACCTCCTTAATCCCTATGCATTATATTCCCAGTGCTGTGCACCTCCAGCAGCTATATCTACCTCCTTAATCCCTATGCATCACATTCCCAGTGCTCTACACTTCCAGCAGCTATATCTACCTCCTTAATCCCTATGCATCACATTCCCGTTGCTGTGCACCTCCTGCAGCTATATCTACCTCCTTAATCCCTATGCATCACATTCCCGTTGCTGTAAACCTCCAGCAGCTATATCTACCTCCTTAATCCCTATGCATCACATTCCCAGTGCTGTGCACCTCCAGCAGCTATATCTACCTCCTTAATCCCTATGCATCACATTCCCAGTGCTGTACACCTCCAGCAGCTATATCTACCTCCTTAATCCCTATGCATTACATTCCCAGTGCTCTACACCTCCAGCAGCTATATCTACCTCCTTAATCCCTATGCATCACATTCCCAGTGCTGTGCACCTCCAGCAGCTATATCTACCTCCTTAATCCCTATGCATCACATTCCCAGTGCTGTGCACCTCCAGCAGCTATATCTACCTCCTTAATCCCTATGCATCACATTCCCAGTGCTCTACACCTCCAGCAGCTATATCTACCTCCTTAATCCCTATGCATCACATTCCCAGTGCTGTAAACCTCCAGCAGCTATATCTACCTCCTTAATCCCTATGCATCACATTCCCAGTGCTCTACACCTCCAGCAGCTATATCTACCTCCTTAATCCCTATGCATCACATTCCCAGTGCTCTACACCTCCAGCAGCTATATCTACCTCCTTAATCCCTATGCATCACATTCCCAGTGCTGTGCACCTCCAGCAGCTATATCTACCTCCTTAATCCCTATGCATCACATTCCCTTTGCTGTGCACCTCCAGCAGCTATATCTACCTCCTTAATCCCTATGCATCACATTCCCAGTGCTGTGCACCTCCAGCAGCTATATCTACCTCCTTAATCCCTATGCATCACATTCCCAGTGCTCTACACCTCCAGCAGCTATATCTACCTCCTTAATCCCTATGCATCACATTCCGATTGCTGTGCACCTCCAGCAGCTATATCTACCTCCTTAATCCCTATGCATCACATTCCCAGTGCTGTGCACCTCCAGCAGCTATATCTACCTCCTTAATCCCTATGCATCACATTCCCAGTGCTGTGCACCTCCAGCAGCTATATCTACCTCCTTAATCCCTATGCATTACATTCCCAGTGCTGTGCACATCCAGCAGCTATATCTACCTCCTTAATCCCTATGCATCACATTCCCAGTACTGTGCACCTCCAGCAGCTATATCTACCTCCTTAATCCCTATGCATCACAATCCCAGTACTGTGCACCTCCAGCAGCTATATCTACCTCCTTAATCCCTATGCATTACATTCTCATTGTTGTGCACCTCCTGCAGCTATATCTACCTCCTTAATCCCTAGGCATCACATTCCCAGTGCTGTGCACCTCCAGCAGCTATAGCTACCTCCTTAATCCCTATGCATCATATTTCCGGTGCTCTACACTTCCAGCAGCTATAGCTACCTCCTTAATCCCTATGCATAACATTCCCAGTGCTCTAAAACTTCCAGCTGCTATATCTACCTCCTTAATCCCTATGCATCACATTCCCAGTGCTGTCCACCTCCAACAGCTATATCTATCTCCTTAATCCCTATGCATCACATTCCCAGTGCTGTGCACCTCCAGCAGCTATAGCTACCTCCTTAATCCCTATGCATCACATTCCCGGTGCTCTACACTTCCAGCAGCTATAGCTACCTCCTTAATCCCTATGCATCACATTCCAAGTGCTCTAAAACCTCCAGCTGCTATATCTACCTCCTTAATCCCTATGCATCACATTCCCAGTGCTGTGCACCTCCAGCAGCTATATCTACCTCCATAATCCCTATGCATCACATTCCCAGTGATCTAACCTCCAGCAGCTATATCTACCTCCTTAATACCTATGCATCACATTCCCATTGCTGTAAACCTCCAACAGCTATATCTACCTCCTTAATCGCTATGCATCACATTCGCACTGCTGTACACCTCCAGCAGCTATATCTACCTCCTTAAAGCCTATGCATCACATTCCCAGTGCTGTGCACCTCCAGAAGCAATATGTACTTCCTTAATCCCTATGCATCACATTCCCGGTGTTGTACACCTCCAGAAGCTATATCTACCTCCTTAATCCCTATGCATCACATTACCAGTGCTTTGCACCTCCAGCAGCTATATCTACCTCCTTAATTCCTATGCATCACATTCCCAGTGCTCTACACCTCCAGCTTCTATATCTACCTCCTTAATCCCTATGCATTACATTCCCAGTGCTCTACACCTCCAGCAGCTATATCTACCTCCTTAATCCCTATGCATCACATTCCCAGCGATCTACACCTCCAGCAGCTATATCTACCTCCTTAATCCCTATGCATCACATTCCCAGTGCTGTAAACCTCCAGCAGCTATATCTACCTCCTTAATCCCTATGCATCACATTCCTAGTGCTCTACACCTCCAGCAGCTAAATCTACCTCCTTAATCCCTATGCATCACATTCACGGTGCTCTAAACCTCCAGCAGCTATATCTACCTCCTTAATCCCTATGCATCACATTCCCAGTGCTCTACACCTCCAGCAGCTATATCTACCTCCTTAAACCCTATTCATCACATTCCCGTTGCTGTGCACCTCCAGCAGCTATATCTACCTCCTTAATCCCTATGCATTACATTCCCAGTGCTGTGCACCTCCAGCAGCTATATCTACCTCCTTAATCCCTATGCATCACATTCCCAGTGCTGTGCACCTCCAAGAGCTATATCTACCTCCTTAATCCCTATGCATTACATTCCCAGTGCTGTGCACATCCAGCAGCTATATCTACCGCCTTAATCCCTATGCATCACATTCCCAGTACTGTGCACCTCCAGCAGCTATATCTACCTCCTTAATCCCTATGCATCACATTCCCAGTACTGTGCACCTCCAGCAGCTATATCTACCTCCTTAATCCCTATGCATCACATTCCCATTGCTGTAAACCTCCAGCAGCTATATCTACCTCCTTAATCCCTATGCATCACATTCCCGGTGCTGTGCACCTCCAGCAGCTATATCTACCTCCTTAATCCCTATGCATCATTCCCGGTGCTGTAAACGTCCAGCAGCTATATCTACCTCCTTAATCCCTATGCATCACATTCCCAGTGCTCTACACCTCCAGCAGCTAAAGCTACCTCCTTAATCCCTATGCATCACATTCCCGTTGCTGTGCACCTCCAGCAGCTATATCTACCTCCTTAATCCCTATGCATCACATTCCCAGTGCTCTACACCTCCAGCTGCTATATCTACCTCCTTAATCCCTATGCATCACATTCCCAGTGCTCTACACTTCCAGCAGCTATATCTACCTCCTTAATCCCTATGCATCACATTCCCAGTGCTCTACACTTCCAGCAGCTATATCTACCTCCTTAATCCCTATGCATCACATTCCCAGTGCTCTACACCTCCAGCAGCTATATCTACCTCCTTAATCCCTATGCATTACATTCCCATTGCTGTGCACCTCCTGCAGCTATATCTACCTCCTTAATCCCTATGCATCACATTCGCAGTGCTGTGCACCTCCAGCAGCTATATCTACCTCCTTAATCCCTATGCATTACATTCCCAGTGCTATGGACCTCCAGCAGCTATATCTACCTCCTTAATCCCTATGCATCACATTCCCAATGCTGTGCACCTTCAGCAACTATATCTACCTCGTTAATCCCTTTGCATCACATTCCCAGTGCTCTACACCTCCAGCAGCTATATCTACCTCCTTAATCCCTATGCATCACATTCCCAGTGCTCTACACTTCCAACAGCTATATCTACCTCCTTAATCCCTATGCATCACATTCCCAGTGCTCTACACTTCCAGCAGCTATATCTACCTCCTTAATCCCTATGCATCACATTCCCAGTGCTGTGCACCTCCAGCAGCTATATCTACCTCCTTAATCCCTATGCATCACATTCCCAGTGCTCTACACCTCCAGCTGCTATATCTACCTCCTTAATCCCTATGCATCACATTCCCAGTGCTCTACACTTCCAGCAGCTATATCTACCTCCTTAATCCCTATGCATCACATTCCCAGTGCTCTACACTTCCAGCAGCTATATCTACCTCCTTAATCCCTATGCATCACATTCCCGGTGCTGTGCACCTACAGCAGCTATATCTACCTCCTTAATCCCTATGCATCATTCCCGGTGCTGTAAACGTCCAGCAGCTATATCTACCTCCTTAATCCCTATGCATCACATTCCCAGTGCTCTACACCTCCAGCAGCTAAAGCTACC
This sequence comes from Ichthyophis bannanicus, assembly GCA_033557465.1. Taxonomy (NCBI): domain Eukaryota; kingdom Metazoa; phylum Chordata; class Amphibia; order Gymnophiona; family Ichthyophiidae; genus Ichthyophis; species Ichthyophis bannanicus. Next base: position 870,833,302 of record CM066036.1, read on the forward strand.
TCCTTAATCCCTATGCATCACATTCCCGTTGCTGTGCACCTCCAGCAGCTATATCTACCTCCTTAATCCCTATGCATCACATTCCCAGTGCTCTACACCTCCAGCTGCTATATCTACCTCCTTAAACCCTATGCATCACATTCCCAGTGCTCTACACTTCCAGCAGCTATATCTACCTCCTTAATCCCTATGCATCACATTCCCAGTGCTCTACACTTCCAGCAGCTATATCTACCTCCTTAATCCCTATGCATCACATTCCCAGTGCTGTACACCTCCAGCAGCTATATCTACCTCCTTAATCCCTATGCATTACATTCCCATTGCTGTGCACCTTCTGCAGCTATATCTACTTCCTTAATCCCTATGCATCACATTCGCAGTGCTGTGCACCTCCAGCAGCTATATCTACCTCCTTAATCCCTATGCATTACATTCCCAGTGCTGTGCACCTCCAGCAGCTATATCTACCTCCTTAATCCCTTTGCATCACATTCCCAGTGCTCTACACCTCCAGCAGCTATATCTACCTCCTTAATCCCTATGCATCACATTCCCAGTGCTCTACACTTCCAGCAGCTATATCTACCTCCTTAATCCCTATGCATCACATTCCCAGTGCTCTACACTTCCAGCAGCTATATCTACCTCCTTAATCCCTATGCATCACATTCCCAGTGCTGTGCACCTCCAGCAGCTATATCTACCTCCTTAATCCCTATGCATCACATTCCCGTTGCTGTGCACCTCCTGCAGCTATATCTACCTCCTTAATCCCTATGCATCACATTCCCAGTGCTGTGCACCTCCAGCAGCTATATCTACCTCCTTAATCCCTATGCATTATATTCCCAGTGCTGTGCACCTCCAGCAGCTATATCTACCTCCTTAATCCCTATGCATCACATTCCCAGTGCTCTACACTTCCAGCAGCTATATCTACCTCCTTAATCCCTATGCATCACATTCCCGTTGCTGTGCACCTCCTGCAGCTATATCTACCTCCTTAATCCCTATGCATCACATTCCCGTTGCTGTAAACCTCCAGCAGCTATATCTACCTCCTTAATCCCTATGCATCACATTCCCAGTGCTGTGCACCTTCAGCAACTATATCTACCTCCTTAATTCCTATGCATCACATTCCCAGTGCTCTACACCTCCAGCTTCTATATCTACCTCCTTAATCCCTATGCATTACATTCCCAGTGCTCTACACCTCCAGCAGCTATATCTACCTCCTTAATCCCTATGCATCACATTCCCAGCGATCTACACCTCCAGCAGCTATATCTACCTCCTTAATCCCTATGCATCACATTCCCAGTGCTGTAAGCCTCCAGCAGCTATATCTACCTCCTTAATCCCTATGCATCAAATTCCCAGTGCTCTACACCTCCAGCAGCTAAATCTACCTCCTTAATCCCTATGCATCACATTCACGGTGCTCTAAACCTCCAGCAGCTATATCTACCTCCTTAATCCCTATGCATTACATTCCCAGTGCTCTACACCTCCAGCAGCTATATCTACCTCCTTAAACCCTATTCATCACATTCCCGTTGCTGTGCACCTCCAGCAGCTATATCTACCTCCTTAATCCCTATGCATTACATTCCCAGTGCTGTGCACGTCCAGCAGCTATATCTACCTCCTTAATCCCTATGCATCACATTCCCAGTGCTGTGCACCTCCAGCAGCTATATCTACCTCCTTAATCCCTATGCATTACATTCCCAGTGCTGTGCACATCCAGCAGCTATATCTACCTCCTTAATCCCTATGCATCACATTCCCAGTACTGTGCACCTCCAGCAGCTATATCTACCTCCTTAATCCCTATGCATCACATTCCCAGTACTGTGCACCTCCAGCAGCTATATCTACCTCCTTAATCCCTATGCATCACATTCCCATTGCTGTAAACCTCCAGCAGCTATATCTACCTCCTTAATCCCTATGCATCACATTCCCGGTGCTGTGCACCTCCAGCAGCTATATCTACCTCCTTAATCCCTATGCATCATTCCCAGTGCTGTAAACGTCCAGCAGCTATATCTACCTCCTTAATCCCTATGCATCACATTCCCAGTGCTCTACACCTCCAGCAGCTAAAGCTACCTCCTTAATCCCTATGCATCACATTCCCGTTGCTGTGCACATCCAGCAGCTATATCTACCTCCTTAATCCCTATGCATCACATTCCCAGTGCTCTACACCTCCAGCTGCTATATCTACCTCCTTAATCCCTATGCATCACATTCCCAGTGCTCTACACTTCCAGCAGCTATATCTACCTCCTTAATCCCTATGCATCACATTCCCAGTGCTCTACACTTCCAGCAGCTATATCTACCTCCTTAATCCCTATGCATCACATTCCCAGTGCTCTGCACATCCAGCAGCTATATCTACCTCCTTAATCCCTATGCATTACATTCCCATTGCTGTGCACCTCCTGCAGCTATATCTACCTCCTTAATCCCTATGCATCACATTCGCAGTGCTGTGCACCTCCAGCAGCTATATCTACCTCCTTAATCCCTATGCATTACATTCCCAGTGCTATGGACTTCCAGCAGCTATATCTACCTCCTTAATCCCTATGCATCACATTCCCAATGCTGTGCACCTTCAGCAACTATATCTACCTCCTTAATCCCTTTGCATCACATTCCCAGTGCTCTACACCTCCAGCAGCTATATCTACCTCCTTAATCCCTATGCATCACATTCCCAGTGCTCTACACTTCCAACAGCTATATCTACCTCCTTAATCCCTATGCATCACATTCCCAGTGCTCTACACTTCCAGCAGCTATATCTACCTCCTTAATCCCTATGCATCACATTCCCAGTGCTGTGCACCTCCAGCAGCTATATCTACCTCCTTAATCCCTATGCATCACATTCCCAGTGCTCTACACCTCCAGCTGCTATATCTACCTCCTTAATCCCTATGCATCACATTCCCAGTGCTCTACACTTCCAGCAGCTATATCTACCTCCTTAATCCCTATGCATCACATTCCCAGTGCTCTACACTTCCAGCAGCTATATCTACCTCCTTAATCCCTATGCATCACATTCCCGGTGCTGTGCACCTCCAGCAGCTATATCTACCTCCTTAATCCCTATGCATCATTCCCGGTGCTGTAAACGTCCAGCAGCTATATCTACCTCCTTAATCCCTATGCATCACATTCGCAGTGCTCTACACCTCCAGCAGCTAAATCTACCTCCTTAATCCCTATGCATCACATTCCCGTTGCTGTGCACTTCCAGCAGCTATATCTACCTCCTTAATCCCTATGCATCACATTCCCAGTGCTCTACACCTCCAGCTGCTATATATACCTCCTTAATCCCTATGCATCACATTCCCAGTGCTCTACACTTCCAGCAGCTATATCTACCTCCTTAATCCCTATGCATCACATTCCCAGTGCTCTACACTTCCAGCAGCTATATCTACCTCCTTAATCCCTATGCATCACATTCCCAGTGCTGTACACCTCCAGCAGCTATATCTACCTCCTTAATCCCCATGCATTACATTCCCATTGCTGTGCACCTCCTGCAGCTACATCTACCTCCTTAATCCCTATGCATCACATTCGCAGTGCTGTGCACCTCCAGCAGCTATATCTACCTCCTTAATCCCTATGCATTACATTCCCAGTGCTGTGCACCTCCAGCAGCTATATCTACCTCCTTAATCCCTTTGCATCACATTCCCAGTGCTCTACACCTCCAGCAGCTATATCTACCTCCTTAATCCCTATGCATCACATTCCCAGTGCTCTACACTTCCAGCAGCTATATCTACCTCCTTAATCCCTATGCATCACATTCCCAGTGCTCTACACTTCCAGCAGCTATATCTACCTCCTTAATCCCTATGCATCACATTCCCAGTGCTGTGCACCTCCAGCAGCTATATCTACCTCCTTAATCCCTATGCATCACATTCCCGTTGCTGTGCACCTCCTGCAGCTATATCTACCTCCTTAATCCCTATGCATCACATTCCCAGTGCTGTGCACCTCCAGCAGCTATATCTACCTCCTTAATCCCTATGCATTATATTCCCAGTGCTGTGCACCTCCAGCAGCTATATCTACCTCCTTAATCCCTATGCATCACATTCCCAGTGCTCTACACTTCCAGCAGCTATATCTACCTCCTTAATCCCTATGCATCACATTCCCGTTGCTGTGCACCTCCTGCAGCTATATCTACCTCCTTAATCCCTATGCATCACATTCCCGTTGCTGTAAACCTCCAGCAGCTATATCTACCTCCTTAATCCCTATGCATCACATTCCCAGTGCTGTGCACCTTCAGCAACTATATCTACCTCCTTAATCCCTATGCGTCACTTTCCCAGTGCTGTAAACCTCCAGCAACTATATCTACCTCCTTAATCCCTATGCATCACATTGCCAGTGCTGTACACCTCCAGCAGCTATATCTACCTCCTTAATCCCTATGCATCACATTGCCAGTGCTGTACACCTCCAGCAGCTATATCTACCTCCTTAATCCCTATGCATCACATTCCCACTGTGTACACCTGCAACAGCTATATCTACCTCCTTAATCCCTATGCATCACATTGCCAGTGCTGTACACCAGTGTTCCCCAACCCCCGGGCCGCGGACCAGTACCGGTCCGTGGATCAAACGGTACCGGGCCGCCCGAGGAATGCTTTTAAAGCAGCACCATAGCATCAGTGTTACCTTCACTCTGGAACCACAGTGCCATTCCTGCATCTGCCCTCTCCAATTTCACATCCTTTATCATAGGGGCGGAAGTGACCTCTGCCCCATGCAAACAGGAAGTGACTCAGCACAGCACAACTCTTACTTCCCTTTCCCTCATTGCGTCCACCACCACTGTCATCATTGCCATGCCTCTTGGGTGTGCAGCAGAAGTGAAAGAAAAGGGCAGAGTGTATTCTGCAGGTCTGTGCATCCTGTCCCTCCAACGCAGACTTCCTTTGTCAGAGGTGGTGGGAAAAGCAGATATCGAGCACAGGCACAGGCTCTATGGCCCTGTACTGCCTTTCTATTTCACTTCTACCTCTTCTAACTTGCATTCAAGGATTTGTTTCCTCCAGCAACCAGCCTAAGTGGAGGAAGAGAAAAAAGTAGCCTTCCTTCCCCAGAAAGCAGAGTGAGGCAGCCACTTCAGAGGCATTTGGGGAGCACTTGCTGTGCCCACAAAAATTTGCTGTATAAGGCAGCTGCCTCACCTTTCCTAATTATAGAGCCTCCACTACTCCTTGGTGATAGAGGATGGTGGCTGCTATGCACCTTTTTAGCCACCCATATTTGTGCTTCTGCCAGACCCAACAGACATCAGCATTAAACATGTTTTAGCAAAAATTAGGATGTTTGCATGGGTGTGTTTACAACAGAGGTAGGTGAAATAAAAATATGCTTATTGATACAGGTCTATTATGACCTCGTGGGATATTATCTACAATCCACCAAAATACTGTCATCTACACTTTGGAAATGTAGGCAAAATTTGTACTTTAAACACATCTTTGTTAATAATTTCCTCTTGAGGCATAATTCCCCACCAGCCATCTCTCATTCTTCATTTTCATGTTATTACTCTAGTTAATTTTGTAGTACAATGGCTATTTTCTAATGTAAACGACATTAGTATCCATCTCATTTGTGCTAAGCCTAACATGGCCATATTAGACTTTATGATCTTGTGATAGGTTTAAAGCCTTTTTATGAACAGGCCAATGGTTTTATTTTATTGTCCATGTTCAATTTTTACCAACCCCAGTGCAGTTATTGCTGACATTGTACTGGTGATGGTGCTGTGTTTTCTCCTTTGGATGTTTTTCAGTTAAAACATGCATCGGAATATCCTGAGATTGCCACCACAGCACTTAAATCCCTATTACCATTTCCGACAACCTATCTGTGTGAAGCGGGGTTTTCTGCAGTGACAGCAACCAAAACAAAACAACGGAATAAACTGGACATAAGCAACACACTTCGGGTGTCATTGTCTCCTATTACCCCCAGATGGAACCGTCTCGTTGCAAAGAAACAAGCTCAGGGTTCTCATTGATTTGGAATTCTAGTGAGTTAAATAAAATAAATCACTTTATATTCATTTTTTGGTGTAGCTGTATTTTATTTTGAAGGCATGTTTAAATACAATTAAATTAAAATTATTAAATTAAAACAAGCGGGCCACGGAAAAATTATCAAACGTTTACCGGTCCGCGGCGATAAAAAGGTTGGGGAGCACTGCTGTACACCTCCAGCAGCTATATCTACCTCCTTAATCCCTATACATCACATTCCCACTGTGTACACCTGCAACAGCCATATCTACCTCCTTAATCCCTATGCATCACATTGCCAGTGCTCTACACCTCCAGCAGCTATATCTGATTTTTCATCACTGAAAACTGGGCTCATAAATGTTTACTCACTGCTGAGCAAAACTTACTTAATCGCACATTTCTAGGAGGATTGTATCTGGATATTCTTTCTTGCCTAACCAAAACCTGGCTTTCTCTTTGCAGAACTAGTTAAATTGAGCTAGGCCTGCCTCCCGGGGTATACTTTCATCATCTCTAATTGTCAGGACAGGAGAGTTGGTGGCTTGGCTACCACATATGTAAATTAGGGTTGCCAACTGGCTCCAGATGTGCCCGACAGGCTTGATCCAGTTCTAGTTTTACCACAGTGCATGCAGGGACTTATAGTCTTGCTTTTCTTATGGAGTTCAATAGAGAAATCTGAAATATATATCCCTGCATGCATTGGGGTAAACCTAGGACTGGATCTAGGTTGTTGGGCGCATCTGGAACCAGTTGGCAACCCTAATGTAAATAGACTCCCTATTTCTTTCATTGAAATCATATCCCTCACCTGAGTGGGTGGTTGTATTCTTTAGCCCAGGGGTTAACAACCCAGTCCTCGGGACACAACTAGCCAGGCAGATTTTCAGTTGCCTCTATTGAATGCAAATCTCTCTCATGCACGTTCATTGTGGTTATCCTGTAAAGCTGATTGGCTAGCTGTGTCCTGAGGACTGGGTTGAGAACCCCTGCTTTAAACCTTTTGTTAGATCGCGCTCGGCTAAATGATATTCTGCATGCATGGCCCTCACAGGCCTTAGGTCTGACACAGTTTGTATGTGGTAAATGTAAGCATGCTTTGTATTCCACATGAACCCTATCCATCCCCCCCCCCCCAACAACAGGTGGAGATCAGAACTACAACCGCAGTCCATGGAAATCACCATATGAAAAAATATTCTGATTCACACAACATCTGAGTAACTGCAACATAAATCTCTTCACTACTGTGCACGTTGTGAAATAATAAAAACCCCTGAATACACATGTAGCAAACCTGTTTTATAGTAAAACATTGCATAGCAAATTATTCATTCAATCAAGCTTCTAAAGCTTAATATAAAATGAGTACACAAATTCTTAATCATATAATACCAGGTTCTGAGAAACATAGAAACATGATGACAGAAAAAGGCCACATGACCTATCTAGTTTGCCCTTCCATATCAGCTACGACAATAGTCCCCTTTTTCCCTTTAGAGATTCTCTGTATTTGCCCTTGTGTATTCGATATGCATAAGTGCATAAAATCTTTGAAAAATATTTCATGATACCAACAACCAATTCATACGTCAATCTTTATCAAACACTGAAAGCATATTTCTCCTGGCACACCAATGCATTGATATTAACCCAACCTAATTAATTCACAACTATAATTATATAAATAGAAGAGAACTCCTACTAACATAGCACAAAGTGTTTAACACACTAACAAGCACCTTAAAATTCATCATTGCTCTACCCACCATAAGTTCATGTGCGTGAGGTGAATATGCATTAGACATGTTACTTCAACTATATACGTCACACATATGAACTTATGGTGGGTAGAGCAATGATGAATTTTAAGGGGCTCTTGTTAGCGTGATAAATACTTTGCACTATGTTAGTATGAGTTCTCTCTGTTTATTTATAATGAATTGTTGTTGAGTGCCATCGAGTCGATGTCAACTAATGGCGGCCCTCTGTCCTAAACTGTGTTCTCTCTTCAGTCAGGCAGCTAATTGTTGATAGAGTGCAAGTTCTGATGAGCAGGGACTGTCTCTTACATGTGATTGTGCAGCACTGTGTACGTCTTGTAGTGCTATACAAATGCTCAGTAGTTGTAGTCGAGTGACATCCATCACTGTTGTTATTGTATCGATCAATCACATTGCTGGTGTTCCTCTTTTGTGCTATCCTTCAACCTTGTCAAGCACGATGTCTTCTCTAATGATCTTTCTCTTTGCATGATGTTTTCAAAGTATGAAAGTCAAAGTCTTGTAATTTCAGTTTATAAGGAAAGCTTGGGTTTCAATTCCTCTAGTACATATTGATTTGTTCTTTGGGCAATCCATGATATATACATAGTGCCCTCACTTAGTTTGTGGTTTCTTGTGCCATGAGGGCTTGTGTGCATCAATGATGCTGAGAGCTATGCTACTGATAGCATAACTACTGGCAGGGTCTCCCAAATGGACAGGTCTCCGCTGAGGTGCCAGACTAAGAGAAACCACACAACTGGCTGGCAGTAGTATGGGATGGTGCTGGTGGTGGAGGGTCACATTTCTGTGACAATAGCAACAACCCTGGCATTACCTGCATGAAAGAAAGGCTGGCAATCTAATTCTGTATCTTGCCACGAAAATCCAATGGATAGTCACAACAAAACATATTGTGATATAGTGCTGAAAGAAGAACCATCAAGGTTAGAAGGCACACAGCGGACTACTGGAAGAAAGTTGTAGACTCTTCTGAGTAAAATCAGTATTTATGATATGATTAACCCTTGGGATGTCTGACTGCTGATGTAACTGCACATGAAATGAGAGTCAAAAGCTGCAAAGATGTCTTACACATTGGGAAGTTGAACATATGAAGAATGAACCAAGGAAAGTTAGAGGTGGTCAAGAATGAAATGGAAAGTGCATAATTTGATCTGTTGGGTGTCAGTGAATTGAAATGGACTGACTCTGGTACTTTGTATCTGATAATGAATTAGGTTGGGTTAATATCAATTCATCGGTATGGCAGGGGCAATAAGTTTTCAGTGTTTAAGGCTGGTGTATAGATTGCACTGGTCAACATTGAAATCATTACTGACTTTAAAAGGCCCTAATCTGTAGTATCTTGGTGAGCTGAACACGAATATAACATTAAAAAAATGTTATTGGCTCTCGTTTTGAAGTTATTGCATGTAGTTCATTTTTGACGTTTCACCATGTAAATTTATCCAGTAGGACATCAACAACATCCCAAATAAGCCTTGAATGATGTAATATTGCATCACATTGCATAATACCAGCATGCATACATCATCCAGAGTTGATTACATCATTTTCTGATGCAATGCAATACTACTGCCAGACGGCTGCTGAAGCCATCCGACGTCAGCAGTGTACTATACGCAGTTGGAAAGGGTGAGAATTTAAAATATTTCAGACTGTGTGTGAGACAGTTTAAGCTACTGTTACATGTAACTTTTATTAATCATATAATTTTTTGCCATTTACGTACAATACAGAACAGTAATGCCGCGAAAGTGCGTTAATACCGTTGACAATTTCTACTACATTTGTGGGGAAGTGACATTTGCCAACCAGAAGAAAAGTATCACTTCTCAACTGAATAAGGCATATCATCTTTACTTTGGATGTAAGATTGGTGACCAAGACAAGCCTTGGGCCCCGCATGCATGCTGCGCTACATGTACAACACAGCTTTCACAGTGGTTGAATTGCAAAAGACCATCAATGCCGTTTGCAGTCCCCATGGTGTGGAGAGAGCCAAGCAATCACATAAATGGCTGTTACTTCTGCTTGGCTCCTCCTCTTTCCAGCGGAATAACGAAGCAAAAGAAGTCGAGCATAGTCTACCCAAACATTCCATCTGCATCGAGACCAGTTCCACATGGTGAGGGACTTCCTATTCCAGAACCTCCATCAGAATATTCTCTTGATTCATCTGATGAGGACAAGGGTGAGCCGACCTGTTCTTCTCCTAGTCCGTCAGCATGCAGTGACCCAGATTTTCACTGGGATGCATATCAACTCCACACAGAATAACATGGGAAGAACTAAATGACCTGGTTCGTGATTTGGACTTATCCAAGAACAAGGCAGAATTGCTAGGATCAAGACTCCAACAATGGAATCTTCTAGAAGAAGATGTCAACATTACTTCATATTGAAAGTGCCACCAGCAGTTGGAGCCTTTCTTAAGAAAGGAAAGTAATCTGGTATTCTGTTCCGATATTGAAAGCCTCATGAATGCCTCAAAAATCACTCATGACCCACAAGACTGGAGACTATTTATAGACTCTTCGAAACTGAGTCTGAAGGCTGTGTTTTTGAACAATGGAAACAGTCTTCCATCTATTCCAGTAGCGCATGCCGTCCACATGAAATAGACATAAGATAACTTAAAGCATCTACTGACTTCCATTAACTATAACAAGTACAGCTGGCACCTCTGTGGTGACTTGAAGGTAGTTGCCCTTTTAATGAACCCCCAGAACCCTCACCCACACTTAATCCACATACCGCTTCAACACCCCACAAAACTCAAACATCACCAAAACCCACGCAACCTGAAATGTGCCCTCATAAATGCACGCTCCATCCATAAAACGTGGCCAGTCATCCCCGACCTCATATCACACCTCAACCTGGACATCCTGCTAGTAACAGAATCCTGGCTTACCAGTGCGGATTCAATCCTCATCAACCAACTCACCCCCCCCCCCCCCCGAATTCTCAACCCGCACATGCCACAGAGCAGACCGCAGAGGAGGCAGAGCATTCATCCGGTTAAGGACAGACCTTCAGTATCAAATGATCAGCTCCTACAGTTCTACACACCTCGATACGATCACCATATCCAACAATCACAATACCATCAACCTTATATATAGATCCCCTTCCTCATCCACTGATGACCTTGCTATGATAGTCGAACTAGCCTCAAACCCCCAAAAGACACGCAAGCTGAACTGGATACTGGGAGATTTTAATCTACCAGCTCTACAAGATAACCACTCCAAAGCCTTCATTGAAGCACCCAGCAACCTGGACTACGAACAAATAGTCGATGCCCCCACACATCAAAAAGGCAACTTACTAGACCTTGTCTTCATCCCCCCATCCAGACGTTAGCTTGACATACAACTTTAATGTGACTATCACCCCTGTCCCATGGTCCGACCACTATTTAATCTGTTTCCAGATACCAATGCACCAAGACAGTGGACAGACTTCAAAAGGGTCTGATAAAGCAGTAGCCCCTGCCGGATGATTTAAACCCTTTGACAAAGAAGCAATCATCAAAAATGTCCTCCCTAACATCTTAACTACTTCATCGAACCTTGACGAGGTCATGGCATCATTGAACAACAACCTAAGATCCTTTGAACACATAACGAACCAGACTAAACCACATACCTCAGAAAAACAGCTAAGAAGGAAAAAACTGCATGTTGGTACACCTCCGAACTATGAATCTCACTAGAAATACTGAGGAAACTCAAAAGAAAATGGCGACATACATGGTCCCCAACAGCCAAGACAGCCTACAACTCTCACCTGCAAACACACCATGACTTAATATCAACTAAAATAAAGGAACATCACTCTGAAATCTTAAACCAGTCCCTGAACAAACCCCATGAACTGTTCAATCTAGTAAAGACACTAACAAAGGAACCCTCATCTTCTCAACCAGCCATGATTCACCCCTAGGTCTATACAGACTATCTGATGGCCAAAACCAAGAACGTTAGCAAAGCTATGCTATCTAGACCCAACAAGAACCCACCTAAGCCACTCACCTCTCTCATAACACCATCAGATGCATGTACTGAGGACATCATAGCTGACATCAATGCCACCACTGCCCCCAACGACCCTTGTCTAGCATTCTGGATAAAGTTACTATGTAAGGAAATCAGTCCGATAATAGCCAAGATCATTGACTTATCTTTCTCTACAGGTAATTTCCCTCTAAGCCTCAAGCAGACATCTATCCGGCCCCTCCTGAAGAACACCAAACTAAACTCCCAGTAGGTGGAATCATACCGGCCAATATCAAGTATCCCGCTGCTCGCAAAAATAATCGAGAAGGTCGTACAGCGTCAAATACAGGATCACATCGACTCTTCAGCACCCCTTGACCCATGCCAACATGGCTTCAGGGAATTACACGTTGAAACCCTCCTTACCACACTCACCAATACGCTAATCATGGGGATCGATAACATCAAACAAGGGTTTGCTTTAATCTTCCTAGACATTGCTGCCGCATTTAACTCTGTAAACCATGAACAACTCCTAATACGACTCCAAGATAAGGGAATTAATGGAACAGCTTGGAGTTGGTGCAAATCCTATCACACGGAGAGATGGCAGCAGGTGCGAACAGGCTCCACAACTTCCAAGCCTTTCCAACAAGAACACGGTGTTCCCCAGGGCTCCTCACTCTCCGCTCTCCTATTCAACATTTACATGCAACGCATATGTGAAATAATCTGTTCATTCAACATATCATGCCTTATCTACGCGGACAATGTACTACTCTTCACCCCATTCACGATCGAGAATCCGGACTTTTCCCCACTGGTAAAATGCTTCAATGCAATAACCGACTGGCTCCACTCACAGAGCCTCAAGATTAACTTCAGCAAGACTGATGTCCTGTTCATTACTAGAAACCAATCCTTCTCACCACCACTGACCTTAAAGACAAGAGACGCTGAGCTCCTTAGTAGACCATGCATCTGCTACCTGGGCGTTACATTAGACCAACAACTCGACTTCAAATCCCACATCAGCAACACCATCAAACAAATCTACCACAAAATAAAAACCCTACAACATCTCCATCCCCTGCTGCAACCAGACAACTTCAGATCAGTTTTTTAGGCTCTTGTAACCCCCCATTTTGACTACGCGAATGTAATCCTGTATGGCCTACCTAAAAACACTCTAAACCCTCTTCAGCTGGCAATGAACACTGCTGCACGCATCCTGCATGGTGCTGCTAGAGGGGACCACATCACCCCAATCCTTAAGGACTTACATTGGCTACCAATCTACTGCCGGCTCACCTATAAAATAGTCATTATGACCTACAAGGCTATCAATAATATATCTTCCACATCCTTAACAGACCTCCTCCAACCCACCCCAGCCAACAGAGCGAGAAGATCATTTGCCGCCAATACTTTAAAAATCCCAATAGAGATAACAAAATGCACCCAGGCAACAAAAAACCAGGCCTTCAAATTCTATGCCCCCATATGTTGGAATGCACTCCCAGCCTCCATTAGGACCATAACAGACCTTATCCAATTCAGAAAGGCACTAAAGCATCACCTGTTTCTCTTGCACTACTCTCAACCCAGTAACTCTCAACCTCATCCATCTCACACACAACCAAGAACTCGTGAATGACAGACAACTCATATACATACTGTAGATAGTTGTATATAGTTATCCTAGTTGAAACCCAAGTTCGATCTCCAGTTCAATGTAAGTGCTTAATGGTGTACCTGTTCTGCACAAATTGTTGTCTGTGAACCGCGCTGATTTTTAAGAGCGCGGTATATAAAAAATAATAAATAAATAATGGGACTGCAGCAGGGATATATAAAATACATGTGTTTCTTATGTGAGTGGGATAGCCGAGCAAGGGATTGGCACTACTTGCGGAAGGAATGGAATCGCAGACAAAATGTAACAGTTGGAGAGAAGAATATCCAGCACCCAGCTCTGGTTGAGGCTCACAAAATCCTGCTACCACCCCTTCACATCAAACTAGGTTTGATGAAAAACTTTGTGAAAGCCATGAACCGCACTTCGCCAGCTTTCCAATACCTGCATGAAAAGTTCCCTTGACTCAGCAAAGCAAAGATTAAAGAGGGAGTTTTTGTGGGTCCTCAGATTCGAGAGTTCTTCAAAGATGACCGGTTCGACAACTTGCTGCAGGGTGATGCGAAACAAGCATGGAATGCTTTTCGCCTAGTGTCAACAAACTTTCGCGGGAATGTTAGGGCAGAAAACTACAAGGAACTAGTAGAAGACATGCTGATGCAGTATCAGAAACTTGGCTGCAATATGTCTCTAAAGATCCATTTCCTTGATTCCCATCTCAATTTCTTTCCTGACAACTGTGGTATGGTTAGTGATGAACAGGGCAAACGTTTTCATCAGGATATCGCAAAGATGGAGCAAAGATACCAGGGAAAATGGTCCACTACAATGCTGGCTGACTACTGCTGGACACTCCCCAGAGAAGCTCCCGAACACCTGTACAAGAGACAAGTGAAAAAATCTAAGAAGTAGTCTATGACTTGGTTTTTTACAGGTAATAACCGAAGGCCTATTATATTTACTATTGACATGCATTTCGTGATGTAAACATTAATTCTTGTAGATCACAAAAAAACTAGAGCCAACTTTGCAATTTCACTGTCATATTCGTGTTCAGCATATAAAATTTGATAAGAAATGACTATTTTTATTTCAGTAACATGACTTTTGTAAAAATTTGTTGACCAGTGTTGTGTGCAAGTTTCATTAAATATTTTCAAAAAGTTTTTTGTACTTAAGCTTATGCACAAGATCTTGGTATTTATACTATTAAAACATTTTGCATAAATTTGTGATTGAATGAATAATTTACTATAAAATGTTTTAGCATATATACTTAAAATTATCATGTATATGTTAGCCATATTTTTTTCATGCTGGAGTTTGATCTAGTTTATGGTCCAAAACCTTTTTTTTTTTTTTTTTTTTTTTATAGTACTTTATTTATAGTTTTCACAATACAACACAGCAACTAACAAGCACACAAAACAAAAGAAACGTACCCCCAAAACCAACCCCAACCCCCCACCCAACTCCCCCCCCCCTGGGCCCGCCGAGGTGAGAGCATAACCTTGGACGAAAATAAAGATAGTAAAAATAAAATTCAACGACAGCTCAAAGGGCCAGGACCTGTTAGAAAGAGCCTCACAGAGAAAACAACACAAGCCCCTAATAATCCCAAAGGCGGTGATCTACAGAGTACAACAAAACTAGGGGACGAGATGTCTGAGATCCCTCCCATTAAATATGGGACATAGCAACAAAGGTGTCCAGTGCCCGCCATCTATCAAGAGCAATATTGGCCTTATCAGGGAAATGTAGTTTACAATATAATTTCTCAAATTTGACCGTCTGAGAGACAAGATTCCACCACTTATTCATACACAATTTCCGTGAGTCTTTCCAATTGGTGAAAATATCTTTCAAAGCTATGGCCATCAGAAAGTTAAATATAAAATAATTCTCCTTGGATAATCCGGGCACTGGCAAAGACGATCTCAGACAAATTATACCCCAAGACAGATGGACGGTGATTTGTAAGATGGCCCGTATCCTGTTCCATACTGAATGCCAATATCTCTGAACGTGCAAGCAATCAAAAATCATATGCTTGAATGTGCCTAAAGCTGCAGAGCAGGTCCAACACTTGGCCCCCGAAATCTTATCCCATTTGGCTAATCTAACGGGGGTGATGAAAGCTCTATGTAGGAAAAAATATAAAGACTGAGTGATTGCAGCAGATCTCGAGACCCTCGTGACGGAACCCCAAGCTATTTTCCAGACCCTGCTTGATGCATGACGTGAAATCTCCCCCTCCCAGTTTTTCTCGAGCCCACAGAGCAAGGGCGGAGAGGAATCTCTAAGTAGAGCATAGATTCGAGAAACTCCCCCCCTCTGCCCAGCAATTTCTGCCATTTCAGTGATGAATGGGCAGTCTAAACAAGTCATTGCAGGAGAGATACCCCCACCTTGCAAGCAATGACGTAATTGAAACCAGTAAAAACATGCAGAGTTTGGAAGGGAAAACTCACGTTGCAGAGAGCAGAAATCTTTCCAGCCTGAAGACCCTATCAATTGATCAATTGACCAAATGCCAGACTCTTGCCATTTTTTCCAAGAAAACATCTTACCATGGATCCTTAATTTAGGATTCCACCATAAAGGAGACTTCAGACCCATAGGAGAAGCGGTTGCCAACTGTCCCGCCAGAGATAAGTATGCCACCTGGGTAGCACCAATCACCGAGCCCAGTCGCAACTTCTCTGGATGTCTCGCCCCTAACAGCCACCGTAACGGGGAGGGGGCGACGATCTGTTTTTCAAATTCTAGCCAAACCGGCAAAGTGTCCAGAGCCTCTACGCAGGTCCAAAGAGCAGCTTGTTTCAGGAGAAGTGACTTGTGGTATGACCGAAAGTCTGGAAAGTGCACGCCCCCCTTATCTTTGCCAGCTTTTAATTTTTTCAATGCGATCCTAGGCTGTCAACCGCCCCAGAGAAAACGAGAAAGGAGACGATCTAGCTCTGAAAAAAGACCCTGAGGTAACGGGACCGGAAGCATACCAAGCACGTAATTGATCTTAGGCATTAAGACCATTTTTATGGCTTCCAGCCTGCCCCACCAGGTGAGATATAAAGGGGACCAGGTTAAAACAGACTGCTTGACGGACCGGAGTAGGTCTTCAACATTTTCCTGGACCGCTCGCTCAAGAGGAGAGCCATATTTAGCCCCTAGGTATTTAATGTTCCCTGCTTCCCATCGAAACGGGAAATCCTCCACTAAATCGGAGGTGGCTAAACCATTCATCGGAAATATGACAGATTTAGACCAGTTTATTTTGTATCCCGATAATCCGGAGTAATGATCGACAAGCTGTAGGATCGCGGGGATAGCTGATGGTTGCGTGAACAAGAGGAGATCGTCCGCATACGCGGACACCTTGACTTGCCAGTTCCCCTCTACAAAACCACTAATAAGTTCATTCTGCCGAAGGGCAAGAAGTAGTGGTTCTAAAGCTAAATTGAAGAGTAGAGGGGAAAGAGGGCAGCCTTGCCGGGTGCCCCGATGTAACGAAAAAGAAGCTGAGAGAGCCCCGTTCGCACTTATCCGAGCAATAGGATTCAAACAGAGAGAGCGCACTTTGTTGATAAATTCAAAGCCAAAGCCAAACCAATCTAGAACTTTAAATAGAAAAGGCCACTCTAGCCTATCAAAGGCTTTTTCAGCATCGAGGGAAACCCCAACATAGGGGTGCTGGGCGAGATGAGAACGCTCTAGGAGATGGCAGAGGAGCCGAGCATTATCAGATGTGGCTCTCCCTGGAATAAAGCCACATTGGTCTGGATGAATCACCTCACCTATAACATTGGCTAGCCTACCCGCCAGGACCGCTGCATAAATTTTATAATCAGTATTAAGCAGGGAGATAGGACGATAATTCGTCACTAAAGTGGGATCTCTTCCAGGTTTCTCTAGAACAATAACCGTGGCTTCCCCAAAATTACCAACCTGCGAGGAGGAGTCGCCGATCGCCTCAAAATATAAAAGAAGAAGAGGAGAGAGCAATTCCTCTCCAAACACCTTGTAAAACTCACCCGGGATGCCGTCAGGGCCTACTGCTTTACCCGATGGGAGACCAGCAATGGTCTCACGAAGCTCGCCAACCGAAAAAGGCTTGTCCAACTCCACTGATTGGCGGTTAGAAAGGCAGGGATGATTTAACTGCTGTAAAAAACCAGCCATTGCCTCCTCATCCGCAGCAACCTCGGAGGTATAAAGACTCCGATAATAATCTGCAAAGCGTCTAGAATTTTGTCAGTATTACGCAAAGCTCCTTGGGATTGGTCAAAAATTTCTGCAACCCTAGTTCTGTCTTGCCTTCTCTTTAAAGAGTTGGCTAACAATTTACCCGCTTTATTATTCTCCCCATAGAATTGGGATTTTTGCTTAAGTAGCACATGTTCAATCTCCGAATTCAAGATCGAATTATATTGAAAACGAAGTCTCTGTAGGCGCAAGAGAATCCCCGAATTAGCGTTATTAAGCAAGAGTCTTTCCCCGGCTTTAATTTGATCTTCAAGAGACTTCAAACGAGCCTGCCTTTTTTTGTTCTCTGTTATAGAATAGCTGGTGATTACTGCGCGTAACGAGGCCTTGAAAGCCTCCCACCAGGCCCAGGTCGACGTATCACCTATCGCATTCAGATCGAAATATTCCTTGATGAAACCTTTAATTTCTGCCTGAAACAGTGGGTCAGCTAACAACGATCGCTGGAAAGACCAACCCCGAGGAGGGTCGTTCCACGCAGCCCACTCAACTCTCAAAGATATGGCAGCATGGTCTGAAATATGTGTGCTTAAGATTTCTGCACTCTGCACTGCCGGAGCCAGACTTTTGGA
Source organism: Ichthyophis bannanicus (assembly GCA_033557465.1). Taxonomy (NCBI): domain Eukaryota; kingdom Metazoa; phylum Chordata; class Amphibia; order Gymnophiona; family Ichthyophiidae; genus Ichthyophis; species Ichthyophis bannanicus. The sequence continues at coordinate 870,851,665 of CM066036.1, forward strand.
AAGTAAGAAATAGTCTAGTCGCGACCAAGATTTATGTGGCGGTGAGAAAAAAGTGAAGTCCAATTCCCTGGGATGAAGAAGTCGCCAAATGTCCACCAGCCCCAAGGACTTGAGGAGAGCCTGGAGAGCTATCCGCGCCTTCGTTACCCTCTCTGCCCTATAGGGGCGCTTATCAAGAAGCGGGTCGAGAGTGACATTATAATCCCCCCCAATTATCAAGGGACAAGAGGAATGCTCCTGCAGAGCTACAAGCAAGTCTGTAAAAAATAAGGGGTTATCCAAATTGGGGCCATAGACATTAACTAAGACACCCTCCATCCCCCCTATAGCCACCGATGCGATCACCCAGCGACCCTCTGTGTCAGAGCGGACACCCAGAACCTTACAATTGAGAGATTTCCTCCCCAAAATCGCCACTCCATTTTTTTATGCACAGAAGGAGAAGCACCCAATAGCATGAACTGCCGATTATCTAGCTTCTTAGACTCCTTTAAATCCAAATGGGTCTCTTGTAAAAAGACCAGATCTGCTTTTTGGAGCTGGCAGTAGGAGAGAATTTTTGTCCGTTTTGTCGGATTATTGATACTTTTCACGTTCAGAGAAAGGAAACGCAACGAGTTAGCCATTTTCAAACATTAAAATATGAAATCCAACATGCCCAATGTAAAATACAAAACATTCCAAAACAAGATAGATATACTCACACACCCCGGAGAGCCACCCCCCCCCAGCCCACCCTCCATCCCCCCACACCCCAAAATGGGTGAGCCAGTGTGGACCAAACACACACAGTCATGCGGGCCCCACATACTGCGGACCAGATAGAAAGCAATTCCATTGAAAAACGTTCCCAACCCCTAGTTAACACTTGACCAAAGAACAAGCACCACAAACATCATACTTATTAGATTAACAAATCTACAGCTGATGGCCATAGACGCCAGCATCTAGCCAGGGACGACCCCCAAGTCGCTAGGCAGGCAGAAGCCGAACTTCCAGGGTAAATCTCACAGCTAGTCGAGAGCCATATTGTCACTGCATCTGGAGCGCCTCCTGCTCCGAGATAAAATTCGCCAGCACCTCTGGATCCTCAAAATCCTTGGTGACATTATTAAGTGTTACTCGCAGCCGTGCAGGGTAAAAGAGGCCGTAGCGTGCCTGAAGAAGTTGAAGTCTCCTTCTCATGTCCAGAAACTGCTTGCGTTTAGCAACGGTAGGTTTGCTGAGATCGGGGAAGAAATGCAGCTTGTGGCCCTCAAATTGAAACCCCTTATTGGCCCGAGCTTCATGTAGAATTTGAACCACATGCTGATATCGTAAAACGCAAAGGATGAGAGGCCGCGGCGTAGCTGATGGCCGATTGACCCGTGCTGGAATGCGGTGCGCCCGCTCAATCTCGAACGGGCGTGCTGTACTGAAATTGAACAACTTGGGGATCATATCTTCTAGGAAAGCAATAGGATCAGAACCCTCGGAGCCTTCCGGTAATCCAATGATCCTAAGGTTGTTTCTACGCGCTCTATTGTTCATATCCTCCAGAGATTGTTCTAAAAGAGCCACTTTCCGAACAGCCTTTCCATATTGCACCACTTTTTCCTCCTGTGCTTGAGCCCTGACCTCGAGGCTTTCGATTCTAGCAACCAGGGACCCCATCTGCTCCCTGAACTCCTTCGAGTCTGCTTGGAGTTCTGATAGGCACTCATCATTGGTGTCGACCCGGGTTCGCACGGCCTTTAACTCCACAAGAATCTCCCGTAGGCCCTCACCGTGATCATGCTGCGACGCCATCTTGACCGGGGATGGGGGGTCCGCTTTAGAGCGTTTAACACCTGAGGTCGGTGAGTTAGCAAAATCTAATTTCGTTTGCTTGCTGCCCGCCATTCTGCAGCATAAAATAAAGACAGTGGTTGTGCTGTCGGAAACTTTTAACAAGGGTTGAGGCAGGATTATACACTTGGTCCGCAGGAGCTCTCCGCTAGACGTCCATGCAGGTCGCTGGCTGGCTCCGCCCCCCCGGTCCAAAACCTTTTTATCTTTGTGTAATATGATCCATTATTGGAACTTGGCAACTACTGTTCTCTAACCTGATGGGAGCAGGACATACAAATTATTGACTCTCACTGATGGGTAAAGCTCACATCCCACTATTATTTATACACACAAATAATAATATCATTTTAAAGTTGAGAGGTATATATGTTGGAAGATTGCGTGAGGGTTATAAGTCTGCGTTCACTGAGGAGATATCTTCCTGACCTACATGGGAGGGGAGAACCCTGTCTAGTTGACTCAAGTATAAAAGTTAAAGTTTGTCAGGAGAGAATGTGCTTGTCATTTCTCTAGTTTCCATCATGATTCTTGGTCTTTGGTTGAGAGGGGGATAGGTCCTTCCAAGTTGGGGAAGCTCAATGGCTCAGGAAACTATACCTGATGAGCATTAGTATAGTAGGGATGTAACCTCTACTGATGGAAACCCTTCCCGAGAAAAAAGGGCCTGCTAGACTTTGAGCTTCAGTGGAGTGGTGGTCCTTGCAGGCCGAGGGAGGCCGAGTGATAGAGTGGAGGGCCTTCTAAGCAGAAGGAGGCCCAGCAGCAGAGACAGTAAGCAGAGCACTGGCCCTTGCAGGCAGAGGAAGGCCCAGTGATGAAGACAGTGAATTGAGCAGCGACACCTCCAGGAAGAAGGAGACCCAGGGTGGAGTGGAGTAGTGATTTATCCAGCTAGAAGGAAGCCCAGTGGAGATCCGTAAGCGGAGCAGCAACCCTTCTAGGCAGCAAAGACAGTAAATGAATCAGTGACTTCTTCAGGCAGAAAGAGGCCAGCAGTGGAGACAGGCCGGGCCAGGCAGACAGCTCTTTCCAGGATATACAGCATCCACTGGTCCAATTGCACTCTAGCGCATGAGTGAGACATGTGGGAAGGAAAGGGAGGAGGAATATGGGAGATTAAAAAAAGGCTTCTTCTATCTAACAGGTATTACCAGGTGGGGATTAGTACTCCAACTTTCTGAATGGTTAGCTAATGCATTGTAGGAATATACTGCATAAGAGATTTTTTTTGCTGTTCACTGAATGTCTATACTTGGACAGAATTAATACCTGAGCAATTTGAATTCACTGTTAATACTTTATGTAAGCTTTAAGTTGCAGAGGTTAATAAGACTTGCAAATATTGCCAGCCAGCCTTGTTCACACACTTTTTTGGGTTCCCTGGGGGGAAGGGAGGGAAATCCCACCTGCTAACACCCTTCTTCCCCAGGTAGAGGCACCAGACACCAAGCATTCAGGAAGCAATAGAGCCTGCCTGCAGAGGACTGCTGCCAGGTCAGTCCCAGACCCAGTGATGCCCAGAAGAGAGAATTACACTATGGAGGCATCAGGAGAAGGACAGTACAACTCCTGACTCCTGCGATATTTCACACCATCTGACACCACTTCTTACAATACAGTCAGAGAGGGGAGAGAAGGGCAGCACTCTTGTGATCTCTCACCTCTTATGGTATTGTTTCATACACCTGGGATAAAGGAGAGTATAGGATAAGAGCAGCACTCCTGACTCCTGGGGTATTTTACAATGGGAGCGAGGGAGAGGATAGGATAGGAGCAGCACTCCTGGCTTCTGGGGTATTTTACAGTTGGAGTGAGGGAGAGGATAGAATAAGAACAGCACTCCTGGCCCCTGGGGTATGTTACAGTGCGAGCGAGGGAGAGTAAAGGATAGGAGCAGAACCCCTGGCTCCTGGGGTATGTTACAATGGAAGCGAGGGAGAGGATGGGATAAGGTTAGCACTCATAGCTCCTGGAGTATATCACAGTGGCAGTGAGGGAGAGGATAGGATAAGAGCAACATTCCTGGTTCCTGGAGTATATTACAGTGGCAGTGAGGGAGAGGAAAGGATAAGAGCAACATTCCTGGCTCCTGAGGTATGTTACAGTGGCAGTGAGGGAGAAGATAGGATAGGTTTATCACTCCTGGCTCCTGGGGTATTTTACAGTGGGAGTGAGGGAGAGGATAGGATAAGAACAGCACTCCTGGCTCCAGCTGTATGTTACAGTGGGAGCGAGGGAGAGTAAAGGATAGGAGCAGCATTTTTGGCTCCTGGGGTATGTTACAATGGTAGTGAGTGAGAGGATGGGATAAGGTTAGTTCTCCTGGCTCCTGGGGTATGTTACAATGGGAAGAATGGAGAGGGTAAGATAAGAGCAGCACTCCTGGATCCTGGGGTATGTTACAGCGGGATTGATGGAGAGTATAGGATAGGAGCAGCACTCCTGGCTCCTGAGGTATGTTACAGTGGTAGTGAGGGAGAGGATAGGATATGAACAGCACTCCAGGCTCCTGGGGTATGTTACAGTGGAAGTGAGTGAGATTATAGGATGGGAGCAGCACTCCTGGCTCCTGGGGTATGTTACAGTGCAGTGAGGGAGAGGATAGGAGAGGAGCAGCACTCCTGGCTCGTTGGGTATGTTACAGTGGAAGTGAGGGAGAGGATAGGAGAGGAGGAGCACTCCTGCTACTGGGGTATGTTACAGTGGAAGTGAGGGAGAGGGTAGGAGGGGAGCAGCACTCTTGACTCCTGGGGTATGTTACAGTGGCAGTGAGGGAGAGGATAGGAGAGGAGCAGCACTCCTGACTCCTGGGGTATGTTACAGTGCAGTGATGGAGAGGATAGGAGAGGAGCAGCACTCCTGGCTCCTGGGGTATGATACAGTGGCAGTGAGGGAGAGGATAGGAGAGTCACAGCACTCCTGGCTCCTGGGGTATGTTACAGTGGCAGTGAGGGAGAGGAAAGGATAGGAGCAGCACTCCTGGCCTCTGGGGTATTTTACTGTTGGAGTGAGGGAGAGGATAGAATAAGAACAGTACTCCTGGCCCCTGGGATATGTTACAGTAGGAGCGAGGGAGAGTAAAGGATAGGAGCAGAACCCTGGCTCCTGGGGTATGTTACAATGGGAGCGAGGGAGAGGATGGGATAAGGTTAGCACTCATGGCTCCTGGACTATATCACAGTGGCAGTGAGGGAGAGGATAGGATAAGAGCAACATTCCTAGTTCCTGGAGTATATTACAGTGGCAGTGAGGGAGAGGATAGGATAAGAGCAACATTCCTGGCTCCTGAGGTATGTTACAGTGGCAGTGAGGGAAAGGATAGGATAAGGTTATCACACCTGGCTCCTGGGGTATTTTACAGTGGGAGTGAGGGAGAGGATAGGATAAGAACAGCACTCCTGGCTCCAGCTGTATGTTACAGTGGGAGCGAGGGAGCGTATAGGATAGGAGCAGCATTTTTGGCTCCTGGGGTATGTTACAGTGGTAGTGAGCGAGAGGATGGGATAAGGTTAGTACTCCTGGCTCCTAGGGTATGTTACAATGGGAAGAATGGAGAGGGTAAGATAACAGCAGCACTCCTGGATCCTGGGGTATGTTACAGCGGGATCGATGGAGAGTATAGGATAGGAGCAGCACTCCTGGCTCCTGAGGTATGTTACAGTGTTAGTGAGGGAGAGGATAGGATATGAACAGCACTCCTGGCTCCTGGGGTATGTTACAGTGGGAGTGAGTGAGATTATAGGATGGGAGCAGCACTCCTGGCTCCTGGGGTATGCTACAGTGCAGTGAGGGAGAGGGTAGGAGAGGAGAAGCACTCCTGCTCCTGGGGTATGTTATAGTGGAAGTGAGGGAGAGGATTGGAAAGGAGTAGCACTCCTGCACCTGGGGTATGTTACAGTGCAGTGAGGGAGAGGATAGGAGAGGAGCAGCACTCCTGGCTCCTGGGGTATGTTATATTGGCAGTGAGGGAGAGGATAGGAGAGTCGCAGCACTCCTGGCTCCAGGGGTATGTTACAGTGACAGTGAGGGAGAGGATAGGAAAGGAGCAGCACTCCTGGCTTCTGGGGTATTTTACTGTTGGAGTGAGGGAGAGGATAGAATAAGAACAGTACTCCTGGCCCCTGGGATATGTTACAGTGGTAGCGAGGGAGAGTAAAGGATAGGAGCAGAACCCCTGGCTCCTGGGGTATGTTACAATGGGAGCGAGGGAGAGGATGGGATAAGCTTAGCACTCATGGCTCCTGGAGTATATCACAGTGGCAGTGAGGGAGAGGATAGGATAAGAGCAACATTCCTGGTTCCTGAGGTATGTTACAGTGGCAGTGAGGGAGAGGATAGGATAAGGTTATCACTCCTGGCTCCTGGGGTATTTTACAGTGAGAGTGAGGGAGAGGATAGGATAAGAACAGCACTCCTGGCTCCAGTTGTATGTTACAGTGGGAGCGAGGGAGCGTATAGGATAGGAGCAGCATTTTTGGCTCCTGGGGTATGTTACAATGGTAGTGAGGGAAAGGATGGGATAAGGTTAGTACTCCTGGCTCCTGGGGTATGTTACAATGGGAAGGATGGAGAGGGTAGGATAAGAGCAGCACTCCTGGATCCTGGCGTATGTTACAGCAGGATCAATGGAGAGTATAGGATAGGAGCAGCACTCCTGGCTCCTGAGGTATGTTACAGTGGCAGTGAGGGAGAGGATAGGAGTCGCAGCACTCCTGACTCCTGGGGTATGTTACAGTGGCAGTGAGGGAGAGGATAGGAGAGTTGCAGCCCTCCTGACTCCTGGGGTATGTTACAGTGGCAGTGAGGGAGAGTGTAGGAGAGGAGCAGCACTCCTGACTCCTGGGGTATGTTACAGTGGGAGCGAGTGAGATTATAGGATGGGAGCAGCACTCCTGACTCCTGGGGTATGTTACAGTGGCAGCGAGGGAGAGGATAGGAGAGCTGCAGCACTCCTGACTCCTGGGGTATGTTACAGTGTCAGTGAGGGAGAGGGTAGGAGAGGAGCAGCACTCCTGCTCCTGGGGTATGTTACAGTGCAGTGAGGGAGAGGATAGGAGAAAAGCAGCACTCCTGGCTCCTGGGGTATGTTACAGTGGCACTGAGGGAGAGGAAAGGATAGGAGCAGCACTCCTGGCTTCTGGGGTATTTTACAGTTGGAGTGAGGGAGAGGATAGAATAAGAACCGTACTCTTGGCCGCTGGGATATGTTACAGTGGGAGCGAGGGAGAGTAAAGGATAGGAGCAGAACCCCTGGCTCCTGGGGTATGTTACAATGGGAGCGAGGGAGAGGATGGGATAAGGTTAGCACTCATGGCTCCTGGAGTATATCACAGTGGCAGTGAGGGAGAGGATAGGATAAGAGCAACATTCTTGGTTCCTGGAGTATATTACAGTGGCAGTGAGGGAGAGGATAGGATAAGAGCAACATTCCTGGCTCCTGAGGTATGTTACAGTGGCAGTGAGGGAGAGGATAGGATAAGGTTATCACTCCTGGCTCCTGGGGTATTTTACAGTGGGAGTGAGGGAGAGGATAGGATAAGAACAGCACTCCTGGCTCCAGCTGTATGTTACAGTGGGAGCGAGGGAGCGTATAGGATAGGAGCAGCATTTTTGGCTCCTGGGGTATGTTACAGTGGTAGTGAGGGAGAGGATAGGATATGAACAGCACTCCTGGCTCCTGGGGTATGTTACAAAGGTAGTGAGGGAGAGGATGGGAGAGGAGAAACACTCCTGGCTCGTGGGGTATGTTACAGTGGCAGTGAGGGAGAGGATAGGAGAGGAGAAACACTCCTGGCTCGTGGGGTATGTTACAGTGGCAGTGAGGGAGAGGATAGGAGAGTCGCAGCACTCCTGGCTCCTGGGGTATGTTACAGTGGCAGTGAGGGAGAGGATAGGAGAGGAGCAGCACTCCCGACTCCTGGGGTATGTTACAGTGGCAGTGAGGGAGAGGATAGGAGAGTCGCAGCACTCCTGACTCCTGGGGTATGTTACAGTGGCAGTGAGGGAGAGGATAGGAGAGTTGCAGCACTCCTGACCCCTGGGGTATGTTACAGTGGCAGTGAGGGAGAGGATAGGAGAGGAGCAGCACTCCTGACTCCTGGGGTATGTTACAGTGGGAGCGATTGAGATTATAGGATGGGAGCAGCACTCCTGACTCCTGGGGTATGTTACAGTGGCAGTGAGGGAGAGGGTAGGAGAGGAGCAGCACTCCTGGTGTTTCTAAAGGCAACACAGGATTCTGTGAATCACACAGTGAGGTACCATGGATTAAGTCAGTGGCTTGAGGGATATGAAGGAGGAAGGAAAGAAGAAGCAAATGAAAGTTACAGCAATAGACCCCCCCCCCCCCCCTACAATGTTATCCTAGAAATATAGAAAATGATAAAGGTGTGCAGGCAAAAAAATAGTTTTGTTTCATTTCGTGTTTGGTAGCAGGATTTCTGTGTAAAGATGATCTAATTGCACAAATGCAATTTTGCAAACATCGCCCCAAGTTTTACTCATGTAACAGGTGTTGGATTGCTGTGTATTTTGGGAAAGTGAAATCTAAGTACAGTTTCAAGCACATTTTCAACCATGTGAAGCCAGCAGAATTTGCCCTTTTGTGTGGAATAGTCTGTTCAGTCTTGCCAGTGCGATAGAGTGCCACTGTGGCAGTCCTGGGCGGCTGGCAGAGATCATTCATCTTTTGCTGAGGTGGATGTCCCAGACGTCGATGTGTGCAGCCGTCTAGCCGCTACACTGCACTCCCGCATCTTCATTGTGATTGCAGTTATGCGCGCCCCATGTGGGTTTCGGGCACTCAAGGAGAGATGCTTCATTCCCAGTACATTCCATGTTATCTAGCCAAATCTTTCCAGTTCCTGTGAGTGACAATGATAATAATGAGTGCAAAACGAAGCCAACTCAGCTAGAAGAAATAGGTCTGTACTTTCTACGTTCTATGTAAAGCCATGTTGACCATTTTGCTCTTATGTAAACCGCTTAGACTTACAGATGAAGTGGTATATAAGAAAAGCTAAATAAATAAATACTTCTACTATCACTGAATATTTGTATAGCACTGCAAGATGTACACAGCGCTGCACAGACATGTAAGAGACTGTCCCTTGTCATCAGAGTTTACATTCTAGTCTAGGCAGCCAACACAGTAGCTGTAGACATAGAATACCTCTAGGGGGAATGGTAAGGAAACACAAAGGAGATTAGGCAAATCAAGACCTAAAAGCAGCAGTGAAGAGATGAGTTTTCAGCCTTGATTTGAAAATGGTCAGAGATGAAGCCTGAGGTAGACTTGGGTAGTTTGTTCCAGGCATAAGGAGCATCAAGGTGAAACGAGTGACGTCTGGAATTAGCAATAGAAGAGAAGGCAGAGATAGAAGCAATTTGCCAGAAGAGTTGCGTTCCCGAGGAGGGATGTAGGGAGAGATAAGAGAGAAAAGCTAGTGAGGAGCTGCAGAGTGAGTGCACTTATAGGTCAGCAGAAGTTTGAACTGAATGCAGAAACGGATAGGGAACCAATGAAGTGGCTTGAGAAGAGGGGTTATATGAGCATGATGAGGCTGGTGGAAGATGAGCCGCGCAGCAGAGTGTAGAACAGATTGAAGGGGGGGGGGAGGGATGATTTAGAGGGAGACCAGCAAGGAGGAAGTTACAATAGTCAAGGTGGGAGGTGACTAAAGAAGGATAAGTGTCTTAGTAGTGTGTTCAGAAAGGAATGGGCAAATTTTGGTAGCAGCTATCTCTGATTTGAAATTGCAGTTCTGTCATTGGAAGCTGATACTTTGTAGACATAATATCAATGAAACATTATAATCATGCACACTGTGCTGGATTCCCTTTGGCTTAAAGCCTGTAGCATGGACATTGGAACAGGTGGTGTCATCTTGGCCCTGGCCTGGATAACTTTCATGAGGCCATCCTCTATGCAGTAGAGCTAGGGCTGCAATCTCTGCACAACCAGTTGCAGCCTCTGAGGCTCTAGTATCATTGCAAGGGGCCAGCACAGCTGCACAGAATATGGGTTGCTGTGTTCTGTCCTGTTAAACCTGCTCCTTGCTATGTATAACCCCACCCTTTGCTCAGCTGCAGAAAAAATGTTTAATTACATGTCATCTCCTTTTGCTGTGGGTCCAGTCTTATGTGAAGAGTTAGGAAATCTCATAGATCAAGCTGTGAGACCAGGGCTGATGCAAGGATATGAAGTGCTCTTGGCGAACACACAATCCCTCCACCCCTGTCCCTACTGCTACCCCTCTCCGGGATCTGCAGTTGCGGTACTGCCATTAAAACAACAACACAGTGCTTACCCAAAGCTTCTGACACTGCGTTGCTGTTTGTGCTCTCTTTGACCAGCTGCTTCTGCCCCCTCTGATGCAGACTTCCTGTTTGCATGGGGCAGCTTCCTTTCTGGCTGACTGCCTAGGTCGCGTACTGGGCGACCTAGGCAGGGAAGACTGGTCCAGAGAAGCAGAAGATAATGTACAATTAAATGTTCCTCCTGCTATGGGGTCCAGTGATGAGGAGGAAGAGGATCAGGAGGGCAAGTATCTGTGGGCTTTGTTCACAGTGCTAAGAGTAGGAGAGAGAAGAGCCTTCAGAAGGAGGGAGGAAGGAAAGAGGGAGAGAAGAGATGAAAAGGGGAAAGAGTTTGGGAGGGATGGAGTGAGAAGGACACAGAACGTCTAGAGGGAGGGTAAGAAGAATGGAATATTCTTTGGAGGCGGGGTGAGAGCAGGAGAAGAACTTCTGTGGAGAAGGAGAGGAGGGTTGAAGAGCCTCTATAGAGGGTGAGAGAAGGAGGAGATAGTGTTGAGAGTGGGAGGTGAGATGGGTGGAGAGAGGGGTAAGAAGATAGAAAGAGTATTGAGAGAGAGGTGGAGAAGGGGGAGAATTTCTGGAGGTAAGGGTTGAGAAAGAAAGGAAGGGTTAATAGATACTATAAAGAGCTGGAAAACTGGGGAAGGGATAAGAGACAGAGAAAAGAGACATGTCTGAGAAGGGCATGAGAAAGTGGGAATGCAACTGGTGAGCACTGTTCCCTCTAAGCTGTGCGCGTGTGCGCGCGCACACACCTCGCCGAGTGAGCGCACATACTTTACAGCAGAGCGCACAAAAATTACAGTTCTGATTCTGATAGAAAACAACACAGACGCCTTAAAATTTAAAAGTTGTTGTGTATTTACGGTTTTCACAAGTTCTACAATATTTTCTAGTGCAATCAATGTGGTGTACATACTATATTCTGACGTGTAGTCAAATTTTAAAGTATATAACTCCGAGTGTCGTTATGTAGCGCACAAAAATTTAACCTTCCTTCAAAAGCTGCACAGCTGATATTTTATGCGCGCACAGCCTACAGAAAATTAGAGGGAACATTGCTGGTGAGGAGGTGAAAGATGGTGAATGATAAGCTGTGTAGTGTATAAAAGAAAGAAGAAAGGTATTGGATGCAGGAAGAGTGAGAGGGAAGGAGCTGGGACTGGCTAAAGTCAGAGGAGGGCTGGGGGAGGGATGAGTGTAGAGGGTTGCAATAGGGGACTAGGGAGTGGGTGAAATACAGAGGCAGGGGAAGGAGGGAGAGACAGAAAGACAGACAAGGGGAACAATGAGAGGGCTGAGAAGGGGGTCTAAGTGTGAATTGGAAACTGGCGGCTGGATGAGAAGTAGTCTGAGAACTAGAGAGTCAGTGAAGGAGAAAATGAGGGGTAAAATCTGGCCATGAATGGAAAGAGAAAGAGAAGAGAGAAATGGAGAAAAAAGATGAAAGGGTAAGATCATTGACAAAGTCATGAAAAATGGAAGGGAAAAAGACAGAATGAATGTAAAAGAGACCTGGAGAAAAGCACTTAGAACAAAAACAAGGCAAGGAAAGTAAGAAAGAGAGACTGGGATCAACCCAATTAGAGAAAGGTAGTGTATAAGTCTGAAATGAAAGGAAATAAAAATACCAAGATAACAAAGGTTAAAAAGAAAAGCAATTTGTAAGGACTGGGAAATTCATATTTTTTTCTAGTTTAGTATTTTGCAAAGTACAGCAGGAAATGCATTACTATTTCTCTTTTTCCAAGATTACACAATCAGACTTCTTGGTTTCCATTTCAGTTTTTGTCTGCAAGTTTCTGTTTATAACTTGTGGTCTCTTATTGAGTCTGTCCCTGTTCTGCATGTGTGACCAAGATGCATGTAGCTGCTGTATCTTCTATAGCATTCTGGCTTGTTCTGTTTCCCCAGCAGGCGCTGTGCTGGTGTTCTAGGGTCACTGTCTTTTCATAGGTAGGACTGCCACTTTTGGAGTTCTGAGAATTAGTACCGTCTTCATATGGCCTATATGCTATATTGGTTCTGAGTGTAATTTGTATAGGATTTGTATTACTTCACAAAGGAGGTTGTTTATAAGCATACCCATGAGTAAATAGCAGCATTTATATATGTAGATTGGCACACACACGTGTAAATGCCATTTTATGAAGGGGGCTATTAACACATGGTGATGCTCAGCACATTTAGGTTGCCCGGAAGTGTGTAGGGGGAGAGGAAGTGGATTTTGTAGGCCTAACGTTTATGTACACTCCCCATCTCGCAAGGGGGATCCATGTGCAAATAAAAAAACTAAACTCTGGCATTTTCACATGCCTGCTTCAAGAAGCATGGATAAATAATTAGGTCTGGCTCCCCTGATCACTCCGCTGACATTGATACCCCTTGCAATCTCCCCCAGCCTGACATCTGATTCCACCCCCCTAGACACCCTGCAGACATCCAATTCCCTCCCTGGACACCCAGCATCTCAACTCATAGCATCCTCTTCACCTGACCCTCCCAGCAGAAAGACCTCCCTCAAGGCCCCCAAGTAGAATCCCCACCCCACTGATCCCTTGACCCTAGCTCCTACTGGGATCAAAGATATCATGGTATTTAGTGTGAATAGGAGTAATTGCCTGCTTGTCCTGGTCCCAGGTTTCAAAATTGCTGCCATGACTCCTAGCAGTAATCTTGAGGTATCACCCACTAGTGGTCAAGCTGCCTCAGAGGTGGGTCTAGGGGCTGTAGATTATGAAGAAGATGGAAAGGTGCACCCTATACTTTACCTTGGTCAAACCTAGTTTTAATAGAGAAGAATTATTATGCAAATATATATCTGATAAGACATTTTTCAGATATATTAGTGAGAAGAGGAAGGGCAAAAGTGGTATTGTCAGACTCAAGGGTACAGGGGGGGAATATGTAGAAGCTGATAAGGATAAAGCGGAATTGCTTAACAAATATTTTTGTTCTGTGTTCACAGATGAAGAACCAGGAGCAGGACCTCAGAAAACACCCACAAATAAGAACAGAAGCGAGGGACATCTTGAACAATTTTCAGAAGACTGTGTTCGTGAGAAACTAGCTCAACTTAAAGTAGACAAAGCGATGGGACCGGATGGGATACACCCTAGAATACTGAGGGAACTTGGGGACGTTCTAGCAACTCCACTGACTGACCTTTTCAATGCCTCGTTGGAGTCGGGAGTGGTGCCAAAGGACTGGAGAGAGGCTCATGTGGTGCCTTTACACAAAAGCGGAAGTAAGGATGTGGTTGAAAACTACAGGCCGGTTAGTTTAACTTCAGTGGTGAGTAAATTAATGGAAACGCTGTTGAAAGAGAAAATAGTGAGGTTTCTGGAGTCCAGCGGATTACAGGATCCGAGGCAGCATGGATTCACCAGAGGCAGGTCTTGTCAGACAAATCTGATTGATTTCTTTGACTGGGTGACCAGGGAGTTGGACCGAGGGAGAGCTCTAGATGTGGTGTATTTAGATTTCAGTAAAGCCTTTGACACTGTTCCTCACAGGCGACTTATAAACAAACTGAGCACCCTAGGGATGGACCCTAAAGTTACTGCTTGGGTTAGTAATTGGTTGGGTGGGAGGCGACAAAGAGTACAAGTAAATGGAGCTCACTCTGAGGAGAAGGATGTTACCAGTGGTGTGCCCCAGGGATCTGTCCTTGGTCCGATTCTTTTTAACATCTTTGTTAGTGATATCGCGGAAGGGCTGTCGGGTAAGGTTTGCCTCTTTGCGGATGATACCAAAATCTGCAATAAAGTAGACACCCAGGAAGGTGTAGATAACATGAGGAGGGATCTAGCTAAGCTTGAAGAATGGTCTAGAATTTGGCAGCTGGGATTTAATGTTAAAAAATGTAAGGTCATGCATTTGGGCTGCAGCAATCCAAGGGAGCAATACAGCATAGGAGGTGAAGTACTTTTGTCCACTAAAGAAGAGCGGGACCTAGGCGTAGTTGTGTCCGATGATCTTAAAGTAGCTAAACAGGTAGAAAAGGCGACGGCAAAAGCTAGAAGGATGCTTGGGTGCATACGGAGAGGAATGGCTAGCAGAAAAAAGGAGGTGATAATGCCTCTGTATAAGTCTTTGGTGCGACCTCATTTGGAGTATGGTGTGCAATTCTGGAGACCGCATCTTCAAAAGGATGTGAACAGGATGGAGTCGGTGCAGAGGGTTGCTACTAAGATGATTAGTAGTCTTCATTATAAAGCATATGAGGACAGACTTAAGGATCTTAATATGTACACCTTAGAGGAAAGGCGGGATAGAGGTGATATGATTGAGATGTTTAAATACCTCCGTGGCATAAATGTTCAGGGAGAGAGCCTCTTTCAATTGAAAGCAAGTTCTGCGACGAGGGGACATGGGATGAGGGTGAAGGGAGATAGATTCAGGAGTGATATGCGGAAATATTTCTTTACGGAAAGAGTAGTGGATCCGTGGAATAGTCTCCCAGTGGAGGTGGTAGAGATGAGGACAGTAACTGAATTCAAAAAGCATGGGACCAACACAGAGGATCTCTAAAGGTAAAAAGTGGACTGTTGTAGTTGTTGTTATGGAAGGACAGACTAGATGGGCCTTGTGGTCTTTTTCTGTCATCATGTTTCTATGTTTCTATGTTTCTAAATGATAAAGAATGTCTTGCTAATGGGTAGTAGATCAGCTCTAATATTACATACAGGAATAATCCTTTGTGTTGGAGACTGTTTATGCCCCAATTACAGTAATTGTACAATAAATGAAGGAGTCAAATGGGAGGATTCTGAGATAGTAGCTGATATTGCAGCTGTACCACTTCACCCATCAGATACAAGGCTGGGAAGAAAGTCCATCACAAGGGATGGACATGATGGACAAGTGCCCAAGGTACCACTCTTGAAGGGAGGTATGGAATCATAGGGGAAAATATTAATCGACATTGTGGGCCATAGATCACGCTCGTATCTTTCGCCTCCCTCTGTTATCATTAGTGTACAGGCAGGAGTCACCAATGATGCAAAGTCAAGCTGTGCACTTTTGAGCATCATGCCGATGGAGATTGTAGGTCAATTGAAAAGAGAGAGAGAGAGAGAGAGAGAAATGATCTGGAGATAGGAGTGATGAACGAAATGATCAAATCTGTGGATGACACACGATTATTAAAAGCTGTAAAAATTGTAGAGAACTGTGAGGAGTTACAGGAGGATCTTGTGAAACTAGGAGACTGAGCATGTAGATGGAAGAAGAAATGTAACGTGGACAAGTACAAACTGATGCATACAAGGAAAAATAATCCCATTTGCAGAAATATAATGCTGGGTTCGTCATGGATAATACATTGACATTTTCAGTCCAATGTGTTGCAGCTGCTAAGAAGGCAAATAGAATGTTGGAGGTTATCCAAAAAGGGATGAAGAACAAAACCGAGACTATCAATATACGACTGATGTCTCCATACCTTAGGTACGGTGTGAACGTCTGGTTGTCCATCTCAAAAAGAAAGCAACTAGAAAAGGTTCAGAGGAGGGTGAAAAAAATGATAAAAGGGGATAGACCACTTCCCTTTTGAAGAGAAGCATGAGGTTAGGGCTTTGCAGCTTGCAGAAAAGATGACTAAGAGGGGATACGGTAGAAGTTACAGAATTGAGTGAGGTGGAATGGTTAAACGGGGAACCGTTGTTTAACCTGTCAAGCAACACACAAAAAGAGCATACTCTATAAAACTAATGACCAGCAGATTGAAAACAAATCATATCAATTTTTTTTTATTCAGAGAATAATTAAGCTATGGAATTTGTTGCTGGAGGATGCGGTAAAAGCAATGAACAGAGTGGGATTCAAAGGAGGAAAGGTCCATTAATAATTGTTATTCAGACAGACTTGGGAGATCCATTGTTTATAGATCTATTTTGTGGGATCTGTCAGGTACTTGCAACCTGGACTGGCCATTATTGGAGTTAAGATGCTGGATTCAAGAGACCTTGGTCTGACTTAGCACGGCTTATCTTAGGTTCTTATGTTCCTATGTTATTAAAACTATGATGCACATGTAGAAGTATTTGAAGGTACATAGATATACTTCTTAAAATGGAAAGAGGAAACAAAAAAACAACCTTTGCCTGTAGCTGTGGATGGATTTAACATCTGGAAGCTCATAGGCAAGACTGGAGGGCGAGGGCCGAAATCCTCCCTTGCAGTTCAGATGAGGGGAGGCCCTCTCGAGATTGGAATGCAGGGGTGCAGGGCTGGTGCCCTAGGCAAACCTTCCTTCTGGTACTCCCCCTGCCTCCATACCTATCCACTCATCACAGTGACATGCAGCTCAGCCACCTGCTCTGTAGCCAGCAGGTGGGAAGGTGCTTAAGAGCACATCAGCTTCATCCACAGCACAGGGAGCCGCACAAGCAAACATCCCAGTAGTTCACCCTCCTGCCGGGCCAGTCCATACACTAGGTGGGCTAGGTGGCAGAGCTCCGTGGGTGGTATAGCACACATGGCCTACTGCCCCCCATGCTGAGCCATGTCCCCCCACCTGCCCCCTGCTGCCGCTGATTCCGATAGTGGGATCAGCTCAGCTCGGTGACAGTGGTCTGCGGCAGACCATGTGGTTTGGCACACATGGCCTGCCTCTTCTGACCCCTCCAACACAACTTTGGGAAGTCAGAAGTGGCAGGCCATGTGTGCCAAAGCATATGGCCTGCTGCTACCACTGAGCTGCCCCCTGACACCGCCGCCAGAATCTGTGGCAGCGCAGCTCACCATGAGGCGAGGGAAAAGCGATGTGACTCAGCATGTGGGGGAGGAGGTCAGCAGCATGGCCAGGGCTTCAGCCTAGGGCAGCAGAAACTCTTGTGCCAGCCCTGCCTCCTGTCCCATGGCTGGCATGACAAAGGTCACTGAAGAGCATGTCAGTTTCCTCTGTGGCATGGGATCAGTCTCACAAGATGATCCATGAGATTGACCTCCCACCACAGAGGACACTGATGCACTCCTATGAACCTTTTCTCATGTCAATTGCAGGGTGGGAGGTTGAATTGCTGAGATGTTTGCTTGTGTGAATATCCCCGTGCCTGCAGAGGAAATTGATATGGTCTTAAGCATCTTTCCTTCTCAGGCCACAGAGCCAGGGGCTGAGCTGCCAGCCTGCTGCTGCCCATTTGCCACTCCCAGAACTTCACTACTCTAGGCAACCGCCTATTGCACCTAGTGGGAGGTGGCGGCCCCGTAGGGGTGGGTGTGTTAGGCCAAAGTGCCATGATCAGGGCCGGATTTACCTATACGCCAACTATGCCGTGGCGTAGGGCCCACAGCTGACAAGGGCCCACAAAAACGGAAAAAATTGTTAGCGTTCTTAAAATTAAATAAAAAAAAAATGCTGGCTGCTGCCGCGGCAGCATGGACTGTCCCACGGGGCCCCCTCTGCTGCCGCGGCAGCATGGACTGTCCCGCGGGGCCCCCTCTGCCCGG
Source organism: Ichthyophis bannanicus (assembly GCA_033557465.1). Taxonomy (NCBI): domain Eukaryota; kingdom Metazoa; phylum Chordata; class Amphibia; order Gymnophiona; family Ichthyophiidae; genus Ichthyophis; species Ichthyophis bannanicus. The sequence goes on from CM066036.1 coordinate 870,869,269, forward strand.
CTGAATCCGTCCCTCCCTCCCTCCCTCCGTGCCGGCTTTGAGAGGCGCGAAGGGAGAGTGTCTCCCTCGCGTCTCTGTTAAGCCCGCAGGGGCTGATGGGAAATTTCCCATCAGCCCCTGTGGGCTTAACAGAGACGCGAGGGAGACACTCTCCCTTCGCGCCTCTCAAAGCTGACACAGAGGGAGGGAAGGACGGATTCAGCAGGCAGAGGGGGCCCCGTGGGACAGTCCATGCTGCCGCGACAGCAGAGGGGGCCCCGCGGACAGTCCATGCTGCCGTGGCAGCAGCCAGCATTTTTTTTTTAAATTTAATTTTACTTGAGCCGATGGGGGGGGGGGGCTGGGACTGGAAATGGGCTGGGGGGGTTAAGACTGGAGGTGGACTGACACTAAGAAACCAGAAGAAAGTGGCTGGAGCAATTGCAGCTGAAAAAAAATGTGCAAAAGGTAGAAAAATATCTCTTTATTTTGAATTTAATTGGAATATGTCAGCTCTGGTAAATGTGCATCATTAACGTCTGCGCTTTGTTTAGTACAAGAGCAAATTATTGTATAGTTTTATTTCTACAGTGTTGTACATTCCAAGTTTGGCTTTTGGGATTCCCAGTTTAATTATGACGTCAGGGCCAACAGCGGATCCGGCGTGCTCGTTTTTATCTTTTCTGGAGGCCCACAATTTTTGTTGGCGTAGGGCCTCACTCAAGGTAAATCCGGCCCTGGCCATGATTACTCTTTGAAGTGACACTGGTGGGTGGCACTAAAGTAAGGGGGAAAAAGCTCCTTTTTGGCATGGGTACTTGGCATCCTAGGCAGTTGCCTATGTTCTCTATGCCTTAATCCTGGATTGCCTGTGGCACTATTTTGTCCAACAGCTGCCCTCTGCCAGAAGGAGGGCAGGTGGCTCATGCCAAAAGTGTAAATATTGCTTGCAAGGAAGGAGGGGTGTGATGGTTTGTGCAGAAGACACTGGTGGACACAACAGCAGTAGTAGTGTTACAGTTCAGTGACACAACAAGAACAATAAAGCTGGCTGGAAGAAAAAGTCAAGGAGAAATAGGAAGTCCCTGGGAAGAGCTCCAGAATAGAGAGGGACTAGGTTCTACTTCCTAGGAGAGGACCGTAAAGCAGCTGAAGGAACTCAAAGTACCAGGAAGAGAAGCGCACAAACCAATAATGCCTTCCAATGAAGACCTGTAGGAGGGTTACTCGTGAACGCATGCCTATCACTGTAGCAGGGTTCAGCGCTACGTGGTGTCACTCTGTGGCTCAGCAGAGAAGCCAGATATTGAACAGGCATGGAGAATGCATTATACTCTCTCATCCTTAGAGATAGACCCTCCTCAGCAGGACTGAGTTATATGAACAGGGCACTAAATTCATTAGAAGTGTTTTGTTAAAAAAAGAAGAAGAATTAGGAGATTGCTGCTACAGTGGCTGGATTGGGAAGGCAATAAAAATGAAGGCTATAGGTTCTGAACAAGCTGAAAATCGAGAAGAGCAAATGAAAGCTGCCAAGCCTAAACATATAAATTAAGAATATTACTGGACTTACCTGCCACTGCGGTGTAGACACGAACTACTCCGGAATATCCAAGCATTCGGCACACAACCTTTCCATCCTTGATGTCCCAATCGTCATCACAGATCGTTCCCCACTCTCCACTGTGCAGAATTTCTACCCGACCATTATTATTACTATTCCCTCCAGCAAGTCTCACAATGCTGCTGGACTCTATGGTAAAGAGGAGGGACAGTTAATATGTAAAGCTTTCATATAAATAGACAAGATGAAAAGTGCTTGCTTATAATGTTACACAGTAACACTCTTCCCCTTCCTCCATTCACAAACTCAGACATGTCAGAAGGAGGAACATAGTGTTGGGGGAGACTGTAAAATTTGTATGCATAGGGTGGCAGGGGGTGTCTGGGGAGGACCATATGTGTTCTGACTGATGATATGTGTCTAAGAATGTATCTGAGGGGACGTCTTGCAGGCCCTATCTTCCCCATCACCCTCTCTGCTTTTTTCTGCTCTGGGACCCTCCTTCTTCATTTTTCAAGGGTGTGAATAGATTTGTTATTGCATGCTCAAACAAATCTATTTCTATGGGTGGACAGACAGATAGATGGACACACAGACCTTCCCCAACAGGGACGTTTGCTTGAATGAAATGCACCTATTAAAGGAGAGGTAGGACGCAGGCATGGCAATAACCTAAAGGAGATAGTGAAAAGTCCAAATATGCACAGAGATGGTGCAGCAACCTAGTTTTGCATACCTGATGCACCCTTTTCACCTTTCATTCCTTGTAGTCCTGGAGGCCCTGTGTAAGAGAGAAATAAACACCGTCCACATTTTGTTGCATAAAACCTGTTTTGGTATTGATTATAGTTGTTTATTAAAGACAATAGAAATGTAGTTGGTAACTGTAAGATCTACTATAGTGTTGCCTTTTCAAAACTAACCTTGGTTACAAATATTTACATTGTCTTCTTCAAAGTGAATGTCATATGATGTTGTAGGTAGTGAGAATGAGCGCTTGGAATTTAACGCAGGAGGTAGTTCAGTCTTCTACTTATAACTTCTTTAGAGGAAATTACTCAAGGGAGTATCAGTCTTCCGGTTTTAGGAAAGGAGCGGTGTCCAATTCCAGTCCTTGAGAGCTACAAGTCAGTTTGGATTGAGGGCACTCCTAATGAATATTCAGGAAATATATTGGCATGCCTAGTTCTGCATTTATTAGGGGATATGTAATCCTAATTGATTGGAGTTGGGCAACCCTGCTTTAGAATGATTCCTTTCCACTAATGGCTAACAATGTGAGAAAAGCCAGTTGGTTACTTTTTGGCTTTTGCATTTTTTGAAAGAACCTTCCCCATTAGAATTTATGATGAATCATATGAAGATGGTAAAACTTTTATGAAAAAGCAAAATTTGTGAGTTCTCTTGAACAAAATGCAAAGCCAGTGGTAAATCCTGGCTACTCTTACCAAAATACAATGTAAAAATCTGTGGGTCAGCTGTCTCTTTATAAACTTTGCTATGCTTATACGTATGCTGGTCATCTTGTGTGTCATCTCCAAACCAGAGGCGTACCAAAGATGGGGTGGTGGGTATGGTCTGTCATGGGTGCCAGCCAGGAGAGGGGTGCTAAAGTTCCAAGCCCACGTGCGGAAAACTTATCAAACTCCTCTGCTGGCTTGCCATGCTGCCTCTGGGCTAAAATGTGGTCTGCCCACAGACTGATGAACAAATATCCAGTTAGAACTGGGATGGTTTGTGGGCAGAGCAGAGGTGGTGACATGATATTCAGTCGCCAACCGGATAGCTTCAGTGGTTAAAGGTATAACAGCTGAAAGGCTCTGCTAAATTTAATCACTTAGCGCTATCCGATTAATGGTTGAATATTTCCACTAACCTGACAGCGTCTCCAGTGCCTGGCCAGCCCTGATTTTCAGCAGTAGAAACTGGACATGTTTCGCCGATGAATATCCAGTCTCAGTTGAAGTGATGGCGGCTAGACACTTGATTTAGCCTAGCTACTCTGCTGAATGTGCCCTCCTCTGCTTCTCCATTAGTTGTTTTGTGGGGGTAAAATTTACACATCCCTGCTATTAGCCTTGTTCTTTGAAGAAAAGGTTACCTCAGTGACAGCACTGAAGCCTGACGTCAGTGGAAAGGGAACAAAGGGTGTGCGGTATCCCCGACCATTAGCAGAAAGTAATATTTTAGCTTCAGAAGACTTCACACCAAGGCATATTTCCTTTAGCATAACAACTCCATAGTTCCTGTCTTGACTGAGCACTTTAAAGAGAAAATCCTCAATAGCTACACTTTCAGCAAATAATTTAAATGGGATGCATAAATCAATGGAATAAGATACATCTACTGAATTTGGCCATGCCTCATGCATAAAGGTCGCCATCATTGTATTGCCACCATGTGGGAACAAATGAGAATATTTTCTCCAAGCTTAAGTGTCTGTTTTCCTGATTCCATTTCCAATGTCTCTCTTTGAGTTCTGCTGTTCACTCCCCTCATTCTTTGCGTCTCCTTTGTCTTAGTTTCTCTTTTCTATCGTCTATCCTTTATTCTGTTTCCTCCAAGACTCGACTTCCCACTTTATTTTCTGTGAAGGCCTCTCTTGGATTCTTTTGCCCCTTTCCTATGTCTTACATTCTGCTTTTCTCTCTTTTTACTCTTTCTTCCTATCTTTCTACCTAATCGTTCTCTCGTTTCCTCTTTTTCTCATCCTTCTTCCTTTTTTACTGCTTGACAGTTGTATCCCGCTCCTCGCTGGTCTCCCTCTGAATCATCTCTCTCCCCTTCAATTTGTTCAAAACGCAGCTGCACGGCTTATCTTCCACTAGTGGTGCTATGCTCACGTCACTTCACTGGCTTCCTATCCATCTCTGCATCCAGTTCAGACTTCTCCCACTGACCTACAAGTGCATTCATTCTGCGGCTCCTCACTACCTTTCCTCTCTTATCTCACTCTACACCCTTCCTCGGGAACTCTACTCTTCTGGCAGATCCCTTTTATCTGTGCCCCTCTCCGCCACTGCCAAACTCCGGACTTCGTTCATTCTATCTAGTTGCTCCATATGCCTGGAACAAACTACCTGAGTCTGTGCATCGGGCTTCTTCTCTACCCTATTCAAATCCAGGCTAAAATCTCACTCTTTAAGGCTGCTTTTGCATCCTGATGTTCCTCACTCTCTTGCTACTTTTGTGTATCTAACCATACTCTAGTCCTGAATTTTGTGGTGATTTTTTTTTTCATTTTGATTAGGTTATAAGCAGGGCTGGCCTGAGGGTTTCTGCCGCCCTAGGCAGAAACTCTGGCCGCGCTGCCCCTCCCAGCTGCCGCCGATTCCATGTCAGGAGGGAGAGGTGGGCAGCAGCTGCGGCAGTATTTCTAAAAGTGGTGGCTTTTGGCGGCTGCAGCCGTGGGCAAGAAAGTGATGGCAAAGAGCAGCTGCTTTTGGAAACACTGCCACTGTCGCTGCAAGCCTCCTTCTCCTGAGATGCAATCGGTGGCAGATGAGGGGAGGGGCGGCGGCAGCAGCGGCAGGTGAGGGGTGCCACAGCCGGTCATGTGTGCTGCTGCCGCCCCCGCCCAGGCCGCTTACTCACCTAGTGGACAGGCCGGCCCTGATTATAAGCTCTGATGAGCAGGACTGTGTCTCACATCTTTATGTATAGTGCTGCATATGCCTTGTAGCACTATACAAATCATAATTATAATTAGTAGTAGTTGTAGTGGTGACTCCCTCTTTTCTTCTCTTTCCTACATAGAAAAACATTTTAAAGCTTCTAAAAGGGGAGCATTAATGAGAGAATGAGGGAGAAATTCCTTCAGCATTCTCACAAATTTTCAGGAAAAAATAAGACAAAAACATTTGGTCACTGATACTTTTTCTGGTGAAAACGTAATGCAAACAATAGTAAGCTTTATGAGCAATTCACAAGGGTGAAAACTAGGGATATGCATTCATTCATGTGCCTTAAAAAATTTAGTGCATGCTAATTTGATTTACAGTGCACTAATAGACTTAGCATGCCTTAATTCAACTGGTGCATATTAAATCAATATAGTGCACACTACAAATTCTCCATTAAAATGAATGTGGGGAACCTACTGAAAAATCTTTTGACACACGTACCCAGTGTTATAGAATTTAATGGACAGAGTACCTAAACGTGTGCATTTTACTTTCAACCGGCACCTAAATCGCAAGCCAAAACTCAACTCATCATTTCACACCATGTCCGGTTAAGGGGAACATGATTGGAGGCGTCATAAAAAACAATCCCAAGGTACTGCATAAGTAACAGAGTCTTCAGGATAGCTCCGAGTCAGGACTTGGATCAGGCACTTTGTGGCTTGTGTCTGCTCCTTATGGAGGTTATTTTAGAAGCTCTATATGTGATTTGGATGCTTGAAACTGGGCATGCAGATATCCACATCACGGAGATGCCCCTGGAGCCATTTTACAACATGGGCATGGAAATGTCTCTGGTGCAGCTATGTCCATGTGGGATGGGGCATGGCAGAGGTGAATCCGGGGCATCGCTTTGAGCTTTGATGTGCATATGCGACACGTCTCCACCTTTGTCCAAATCTACACCTGCTGAAGGGCTTCAATAGGCATCAGAACAATGCTCCCTCTGCCAGCAAAACATCTGGAGAGTGTACAGAAAATATACTCCTCACATCCCCAGTACTATATACAACTGTAAGGAGAACTGCTAGCGAATGGGGACACTTGTGATATGACCTTTGTGCGGCCAGATGTCCTCACCATGGGAATGGCAGCCACGGATGTATCCACCGTTTTCAATACCACTGCAGGAATGTCTATGTAGACACCCTCAGTGATGTCCATGTTTCTGAATTCATGTCTGAACTTGGATGTGACCAGCCTTTGCAGGCATGTTTTCACTTGGCAGTCCCTGATTACACCTGAATGTCTTTTCTAAAATGTGCCTTCGCAGCTCTTGTTATAACAGACACCATATTTGACAACACTGAAATTCTGTGAGCAAGGTGTAGTCATTACATGTCCTTCTGAAGATGAAACCTGGTGAGCTCACCTGCAAGCCCTTTCATTCCCGGCTCTCCTTTTAGTCCACGTTCACCTTTTGTTCCAGTGATGCCCTGGTCTCCTTTGCTCCCCTTGTCTCCTGCTGGCCCTCCAATACCTGATAAAATTTATAATCATATTAGCAGTCGTTATCAACTTATTATGCTTTGACCTTAAAGTGAACCTCATGCTTTAAAAGCCAATATAGAAAAATGAAACTTTGGGTGACTTACACAAGACCTACAGCTGACAACTACTTCATTTATTCATTGGAGTCACTGGCCCCAATATTCAGAAAAGTTAGGCTTCTAAATTGGCCTTTTTGAAAATTTACTGGTGACCTAAATGTATGCATTTTAGTTTCATTAAGCACCTAAATTTAGGTGTTTAAAAAGTGGGTGGCAACAGGAGTGGGTTTAGGGCAAGATACAAAGTTAAGAGCTTAGCACTAATTTTTAACACTAGACACCTAAATTAGACATTGAAATCTGGGCAAAAAATGGAAATCCTAAATTTAAAATCATCATTTGTAGATCCTCAGGCACATTTTAAACTGAAAAGTATGGGACAAATTTAGGCATGTAACTTAATTGACTAAAATGAGGATCTCAGAGCCCGATATCTCAAGCAGTTGATGTGGTTAGCAGGTTTGCTAACCGCGTTAATAGTGGCCGCCGGGATATTCAGCAACACTAATGCAGTTGGTGCTGCTGAATATCTGGGGGTGCCACTGCTGCATGCCCTGATGGGAGCTGGCTAGCATCAGGTCGTTCCAGGGGCAGGTGCAGGTGGCACCCAGTGATAACCAGGCAGCTGCAATATAGAACCATTGCCCAGTTATTGCTAAGCAGCAGAAGTTAGGCACCTGGAAAGGTGGCCTAACTTTCATTGCCAAAGCTAACCAGGCAGTGGCTGATTATCTCTGCTGCTCTGTTAGCTTCAGTGCTTTCTGACTGACCCAGATAATTATTTATTTTCTCTTATATACCGTGCTATTCTGCATCAGTGTGGTTTACATTGAACAAACTGAAATTACATTGAACAGGGCATTATAACTTGGAGATAACTATTTTACAGGGAACAAGGGCTATGGAGGGTTAAGTGGCTTGCCCAAGACCACAAGGAGCACCTGTGGGACTAGAAACCCCAGTCCTTCCAGCCCAAGGTTGCTGTCCTCTAGTGAGATTTGAACCCCTGACCTGAAGTACCTTGCCCCAACCACTAGGCCACTCCTCCACTCCATAATGCCAGTGGCTGGATAAGGTCCCAGCATTGCAGCACTGCGTACGTCTTGTAGCGCTATACAAATGTTCAGTAGTAGTAGTAATAGTAGAATATCCGGGTCTTGGGTTCAGCACCGGCACTTAGCGCCTTTGGAATATTTAGCCGCTGCCATTGAATATTAGGTCCTTTGTTTTTGAAACTCAGGTCCATTGTTTTTATTGCACAATATAATGCTTTGAGACTTCGAATGATTCTTTCTGGAGCTGCAATTATGAGATAATTCCCATCCTGCTTCTGATGATATCATATTCCAAAAGAATGATCTTCTGCTTCAATCCCTTCATTGGACAACTGAACTGCTTAACTATGGAAGCATTCAAATGAAAGAATTCTAAATTATTCTCTCTCTAAACCATTTCAATTTTCTGTAATCTAAATGAAAACATTAGAGATGCTTTTGAAAGTACTTTACCTGTATTTCCCTGGTCTCCTTTCTCCCCCTGTTGTCCTGGGATCCCTGAGATCAGAACCACAAGAAAGATGCTTTAATGTTGAACCACACTTCAGAGCCTTGAATGCGTTAACACAAAGCCAGAACATCTGAGTCCTGTGCTGTGTCTCTATGGACCAGGACATGGCTCTCTTAGATCGGGAGTCAGATCCACACCTGGATTCTCATGAGTAGGTTTGATCGGAAGTCAGGTAAAAACAAAATTAAGATTCTGATACTCTTGGAGACTTTAGTTAGTTATACTAGTTGGGGTTTTGGGACTCCATTCCAATTAAGGCTCATTCCATCGCAGATGTCCAGCCCCTCTGTACGTCCGGTCTGAGCTGGACTTACAGAGGGGCTTGCGATTCTGTTCCTGTGGGGCACATCTAGCCCCCACGGGATCAGAATCGCAATCAGTCATTTAAGTGCAGGCCAGGACTGCGATTCATGACAAGTCCGACTAACTCAGTCAGGGCTTTTAAATGGAGCCACGGCGCCATGGCATCCGGTTGCCATGACATTATGGCTCCATTTAAAAGCTGCAATGCTGGCTGCCAGAAAAAAAGGCCAGGATCGGGCTGCTGGGAATGTCCTTCAGCCCTCCTGCCGCCTCTGCACCACGGCATTAAGAAAAATACACGTCCAGTGCAGTTATTCCACCTTGGAGGTGGAATAACTTCCCTGCATATGTCACTGGCCCTGGACGTATGGAGCTTACATTAGAATCGGCCCTGTACATCTAGGGCCGGTGACTGCCCACCGCCCATCCAGACTCCGCCCCTGAGCTGTCCCTTCCCCACCCCCATCTAACTTCCCCACACATATTCTCAGACCTCTGAACAAATTCACGTTATTCAAAGTTATTAGTTCATTGGTCCCAGACCTATCCTTCTTTCCCCACAGGCAAGCAAGCTTTCAGGAAATCTCTGATGAATAGGCATACACTAAAGATCTAGTATATGCAAATTTCTCCTTATACATATTCATTGTGGATATCCTGAAAGCTTGACTGGCTGTGCATTTACTAAAATAAGTTTGGTAATCACTGAGCAAGCTCCAGTGTGTCATTTTTACATGAATTTGTGCACTAATAAGGATTAATTGGCGCCATATGCATATGAATGTACGTGAGCATGTATGTGTGCACTGCAGCGGTTCCCCGATCCTGGAGATCAGTTGAACCAGCTAAAGTTTTGCCATAGTCACAATGATTATGCATGAGATATCTGCAGCCACTGGAGCCCGGACGTATGCATTATGGGCGTCCTGAAAACCAGACAGACTGTGTTCCCAAGATGGAACTGAGAACTGCTGATTTAATGCATTACAGTGCTTTAAAAATAATTATGAAATCTCAGGCATCTTCCATATTCGTGGAGGGTAATATTATAAATGGTAGCCTGTGTGTGAAGGGGAAGAGAGGGGAAAGGATTTTGGATTTAGCTCACAGCTTTTTCAGTAGTAGCTAAAAAGGAGCTACACTCAGGTACTGGAGGTATTTTCCTGTTGTTCCTGAGGTAATGGAGGGTCGAGTGACTTGCTCAAGTAGGCCCTATTTTTAGTTTATTTTATAAAGGCACATAGGGGCCCTTTTACTAAAATGTTTTGTGCGTGACATGCAAAAACCTATTTGGCATAAAAACTAACGTGTTAAGTGCAAGGCCTCCTCAGTAACTATCAGGGGCGTAGTCAGCGTGTGCCCAACAGTTAACGTGCGGGCAGGCACCTTAGTGCATGTTCAGCCCTTAACTTCACCTACTGAGGTGGCACTAGATGAAGCTGCGCTACTTGCAACATTGACAGTGCGCAATATATACCCCCTCACCACTCCTACTCTCTGCCCTTCACCCGCCTATTCGGTACCTAATGTACACTGTGCTGATGGTCACGGCAGCAGAGTAACTGTTACCAATGTGCATCAAATCATGTGGTAATCACAGAGCACGCTTTAGCAAAAGGGCCCCTAGGTGCCTATTTAGCTTTATGAAATACGAGCGGCAATATGGCAGAAATTGCTTGGGAGCAGGAGAAATCGTTTTTAATGTACACGTGTAAATTGAAACACGGCCCATGCTCCTCTCACCTCCACCTCTTGTATCTCTTTACCTGCCTCTCCCCTTGTTCCCTTTTCACCCTGAAGTCCCGGCATTCCCAGTAGTCCTGAAGGGGGGAAGATGCACAAGAAAAACATGTCACCGATTCCATTATTTCTGTTGTCCTAAAATGAAGTATTGTCAGTCATTAATGCGTACCAGGAAGTCCATTGTTGCCAGGGTCACCTTTCTCTCCTTTCTGCGCAGCTTTCTCAAGTTGTCCCGGAGGACCTGGGAGCCCCACCATCCCTTTTTCTCCAGGATCACCTGGAAATTAACCAAAACCATAATTAGTGGATGCCAGGACTAAGCCCTCCCACATAAGCCAGCAAGCACAAGAGACAATACACATGTCCAAATGTGGGTGGGTTTGAGGTTCCTTTTGCTTTAGAACGTGCAGATGTGCTTTGACCCATTGCTTTTCGGGTACAAAGTGCAGTCAGAGCCGAGTGGATCTGGGTGAAGCCAGAATTAACAACAAGAATAAGACAGAAGACCCGACAAGCTCACGAAAAAGCAACATGAAACTGAAAAAGGAAAAGAAACACTGCGGGACTGATATTCAATGGCGACAGCCAACACTTGTAAAGCAGCTAGCCATCGCCGTTTAACATTAAACCTGGATATTCAATGGCGGGGTGATATCCGGCCACCAGCGTCGAACATCCGGTTTGCCTGGTTAGCTTTTTAGCTAAGTGGTCAACGATGATATTTAACCCCTGGTTGGATAGCTAAGCCTTAAAGTTAGGCTAGACTTTTGGTCTAACTTTTGCCAGTTTAAGTTACCCATCAAGTGGCTGAAAATCACTGCTGATCAGTAAACTCAAGTGCCGTCCCCGGAACGCACCAATGTTGCACAGTTAGCAATGGAACATGTAGGGGAGTTAGGAGGGGAGCGACACATCCTGCTTATCAGGATTAATGTGATCAGCAGGTCTGCTAGCCATGTTAATCACTTTGAATATACCCCCTGTGTTTTTAAATGTTCCCTGGAATGCACAAAAAAAAAAAAAAGACATATTTGTAATGCAAAAATGTTTCCTCGTAAAAATTTCTACAAATCCAAAGAACAGACACCTAAACGGCAACCTGACTGGAAAGAAAGCTTTTTAATTTCTTTATCTTTATTTTCAGGCTTGATATACCGCTTTTAGCTATACGCACCAAAGCGGTTTACAAAAGTAAATTAATAACAAAGATACATAAAAATAAAAACACAAAACTAACAGAGTTCAGGTTTCAGCAGCCACTCTGAAGCTGCTCTTGCACCTTCCTTTCGTTCTTTGAATGTGAAACATTTGTCAAATTAGAAAATTAGCACATAGCTGAGAGACCTTTAATAAAGCATTTGTTTTTACAGTTTCTAGTTAACGCTATTTTATACTGATTTCTTAACTCCATTTTCAGACTGCCCAATGGAGCATGTGCCTTTAAATCAGTGCTGACTCCTGGCAACCCAGAACCTCTTGGGTTTTATTGACAGTAGATTATTAGGCCTTTCTTTGAAGGTAATGTGCCCAAGGCCACAAGGAGTGCTAGGGGGTTCTAAATCCTGGTTTCTGGTTTCCTAAGCCAGTGCTCTAACCATTAGGCTATTCCTCCATTCCACTCCACTCCACTCCACTACCCAAGCTGGTGTAATAACAGTCCTGGTTCAACAACTGAAAAAAAAAGTAAAGCCACTAAGAAATACAATAATCAAAATCAAAGCAAGATTCCTGGGAGCTGAGTTACTTCTAATGTAACATTTGCTCTAGCTTTACGCCTACAGCATCCTCAAAATATTACAGTTTTTCATGGCCATATGAAAATTAACTGAAGACATTCTTTTTTTTTCTGGGGTAGCAGGCTGTGAGGAAAAGAGGAAGATCTTTTCTGTCTGGATTAGAACAGGAGTGCTTTCAAGTGCTTTTTTTAAAGAAAATTCGGTAGAATGACTAAGGCTCTTTCGATCCTCTAGTTTCTGTTTTGCACTGGTGACTGAAGAATTGTAATAAACTCCTTCCACAGCGCCAGCGTTTTGAATCTGAGTGAATCAGCTCTATTCCCCACACCTAAAAATATTGTCCCTGGGCAAGTGTTTCTGTACCTATAGAGCTGGAATTATAGGAGCTTCTACTGTGATGTTAACCCTCACTGCTGGTGCTGATTGAGAGATTTTCATATCAGCAGGCCCCCTTTGTCAATCTTATCATACAATCATTTTCTGCTTTCTCATTCCGTGTATTTTTTTGGCTTGGAAATTAACCTCCTGAGCATCCGGCCTTCCAGCTCAATTGGAACCAGTCTCCACTAAGCCAAGAGCCTTCCTTTGCAACAACCCAGAACCTTCCCCTGCTTTATTTCTCATATCCCAGCTCACATAGCCCAGTCACTGCCAAGCGATCATGCCATTGTAAACCCCAAGTCCAGCCACTGGGCGTCACTGTCAGTTAAGTGATGCCTGGGACTCCCTTCCCCTCCCCCCAGGAGGATTTGACTCTATGACATCCCCTCGTTGTCCCAGGATACCAAAGAGCTGACTCAAGAGTCAGGCCCAGACCTTCCACATAGCAGCATCCAGTAAGACCACTGAGCCCCCATTCTATTTCGCCCTTATAAGGGGATGAATATGGAAATTGATTGGGCTTAGTTGGATTAATTTTATTCAATATATGTATTTTATTCAGACCTAGCTGCTATTAAAGTCGATGTCCAACGACTTTCAAATCCTGGAAAGGTGCGGCAGTCAGCAAGAGATGCCCCTAACCGTCGGGGAATGCTGAAGAGCGATATGGCGTGTAGAGATCCTGAATGAAAGCGGTGTGAAGTTCGCCAAGAATAATGGTAAAAAGTTTGAAAAGGACGACATTGAACCTACTCTACATTAAATGAATGACTATGGAATAATGCAGATAAGTTCCATATCCCTGAAACAGGATGGATAAAACTGTTCTTGCATGTGAAACATAGAGCTGTGTCAGGGCAGTAGGAAGTTATTTACAAAGAGACTATGCAATAGATGTAAGTGTGAATTTTACTTTCAAATATATGAAAAAGGACTTAAGTGAATAGTCTGCTTTTGTTGTAGCTGTGAGAACAAAGTCCAACAAAAAATGATTTCAAATATGTGCTAGCAAGGGATCTTGGTTGGGTGTCATCTAATAATATATTTGGGTCCTGAGGATTAGTACTCTTGTTTGATTTATCCTTGAAGAGCTGGGTATAAACCAGCCAATATCCTAAAGCATGTGTCTGGTTAGCAGCACCCGCTGAGCGGAAAAGTGCCATTGAGGGTGATATTGAGCAGCACTATATGTATAGCGCCGTTGAATATTCCTCTGACTGCCTTTGCACTATCTAAATAGCCCCAGAGCACTTTGGAGACACGGTGAGGACAGAGCATCAATTTGACAATATAATAATGACTTCTGAGCCACTATATGGATAGTTAACCTAAATGGCTATGAGGGTCTAGGTGGCCACCTAGGGTGGCAGACTCTGGTGGGTGGCACTATGACCCCTTCCATAATTGTTCAAAGTGGAGCTTTCTGCCGCTGTCTCAGCACTGCAGCAGGCCTTAAAGCACCCATGTGTGTGCGTGTGCGCAGTCACGACCTTCCACCCCTGCCTCCTCCAACAGGAGGTTGCTTTGCAGGGGGCAGGAATGGCAGACTGGGGGTGTACACATGCCCACGGGTGTTTTAATGCCCGTTGCAGTGGTGCTGAAAAAGCATGGAGAGATTGCTGTGCTGCCCCCTTCCCAAGTGAGATGGGGGGGGGGGGGACAGTATGGGGGCCTTTCTAGGGTGGCAGAAACCCTTGAGTCGGCCCTAGTGATTGGCTGTCATAAATGAATATCTGGTTAATAATCTGAGTAGAGTCACTGAAAAATTACAGTATAAGTGTCACTGCTGACCACAATGACCAGATATTCAGTGCGGAGCTGAATAGCCAGTTTTTATTTAGCCACTGAGCCTGACATTGTAAAAAAAAAAATGCTAACCCAAAGTATCTTTTCCAATCCCTTTGCAGAGCTGTATGTGTGAAATTTTAGGGCTTACCCTTTTCTCCTCTCTGTCCAGGATCGCCTTTAACACCTACAAGGGAATATTTTTTTTAAAGTTATACCACTGTTAAAAAAGTGTGTTAAATGTGAAAAACACTATGGACCTGATACTGAAAAAGACTTATGTGAATGGCACCAGTGCTGATAAGTCTTTTTTAAGAATCTGGCATAGTTATACGCATAGACTGCTGCATCGTGGGTTTTATGTATAAAACCTCTGTGTGGACTGGGGCAGGCTCTTTGGTGGTCATTTTAGAAACCATATTCATGAGTTGGATGTCTAAAAATAGGTACACAAACATGCAAATAACGGAGATATCCCTGGAGCTATTTTAGAAGCTGGGTATGGAGACGCCTCCTGGCACGAAAACATCTATGTCACGTTGTAGATGAGTGTCCAGGGGCGTTGCTGAAGATCCATGTCTGTGCCCAGTTCCAGAAATTGCGAGCGCATTTCTAGACAGCAGCAGTTACATCTATGTCTATTCCTGCTCTTCTCTACGTGCACCGAAACACAGTACTTTTCTTGACTATAAAGAAAACTGAAGGGAAATGATGACCCTTGTTTTATGTTCAGCATGCATGTCTCCGCTTACAAAAGAGCATTCACCATAGGATAGATGTCCCCGTCCTGAAATATCGTCACAGGGATGTCTATGGGGCTGTTTCTGCAGATATCCATTTTGGGCATATACACGTCTGAAATCACCCCTGAACTTGCTTGTCCCAGATTGCACCTAGACATCATTTCCAAAATGCCTCCTCACATGTATACCTCATACATTTAACAAAAACCCAGACCTAAGTTATACATATGGGTGATTATAGCAGTCACTGCTTATAGATCTATTCACTGGCACCCTTTAAACGGTTAGTGTGACTGAACATCAGTAAAGTTAAGGGCAGCTTCCAGTGTTTAATATCAGGCACTATTATTTAAATTTTTCCATACCTTCTAGTCCTGAGTCTCCTTTTTCACCAGGAACTCCAGGAGCCCCCACAGCTCCTACAGGGCCAATATCTCCTTTTGGCCCCGCTTCACCTTTTTCTCCTTGTTCTCCTATTAACAAAAGTAAAAGCTATAAATAGAGTGTGATCAAACTGTGCAAATCTGTACAAATACGGGGATAATTTGATGAAAAACAACACTGGAACAACTTGGGTTAATTTGTAGAAAATTTATCAGGAAAGTTTTGTCTCATGTCCATTGGGCTGAGTGACAAAAAAACCCCAAAAAAGCAAAATTGAGGAGCTAGGGAAACTGCTGTGCATGGGAAGGACCGTGCATGCTCTAAGTTCTGAGCTCTGGGGAAGCCTGACCCTTAGCAATAGCCGCTCACAGCTTACTGAGGCCGGAGTGACTGGGGTCATTCCTGTGCCTAGTACATCAGGGTCTTTTTCTGGGGGGTGTCTCACCTGGAGGGATGGAGGAAGGTGTTTTTGGGGTCTGGTGGGTATCTTTAGGGGGTGGGAGGCCTTTTATGGGTGTGGGATAGTGGGTGGGATGGATGGAAGCTTCTGATCATGGAGGGGGGTTGCACAAATATCATTGGTCTCTAAGGTGCCCCCAGGGAGGGAAATGAAAATAAATCATGAAAATAAATCATCACAGAAATATCATTGGTCTCTAAGGTGCCCCCAGGGAGGGAAATGAAAATAAATCATGAAAATAAATCATCACAGACTAATACATATAAAACCTACCACTTTCACCCATCTACACACTCAACCAACAACCACCCAAACATTGTCCTGTATATTAATAAATGCAAGATCTATGAAAAATAAATTCCCCATCTTCACTGACTTACTAAATGATCAAAAGCCAGACATCCTATGTGTTACCGAAACTTGGCTAACCGACTCTGATGTTGTTTACCTAAACCAACTTAACACCAACATCTATGACATATCTCACACACACAGAAACTCTAAAAAAGGAGGTGGTGTTCTTATAATGACAAAAAAAAGAACTAAAGACTAAACCACATCCATCTGATCTCCCAAATAACATTGACACCATCATTTTAAAAATAGATCATTTCAAAATTTGCTTATTATACAGGCCACCGGACCAAAAATCTGAAAACTTAGATGCCCTAATAGAACTCCTCAGCTCATCCACAGTCTCCAACCCTATTATATCACTAGGAGACTTTAACCTCCCATCCTTGCCACCTTCACACTCAGCCCTTTTCTTGGAATCAATTGCAGATATGGGTTTCCTCCAAATAATCAATACAAAGACTCATAAGAAAGGTGGAACCCTTGATCTAGTCTTTTTACCAGATGCTTTCCAAAAACATTTCAACCAGTCATCGCTTGAGTGTATACCTGTTCCTTGGTCAGACCACCACCTGATCAAATTCACCTTAGCCTACACTGGAAGAAACAATAAAAATAATCCACAAATTACCCCTCCACCTAGATTCACAAAATTTAAACGATGATTAATTTATCAATCTAACTATACCCCATCTCACCCTTGTACCAACTGACCTAGATGAAGCTGTCACAACTTGGCACAAAACAATTAACAATGCAGCTGCTTATAAACAATCCATCAAAAAGAAAAGCTACTCTAGAATAGGAGATGCCCCCTGGTTCAACAGCACCTTAAGACATATGAAGAGAGAATTGAGAAATATTGAATCTAAATGGCGCAAAACCAAATCCATCCCTTATTACAATGCGTATCACAGCCACCTTAAAATGTACAAAGAAGCTTCAGACAGCGCAAAGAAAAATTACCACTCAACCATACTAAACAAATCCATTAATAGACCAAGAGAACTTTTTAGTATCGTCCAAAACTTAACCAATAACTCATATGTGACCAGCAACGATAATATTGATATCTCTGCCCAGACTCTAGCAAACCACTATATGAATAAAGCAAAATCATTTGCATTCACACCAAATCCTCTATCCCTTTCCCACCAACACCAATTTGAAAAATGGTCCGACTTTCACCCTATAACCAAAGACACTATCAAGACTACTATTTCAAACCTGAACACTACGACCTCTCAACTTGATCCATGTCCGGTAAACTGGATCAAGCATACCCTCACTACACTATCCCCCTTTATCCTTCCCATAGTCAACCTGTCGCTGCGCCAAGGATACTTACCACCTTCCCTCAAACATGCACAAATCCGTCCAATAATTAAAAATAACACCCTTGACAAAACATCACCCAACTCCTACAGACCTATCTCTAGTATCCCATTTATGGCTAAACTGATTGAAAAGATCGTCCAAACTCAAACACAAGATCATATAGAAACCTCAGCCCCACTTGATGACCAACAATATGGCTTTCGCCCCTACCATGGTGTAGACACCCTATTAACAGTACTCCTCGATACATTAATAAGAGGCATTGATAACCCTAAACAAGCTTTCATTCTCCTCTTTCTAGACATCTCTGCAGCGTTTGACAGTGTACACCATGCTCTAATGCTTAACAGACTAGAACAAATAGGAACCCACTCAACTGTACAAAATTGGTTCACCTCATATCTAACTGATCGAACACAAACTGTCCGAACTAACACTGAAACTTCTAAAACATACAAACAGGAAATTGGTCTCCCACAAGGATCCGCCCTCTCTGCCCTCCTATTTAATATATATATCCAACCGGTCTGTGACATTTTCAAGAAATTTAAAGTCCACTACCACATATACGCAGACGACATGATGATGTACATTCCATTCACAATCCCAACACTCCCACTACAACTGTTAACAGAATGCTTCTCTGAATTAACAACCTGGCTAAAAGAACACAATCTCCATATCAATCATTCTAAAACGGATATATTAATAGTAACTAAAAATCAATCCTACATACCTCCAACACACATCACTCTCCAAAATCACAACATTACTATAAAAAATGAAGTGAAATACCTGGGTGTCACCCTTGACTCACACCTTAGTATGGACACACATATTAGAAACATCACTAAGAAGATCTACTTTAAACTCAAAATTTTAAAACAATTACGTCCTCTTGTACTTCTACATGATTTTCTGAGCATTGTACAGGCCATCATCACACCACACTTTGATTTCGCAAATCTCACCCTACTAGGAACAACAAAACAAAACATTAAAAGACTCCAACTTGCCCAAAATGCAGCAGCAAGAATTGTAATGAAGGTTCCACCATTTGAACACATTACCCCTATACTAGCAAACCTTCACTGGCTCCCAATTCAATCCAGAATAAATCACAAATTGATTATCACCACATTTAAGACTTTAAACACAATGGCCCCAGTCCCCTTAACAAAACTTATCACCAAAGACACATCCCAAACTACGCTTCGGAGAGGCCACACGAATAGAATTAGGATCCCGAAAGAATTCACAACTGCTAAAAAGACTACTAATAGGAAAGCGTTCTCACATGCAGCTCCCACCCTATGGAACTCCCTCCCTGAAGAAATAAGGGCATTAAATGATGCAAAGGAACTCCGCAAGAAATTAAAGACTTATCTATTCACCTCCCATTTTGGCACACTTGAAAATACCTTACCTCTGACAGGTAATGGTTAATAGCAACCTAGGGTACATCAACTCTAATTCTCCTAGCTAACTACAATTACAATTAAAATCGACTAAATAACTACTTGTAAATCTTGTAAATAGATATATGTAATAGATCAAAATATGTAAATAAGTTCGTCTGTTATTTAACAAGTTCGTCTGTTATTTAACAAGTTTTACCATATTTAGTCATTCATGATTAATGTATTTAGCAAAATTGTACCAAGTTAACAAATGTTCCATGTAAAACAGACTTGTAAATCTGTTCATTCCTTGTTCAATGTAAACCGCACCTGATCTGTGGAAGGTAGCGGTATATAAGCAACTGTTAAATAAATAAAATAAATAAAATAACACCAGCTCAAAGCTTGTATTCTTTTTCTTCAAATAGCATAGCTTGCGAAGTTACTCAAGCTGCATTATTGGATTTTGATAATAATGAGGTGTTCTGCGTGCACTTGCATCTCATTATATAGCTCATGATGGGGTAAAATAACATGTGTTAAGGGAAAGCAGAGCATTAAATAGCAAAAATCCTGCATTACCTCCTGAAAGTTAGGACTACTACATCTGTGGTTAGAGTGATGCACACGTATGTTACCTGAATAGCTGGAGTGTAGCTGAATATGGATGAGTCTCCTCCCTGGCATGCCTCTAATTTTAACCTAGTTTATAGGAATCTTTTGGTTGTATATTGATTTATATGGTCAAAGGTTATGGGCCTGATATTCGGTGGGGGTGGCTGGTGCTGGTAAGGTAGCTAGTCGCTAACACTGAACTTTGAACCCAGATATTGAATGCCAGAGGCATAGCTGGGCCCCGACATTGAATATCTGGGTTGCCCAGATAGCCAGGAAGCTAACCGAGCAGCAGTGATATTCAGCCTCTGCTCGGTTAGTTTTGGTGATGAAAGTTAGGCCAAACTTTACTGCAGCTGACTTTCACCACTTAGAAATAACCAGGCAGCGACTCAATATTGCCGCTGCCTGGCCATCACTGGCTGCCATCCTGGACCACCCCTGGAGCGCCCCGGTTAGCATAGGGACAGGCAGCAGCAACACCCATCGCGTTAGTGACACTGTATATCCCGGCTAACAGGTCTGCCAACAGCGTTAATCCCTTTGACTATCGGACATTAAATTCTTAAGCGCAAAGGGAAGAGTGGGAACACCATAAAACATTTTGGGATAAGCGTGACTTTAAATATTCTGCAGCCCCTGAAGCACAGCATGATGTGAAACACGAACAGCGTCAAACTTTGGATTTATCATTAGAGCCTTGGACTTTGCTTTCAAGCTAAGTATTTCAATATTCGGGGATGAGATAAGGTCAAGAGTATTAGGGGTACAAAGAAGTTTTGGGCCAAGTAAGAAAGCTAGCATGGGCTTTACGAGCCCCTAATGCCACGTTTAAGCACACTTTATGATCCTTTAAATCCAGAAAACAGACGTAAATGCCAACGGAAAAACTAGCGCCCAACTAATGCCATGCGTATTTAAATCTACTTAAATTAACTTTTAATTATTTAAATGTATTTTAATCAGCTGGTCTGGTATGCAAATCATGGCTACACCAATGCAGAGACAGGTGTAGAGGATTTTGCAACCAGCCATAGTGCTAACATTTTTGCTGTAGGGTCTGAGTAGACATAAACCTCTAACACATGCTCCTGACAGTATTTTGATTGCACTGGGTGTTTTCCCCGATGCCTAGATTATCTTCTCCTCAGATGATCAGGCATTGGGCAAAGCCCCCGATGCCATCAAAACACTGACAGGAGCGGTGCCCTGACAATAAAAGAATCCCTGGTGGTCCAGCGGCCCCGGTCCCCTCCCCCGATAGTATTTTGATGGCATAGGGGATGATCATGGCATCAGGAAAGGCCTCTGATACCATCAAAATATTTTCGGGGCTAGTGCCCTAACAATAAAGAATCCTTGGTGGTTTAGTGGTCCCTGTATCCCTCCCATTAAATAAAAAAAATAACCTGTGTTCTAGCGGCCCCTGAACCCCCCCACCCCCATTAAATAAAAAAATAAGCAACCTTGTTGTCTAGTAGCTCCTGTACCCCCTGACCCCCCAGTCTAGTGCTGGCTTTCTGCATCGGCCTGTTTGTTTGGGTGGGAAAAAATGACAGTTTCCAAGTTTAGAATGGAAAGGGGTGTCAGATTTTGTGCATTTAGTTTTGGGAAGAGACCAATTTCTGTATATTTGGCAGATGGCAGTATGTTGTATCTAAAACATGTACTCCACCCAGGGATGGTACTAAATAGAAACATGACAGAAAAAGACCACATGCCCTATCTAGTCTGTCCTTCCATATCAATCACTACAACAGTCCCCCCTTTTTTTTAGAGATCCTCTGTGCTTGTTCCATGCTTCTTTGAATTCAGTTACTGTCCTCATCTCTACCACCTCCACTGGGAGACTATTCCACGCATCCACCACTCTTTCTGTAAAGAAACATTTCTGCATATCACTCCTGAATCTATCTCCCTTCACCCTCATCCCATGTCCCCTCGTAGCAGAACTTGCTTTCAATTGAAAGAGGCTCTCTCCCTGAACATTTATGCCACGGAGGTATTTAAACATCTCAATCATATCACCTCTATCCCGCCTTTCCTCTAAGGCAGTGGTTCTCAACCTTTTTTGTACCGTGACCCCTTTTACCGTTGGTCAACTTGTGGTGACCCCCAATGATAAAATCAAATGCGTCTCTCTTCCTTTACCGTTAACGCATTGTCGCTGTAATCATTTGTTGAATTATTAATATATTATAGGCCTTTGCAATATGTTTTTATTTATAAAATACTTATTTAAATAATCAAAACAACAAGTAACAATATTTGATTTCAAAATTATGATGATTTTGTAGTCAAATCACTAATATGAAATAAAATTATTTTTTCTACCTTTGTTGTCTGACCAATTTATTCTCTGATCATGCTGGTCCCGATCTGAGGCTTCTGCTTTCCTGTCTTCTCTTAGCTCTCTTTCTGTGGTCTATGGTCCATCTGCCAGTTCTTATCTCTTTTGTTTTCTTCACTTCTTTCCATCAGCCTATTTCCAGTCCCAGTAACCCTCCCCAGTATCAGCCCCTTTCCAGTCCTCACTCCCAGTACCTTCCAATGTCAACTTGCATTCCCATGACTGCCACTGGTGTCCATTCCCTTCCAGTCCCCCTCCTTCCCCACTGATCAGTCCCTTCTAGTACAAATACCATGGCAGCCCCTCTCAGATCCACTCCCTTTCAGTTCCATGCTCCCATCCCCTTGTATCAGCCCACTTGTAGCCTTAGCCCCCAGTTTTCTTCCAGGGTCAGCAGCTCTATCCTCCCCTCCCCACAATCAGCCCATTCCCAGTCAAAGCCCCCTAATCAGCTCACTTCTAGTGCTAATCCCCCTCAACCCCATTACCAGTCCTACCCCCCCCCCCCTAATCAGCCCAATACCAGTCCTACCCCCCATCAGCTCATTTCCAGTGCTAGTCCCCCCCTCAACCCCATTACCAGTGCTAGGCTCCCCTAATCAGCCCATTTCCAGTCCTAACCTCACTGATCAGCTCATTTCCAATGCTAGACCCCCATCAGTCCATTACCAGTCCTACCCCACCTTGATAAGTCCATTCCCAGTCCTAGCCTTCCCTAATCAACCCATTACCATTCGTAGCCCCCCCATCTGCCCATTACCAGTGCTAGCACCCCCATCAGCCCATTATAATCCTAACCCGCACTGTCTCTCGCCTCTGTCCAGCATTTATCCCGTCTGTCCAGTATGTCCCCATGTCTCTCCCCTTTGTCCATGCCAGCCTACTCCCTCCATGTCAGCCCCCCTCCCTCCATCCATCCATATCAGCCCCCTCCCTCCCTCCCTCCCTCCATGTCAGCCCCCATCCTTCCATCCATCCATGTCAGCCCCCCTCCCTCCATCCATCCCTCCATGTCAGCCCCCCTCCCTCCCTCCCTCCCTCCCTCCCTCCATCCATCCATATCAGCCCCATCCCTCCCTCCCTCCCTCCCTCCATCCATCCATATCAGCCCCCATCCCTCCCTCCCTCCCTCCCTCCCTGTCAGCCCCCTCCCTCCCTCCCTCTCAGCCCCCATCCTTCCATCCGTCCATGTAAGCCCACCTCCCTCCATCCATCCATCCCTCCTTGTCAGCCCCCATCCTTCCATCCGTCCATGTCAGCCCCCCTCCCTCCCTCCCTCCCTCCCTCCATCCATCCATCCATATATCAGCCCCCATCCCTCCCTCCCTCCCTGTCAGCCCCCTCCCTCCCTCCCTCCCTCCATCCATCCATATCAGCCCCCATCCCTCCCTCCCTCCCTCCCTGTCAGCCCCCCTCCCTCCCTCCCTCCCTGTGAGCCCCCATCCTTCCATCTGTCCATGTCAGCCCCCTCCCTCCATCCATCCATCCATATCAGCCCCCTCCCTCCCTCCCTCCCTCCCTCCATGTCAGCCCCATCCTTCCATCTGTCCATGTCAGCCCCCCTCCCTCCCTCCCTCCCTCCATGTCAGCCCCATCCTTCCATCTGTCCATGTCAGCCCCCTCCCTCCCTCCCTCCATGTCAGCCCCATCCTTCCATCTGTCCATGTCAGCCCCCTTCCTCCATCCATCCATCCATATCAGCCCCCTCCCTCCATGTCAGCCCCCATCCTTCCATCTGTCCATGTCAGCCCCCTCCCTCCCTCCCTCCCTCCATGTCCGCACCCTCCTTCCATCTGTCCCTGTCAGCCCCCCTCCCGCCATGTCCGCACCCCGCGGTCGATGTCAGCCGTGTTGCAGGTTGTCTGCCTCCCGTCTAATGCAGCCGCGGCTCTCTGCCTCTTAGGGAACCGCGGCTGTACCTGTAAAATCATTGCGGAGCCCTTCCTGTCTCGATGGGCTACATGCAGCATTGTCCCGCCTCCAAAGGAAGTTGTTTACCACTTCCTTTGGAGGCGGGACAATGCTGCACGGAGCCCGTCGAGACAGGAAGGGCTCCGCAACGATTTTACAAGTACAGCCGCGGTTCCCTAAGAGGCAGGGAGCCGCGGCTGCAGAAGAAGGCGGTGAGTTTGCCGGAGTTTGCTGCTGCCGAGAAGCGGACTCGGCAGCAACTTGTGCACATCTTAATTTTTTTTTTTAAACTTGGTGGAGGCTAAGCGACCCCCGCTAAATCCTGTGGCGACCCCCGTTGGGGTCGCGACCCACAGGTTGAGAACCGCTGCTCTAAGGTGTACATATTAAGATCCTTAAGTCTGTCCTCATATGCTTTATAATGAAGACCACTAATCATTTTAGTAGTCACCATCTGCACCGACTCCATCCTGTTCACATCCTTTTGAAGGTGCGGTCTCCAGAATTGCACACTATACTCCAAATGAGGTTGCACCAAAGACTTATACAGAGGCACTATCACCTCCTTTTTTCTGCTAGCCATTCCTCTCCGTATGCACCCAAGCATCCTTCTAGCTTTTGCCGTCGCCTTTTCTACCTGTTTAGCTACTTTAAGGTCATCAGACACAACCACGCCTAGGTCCCGCTCTTCTCTAGTGGACAAAAGTATTCACCCCCTATACTATATTGCTCCCTTGAATTGCTGCAGCCCAAATGCATGACCTTACATTTTTTAACATTAAATTCCAGCTGCCAAATTCTACCACTAGGTGAACTAGGCAGTCGCCTATAGCACAAGCCTTCCAGGGGTGCCCATTGCCACCGCTGTCACCCCTCTCAGTACTTGCAGCAGCAGCAATGGCCTCAAATAGCCCCATAGTGCTTACCTTACAACTTCGGTGCCCCGGGGCTGTTAACTTCCACCCCCTCCGATGCCCGATATCTGATTTGTATAATGCTATCAGATGTATGCAGTGCTTTACACACGTCTAAACACTACCCCAACTAAGTGAAAGACATCTATGACCAATAATACCAAAAAAGCTCACACTCACTC
Source organism: Ichthyophis bannanicus (assembly GCA_033557465.1). Classification (NCBI taxonomy): domain Eukaryota; kingdom Metazoa; phylum Chordata; class Amphibia; order Gymnophiona; family Ichthyophiidae; genus Ichthyophis; species Ichthyophis bannanicus. The sequence continues at coordinate 870,894,210 of CM066036.1, forward strand.
ACTTCCAAAGTTAGACTTCTTCAAGCTAACAAGAGTTCTATGATTGGGGAAAAAGACCTCAGTGTACTTTTATGACTTTTACTGCTTACTCCAAACAATATAACTTTCCAACTTTTACATCATGGGTGTAAAAAAACGTCCATCTATGTTAATTTTATGAATTACATCAAATGATATGGAAACAATAGTCTCTTTCCTCATATATGTTCCAAGCTATCCCATTTTAGTATCCAAACCGCTCAGTTCATAGATGTCTATTGAATACATGCTAAAACATCTTAACTTAATTTTCCAATTGACTCGGTGCATTTACTTTCTGCTTCTTGAAGCCTACAATCTAATAAGCAGGGATTAATTTCTGGGGGAATGACCTGGAACATTTCCACCACTTCTTTAGACTTCAGCTGCAGAGATGTTCTGTTCAGCCCCTGCCTTCCTGGTAGCCTGTAAGGCGGAGAGGAGAGGGTGAACCTGGAGCAGTCACTCTACTCTGTTACCAGATTTTTTTGCAGGCAAATCTGGGACACATATCTGAAGTGTGTATATGTGTGTGTGTGTGTGGAGGATGGGAGTGGGGGAGGACACTTTAGTTCCAGATTTGAGCAACAAGGTGTCGAGGAGGAAAGAGCAGTCCTGTCCCCATCCCCATCTATCCCATGGTAGTAACAAAGGACTCTAACTACTCTCTCACACACACGCACACAACACTTCTCTGATGGACTCGCCTCCTCTCAGCTGTGCGCCATACTGCCAGAAGGATCAGCAACACAAAGGACTCCATCCAAGCACAGCACTGACGTAAGCTCATCCCCACTGTACACATCATCTGGCAGCGTCCACAGAACACTTAAACTGCAGCACACCCGAGGCACCACAAAGGACTCTAACTTCTCTCTCACACACATGCACACATCGCTTCTCTAATGAACTCACCTCCTCTGAGCAATGCACCATACCACCAGAAGGATCAGCGACACAAAGAACTCCATCCAAGCAAAGTGTGGAGGTAAGTTTCTCCTCACTGTACACACCATCTGGCATCATCCACAGAACATTTAAACTGCAGCACACCTGAGGCATGCACGTGCCTGTCAGACCCACATCAAAGAAGGATGACGCCAAAGAGCCCTTTGACTTGGTTCTTCTGCGAGGACCAGGGTGAGGACTCCCTTTAACCTCTAAAATTACCTTCCAAACTGGAACCTGGAACCAAATTCCATGAGATCTCAGACTCTCCAACTGACTTCTTTACCTCTGCCAAGCATCAACCACTCTAAAGCCACACATTACCAATATCCAAGAAACTATCTACAAGAAACTAACTCTACAGGAACTTGGACTCACAGACTAAGAACAAACATGCTACCACTGTATGTAACCCTATACACTCTGCTAGCCCTCCTCCTACTAGCCACTGCACACAACACCCTCCCCCACACCTCCTACCACCTACCCTTCAGTCCCCACCCACACCACTTAACAAACATTCAATTTAATCACCCCAGACAATGCATTACCCAACATATCATAAACATACAAACCAGTAACTACCACACTACTCCCACCTCAACAAACAATATCCCTTTACAAACACTCAAATGCACACTCATAAACTCATGCTCAATGAGGAACAAAATCCCTATCATCAGAGATCTACTCACAGCTTACCACTTGGACATCCTCTGCATAACAGAAACCTGGCTCATGAGCACAGATAATGTTCTCCTCAACCAACTCAGACCAGAAGAATTCTCCCTCATCCACTGCCTATGATCCTACCAAAGAAGTGGAGGAGTAATGCTCATTGCCCAGTCACACCTCCAATTCTAATCTCACTCAACCAAAAGCTCAGATGAAACCAACACCCTCAACATAATGAACAATCAACTGATGATTCTCCTCACCTACAGAACACCAGCTACCTCAACTACAACCCTATCTAACATATTGGAAAAAATACGGATGAACACCAAATGCAACAAGGACCTCCTCATCTTAGGAGACTTCAACCTCTCCTCAATGTAACAAAAAATGCTGATTTGTTCCTGGAAGCCATATCTGCCATGGACCTCTCCCAGATCGCCCACACATAAGGGCAATACTCTCAACCTAATCTTTATTAACAACCTCCCAACACACACAGGTCCCCCCCATTCAATACAAACATGACCACATGGACCACAGACTAATTCTCCTTTCCTCTAAATCCCCCAAAATCCCATATTTCAAACCAATAAACAAAATGGCACTTTAAACAATTCAACAAAGACATCTTTCTAGAAGACATTATCCCAAAGTTAGAAACTGTATCAAACGACCCCAACATACTCACAACCAACTGGAACTTCATCATTGGAAAAGTAGCAACCATAACAACCAACTCATTTCGATCAACTAATAAACACCCCGAAACCCCATGGTACACCCATAACCTATAAAAGATTAAAACCCAGCTATGAAGACTTTAACAGAAATGGCGCAAGACAGCCCTTAATGAAGACCAAAGCTGCAACACAAACTGCTCAACAACTACTGTGCTGCAACAGACAAAGTCAAGCGTGAATATCACACCAAACTAATCAACACTTCCTTCAATTGCCCAAGGGAACTCTTCAACCTTATCAAATGACTTGCAGGACCACCTGCCAACCCCAGCATGGTTCCCACCATCACCCCTCAATAGCTAGCCACACATTACAAACAACTCCACCCCAACCTAATCCCAAACCCACCTCCACCCCTACCCAATTCTCCCACCTCACTCCATGTTTCTCCTTTGACACCATCACTTGAGAAAACATTGAATACATCATATCGAAGCTTAACACAACCCCCCCCCCCCTCTTGATCCATGCCCGGTCAGCTGGATCAAAGCAGCAAAAACAGAACTCAGTCCCTTACTTGCTAGACTCATCCAATCAGCATTTTAGCAAGGACAAATGCCTGAATGCCTCAAACTCTCATCCATATGCCCCACCCTAATGAAGCCAGACCTCAACCTCACAGATCCTGCCTCCTACAGACCTATCGACAGTCTCCCCTTCCTAGCAAAAATCATTGAGAAGGCCATCCAGCAGCAATGTCAGGACCACATTGACAAAAACTCTCTCCTGGACCCCCCAGCAACACAGATTCCCCCCCCTACATGGAGTCGAAACACTGATGATCTCCCTCATCAACACCCTAATAAGAGGCATACAAGACTCAGCCCAAGGCTTTCTACTGATCTTTCTTGTCATCTTGGCCGCATTCTTCACTGTCAACCATGATGTCATCTTCCGGCATCTTCAATCAACTGGGATCCAGAACTCAGTACTCCAATGGTTCCGCTCCTACCTATCCAGCAGATAAAACTTGGAACAAGCTCCTCCAACCCCTACTGCCAAATGTAAGGCATACACCCTATCCACACTTCTCTTCAACTTATACCTTCAACCCCTATCCTCTTTCATCAAATCTCAAAACATCAACTTCTACATCTATGCTGATGACATCATGATATACGGACCATTCCACACCAAACAACCCTCAAACACGTGTCACCAAGAATGCTTCACAGATGTATCTCATTGGCTAGCAACTAACAACCTGACAAACAACTATAAGAAAACCGAAGCCTTATTTTTTACAAGAGACACCACATTCTTCCCCCACCCCCAACCTCCAAACTCCATAACCTTAAACAACACCCAAATAAAAGTGCATTCTAAACTGAAATACCTTGGCATCACCCTCGATCAATACCTCTCCTTCAAACCACAAATAACTAAAACAGCCAAAGCAATATACTACAAATCCAAAACTCTGCAACGTCTCTGCCTTTTCCTCGAACCATCAGACTTGCTCTCAGCACTCCAAACTCTAATCCCACACCTTAACTTCATTGGAGTGGAGGAGTGGCCTAGTGGTTGGGGCAAGGTACTTCAGGCCGGAAGGTCGGGGGTTCAATCCCACTAGAGGACAGCAACCTTGGGCCAGAAGGACTGGGGTTTCTAGTCCCATAGGTGCTCCTTGTGGTCTTGGGCAAGCCACTTAACCCTCCATAGCCCATGTTCCCTGTAAAATAGTTATCTCCAAGTTATAATGCCCTGTTCAATGTAATTTCAGTTTGTTCAATGTAAACCGCACTGATGCAGAATAGTGCGGTATATAAGAGAATGCAAATAAATAAATAAAATAACTACTGCAACTCCATCTACCAAGACTCACCACAATCCACCCTTCTCCCACTACAAACTGCTTTCCATACTACTGCACACATCCTCCAAGGAGTATCAAAATTTGACAACATCACTCCCATTCTTAAACAGCTCCATTGGTTTCCACTGCCCACGATCAAATACAAAACCTTCCTGCTAATCCACAAAGCCATTCGTTGCTGTCCCACTACTCGCATACACTTCCTCCTCCAAACTCTTAATCCTAACAGACCCAGAAGACTATCCACAATGAACAAACATACCATACCCCATACCAAAACAAAGTATAAGCAACAAACATGCAGAAGTGTTTTTGAATTGTATACACCGTCCCTCTGGAACACAGTCCCAAACTTGATAAGAAATATCACTGACCTCCACTCATTCCGCAAAACACCTGAAGACTCCTATTTTCTGAGCATTTTAGTCCCACTACCTAACCCCTTCACTGCCTAGCCTCTGCCCTTCACATCCCTACAATCCCCGCCTCTCCAACTGCTATTTATGATAGCTCTAGTCAAATCCACTTGCACACTTTATCCTTCCCCATGCAATAAGTGTCCAATTGTACATACGTTAACCATTCCTTAATATAGTTGATTGTTGTATGTAACAGATATTCTTTGTTCAATGTACACTGCTTTGACCTGGTGAAAAGCAATATATAAGCCTTGGTAAATAAATAAATAAGCAGACCAATCAACAGAGAAATAGAAATAGTCCCCTATATGTAATTTAACTATTATGTTTTTATATATGAATGTTTTATTGCATTTTAATGAGTTTATTGGTTCTTTTTATATTCCCTTTTTTTTTACATTCTTTTTTGTTATGATATTACTCATGTCTGTAATTTTACTGTGTTCCAGATTGGGAAGAGTGATTGCTCCACCGCATAGACGTGTTCCTTACACCTTCTATGTGGTTCTCTGGTAACTTTATTATTTTACAACACAATTTTTGTAATATTTTAGGTTCTTTTTATTATTATGCTTATTTTATGTGTGTTTGCTTTTTAGACCCCTGATGAAGGCTTCGGCCGAAACTTGTTAAGTTGGATCCTTAATAAAGAATTTAACCAAATTCCCTGGTAGGCCGTGGTTATTGCATTCCGCTGCACTCTACGTTCCAATCACTAAACTAAAAATAAAATTTTTTATTTACCCTCTCTGTCTCCACTGCTGGAATTGGGGACAGGATGCTGCCAAACAGGTGAGAGTTGTGGACAGAACTGTAAAATCAGAGACAATCCCCGAAAATCTGGAACATCTAGTGACTTTGCTCTACTCCCTAATCCAGTCCCTCTTCTCCTGATGCTACTGCTCCTGACCCACCTGCCTCCTCTTCTACTTCCTTTTTGTCTACAAATTAAGCACTGCAGAGTAACAGACATGAGATAGGCCTTGAAGTTAAAAGAGTGGGATCATTTGCATGGAGTGAGGCCTAACGAGATTCCTTGTGTAGGTCCTGAGATCACTGCTCCTAATTTCTGACAACTTTGGGACTCAAAGGGCTATTCTTAATATCTGATCATTTGGGGGCTTCTATGACTTTTCTGTTGATTTCAGAAGACTGTTTCAGCTGTTCAATGTCTCTTTAGAAATGTTCTCACCTACTATAAAGGAAGTGCTCTGCCTTTCTGTGAATCCTTCCCATTCCCAATTCTGTCCCGGACGTAGATCCTCTCTGTGCGTCCGGTCTGAACTGGACGCACAGAGGGGATCGTGATTCTGATCCTGCGGGGCATGTCTAGCCCCGTGGGATCAGAATCGCAAACAGTCCTGCACGTGCAGACCGGGACAGCGATTCTGTCTGGCCTGCACATGCAGGACTGCACCCGGCTAACTTAGCCAGAACTGTTAAATGGAGCCGTGGCACCGTGGCTCCATTTAAAGCTGCGATGCCAGCCGCCCAGTTAAAGTGTTTATTCCCTGCAGCCTGACCTCCGATTCAGCCTCCTAAGGCCAGGGAATAAATCCTTGCCCCCTCCCCCGCACCATCCGCGCCCCAGCAGCTTAAAAAAAAAACATCCAGGGAGGTTATTCCACCTCTGAGGTGGAATAACGTCCCTGGACATTTCGCCAGCCCTGGATGTACAGGGCCAACATTAGAATTGGCCCTGTATGTCCACGGCTGGTGACCGCCCACTGCCCGCCCACTCTCTGCCCCCAGGACACCCACTCCCCTCCCCGTCTAACTTCCTGGCAGAACCAGCGAGGAAGTTATTAGGGGGCAGGAGAAGCCACGAATAGCAGGGATGGACATCCCATTGGGCCGTCCATCCCCACTATTTGTGGCTCAGAATAACCCCCATAGTCTATTTTTCCCATGTAGATGGATTCATAAGCTAAGGTTTACTTTTTGGCCACTTTGCCAATTAGGTAGACAGATCGCTACAGCTTTATTCTATAAAGGCTGTCCCTCTCTCAATTATTCTCTTCTGCTTCAGTGCCTTTTACAGCCAGAAGAGCAATTAATACACCTTTTTAACCGAAATCTGTCCTAGGTACCAGATATTCATGGTAACAGGGGTAAGCCTTTAGAAATTATCTATTTTACAGAGACTGGAACACATATCCTCATTGCACATATCCTCGTTGCACTAAATACTAATAGGCTAATCTGCAATTGTATCTATAAGCAAAGTTCTTAAATATTTATAGCCTCAACATCACATTTGAAGATATCCAATGTAAATTCACAATTGCACCGCACAATCCTCTTGATTATTTTAGGTTGCGTGTCCTGTCTTTCTGGGCTAGATTGAAAGCTCCAGCATGTGTCTCCATAAGGCACAGTATACAGCTACGCAAGTCATGATGTTTATTTTTATTTATTTATTTAAAAGGTTTTATATACCGCTTTATCCTGAAGTTACACATCAAAGAAATCAAATGTCAGGGTAATAATATTTTAATGATCGAAGTCCATAACTGACATATCTGCAGATAACTTTTTGAATTAATTGCAGCCTGGGTAGGGCTCAGCAGCTCACCTTTCATCCCGTCGTTGCCTTCTATTCCTGGTCTTCCTTGAGCTCCTTCTTCTCCCTTCAGCCCTGGTTCTCCTTTCTGACCTTGCTCACCTGAACAGAAATTAACAAAAAATGTTCCTGACTCAATGTTTAATAGATTTTTTATTAAAGAGGATAGGAAGGGAGGGTGAAAATAGTAGTATTAAAATTTCAATAGATTAATATTTATGGTGCAGGTTGCTAAAAGGTTTAGAGTTTCAGCAGACACCTGCAAAAATCGAATCGTTTTACATGAAGTTGCATGCAGACTTGTATGGAACCTGGGGCATTTTTAGTGTTCTGTGTCTATAACATGATAGTCAGTGCCCCAACAACCCTGTGGCTGTGGGAAGAACCTCCAAATCTAGTTCTTCTTGCAGAATTCCCCAGACCCTGTGGCATTGCCATGAGAGATTGAGGGCCAGATGGTCAGCAATGGTGCCAGTAGCAGTCCTGCATATCTGCTTCTTATCTGATGTGACCCCAGCTTCTCTTCTGCACAGCGGTGGTGCTATGCTTAAAGCCATGTCCTCCCCCTAGGCTCCCTGGCCCAGAGTGTCATGCTTTGAACTGCACTGGCCAAAACCTGACATGGGCTCTGGATGGCAGAGGAGGTGCTAAGCTGCTACTGGCCTCTTGTAGCCAAATGAACCCAAGCCAAGATGAGATGAGCAGTGATGTGGAGAAAAGCAAGAAAAAGTGAGGGGATGGGGGGGGGGGTGCAGGGGAGAGGGTATGAAGAGGGAGGAGGAGACTGAGTGATGAATATGAAGAGAGCTTGAGCAGGACTGTACCAAGCCATAAATGCGGCCTGTACAACTTGCAAACCTAGTGAACCCCAATGACAACAGACTTTTGTCATTTGCCCCATCCCCCCCATGCCTAGCATAGCCCTTCTGCCCTATCCCCCCATGTCCAGCATCTCCCCATCTTACCTGACCTCCTCATGTCCAGCCGTCTCCTCCTGCACTGCTTTGGGTGGTGGCAGTGGACCTCCAGTTTTTAAAAAAGTCTCTATGTTTGCATGGCTTGTCTGATCCCTAGCATCAGAGGAGGAAAGGACTAGACCAGTCAAGCAAACGTGCAGTTGCAAAGACCCACAGGTTGTTTTTTTAATTTGAGGTCCGCTATCACCACTTCCGGCACTACCAAAGCAACAGGAAAAGCGGCAGTGGGACAAAGGTAGGCTGGGCAGGCAGCATGGGGAGGGGGGGGGGGGCAGAGGCCAGCAGTCAGTAACCCTAAATGCGCCCCTATATTTTTGCACCCGGTGTGGCTGCACCACTCGCTCATGCCTAGTTACGATGCTGGACGTGAGTGAGCAAATGGGGAGACGAGAGAATGAGAGGCGCGGAGAGGGATGAGTGAGTAGGAGGATGGGGGTCAAGAGTGTAAGGAGATCTGAGATATTGTGGAGTGTAAGTGAGAGGATTGGGGTGAGAGTGAGCGAAGGGACTGGAGGGCTACGAAGAGAAAGTGAGGAGATCAATGGGAAGTATGCGTGAGAGAAGGAATTGGTGTCATGAGAAGTATAAATGGACTGTCATTCTCCTGATTCCAGATACCCCTCTCTCATCCTAGATCCCCTCTTCTATCTCCCCATCCCTCAGTCTCTCTTTTTTCTACTTCCTGATTCTCCCTGTCCTCACCTCCCTCATTCCTCTACTCCTCTTGCATATCCTGAAAACCTGACTGGTTTGTGGACCTATAGGCCTGGAGTTTGATACCCCTGATGTACTGAGTAAGGGGAGGTGATTCTGGTGCTTTTTGCTTTATTAAAGAATAGTGACCTGCCGTACCAAGGTACGACTTAGGAAGCTGCCACTCTCCCTATGGGTTTGGCTTACTTTTTGAGTAAAGGAGGTATTTCTCCGTCAACAAAGGGCTGTTGTAACTGAGAGTGACTTCCCAAGATCACATTTAGTACCACTAGGATTAGAAGCCAGGGAGTCCTGACGGAGGGCCACTGCTTTAACCACTAGGCTACTCCTCCACTCCGATCAACAAAACTGCAACTATAGTAACAGGCTGTAGGAAACCAGTGTGCTCCCCTGTTTGAAAAACAGCAAATTTCTAACAAAATTACACACCAGCTGAATACCACACTTTGCTCACACATGCAGAACAGAGAAAGACCCTCAACAAAAAAAGAATAAGTGACTATAAATTAAAAACAGAAATAAGCATGGAAACCCAAGAAATCAGATTCTGCCTGCAGCAGAACACTGGAGGAAAAAACCCCATAAATTTCTCCCCGTAAGTGCTAACTACAAAGATGGAAGAGATGAACATTTCTCAGAGGTGATGGACGAAATCAGAAACTTCCCATGAAAGAATGAGCAGGAAAAGCTCCATGCGATCCTTAGGGAAACAGCAAAATATATGGTATCTTACCGCAAGGCCGGAAACGTACTGTGCTAGGGCCAGATTCAATACTGCACGTCACTTAAACCCAGGAATTGTTCATATTTCCCTTCTTTACCTTGCAGTTATTTTCTTCTACCGCTTCATGTACCACTTTGGCAGCGCATGTAGAAAATGTCATGCCAAAAATATTTCTTGGCTCTGACATGCCTGAGCCGGCAGCTCACCTGGAGTTCCACCATCGCCTTTGCTTCCTTTGGGTCCCACTGGTCCTGCAAGTAAGAGTTGGATTGCGTATTTCAGAGCTTTCTAGGCAAGGTGCGTCTCTACAAATGCAGTAAAAGGACATGCATAATGATATCTCTGCAACCCCTGCTTGGAAAGCATGTTCTGCACATGTAAAAATGGATCTTATAAAACTGCACAGCGGTAGACAGATGAACAAAGTAGCAGCAAAGAAATATAATGCACAGGCATTCCCGGGGGCCTAGTTTGGGCAGAGCAGGAGTGTAGATGTGTACGCCTAATTTAAAAGGGCAAGTAGGAACTTCCTCAGGCACTAGTCGATAAAGGCGCCTAGGAGTCTTTATAAAATGCCAGAGTCAGAAGCACATAGCCCTCAGGAACAGCTGCAAATGAAAGAGCATAATATATATAAGTACATTTGTAGATTAAGGTATTTTGTAATCGAACCAGGTACTTGCAAACTTTGCCATGTTCTGCCCAGACTCAGACTAGGCCCCTGGCTATGCCTACTGGCGATGTACGCGGGTTCATGCCAATGGGTGCACCTTTATGTTGCTTGGTATCTTATGAGGCCATTTACATGTGCATAACAATGACTTCCATAGAGTACATGCTTGTATTTGAACCTGCCACGGATCAGGTATAAATCTGTGTTGGAGCATTCGGGGACCATTGGGGGTGGTTCTGGGAGCCTGTTTTATAAAGGTGTCTAGGCACAGCTGTTGCCTATATTAAACAGGTGTCCTGTTACAAAATTACCCCAAAGGAGGTAAGTGGCTGAATCTGTCTGACTGCAGCCACTGAAGACTTTTATTCAGGGCCTTCCGCGCCATCACTTCTAAGGATAGCAGTGCAGAATATATGTAAAATATTAAAATGCTGTGGTTGGCATTTTTAAAAATGTTGACCACATTTTAAATATTGACTCATGGGTCTTTGAATCCAGGGAATTCAATGGGATGGTAGAATTTTGTCAATATCTCAGGAAGGCAAGAAATTTTGGCACTCATCACAAAACAATGAACAGTACATTAGGCTTTATGAAGCATGTTTACTAACATGCGCTATTGTAGCACTTGTTAGGTCCCAAAACATAGTGCAGGGCTGGTGCCAGACCCACACTAAGGAATGGGGGCATGTCTGGCATATCCCCATGCAGGTAGGGTGGGTCCAGCAGCACCCCCGCCCTAAACCGTCTGCCGGCGATTATCAAGGGTGCAGTTACCGCCTTCCACAGAGGTGGCGGTGAGTGCACCTGTGCTAATTATTGCATTGATCATTAGCTTACGGCATTGTCCCCTGCACTAGCTGCTCTATGCTGTCAACACCCCTCTCTGCCTCAACCTGCGCTAAATGGTCACTGTGGCATTTTTATCACAGTGTCCTTAATGCCCACTCTCCCATGCCAAGTGGGCTAAGCACATGGTTAGAGTTCCCACCATTTAGTGAACATGCCCAATGTAAAGTGACCAGTAACCTGCTGCTGATTGTTCTTCAGAAGAGATAGCAAGTGATCCCCTAATAAAAAGCACTGGATATGACCTGAGATTTTGGAGATGAGTTTTCCATGAACAGATCCAACTATTGTGTGTCTAGAAGTAAGGATGGCAAGACATTCTTCAACTAGTTTTCAGTTCTAGGTATGCATATAAATGGTCATTTATGCAAGAGCAATGGATGTTTTCACTTGCTTGCAGAGGGGAAAAACTCTTCTTTCCTATGCCCACACCTTTCTGCATAGCGGTCTTTCAGTTTTTTAGGAAGCATTAAGCTCTCCTTTTATAAAAAAAAAAAAAAATCTAGTTGGCACATAACTTTTTATATATATAACGTTTTGCCTTTTTATATTTTCAGAAATTGTTTCACTCTTATGGAGTTTAATTTAATTTAATCTGGCATTTTATACCACTTAGCTGAAAACTCAGTTCAAAGTGGTTCACCAAAAAAAGAAAATAATGAAATTCTTTTGTTTTTCCTGCTCTTCTCATCAACCATCTATCTTCCTGTTTCAATAAAATCTATTTAGCAATCCTTCTCACTGCAAAATAAAGTTGTTCCTATTAATGGAAGTCGACACAAAGAAGAGCAAGCCGCTCTTGCGGTGGAATCCAAAGAACACAAGGAGCAAGAGTCGTATGAAGGTCACAGGAGCTTTTATTTGTTAAACTGCAACGTGTTTCTGCAACGCCTTCCTCAGGGGGTATGCAGCTTATAAAACATAATAAAATGAAATAAAATAATTAAAATAATTAAGATAATTAAAATGATTTGTGAATCTCATAAATAGTTGAAAACATAAATACAGACATATATAGATAAATATAAATAAATACAATAGCAGTAATGAGAATGTCCAGTACAAAATACAGTACAATTTTATAGTAAGATACTTGAACGGATTTGAGTACAAATGGCAATGTTAATATATTCTTGAAATTACTGACCTTAGAGTATATGTGGAAAATCCAAGTGTTTTAGCAGTAATATGTAGAAATGAGAAACCTGCTAGTGAAACGGCATACTTTTATATAGACAACTGAAAGCGCGCCAAATCCGTTCAAGTATTCTTACTATAAAATTGTACTGTATTTTGTATCGGACATTCTCAGCTGAAAAAGTATTAAGGGCTATCTTCCTTCTGCGTTCCACCTAAAGTATGTTTTACCACACGAGTTTTGAATTACATATAACTTTTTAGCAAGCAGTGTTCATTTTCAATATTTTGATATTATGTTACACATTGTCCTGTGCTTTTAGGTGGTTCTTCTTCAATAACAGTTTCTACACTTTTTAACATATCCTAGATATCAGTTTTTAGAATGACTCCAGTCCCCTTTTTCCTCTATAGTTTTTTTTATAAGTAGGTTGCACATTACCGCATGCCAAAAGACGATTCAGCTTTCTAAACAGTCTTAATCTGTATACATTTCACACTAAATAGTTGGCAGTAATACAATTTTGAACGTCGGCCGCCATTGAACCGCCAAATCACTACATGCTTCCCTGCACATTACATGATTAAGGACAGGATTTCATGGGCATTGTCCCTACAGATACCAGTTTAGTCCTCTTCATTCTAGCTTGGGGTCTACAAGGATATGTTTGGTATTAGTAAAGTGCATAGTTGATAAATCATTTAGATAAAACTTTGCATAATAGGTGTTTACCTTTAAGTTTTTCATTCTCTGAAACTCTTTACTGTTGTTGGCATTGTATATAAGTTTTCTATTTGAGTGTAATTTATGCCGTTTGCGTGCAATAGATTATACAACAAAGAACATCAACACATTACAGAGTATTCATTTTAGATTGTACTTTATTGTCTTTATTCCCTGCTAGTTTATATTTAGAGGCTTATATAAATGCTGTTTTCCTGTTTACAGCTAGAGTAACATGTAAAAGAACATCTCCATGTAAGATTCATCATAGGGTGCTCCAGTGAGTACTGTTTTATTGTTCAAGTTTTTAATAATTTCATGTCATTTCCTTGTCCTTCCTAATGTTTTTTTCACAATTTTAACATGCGATATCTATATGTTTGCCTCTGCCCTACGTTTTTGTTTTGACTTTCTAAGAACATAACTGTTATTGTATTTATTTATACTTATCTATATATGTCTATATTTATGTTTTTAACTATTTATGAGATTCACATAGCATTTTAATTATCTTAATTATTTTAATTATTTTATTTTATTTTATTATGTTTTATAAGCTGCATACCCCCTGAGGAAGGCATTGCCGAAACGCATTGGGGTTTAACAAATAAAAGCTCCTGTGACCTTCATACAACTCTTGCTCCTATTAATGGAAGGTCACTATTTTTGGAGGCCAATGTCAATGTCTTGCTGTAGTCTTACAGATTTAGGGGCATGTTTACTAAGATATGCTAAGTCAGCACATGGCAAGCCCACAAAATTAGTGTGGAGCTGGTGTAGACCCAGGGTAACTACTGAGGGTATACCCAGCATCTCCCAGTTGGTGAGGTGTCTTATGTGTGCACTAGATGCAAGGAGCTCTTTGCCCTCAAGGAACGAGTCCAATCTCTGGATGCTAGAGTAGCAGACTTGGAGGACATAAGAAAGATAGAGAGGTAATAGATGAGACCTATAGGGATGTAGTACTGAAGTCCCACCTCCAATCTGCAGCCTCTCTGTTGCCATGAAGGAGAGAGCTCACGTGAAAGAAGAGAATCATCTTGGTGTGGCAGAAAGTGATCTTGTAGCTAGGACCTGTTTGCCAGGAGATGTAAAACCCTCTTGCACCTAGGAGGTTTCTCTAGGACCAAGTGTCCACAAGGTAAGATTAGGACAGCTGTTATTCGATCATTAGGCATGTAGATAGCTGGCCGGCTGATGGGCATAAGGACCACCTGCTAACATGCCTGCCTCGTGCAAAGGTAGTAAATATCATGCACCACATAGACAAGGTTTTAGATAGTGCTGGGGAGGAGTCTGCTGTCTTGGTACATGTTGGTACCAATGATATAGGAAAATGTGGGAGAGAGGTTCTCAAGGCCAAATTTAGGCTTTTAGGTAGGAAGTTGAAATCCAGAACTTCCAGGGTAGAATTCTCTGAAAAGCTTTCTGTTCAATGCACAGGATCCAAAAGGCAGGCAGAGCTCCAGTGCGTGGATGAGATGAAGGTGCAAAGAAGAGGGATTTGGATTTGTTAGGAAATGGACAACAATCTGGGGAAGGGAGGGACTCTTCTGAAGGGATGGGCTCCACTTTAACCAGGATTGAACCAGGCTCCTGGCATTAACCTTTAAAAAGGAGTTAGAGCAGTTTTTAGACTAGATAGTAGGGGAAAGCCGTCACCCAGGAGCACAGAGTTTGGAAGGATGCATTCTTGAAGGATACTAGCAAAGGAGAGAAGTTAAGGCATCCCAACAGAGAGGTTCCAACAAAGATAAAGGCAGCCCAGATGTCCTTCAGTACAGAGCCGAAAGATTCCAAATTACATCTATCAACTGATAACCAGATTAATATGAATAAAATACAACTTCTAAAATGCCTGTATGCAAATCCTTGTAGTCTAAAAAATGATGGGAGAGCTAGAATATATAGCACTAAATGAAATGATTGGCATCTCAGAGACCTGGTGGAAAAAGAGGACAACCAATGGGACACTGTGATACTTTGGTACAAACTATATCACAATGATAGAGTAGTTAAAATTGGTGAAGGGGTTGTGCTCTATGTTAGAGAGGGCTTTGGATCACATAGTATTAACGTTTTGCAGGAAACAAAATACACTGAAGAATCTCTATGGATAGATGTTCCATGTAAAAAGTGGAAGATAACAGCAGTGTGGGTATCCAAGCAAGGACTGTTAATCATCCAGGAAGTTGGTCACAGCTTACCTCAGCAGCACAGGCCTAAATAGCTCAACCAGAGCTCTGTGATCCTCAGTCTTGAAAGACTAGAAAAGGGGACTGTTACTTCTGGAGAGAGATCTGCAATTGTGAGTATATACTTCTGGGAATTTTCTGAAAGGAATTCTTTTTATTAAAGCTAATTAATCTGTGAACCCACTATTTTTTGTTAAATCAGTCAGGGCCTAGTAGCAGCAGTTTAAGTTTACATTTAAAACACAGAAGAGAGCTTTCTGGTTAAATTTCATACCCAGCAGAGAGCTTGTAGTTTAAATTTAATAGTCATTCAGGGCCTAGCATCAGCAAAGTACTTTTAGTTTAAATTTAAAACACAGAAGAAAGCTTTCTGGTTAAATTTAGAACCCAGCAGAGAGCTTGTAGTTTAAAGTTAATAAGTCACTCAGGGCCTAGCATCAGCAAAGTACTTTTAGTTTAAACATAAAACACAGAAGAGAGCTTTCTGGTTAAATTTAGAACCCAGCAGAGAGCTTGTAGTTTAAATTTCATAATAAGTTAAATCCTAGCAGCAGCAAAGAGCTATAATTTAAATCAAATAAGAATATAGCTTACCTCAGCAGCACAGGACAGGGTACTGTGTAGCAGCCCTCTTTTAATAAGTGTTATTTCCCTCCCTTCCTCCCCACACCCACCCACTCCTGGGATAATCGTAGCTTTATAGGTACTTACACATTTTAACAGACAGGAGGTGCTCTCAGGTGAAGCTCGTTACTCAAATCAGTCATACACTAAGGACCTGAGATTAATTGAGCTTCAGGTGAACAAGGTATATTAAACGTACTAGGTACAGTTTTATTGGCAACCCTTAGTAAGCAAAGAACTTAAAGATCTAAACAAAAACTTAAAACTAAGATGCAGACAGCAGTCCAGCAGTGAGATGGGGGCTTTCCAGTCTTTTGCATTGAGTGTCACATGTATGATTTTCTCCCAGTTGGTGAGAGGTCTTATGTGTGCACTAGGTACAAGGAGCTCTTTGCTCTCAGGGAACGAGTCCATTCTCTAGAGGCTAGAGTAGCAGACTTGGAAAACATAAGACAGACAGAGAGGTACATAGACGAGACCTACAGGGATATAGTCCTGAAGTCCCACCTCAAGTCTGGCAGCATCCCTGTTGCCATGGAGGAGAGAGGTCACGTGACAGGAGAGCATCACCATGGTGTGGCAGGAAGTGATCCTGTAACTAGGACCTGTCCTCCAGGTGATGTAAAACCCTCTCGCACCGAAGAAGTTTCTCCAGGGCCATGTGCCCATGAGGGAAGGGTTAGGACAGCCGTTATCATTGGTGATTCGATCATTAGGCATGTAGATAGCTGGGTGGCTGGTGGACGTGAGGATCACCTGGTAACATGCCTGCCTGGTGCGAAGGTAGAGGACCTCATGCGCCACCTAGATAAGGTCTTAGATAGTGCTGGGGAGGAGTCTGCTGTCTTGGTACATGTCGGTACGAATGACATAGGAAAATGTGGTAGGGAGGTTCTGGAGGCAAAATTTAGGCTTTTAGGTAGGAAGTTGAAATCCAGAACTTCCAGGGTAGTGTTCTCCGAAATGCTTCCCGTTCCACGTGCAGGACCCAAAAGGCAGGCAGAGCTCCGGAGTCTCAATACATGGATGAGACAGTGGTGCAGAGATGAGGGTTTTGGATTTGTTAGGAACTGGGGAACATTC
Organism: Ichthyophis bannanicus; assembly: GCA_033557465.1. Classification (NCBI taxonomy): domain Eukaryota; kingdom Metazoa; phylum Chordata; class Amphibia; order Gymnophiona; family Ichthyophiidae; genus Ichthyophis; species Ichthyophis bannanicus. Next base: position 870,911,092 of record CM066036.1, read on the forward strand.
TGGGGAAAGGAGGGGCTCTTCCGAAGGGATGGGCTTCACCTTAACCGGGATGGAACCAGGCTGCTGGCATTAACCTTTAAAAAGGAGATAGAGCAGCTTTTAAACTAGATAATAGGGGAAAGCCAACAGTCGCCCAAGAGCGGATGGTTCAGAAGAATGTATCCTTGAAGGATACTACCAAAAGCAGAGAGGTTCCAAAAAGGAGTTTAAGTAGCCCAAATGCCCTCGAGTATGGAGCAGACAGAGCTTAAAGATCCCAAATTACCCATGTCTACCAATAGCCAAATTAATATGAATAAAATACAGTCTCTAAAATGCTTGTATAGAAATGCTAGAAGTCTAAAAAATAAGATGGGAGAGTTAGAATATATAGCATTAAATGAGAAGTTAGATATGATTGGAATATCAGAGACATGGTGGAAGGAGGACAACCAGTGGGACATTGTGATACCTGGGTACAAACTATATCGTAATGATAGAGCTGATCAAATTGGTGGAGGGGTTGCGCTCTATGTTAGAGAGGGCATTGAGTCAGAAAGGATTAAAGTTTTGCAGGAAACAAAATTTGCTGTAGAATCTCTATGGATTGAAATTCCATTTAAAAAGGGGAAGGCGATGGCAGTGGGAGTGTACTATCAACCACCGGGCCAGAATAAACAAATGGATGATGAAATGCTCAAAGAAATCAAGGAAGCTAACAAAAGTTACAGCGCAGTAATAATAATGGGTGATTTCAATTACCCCGGTATCGACTGGGTCAGTGTCACGGCAGGACATGCTAGGGAGATAAAGTTCCTAGATGACATAAATGACTGCTTCTTGGAGCAGCTGGTTCATGAACTGACCAGAGGGGAAGTTATATTAGACCTAGTCCTTAGTGGAACACCAGATCTAGTGCAAGAGATAAGGGTGATGGGGCCAGTTGGCAATAGTGATCATAGCATGATCGCCTTTGATTTAATTAGTGGAGGAGGGATAGTACGGAAATCCACAGCACTACCTTTTAACTTTCGAAAGGGAGACTATGATAAAATGAGGAAAATAGTTAAGAAAAAACTAAGGAGCAGTTGCAAAGGTTAAAGACTTACATCAAGCTTGGGTGTTGTTGAAAAATACTATCTTGGCAGCCCAGACCAGCTGTATTCCACGCTTTAAGAAAAGTGGAAGGAAGTCCAAAAAACTGCCTGCATGGTTTAAAGGTGAGTCAGAGAGGCTGTTGTTGCCAAAAAAGCATCTTTCAGGAAATGGAAAAAAGAGCCAAACGACGAAACCTGGAAACAACACAAGCACTGGCAAATCAAATGCAAGGCATTGATAAAGCAGGCAAAGGGAGAATTTGAGAAGAAGCTTGCTGTGGAAGCAAAAACGCGAAATAAAGATTTTTTCAAGTACATTCGTAGCAAAAAAACCTGTGAGAGAGTCAGTTGGTCCATTAGATGATAGAGGAGTTAAAGGGGCACTAAGAGGCGACAAGGCGATAGCGGAGAGACTGAATGAATTCTTTGCTTCGGTCTTTACTGAGGAAGATGTAGGGATGTTACTCATGACTGAAGTGGTATTTAAAGGTGCGGAAGAATTGAAGGAAATATCGATACATCGGGAAGATGTATTACAACTATTAGATAAACTGAAGAGTAGCAAATCACCTGGGCCGGATGGTATACATCCAAGGGTGTTGAAAGAACTGAAATATGAGATTGCAGACCTGCTATTAGTAATCTGTGAACTATCATTAAAATCATCTCTAATACCTGAAGATTGGAGGACCGCCAATGTAACACCAATTTTTAAAAAGGGTTCCAGGGGTGATCCGGGAAACTACAGACCGGTGAGCCTCACGTCAGTACCGGGAAAAATGGTAGAAACCATCATAAAGAATAAAATTACTCAGCATGTATATAGTCATGGCCTAATGGGAGACAGCCAACATGGCTTTAGACAAGGAAGATCTTGTCTTACTAATCTGTTATGTTTTTTTGAAAGTGTGAATAAACAGGTGGACAAAGGTGAGTTGGTTGATATAGTGTATCTGGACTTTCAGAAAGCCTTTGACAAGGTCCCTCATCAGAGACTTTTGGCAAAACTAAAGAGTCATAGGATAGGAGGCAGTGTACTACTGTGGATCAAGAACTGGTTAAAAGATAGAAAGCAGAGGGTTGGGCTAAATGGCCAATTTTCCCAATGGAAAAAGGTGAATAGTGGTGTACCCCAGGGATCTGTGCTGGGTCCGCTGCTTTTTAACATATTCATAAATGACATGGAAATGGGAATAATGAGTGAGATTATCAAATTTGCAGATGACACAAAACTATTTAAAGTTGTTAAAACCCAAGAGGATTGTGAAAAATTGCAAGAGGACCTTGATAAATTGGAAGACTGGGCATCAAAATGGCAGATGAAATTTAATGTGGACAAGTGCAAAGTTATGCACCTAGGAAAGAACAACCCAAACTATGGATACACCATGCAAGGTACCACCATAGAAACCACCACCCAGGAAAAAATGTAGGCGTCATCGTGGATAGTACATTGAAACCCTCCACCCAGTGTGCAATGGTGGCCAAGAAAGCAAATAATAAGGAAAGGAATAGAGAATTAAACAAAGGATATTTTAATGCCTCTGTATCGTTCCATGGTGCGACCACACCTTGAATATTATGTGCAATTCTGGTTTCCATATCTGAATAAAGATATAGCTGAATTAGGAAAGGTACAAAGAAGAGCGACAACAATAGCAAAGGGAATGGAAGGATACCCCTATGAGGAGAGGCTTAAAAGGTTGGGGCTCTTGAACTGGGAAAAGAGATGGCTGAGGGGGGATATGATAGAGGTCTATAAATTACTTAATGGAGTGGAATGGGTAAACTTAGATCGGTTGTTTACATCATCAAAAAGTAAAACAAAACTAGAGGACACACAATGAAGTCACAATGCAACCCACTTAAGACTGATAAGAGAAAATCTTTTTTTTACTCAACATGTAATCAAGCTCTGGAATTCATTACTGGAGGATGTAGTAAAAGCTGTTAGTGTAGCTGGGTTTAAAAAAAAATTTGGACGAGTTCCTGGAGGAAAGATCTATAAACCATTATTAAAGAGGACCCAGGAAATCCATTGCTTACCCCGGTATGAGTATTGTGGAAGCTGTGTGTCTTTTTGGGGACCTGCTAGGTACTTGTGAGTTGGATTGGAAAGAGGGCTTGATGAACCTTGGTCTGACCTAGTCTGGCATTTCTTATGTTCTTATGTCCCTCTGCAGTTAGCATAGGGAATTGCATCTCACCACACTAACCAGCCAGCACCTCTTACACCAATGCATTTACTGTCAGTCATTGAGGACGAGGTAAGTGTGCCAATGACAGCTGCACTAACCCTAATGCCCACACTCTGCCCCAACCCTTCCCATGGTAACACTGAATGCAGGACTTTACTGCACTGTCCAACGCAATAATATAGGCCGCACTAACCATTAATATGGATTAGTAAATATGCCCCTTCGTTTTTAAACTCTTGCCAACATTTTTGAAGACCAGGATAAAAGAATTGCAGGCATTTCAGAGAATCAAGGTAAATAAGTGATGCTGTTGAAACACAGTTTCTGCACCCAAGCAGCCAAGGCCGGCCCGAGAGTTGGTTCAAGGTGTAGGCACGCTTAGGCCTTATGCCTCTCCTCCCCTGTCAGAATCTAGTGTTTAACTTTGAATGCCCTGCTCTTTGCCTTTCCTCCAGAATCTTCTGCCCCAGGCAACTGCCTAATTTATCTAATGGTTGGACCGGCCCTGCTAAGAGCATTTACAATGCAGTAAAATATAATAATTAGATTTTGTTGCGTGTTTGAAGCTGTTTTCTGTGCCAAACATCCTTTTGAAATGTATGTGTGGGACAATTCTAGCCACGTTTACTTAGTCTTGAATATTGGGAGGGGGTTTCACCCACTTTCTCCTTAACAACTCCAGTTTTCATTAGGTAGATCTCTATGAACACAAGCATTGAATGAAGCGCATACCTGGAATCAGTGTGATATTGTCTAGCCTCGTCAATAAATCCTGGTTATTCATCTGCACCATCTGGATTTCCTTCTCTATGTCGTCCCACTTTTTGGCATATAAAGATTGGCTGCAGGTCTCTGCACTATTCAGCTTCTGACACAGGTTTTGCAACCCTCCAAGATGAACCTGGGATCCTGAAGAATTTGCACTTACTAATGCTTCATGGATCGCCTTGTCTTCTGTTTCATTGGTGGAAGATTCTTGGGAAACGAAGCCTAGTATTTGTTGAACATTTTTGACTTCAGCCTGCAAGTGAAATACTGGAAAGAAGGCAGTGTTGTTGAATGTGCCTGACATGGAAATACACATTATAGAACTGAACCCCCGCACTCCCTAATGATTTTAATTCCTCGGTCATTCAAGATGCTCAGTGGATTTTGGGAAGCACTCAAGAAGAGAGCAAAACGTTCCTATTTAGTGGCTTATATGTAACAAATTTGTGGTGTCTTAGTCAGATGCCTGTTGCTAAACCAGTTGTTGGGGGGGGGGGTCACAAGAATTTTCCCACTGATATTTGAAGCACTTAGTTGGCCAGCCAGTCAACGGGAGGCCAGCTGGTTAAGGGGACAGGCTACGAAATATCTTCATAGGCCACACCGGCACTATCTGCCTGTGCTATTTACACTCAGTGCAAGTACTGCAGGGGCAATTACTGACACCTCAATAGGTACTAGGGTTAGTTGCTCCTATGGCTGTTTTACCATGGTAAAGCAGGATATACCTACCCCCCCTTCAGGTAGCACACAGCCTCACACTAGTAACAGGGTCCACATGCACATTACGGGCATGGGATTTAGTATACCTGCCCCTAAGTTTGTACTTGAGGCAATGGAGGATTAAATGACTTGCCCAAGATCACAAGGAGCAGTGGGAGCTGAGTGAGATATTCAAAGACACTCTCCGGTTAGGGCAGGGGTGCTCAATGAGCAGAGCTAGGGCGGTAAGGCTGCTGTCCAGACACATGCCATCCTTACCCAGATAACTTGGCTGCATAAAAAGCAGACCTAAATTGCTATTCAGATAAGCGCTGGCCAAAAATCGCCCCTCTCCAGATAATGTCAGCACTTATCCAGACAATGGCTGCTCAGTCCTGAAATTCAGAGGCAGCTGATATCTGGATATTTCTGCTGCATACTGGATCAGTATTTCAGTGTCGTGACTGACCTCAGTGGCTTTTAAATATCAGACTGTTTGAAAATAGGGACCATGTATTCTAGTTGTATTTAGTCATAGAGATGTGATGTGCCTACATTATATACTGTGATGAAACGTTTCCTGGGAGCACCTGCCAGTAATTTTTTGAATGTGCCAAAACCCCCTCCATTCATTAAGCTATTGTTCCTTACAGTAGGTATGATACGTCCTTAAAGGGCATAAACGTAGGGGCCCGATATTCAGACTGCTTATAAAGTGTCTGGCTGCCACCGCAGGCAAAAAGGAAACTGGGTATTCGGCACCGGATGCCAGTTATCCACAGTGCTGAATATCCCGTTTTGTCACCGACCTCTGCTGCTATCCGGTCAGCAATGATATTCAGCAGCTAACTGGATGGCAAAACCTCATAAAGTTAGGACAACCATTGCTCCTGTCCTAATTTTATGCAGTTAGCTATCCAGATAGCAGGCTAAAAGTTGCCACTTTCCAGTTAGGTATCGGGACTGCTTCAGCCCTGCCCATGGGCTGCTCCAGCACTATGCGGATTGTGCCAAGACGCTGGCCGCTTAATGTTATTGACTATTGGGCTCAGCAGGGCTTATGCAATGTGCAGGTCCAGCAAATTGCAGAAACCCTTTTCGAATACTGGGCCCTATGCTATTTTGTCTGGTGTTTAGGGCATTTTTCTGGGTGTTTGTAACTGTTCCCTTCTGCATCCCATGGAATCTGTCAAAGGCCCTAGTGCAATGCAGATGTTATCAATAAGCATGAATGGGAGATGGCCCATTTGAATAAGGCCCTGAGTGTTGCAGTGAGGGTACATCGTTTGCTGAGACATTCAGAAGGCTGCTGGAACATCAGTGGGGAGAAAACGGGCATTTCCCAGATGAGCACAAATCCCGAACCTATGTGCCCCCTCCCCTTATGATTATGATAGCATTACTAGGAGGGGAGAGTGAGCTTGGATGATTTCTGAGCTGGTTCAGCTGAAGCTCCTCTTGGATTACCTTCAGCAGATAGGACATTTAACAAAGAAAGAAATTCTGGCCTTGGGTCAGTTTTACTGCTCCATTTTAAAACTGCGAAGAACCAGCACAGGGATTTACTGGAAAGAGAATAACTTCATTTGATGAACGACAAGAACCTCAGAAACTATTCAGCTTTAGATATTCTGTGATTCCATGAATGGGTCATTTGTGCATATTCCAAAGACTGGAATGATGTATGAACAGTGAAAGAGTGTGCCGTCAAGTCAATTTTGACTCCTGGCAATCCAGCCCCTGGGTTTTCTTGGCAAGGTGCAATCGGAAGTATAATGCCATGCCTTTCTTTTATATAGTAAGCCTACAGCACCTGCTACCCAAGGTAGTCTCTCATCCAAGTACTAGACAGGCCCAATCTTACGTAGATTCAGAGATCAGCTGAAATCAGGCTCATTCAGGACAGCGAAATCCACGATCTTCTCCCCTACATGTCCCAGTGCTAACCGCTTAGCATCGGGGCATGTTGTGTGCATTCCAGGGCGTGTCATGGGCAGCGACAGAGACTAACGAGGGAGTGGCGATATTACACTGCTACCCAATTAGCTTCTATGTGTTAAAGATAGCCGCTGCAAAAGCAAGCCTATTTTTACCTGTAGAGGCTAACTGGGCCGTGGTGGTATATCGCAGCTACCCAGTTAGCCTCTGCGGCTTCCAGGCATGTGCGGTGACCCCGGATATTCGATGCTGGGGCTGCATATGACCCGGGCATTCAATATCTGGGTTTAGAGGATGGCGGTGATGGCTAGGCACTGTACTCGTGCCTAGCCGTTCTAATTCAATATCGGGCCCATAGAAATCATCAAATTATAAGAACATTATAAGAAAATAATAATTTCTATTTGTTTTACTGATAAATGTTATTTTGCTAGGAGCATCAGGAATTCCCTGGTTAATGATGGCCTCTTTTCTGAGCCCCTCGGGGAGTAAGAACCTGCTATTTTCACCCTGCTTTTCTGACGTTGCTTCTGCTTGCATGATTTCACATGCTGAAGACAGTACTTACCTATATAACCTAAGAACCCCATTCCTAGAGTGAGCATGGTTAGGTAGACTAGGATTGCAACCAAAACACAGGTCCTTGGTGAATTTCTTTTTTTCGTTGGCCCTACAGTGTAATCAAGCAGAATGAACATGACAAAGCCTTAATACACTTCATTGACTGAATTAACGGTATTGATCATGGCGAAAATGAAATTCTCTATAAATTGTTATTGCTTTTACTCCGTCAGCCTTAACAATTAGCCAAACATCTTATGGCTGCTAAATCACCAGTGGATGTACAAAATGCCTGGACATCATTGTTCCTAGCTAATCCTCACGTTCTTCCCAAGTCACTTCATTTGCTCCCCTTCTGTTTCTGCATCCAATTCAAACTTCTTCTTCTAACCTATAAATACATTGATTCTCTAGCTCCCTAAACCCCTCCTCGTGAACTCTGCTCTTCCACTGCCCGGCTTCTCTCTGTGCCCGTCTCTTCCACTGCCAACTTCGGACTTTGATCCTTTCATCTTGCTGTTCCTTATGCCTGGAACAAACTTCCCGAGTATGTACATGAGGCTTCATCTCTCCCCCTTTTCAAATCTATGCTAAAGGCTCACCTCTCTGAGTCTGCTTTTGGATCCCGATCCCTTGTTTTTCTTGTGTCTCCTTGCCTTTCCCTAGTTCTACCCTTATCCTCACCTTTGTGTTGTCCATCTTGCTTAGATTGTAAGCTCTGACGAGCAGGGACCGTCTTCTATATGTATCTGTGTAGCACTGCATATGCCTTGTAGCACTATATAAGTGATTAATAGTAATAGTAGTAGTAAAGGAATCACAGTCTCCCAAGAATCCTTGACTCACTGAACTAATGAATGATTTCAAGGAGAAGCAATGCTTTGGTATATTTTAAAAAAGGATGGGGCCATTATTCAGAACTCCTACCGGTTGGCCAATGGAAAACTGGCTGGTTAAGAGTGTTGATGGCAAGATTCAGTAGCACTATGCAGATAGTGCTACTGAATTGCTCCGCAGACCGCCCCGGATCTATCCAGTTAGTGAAGGGACGGTCTGTGGGCAGAGCGAGGATGGTATTGGTGCCTGAAAAGCAGTTCTATGTTGCAATTGGATAAGGGCTGACTGAAAATCCCACCAACTGGCTATTTGCTATTATTTAATCAGCACAGCTGACCACCGTGTTGTTTGAATATCGACCTTTGTGAAAATCAGGCCTGACATTCCCAAAAACACCCTAATAAACTGAAATCTGCATTGTTGCAAATAGAAAGCAGATAAGCTGAATCATGCAAGAACTAAAAGACAAATCCAATTTACAGCCGCTGTTGAAACAGACTACTTAGAAAACAGCTCTCTTTTCAGATGTAAGGGCACAGTGAGAACATTTAACTGGCTTCCACTTCATGCATAATAGTCCAACAATAATTTACCTTTAAAAAATGTTTAATGTTGAAAAGAAAATGTCAGTATTGAATTATATTATGGATGTGTAGACATTAATGTGCACTCAGTTCATTAATATGCCTTAAAAATTCTAGTGCATGCAAAACGGATCTAATGTGTATTAAGCTATGAATTAACATGTGTATAGTCAATTTAATGGGTGCTAAAAAGGTTTTAGATATGTGAAACAAATAGAAAACCTTTCAAAAAAATAGAGAAAAAAAAAGCCAAATTGAAAATGTTTGGCCTTTGCACATCACTGGTTTTTATACTTACAGTTGTGGTCAACAGTTCTAAGCCGAATAAAATATAAACTACTAATTGTAACATTTAAATCAATCAATAACATTTCCCCATCTTTTCTATCAACCCTCCTCCACATCCAACCAGACACTAGAGTTTGCAGACAAAATGCTGTCTTGTAATCCCCCACTCTATCGGCAAGAGAAAACAGACTACAAGCTCCAGAGCCTTCACATAGACTGCCCCCAACCTCTGGAACTCGCTACCTTTCACACTTTGCACAATTAAAGACCTCCAGACATTTAGGAGAGACCTCAAACATACCTCTTTTCTACAAATTACAGAAACTCAGATTTCAACCCAAATATAGACATGTCCTCACAAACACTGACCACACACACCCCTGAACTACAGCCACCTACAACAATCTCAAACTCAGTGTAATTCTTCTAACCTGAAATTTTGTACATAGTTTATTATCATCCTGTAATAGGCTAAGTTTGTAGCCAAATGTATATCCTAAACTGTTTTGTTACTCCCAAAAAGTTACTATGTAAAAATTTAAACCATTGTTCTATGTAAAATGTTCTGTTATCTGTAAACCGCCCCTGATTTTTCGAAGGGGCGGTATAGAAAAATCAAATAAATAAATAAATACATTATTGGCACCTGGCACCCTTGCATTTTAGGTATGTTGTGTACAGGATCTTGAAAAATAATAGTATGTTCAAAGATATACAACAAAAAAACATGTCTCTGCAACTTAGACGCAGAAATCTCTGAGAAAAAAACAACAAAATATTACCTGGACAGGATTAATGGGACCCTTCACTAATATTTGGTTGCACAATCCTTGGCAGTGATGATAGTCTCCAAACATTTCTTGTAGACATCTATAAGTTTCTTACATCTGTCTGCTGGTAGTTTCTTCCATTCTTCAACTGTGATTTGTTCCAGCTCATGAATGTTTCCAGGATTCCTTTTACCAATGGCAGATATCAACTCTTTCCAAAGGTTCTCGATTTGATTCAGAACAGGACTCATTGCTGGCCAATTTAAAACAGTCCATTTGTTCATTTTTAACCATTCTTTTGTACTTTTGGATATATGTTTTGAGTCATTGTCCTACTGGAGGACCCATGACCTTCAATCCAAACCTAGATTCCTGACACTAGGTAGAACATTTTGCTCCAAAATGCTTTGTTTGTCCTCTGACTTCATGATTTCTTTAATACGTTCCAGGCCTCCAGTTCCTTAGGCAGAAAAACAGCCCCACGACATTATGGAACCTCTACCATATTTAACTATAGGAAGGATGTTTTTTTTCCTTATAAAATTCATTCCGTCACCTGTAAATATATTGCTGGTCTGCAATGCCAAAGGACTTAAGTTTGGTTTCATATGTCCACAGAAAATTTTCCCAGAAGGATTGTGGTTTCTCAAAGTTGATTTGGGCAAAGATCAGATGTGCCTTTCTATGTCTGTTTTTGAGCAGTGGGGTTCTCCTTGGTCTTCACCCATGAAGTCCTTCTTTGCTTAGTGTGTGGCATATGGTGTGGATTGAAACCACCACTCCAGATTGATCCAGGTCAGCCTTAAACTCTCTGGATGTTGTATGTGATGTTTTTCCTACAGCTTCACACTAACCTTCAAAGACTTCTTGGATTCATTTTCCTCTTCCTACCACATCCTGGGAGATTCTTGATAGTTCCATAAGCAGAAAACTTCTTAATAACATTGCAAACTGTAGATACAGGATTTCCAAAGTCTTTGTAGATGGCTTTGTGCTCCTTTGAAGTTTGATGTTTGGTGATAATGGCTTTTTTGACAGTCTCGGGCAGCTGTCTTGTCTTCACCGTTATGAAAATTGAACAGGGAGTGAATCTGACCATTTTAAACATTAGATCCATCATTTATTGTTCATTCAAGTCATGTGAGTTCTGATAAATGATCACAGGTTTGTCTAATTTTACTGCAGTGGGAATGTGGTCCTTCTGTTCAATAATCATGTCCTCGCAATATGCCAGTGTTTATACTATTTCCCACTATATCTTTTTTAACTGGTCTTATTTTATTTGATTCTTTAATGTGTCAAATACGTGTGCATATATAGTCCAAAGCCATTTCACTGGCCACATTTCTTAGGAGATTTTGGACACTGAGCATTTGAACTGCAAGGGTGCCAGTAATGTTGACCACAACTGTATTTTCCTCTTTACTATAATAGTACTTGAGCATTAAAGTATTACTCGCTTTGCCCTGGTCTCATGAAGGGACTTCAACTCTTCAAAGCCACTGAGGGACTGGGATAGTCCAATAAAAAGATCTCACCTACAATTTGAATTTTGACGTTCATTTCTTACATATTCAGTTGGACTAACATAACTGCAGCTTGTTTCTTTGCATCTGAAATCCTATGTTGCCCCAATTTATTCTAATTAACACATTCTCACTTCATCAGAATGAAAAGAATATACATTACCACTTATGTCAAACAGAGACATCTCGGCTGGAGAGAACCTCATGTCACCTGGATGCATGAATGACCTGGGACTGAGTATGGATTCTTCTGAATTATTGTCTACAACTTCCATGGTGAAATTCTGATTCTCACCAAGCTCTTGTTTATTCAGAGAAAGAAGGAAGAAAGTAACTTCCCAGTTTCAGGACTGCACTTTTATTCTGTCTCTTGTGCATTTCTTATATGTAAGCACTTTCACTTGTCCAAATGTTCAGGACGTGCCCTCAGCAAGTGATTTCTGCACATGAAGCAAGCAGGAGATGCCCTTCATTGCAATGCTCTAGTACATGCCAAAGCCTTTACTGGGTTGTAAATCTTTATAAATAGAATAATAGGATTCCATGGCATTTTTTTGGAAACAAGAGAAAACCTGACCGATAGATCACATTCCAACCTCAAATTTTGGAGGGTGATAAAAGCAACAAAAACTGGTCTTCCATCCAACCAACCTTTTCCTTGATGGACCACCTAGAGAGCATCAAAGGAGCTTTCATACCACACCAATTTAATACTTATGTCTCTGTAGAAACTCTAAATGAGGGTGCCAGCCTCCCACCCCACCATACTCCTCTTGGCCTGTGCAGCTTAATGCAATACTGCTCGAGGAAGCCTTTCACCCTTCATAGCACTGCTCTGAGTTGGCACATATAGGATAGAGGAAGCCTTTGACATGTGATACCTTTGGAGCCCTTTGAGAAGTACAAGTAATGTCTACTTATAGAGTCATTCAGAAGATGCTTTGTCACTGTACAGAGACAGCCAATTTGTTGGTTTATAACTGCTGTCACATTTCTCACTGATTCAAAGTGACCCACAATGATTATATAATAACTATAATTGTAATCATAAATGATATCAACAAAATGTAATATTCAATTACAATACAAAGGGGCTTGTTTACAAAGCCGCGGTAGCGGTTTGCGATCGTAATCGGAGCCGCGGCCCCATTGATTTCAATGGGGCCGCGGCTGCGATCGCGATCGCGAACCACTACCGCGGCTTTGTAAACAAGCCCCAAAGTGTCCAAAAAACATTGATTTTTCCCAGCCTAATAATTATCTCAACTATTCCAGTAAATTCATAGAATATCGAATGGCCATGTTTTTAAATTTCATCTAAAACTTATTATAGAATCTGCTACCCTAATTACATTTGACAATTTATTCCAACAACATGGAATCACATAGTCCAAAACCTTATCCCTAGCAGTAATCGATTCTCTAGTTCTAAGAGTAGACAATTCCAGCTGGGGAACCTCTTAAAAATGCAGGAAGCAATGTAATTCTAGGTTTCAAATATGAAAGCCTTAAACCATTTAAATATATATTTATATATTTAGGATGGATTTTCAAAGTGATCAACATCAGATATTCAGCGGCACTAATCCGGGCAGCACCTAGGGATAACCAACTAGCAGGGATATTCAGCAGCTAACCAGTTATCCCTCAGCAACAAGTTACTTTTTCCACTGAAGCTAATTGGGATGTCACTAAATATCACCATTGCCAGGTTAGCTTCTGCACCATCTGACCAATCAGAATATTCAATGCCAGTGACCGGATATGGCCTCAGCATTGACGATTCGGGTTTAGAGTTCAGCAGCAATGGCTATTTGCTTCAAAAGCATTCAGGGGCGGCCCAAGGGGGGTGTGGGGCCATGTGCGGAGATTTGGTGCGGGGCCTCATTTGCATAAGTGGCCTTATTTGCATAAATATTTACATAATGTTACCATACACTAACTTTTAGTAAACATGTCTCTTAATGAGTGTATGGATAAAGAAAGACTAAAAGATTTCTACATTACTATAATCCAGTGCCAACCGCCAGGCACATTAGGAACTACTACAAACGCTGCCCATTTAGAACCCATAGCAAACCCGCCGTATCCTGACAGCATTACCAGGACTCACAAAGCACCATACCCTACCTATCAAAAGGCAACACTGCAAATATTAAACCAATACATTTCAGAGAATACTGGGGAAAGAGAACAAGTGGCAATGTCAAATAGGAATTACATAAACAGAATACCTCAGTTCAGTTACACATGCAGAACATAGACCATCACCAAACAAGGAATCACAATTCAGAAACAAGAAGGCAATAATTAAACTGGGAACCCCAAAAGCCAAACTTGGAATGTACAACAACACTGTAGAAATAAAACTATCAATTAATTTCCTCTTGTACCAAACAAAGAGCAGACGTTAATGATGCACATTTCCCAGAGCTTTCATATTCCAGTTAATAAATTCAAAATAAAGAGATATCTTTCTACCTTTTGTGCATTTTTTTTTTCAGTTGAAATTGCTCCAGCCACTTTCTTCTGGTTTCTTCATGTTTTCTGCTAACTGTCCATCGTCTGCTGTCCATTTGTCCTTTCTTCTCTCTTCTAGTTTTTTTTCCATTCTCTCTCTCTACATCTGCTTTAACATACTAATCTTTCTCCTTTTGCTCTTTCCTCATTCCTATTTCATCCACACAAATTTTACCCCTCCATCCTCAATCCCCACTTACTCTCCCAATACCTGGCCAATTATAGTTTTTTCATCCCTCCCACACAAAATATTTTTCCCCTCTCCATTTTACTCTCCCAGCCCCATCCCATTCTAATCCTCCCCCAACATCAGCTCACTTCTAGTTCCAGTCTCACCCAGCATCCATTCCCTTCTAGTCCCTGCATCAGCCCATTTCCAGTCCTAGCTCCCCCATCCATTTCCAGTCCGAGTCCCTTCATCAGCTCATTTCCAATCCTAGCCCCCCATCAGTCCATTTCTAGTCATTTCCTAGCCCCACCATCAGCCCAGGTCAAATCCTAGCTCCCCTCCACTCAGCCCAATTCCAGTCCAAGCCCCCCCCCATGAGCCTACTTCCATTTCTAGCCCCTCCATGAGTCCATTTCAATTCAAGCCCCCACCACAGCCCAATTCCAATCTTAGCTCCCCCCAACAGCCCATTTCCAGTCCTATCCTAGCTGCTCCATCAGCCCATTTTCAGTCCTAGCTCCCTTCCCTCACAGCCCATTTCCATTCCAAGCCCCTCCCCATCAGCTATTTGCAGTCCAAGCCTCCCCTTCCACTCAGCCCATTTCCAGTCCTAGCAACCCCCCAACCCATTACCAGTCCTAGCCCCCCCATCAACCCACTTGCAGTCCTAACCCCCCATCACCCCATTTTCAGTTTAAGCCCCCCCCTGTAACCCATTACCAGTCCTAACCCCCCATCAGCCCACTTCCAGTCCTAACCCCATCAGCCCATTTCCAGTCAGCCCCCCATAGCCCATTGCCAGTCCTAACCCCCCCATCAGCCCAGAGCATATTACCAGTCCTAACCACATCAGCCCACCTCAAGTCCTAACCCCTCCTCATCAGCCCATTTCCTGTCCTAACCCCCGCATAGCCCATTACCAGTCCTAACCCCCCATCACCCCATTTCCAGACAGCCCCCATCAGCCCACAGCCCATTACCAGTCTTAACCCCCCAAATCCCATTACCAGTCCTAACCCCCCCCAACAGCTCACAGCCCACCTCAAGTCAAGTCCTAACCCCCTCCATAACCCATTACCAGTCTTAACCCCCCATAGCCCATTACCAGTCCTAACCCCCCCATCACCCCATTTCCAGACAGCCCCCATCAGCCCACAGCCCATTACCAGTCTTAACCCCCCCATAGCCCATTACCAGTCCTCACCCCCATCACCCCATTTCCAGACAGCCCCCATCAGCCCACAGCCCATTACCAGTCTTAACCCCCCCCCATAGCCCATTACCAGTCCTAACCCCCCCAACAGCCCACAACCCACCTCAAGTCAGGTCCCAACCCCCTCCATAGCCCATTACCAGTCCTAACCCCCCATCACCCCATTTCCAGACAGCCGCCATCAGCCCACAGCCCCTTGCCAGTCTTAACCCCCCTATAGCCCACAGTCCACCTCAAGTCAAGTCTTAACCCCCCATAGCCCATTACCAGTCATAACCCCAACAGCCCACAGCCCACCTCGTCAAGTCCTAACCCCGCCATAGCCCCTTACCAGTCTTAACCCCCCATAGCCCATTACCAGTCCTAACCCCCCCAAAAGCCCACAGCCCACCTCGTCAAGTCCTAACCCCCTCCATAGCCCATTACCAGTCCTAACCCCCCATCACCCCATTTCCAGACAGCCCCCATCAATCCACAGCCCATTACCAGTCTTAAACCCCATAGCCCATTACCAGTCCTAACCCCCCCCCAACAGCCCACAGCCCACCTCGTCAAGTCCTAACCCCCTCCATAGCCCATTACCAGTCCTAACCCCCCAACACCCCATTTCCAGACAGCCCCCATCAGCCCATTACCAGTCTTAACCTCCCCCATAGCCCATTACCAGTCCTAATCCCCCCCAACAGCCCACAGCCCACCTCAAGTCAAGTCATAACCCCCTCCATAGCCAATTACCGTCCTAATCCCCTCCATAGCCCATTACCAGTCCTAACCCCCCATCACCCCATTTCCAGACAGCCCCCATCAGCCCACAGCCCATTACCACTCTTAACCCCCCCATAGTCCATTATCCATACATACAGCCCCCAACAGCCCACAGCCAACCTCAATTCAAGGCCTAACCCCCTCCATAGCCCATTACCAGTCCTAACCCCCCATCACCCCATTTCCTGACAGCCTCCATCAGCCCACAGCCCATTACCAGTCTTAACCCCCCCATAGCCCATTACCCCCCCCCCAGCCCACAGCCCACAGCCCACCTCAAGTCAAGTCCTAACCCTCTCCATAGCCCATTACCAGTCCTAACCCCCCCCCATCGGCTCATGGAAAATTAAATTTAAAAAAAAAAAAGCTGGCTGCTGCCGCTGCCGCTGCCACCGCAGCAGCGGCAGAATGGAGTGTCCCGCGGGGCCCCCTCTGCCCGGCTGAGCCCCTCTGCGCCGGCTTTCAGATACGCGAAGGGAGAGTGTCTCCCTCGCTTCTCTGTTAAGCCCGCAGGGGCTGATGGGAAATTTCCCATCTGCCCCTGTGGGCTTAACAGAGACGCGAGGGAGACACTTTCCCTTCGCATATCTGAAAGCCGGCGCAGAGGGGCTCAGCCGGGCAGGGAGAGCTCAGCTGGGCAGAGGGGGCCCCGCGGGACACTCCATTCTGCTGCTGCTGTGGCACCAGCGGCAGCGTCAGCAGCCAGCATTTTTTTTAATTTAATTTTTTAAAAAGCAGAATGTTCTTTGCGCGGGGCCCCCTGAAATGCGGGGCCCTGTGCAAAAAACATTCTTGCTCAATGGATGGGCCGGCCCTGCAAGCATTAACCACCCTCATTGAATAGCCCTCCTTAATGCTTACACAAATGTATAGCCCTCCAGTCCAGGAATTATCAACATTAAAGCTTTGAACAAGATCCTTCATTTAATTGAAAGTCCAATAGGCTTTCTGCATCCTGACCCTGGACTTCCAATGCAAACCTTTTGAAAGAATTCAATGAACGTCTCTATAAGATGATCAATATATTTATATTTAAGGAGTAGGACAGCTAATATCATCCCATACAAAATTTCCAGCTAAGAACAAAGAGTCATTACCCAAGTGATCTTTTGAGTAACAAAAAAAACCTCTTCTACTTTCACAGGATTGCTGTTAAGTAATTATTTTAATGATTGCAGAGTTTCTGAAGTTGATTTCTTCATCTTGATCATATGATCTATGATACATTTCCTTGCTCTTTTGAGAAATATTTGCTCCTACCATAAACCAGATACAGAAAGTCAGAATTTCCTAATAATTTGACTGAAAGACTTAAATGAGAGTAAAAATCTTCCTTTGTATTTTGAATCATCTAGTTTAGAGAGTTCAGAAATCGGATCTGGAAAGCTAAGTTGACTTTTCAAAGCTGGGCATGATGGATCAACTGGCAAGTGTTGAATATTCAAAGTATGATGAGTTTGAGATTTTCTGTCAGCTTCCTTAAAATATCCCACTGTTTCTAGGATATTGTTAAAAATGGTAAGGCCTAACTCCCATTGAGATAAGGAGTAAATTCCAATTTAAAAAGCCAAGAGTGGTTCCTCCCTACATTTCCTTTCTTGAATAGGTATGTGAAATTTTATTTTATGAAACACAAGTGATCACAGAGAGAGGAAGACAGGCATCTATATTTGGAAAAACTTAGAGAAGCTAGCAAAGTAGTCAGAAAAGCAAAGGTAGAAAAAGAAGAAGAAATGGTCAGTACAATAAAATGTGGGGATAAGACATTTTTCAGATATGTTAGTGAGAGGAGGAAGGGCAAAAGTGGTATTGTCAGACTCAAGGGTGCAGGGGACGAATATGCAGAAACTGAGGAGGATAGAGCAGAATTGCTTAACAAATATTTATGTTCTGTGTTCATAGATTATGGGCCAGGAGCAAGACCACAGAAAACACCCATGAATAGGAACAGAAGTGATGTAAACCTGGAACAATTTTCAGAAGACTGTGTTTGTGAGGATCAAGCTAAATTAAAAGTAGACAAAGCCATGGGTCCAGACGGGATACATCCAAGAATATTGAGGGAACTTGGGGACTGACTTTTCAGTGCCTTTTTGGAGTCAGGAGTGGTGCTAGATGATTGGAGAAAGGCACATGTGATCCCTTTACACAAAAGCTGTGATCCCTATACACAAAAGCATATGCAAGGATGACATTGAGAACTACAGGCTGGCTAGTCTAACCTCTATGGTTGGTAAATTATTGCAAAGGCTACTAAAGAGAGAATAGTGAGGTTTCTGGAGTCCAATGGATTGCAGGATCCGAGGCAGCATGGATTTACCACAGGCAGGTCTTGTCAAACAAATCTGATTTCTTTGACTGGGTGACCAGGGAGTTAGACCAAGGGAGAGCCCTAGATGTGGTGTATTTAAATATCAGTAAAGCCTTTAAAAACGTTCTGCACAGGCAACCTATAAACAAACTGAGCACCCTAGGGATGGACCTTAAAGTTACTGATTGGGTTAGAAATTAGTGGAGTGGGAGGCAACAAAGGGTACAGGTGAATGGAGCTCACTCTGAGGAGAAGGAGGTTACCAGTGGTGTGCCACAGGGATCTGTCCTTGGTCTGATTCTTTTTAACATCTTTGTTAGTGATATTGCAGAAAGGGTTGGATGAGGTTTGCTTGTTTGCAGATGATACCAAAATCTGCAATAGAGTAGACACCCAGGAAAGAATAGATAACATGAGGAGGTATCTTGCTAAGCTTGAAAAATGGTTTAGAAATTAGCAGCTGAAATGTAATGCTAAAAAACACAGGGCCATGCATTTGGGCATCAAAATTCTTAAGAAGCGGTACAGTGTAGGGGGTGAAGTACTTCTGTCCACAAATAAGAGTGGGACCTGGGCGCAATTGTGTCTGATGATCTTAAAATAGAAAAGGCAACTGCGAAAGCCAGAAGGATGCTTGGGTATATAGGGAGAGGAATGGCCATCAGAAAAAAGGAGGTGATAATGCCTCTGTATATGTCTCTGGTGCGACCTCATTTGGAGTATTGTGTGCAATTCTGGAGACTGTATCTTCAAAAGGATATAAGCAAGTTAGTGTCGGTGTAGAGGGCTGCTACTAAAATGGTTAATGGTCTTCATTATGAAACATATGAGGACAGACTTAAAGATCTTCATTTGCATACTTTAGAGGAAAGGCAGGATAGGGACGATATGAAAGAGACATTTAAATACCTCCGTGGCATAAATGCACAGGAGAGTCTCTTTCAATTGAAGGCAAGCTCTGCTATGAGGACACATAGCATGAGAGTGAAAGGGGATAGACTCAGGAGTAGTATGCAGAAATATTTCTTTATGGAAAGAGTGGTAGATGAATGGAATAGTCTCCCAGTGGAGGTGGTGGATAAGAGGACAGTATTTGAATTCAACAAAGCATGGGACAAACGTAGAGGATCTCTAAAGGTAAAAAGAGGATTATTGTAATTGATATGGAAGGGCAGATTAGATAGGCCATGTGGTCTTTTTCTGCCATCATGTTTCTATGTTTCTATGTAATTTGTTTTTGTTTTTTCAGATTTTTTGATTATGTGTTTGACATAACATGTAACTCATTTAGTTTGTACATATTTATAATTTTCTGGTTTGTTATCTTGCACCATCCTAATGTTTTGAAAGATATACACCTTCCATTGTATATGTTTTGTATGTTGCTTTATGGATTTATTCATTTTTCTTTTCTTTTTTTTTTAATCCTTTATTTAAGATTTTCCAGAATAAAATCATTACAACAGAGGAGAAGATGACACAACAAAACTGAATTTTATTTATTTTTATTTATTTAGCCATATTTATATACCGCCTTTCAGAAGATAACCAAACACCCTCTGGCTCTAAGGAAACAATAGATTGCTATATTTGGGGACCTATATATAAAGAAAATGTCATGGGGAAGTGACAATGAAATCTTCTAGAGGTTTCCATGTATGCTTACATTTGATATTTTGAGAAGCACTAACCACATAGGCGGCTTATGAACCTCAATCTCAGCAGAGGCTTTCCAGTGGGTGATAACTACTTTAAGGGCAATGCTGATAAGAATGTCAAAAAGAGTCTGGTTGGTCTTATCTAACATGGGTAGGTCTAGTAGACGTTGGTAAATATGAATAGTTAGCGGTTCTCTAAAATGCAATATCTGCTGGATTTTCTCCCATTCCTGCTGCCAGTAGTGCTGAGGATTGGAGCAGTCATAGAGTATGTGGGAGAGGGACCCCTATGTGCATATTACAGAACCAGCAACGATTGCTCTTGTCGCGAGTCCATTTAGAGAGAAGGACTGGGGTAATAAACATGTAGTGGACCAAGAAAAACAGTGATTGGGTGAGTGAGGCTGATTCAAGTGGACTGACCAGGGAACTCCAAAAAGATCCCCATTATTTACATGAGGGAGCAAACCAAAGTCCAACTCCCAGTTGACCTCTGCTCCTAGAGAAGGCAGGGTCTGTCTATTGTGGATGGTCCATAGAAACTGGTTGCTATATGTGGGGAGGCCGCGATGGTTTGGATGACTTGAAGCATGTGCCATTCTTCGGGAAGGCAGGAGAGATCTAACCCAGCATCAAGAAGACAATGCCGGAGCTGCAACCACTGAAAGAAACACTGGGCAGGTAACTGGAACTCCCGCCGGAGCTCCGCAAAGGGCTTGAACATGTTTCCTGCAGTAGTTGCCCTACTGTCCAAATGCCCTTTTCCTGCCACAGAGGCCATTTATTTATTGATTTAATGCTTTTATATACCGTGCTCTTTAAAATCGGTGCGGTTTGCAGTTAACATTTTGTACAGAGTAGGAAGAGCCTGCTCTGCACTTACATCGGACGGGTAATACAACTTGGATTCAGAACAGGGGTAACTATATACAGGCTATTTAGAGTCTAGGCAGGAAGTCGCTATGCAGTTGTAACGACATGGCTTGACCAGCCGATTCTGAATTTTGTATTTGGGATTGAGCCAAAGGGGTGACTGTCTAAAGAATTTGTGAGGGTTCGCACCTAGAAGAGAGAACATATGAAAGGGTATCTGTGCAGACAAGACAATGGGGGAAGCATCCCTTAGTGAAGAATGTGGCATCCCTAGTAGTCAGTGAACTGGTGAGGGGCAGACGAATTGTTCCTCAAGTGGGTCTAGGTTGACCTGGGAGTTGAGAAACCCACCAAGTACCTTGCTTTAAAAGAAAAGAATGGTGATATCAATTTAGATCTGAAACTGAACACCGCCCTGCTCCTTACTCAGTTTTAATTTCCAGAGGGCAATGGGGGGGGGGGGAGGAAGGAATGTATTTTTCCAAAGGAAGGCTGTAAGGAGCTTCTCTAACCAAGAAAGATAGAGGGGAGACCATTGGGACACTAAAGATTGTAGGAGGGCTCAGCTATGGTCTGTAGTGTGCTTAATGGTGTCCTCTAGCATGGGGTAGTAGTACATAGCAAGAAATTTGATGGGAGAATTTGTCCATTAAGGGGGTCATTCGGAACCACGAATAAGCTGCCTGTATGTGCGGAATATATGTGTATCCTGCGAAAACGTCTAAAACCGTATTCTACACATTCGTGACCCTGCACATACATGGCACATAAACAGGGATCCCAGAATGTGGGTGGGAAGGAGTGTAATGGGGCGTGGCCTGCTATGGAGATGTATAAAGCATATTCCAGTGCTACCTGTGTATGTCCACAATAGTTTCCGCAGACCTCCAGGCTATGGTGGATTAAAGGTAGGACTTAGAAATATTTCTGCCCTGTACCTCAATGCAACCCAGAGTGGAGAATGGATGTGAAACCTAGGCTGTGCAGTTTTGTGTCTGCAGTGATCCTAAGCAGAAAAAGAGGAGAGGAATGTTCAAGGTCGCAGTAACAAAACAAAACACCCCCACAAATCATGGGAAAGAGCACAGGTGTGCTTAGCAGCTATGTTGGCATTTGCTGAGTGAGGTAAAGGGGCAAAACGTGGGTCCCCTAACAATGCCCACATCCTTGAAATGATACTGGTGAAGGAGCTCTAGAACTCCATGTGAAAATATAAGCCCAGCCATTGGTGCCATGTGCAGGAACAGCCAGCTGGAGTGCTGCGGTCCACACAGCATCTAAAATATATAAAGTATATGTTGGAAATATATCACACAGCATCTAAAATATCTAAAGTATATGTTGGAAATAAATCACAAATAGTCAGTCTTAGTTTTCACAAAAGGAGCATTCACAAAAGCTATAGAAATAAATAAATTTATACTAGAAAGAGAACTATTAAATTTGCGTGAGATGAGGAACATTCTCTGAATGAGAGCAAGTGTCTAAACAATCATTAATACCATATTTCATTATCACATCAATAGGCAACTCCATATCCAAAGTACAAAATAAGACACTACAAATAATCCAACTAATTTAACAAACCTAAACAACAATTGAGTAGAGGAGTAGCCTAGTGGTTGGAGTAACAGCTTATTACTCAGAAGATCTGGGTTCATTTCCCCTTGGCGAAGCTACTTTACCCTTCATTGCTTCAGAAGAAAAGGCCTGGCAATCTACTTCCAGTCACACCTTACCATGAAAACCTAGTGGCTGCTGGATTGCCAGGAGTCAGCACAGACTTGAAGGCACATGAAAAAGACAATTAGTGAGAAATATAACATCCCTCTTATTACATATACATTTATGGGATCCCAAGCTGTTCCTGGATCTAGTCCTATTTTTACCCATTAAGGGAGTTCCCAATCCCTTGTTGGAGCTCCCCCTAGCCCTTGGAGAGTGAAAATACCCATGTGTGCACCCATGCACATCACAATGCTTAGACTGTCTACACAGGGCCAGATTGCCAGCCAGCTCAGTAACCGTATTAATGTAAGCACCAGTGCTGGGACCTCAATCAATACACATATTCAGCATTGCTACTTGTTGAGAAGTAGCATTGAATGTATGGATCGTGCAATCATTATGCCAGCTCTATCTGTATATTCTGCAGGACTAAACTAAGGATGGTATATTCAAAATGTTTTAGGCGGCTAACGACCTGCTAACCGTCTAGAACAAGGTCACTGGGCTATTCAGATCTGCTGAATATCCCCTCGTAACTTTGTTAAACTTTCTGCTGCTAACCGGCTAGCAATGGAGCATTCTGCTGATGGCACCACGAGCTAGCCAGTCAGTGATGATACTAAAACTCTAACCAACTAGCTAAAATGCCAGAACTAAGGACAGGTGAAAGGCTGACCTAAATTTAGGTGTTTTTGCCGCTGGCCAGATAACAAAAGTATTGTCTGGGCAAACCAGATATTCAGTGCCAGTCACTGGATATGGCCCAGCATTGAATCTCCAGTTTGAAATTAAAGTGACGACAGCCAGGCGCTTTAATAGTGCTGACCACCACTGTTCCCTCTAAGCTGTGCATGTGTGCATGCGTACACACCTCACCGAGCAAGCGCACACAACTTACAAAGGAGCGCACAAAAATTATTGAGTTCATGGGTTTTCAAACCTTGGGTTTTTTAAGGTCGTGGCTGCACCACCAATCTACTGCCATTCTGTAATTTCCGAGACTCGTGACGTCACTTCCGAATCTCTCCTCTCTGCACTGAGTCCCCTCACTCCTCTCACATGTGACCGACGATTGATGAATCATGACACAGGCTAAAGAGGGAAATAAAAGGGAGGGGCAGCCAGCTAGCCAGCCTCTCTCTGCTCTTGTGCCTGCCTGCCAGCCACGCACCTCCTTTGATCCCTCCCTCAGCCAGCCTCCAGTGCCACGTGCTGCCTTGGATGCGAGAAGGGAGAGCAACACACCGCACCAGCGAAGAAGAGGAGACCGGTGCTTCGAGACTGCTGTCTGGGGACGGGCTATTGGCAGCGGAGCAGGTGAGTGCTGAGGACTTTTCCTGGGAAACGTCATCTCAGCTTCTAAAGAAGGCTGAGGTTTGATCTCCTCTAGTAATGGCTGATTTGTTCTTCGGGCAGTCCATGGTATAAACAGCACCATTAACTCAGAGGCACAGATTTTCTTTATGTCTTTCTTATTCATCGTTCAAATTCACATCCATTTGATGTTACTGAAAACGCCATGGTTTGGCAAGTTCAATACTTGTATAAAGAAATATATCATTACACTTAAGAATCTTGTCTAAGTCCTTCATAGCTGTTCTGGCAAGAGTAATATGTTGTTGGATTTCTTGACTGCTTGTCATCTCTGTTGATCCAAACAGGTAAAGTTGTCTACTATGTCTATTTTCTAAGTAAAGGATGAAAATATTGATTTTTCCAGATGTCAGGAAAAATCTCTGCATGTTTGAGTGATTTTCAGAGTTTCTTCGGTATTCATTTTGGCTGTTTTTTTTTTTTTTTTTACCTTTTGCAGAGAGTTTTCACTTTCTTCAAGCACAACTTTCTTATTGTCATCCCATAACACGCATGGTTCTCTATCATTGTATCCAAAGTTGGACATAGATTTTGCAAGCATTCTTTAAATTCTGGTGGTATATTTTCAAGATTATATTTTGCTACATTCATAAGTGGCTTGCTCATTTTCAGCTTTAGCTTGCATATGCATACTAATAGCTGACAATCTGTACTACAGTCAACTCTAGGTTTTGTCTTTTTTGATGCTATTAAGCTTTTCCATCACTGACTTCCACAGATGTAACCAATCTGATTTTTTTACAATCTATTAGGTTAAGTTCATGTGTACAGTCATTGCTTGCGTTGGCAGAAAAAGGTATTTCAGATGAATAGATTGTTGGTCTTTCTGAACTCTATTGATCTTCCTCCGGCTTGCCTCTTTTTTTGTCTCTTTGTATTAAAGTTGAGGTCCATTTTAAGACTATGTTCCTTGATCTTGATAAGCAGATGCTTCAGATAGTCTTCCCTTTCAGCCAGTAACGTTGTATTGGCAGCATAGCAAATGTTGTTGATGACTCTCCCAATAATCTTCACACCTCAATTGTCTTCATACAGTTCTGCTTCTCTAATGTTTTGTTATGCATATGAATTAAACAGGTATGGGTAAAGTATGCAGTCTTGTCATATGAGGTGTGACAAAAAAGAAATTAGATAATTCTGTGTATATGTGATTATCAATGAAAAAGTCGGCATCTACATTTATTATTAACCCATTCCCCAACCGAGGACTTTGTAAGCATAACTATTTGAACTACTAATTTATCATGCATGGTGTCTTCCATCTTGATTTTATCACTCTAGCCCTTATGATGCTTTGGTCATGCCTACTTTTGAACTTTGTAGTTCAAATAGTTATGCTGACAAAGCCCTCTGTTGGGGAATGGGTTAACAATAAATGTAGATGCCGGCTTTTTCTTCCTTTGAAGTTGCCAGAGGCAAAGTAAGTTCTTCTGTTGAAACCATGGGGGAGCTGTTCTGTACACAGTTCTGTACGGTGAAGTAACAGTTCCTGCCACAACAGGAGTTGTTCCATTTGTTTAGGGTGGAATGATAACTGTGGTGGGTGCCTTGGAGGAGGAAGGGGGGGGGGGTGGATAGAAGTGAAGAAGGCTCGGTGGGACTGGATGGAGATGGAAATCCATAGTTTTAAAATTAAGTCACTTTTCTGGATTTGTGTTAAACTGCTAATCCATGTAAGTAATACTGTGCCTTCTTTTTACTATGTATACTTATGGTTCTTTTTCTCTTTGTTACCACTATAACAATATTGTTATATTGCTTGCAGTTCCAACTTCCAAGCCCTCTGATGAAGGCTTTGGATGAAATGCGTTGGGGCATTTCTTTTGAATAATAAAGCACCTGCCATGCCTGTGACCACCACACCACTTTTAAAATGTCGAAACCAATAGCAATGAGAGGTGCAAAACGTAAGAGAACGGCCAGAGCTTTTAAGCCTGAATGGCTTGAAGAAATTGTTGAAACTGAGACACCGAAATCTCAGGATAAAAAATGCATTCAACTGCGTGAAATATTCACTTATGAAGAGGATGACGGAGTATTTATTTATATTTTTATTTATTTAGTATACATTTGTATACCGCTACTTCCAGCGATCAGCAGCGGTTTGATTACAGATTGGAAATTGTCAAATCATGACAGGAAACTTTTTGAGGTATAAACACATTGATTAGACAGGAAAGCACAGCACACAGAGAACTATTTTACAGGGAACATGGGCTATGGAGGGTTAAGTGGCTTGCCCAAGACCACAAGGAGCACCTGTGGGACTAGAAACCCCAGTCCTTCCGGCCCAAGGTTGCTGTCCTCTAGTGGGATTTGAACCCCTGACCTTCCGGCCCAAAGTACCTTGCCCCAACCACTAGGCCACTCCTCCACTCTGTTTATAGTCTGTTTATACTGCCGAGATGCAAAAACCATCGGAGAGTTTTCGAACTGCAAATTTTGGGATGATGTGTGGAAACTGGACTTTTTGAAACAACATTTGTCTAGTAAGACTCATACTGAAAGTGTTAAGAAACTTAGAGCTAAAAATCCAAATTTAAGAGGAGGATTATTTAACTTGTTGCTTGAGAGCACCGCTGAAAAAGCGAAAAGGCAAATTAGTAATGAACGGAAGCGTTCTGCATCAGAAGAAATTAAAATTCTAATTGATAGTGTTTTGCTGGCTGTTCGGATGAATATTTCCATGCTCTCTGTTCAAGATATTAATGAACACATGTCCAAGTACATAACCATACCTGAAAGCTGGAGAAGCAAAAACTATTTGTTTGAATTTCTTGAAATTATAAACCTGAATATCCAAGATATGCTCATGGCAGATGTTGCATCAGCAGCATATCATACATTAACTATTGATGAAAGCACAGACATTTCTATCAACAAATACTTAATACTGTACTTCAAATATCGGCCAGTAAATTCATGTCTGTATAAAACTTCATTTGGTGGGATGCTACAGTTGGAAGCATGTGATGCTGCATCAATAGTCAGTGCACTCCAGGAATTCTATGGGAAATACAAGCTTGACCTTAACAAAATGGTCATGTTTACTTCGGATGGTGCCTCTGTCATGTCAGGCAGAATAAATGGTGTTGCTGCGCAGCTAAAACAATACATTTCACATTTAGTGCAGCAGCATTGTGTTGCCCATCGTGAAGATTTGGGGATCTCTGAATCATGGAAGGAAGTAAAGTTGATGAAAGAAGTTGAAACTTTCATGAGAACTGTTTACACAACCTTTTGTCGATCTTCTACTAAAAGGTCACAATTTAAAGAATTAGCAGATGCTTCTGAATGCGAGTCAATTGCTTTTAGACCTCTGAACGAAGTGCGGTGGTTATCTAGACATTTTGCTCTTCAAGCAATTATTCGAAATTATGATCCATTATTAGAATACTTTGAAGAAGAGAAGGATAATGATCCCATTTCAAAGTACTGTTATAAAAAGCTAAACAGCCATCAATTCCATATAACACTGCAAATTTTGAATGATGTTTTATCTGAACTAGCTTCATTAACAATGGCAATTCAAAAACGTGGGCTAACACCACTGGAAGCATATCATCTTGCACAGGGTAAGCTGAACAAAATCCGAATGCAATACTTGGGTGACACAGTAAAATGGAGTGATAATGTTAAAAATCTTCTCGACAAGATACCTGGAGACATTTCAGTGGATACTGGTTCCACACTTATTTTCATTAATATGCTGTGTCTGCATTTAGGGGAAAGATTTCCTGAAAATAAAATTGAGGAATGGTCTGCTTTTGACTTAACAGCAATAGTACAGTGTGATTATGAATTTGGAATTGAAAATGTCTGATCATGCTGCTTAAAGTACAAACAATTTGTTATGGAGGAGCATATTGTTGTTCAGCAGTACAATGACTTCAAGTTTTTAGTCGCAGAAAAAATCAAAAGCAAACTGATAAACAGTTTTCCGGATATGGTGGATTTGGCGTTTCAGAATGCTCACTTTGCAGATTTAGCGAAATTGATGGATATTGGTGGAACATTTTTTGCTTCTAGTGCAGATTGTGAGCGTGGTTTCAGCTTGATGAACAGTTTAAAAACCAAAATAAGGAATCTCTTACATTTAGAACATTTGGAAATGCTGATGCGTGTTAAGAGTCATCTTCAAGATGGCGGATCAGTAGACCTTGATAAAATTTATTCAGACTGGGTACATTTGAAAGATCGAAGAGAAATATTTTGAGAATGAACTCTTCTTCCATACATAAATTATTTACATGGAATAACAATGGCTTTCAATAAAAATTAACTGAAATAATGCCACATTTGTGATTGTAATTACTAGAAATTTTCCGCTTCAATTAGTAATCATCTATTTTCATTTAATTTGATTAAAATCAATGTGTACATACTGTATTCTAATGTGTAGTCAAATTTTAAAGTATATAACTCCAAGTGTCGTTATGTGGCGCACAAAAAATTTAATCTTCCTTCAAAAGCTGCACAGCTGATATTTTATGCGCACACAGCCTACAGAAAATTAGAGGGAACATTGCTGACCATTAGCACTGAATTATCCCCCCACCCCTTAATTATTTTATCTGGATAGTGGCTGAATATTGCTGCTCTTCCTCATCTCGGCACAAACACAGACCCATATTATATGGATAATATTGTAGTTTAGAGTTTGTTGTTGTTAAATGCCGTCAAGTCAGTGTCGACTCATGGCGACCCTCTGGATAGTTCTCCTAAATTGTGTTCGGTCTTCAGTCAGGCGGCTCATTGTTGACAGACTGGCACCTGTAGCTGCTGTTATTGTATCAATCCATCCCATTGCTGGCCTTCCTTTTTTGCGTTGACCTTCTACCTTGCCAAGCATGATGTCTTTCTCTAATGATCTCTCTCTTCGCATGATATGTCCAAAGTATGAAAGTCAAATTCTTCTCATCTGAGCTTTTAAAGAAAGCTTAGGTTTGATCTCCTCTAGTACTGTCTGGTTTGTTCTTCAGGTAGTCCATGGTATACACAGTATTTGTCAAAGGCATCAATTTTCTTCCTGTCTATCTTTTTCACTGTCCAACTTTCACATCCATATGACGTTATTAAAAATGCCATGGCTTGAGCAAGTCAAATTTTTGTATGGAGTGAGACATCTCTGCTCTTGAGAATCTTGTCTAGATCCTTCATAGCTATTCTGCAAAGAGCAATGCATCATCGGATTTCTTAACTGCTTGCTGCTTTTTTATTGATAGTTGATCCAAGTAGGTTAAAGTTGTCAACTATCTCAATTTCTTCTCCATCAACAATGAACCTATTGAGTTTGCCAATTGTCATGATTGTCTTCTTTACATTAAGGTGCAGGCCAATTTTAAGACTATGTTCACTTTCAGCCATAGCAAAGGTTGTTGATGAGTCTTCCACCAGTCGTCACACCTCTGTTGTCTTCATACAGTCCTGCTTCTCTGATGATTTGTTCTGCATATAAATTAAACAGGTAGAGGGAAAGTATGCAGCCTTGTCGTATACCTTTGCTGATTTTAAACCATTCTGTTTCTTCTTGTTCCGTTTGAACTGTTGCTTCTTGATTAATGTAAAGTTTGTGCAAGAGAACGATCAGGTGTTCTGGTGTTCCCATGCTTCTTAATGTGACTCAGAGTTTCTGATGGTTTACACAGTCAAAAGCCTTGTGATAGTCAATAAAGCACAAATAGATATCCTTTTGGTATTCTTCAGTCTTTTTCAAGCATCCATCTCACATCCGTGATGATATCTCTTGTTCCTCACCCTTTCATGAACCCTGCTTGCACTTCAATGCAATGTGTAAGTTTTATGTTTTCATGTAAACCACACTGATGTTGAATAGCACGGTATAAAAGAAAATGTAAATACATAAATAAAATAAAATCTTGCTGTACATAGAGGTAAGGTGGGTCCCATGGACAAACATGTAACTTCTCTGCAGCCTGTTATTCAGTCGCCGGACGGGGCTTCTTTAAGCCCCGAGATCCGGTCACCACCTCATCTTCCCCAATTTCCACTTTCGTCTACATTTTTGGACACTCCTGTGATTAATGAAGTCCCTGTCCTTTGCCCAGTGGATCCGATAGCGTCTGAGGACCTGGCTGCTCCTCCCTCCCGGGAGGTGACCCTTATGGACATTTTTTACTGCAATACAAAAAATTGAGGTTCGTCTATCTGGCACTGTTTTTTCTTTGTGTAAATTTTCTTCTGATGTTGTTGGCAAAATGAAAAATGTTGATCAGCATCTTAATTCTTTAATCGGTTTGACGGCCCGTACTGATTCCCAGCTTCGGACGTGTTCCGACAGTAATGTCGCGTTAGTTAAAGAGCTTTCTGCTGTTTCCTATCGTCTTGAGCATATGGAGAATCAGTTTCGGGCCCGAAACCTACAAAATTTTCCTTCCACCCATTTATTATCTCCTGATTTGTTACTTAAAAAATATTTTGCCGAGACACTTCAATTGAAAGAAACTTTAGAAACTGTCCAAATGTTTTCTTTTTCAACTACCCTTCGGATGGTGCCAAACACGGAAGGGGATATACCCCCCCCCCCCCGAAGATTCGGTTGCCCAGAATTTAACTGCGTTTTTGGAAGACTCATTAGATGTTATCCCCAAGCGTTGCACCTTGGTGGTAACATTTTGTTCTGAGTCTGATAAATTAAGGGTATTACGTGCTTATTTTAAGCATAAGGATGTGGTGTTTTGTGGGTTTAAGCTTCATGTGTTCCCAGATGTGGATCGGACCACTCAGTTGCGTTGTAAACAATTTTTGGATTTGAAGGTTAGGGTCATAGCGTTGGGGCCTCGTTTTTCCTTAAATTTCCCTGTCGATGTCTTATAACGTTTGAGGAACAGAATTATGTCTTTACAGATGTGACTCAGCTTCAGAAGTTTTTGTCTAGTAAGGAAAATGTGGGGAATTAATTAGGTGAAATGTTTATTGGCTCCCTTATGTGGAGACTGGGCGTCATCCAGACTCCTTTTTTCCTGTAATTCTGGGGTTTTTTTATTATTGGGGGTTTTTTCCTCCCTTGATGTGGTCTCGAGTTATGTGTTCCATTTAATTCTTGAATTTGTAACTTTTTATGGGATGTTGTAATTTCAGTTTTTCCTGTTATTGATTATTGTATTCAAGAAAATGCAAAATAAAAGATTTTAAAAAATCTTGTTCCTCCTCCAATAGTTTCTGATTCTATTTCCTTGCATGTGTCATTGTAGTACTTCTCCTTGTCTTGTCTTGCTGCATGTTGGAAATCTCTGTTGAGTTCTGCGATTGCCTCTCTTTCTTCTCTGGCTTTAGCTTCTCTGCATTTCTGGGCAATTTTCAGAGTTTCTTTACCTTCTTCCAACACAACCTTCTTGACTTCATCCTATAACTCTTCTGGAGCTCTGTCATTTGTATCTAAAGCAGCAGATCAATTTTGCAGGCAGTCTTTAAATTCCAGTGGTATATTCTCAAGGTCTTATTTTGTTACATTCATGAGTTTCTTGCTCTTTTTGAACTTTAGCTTGAGTTTGCATACTAGTAGATGGGGATCTGTACCACAGTCAGCTCCAGGTTTTGTCTTTGTTGATGTTATAGAGCTTTTCCATTCTTGACGTCCACAGATGTAGTCAATTTGATTTTTGTACAATCCATTGGGTGAAGTCCATGTTTACAATCGCCGCTTGTGTAGCTGGAAGAAGGTGTTTGAGATGAATAGATCATTGGTCTTGCAGAAGTCTATCAGTCTTTCTCCAGCTTCATTTCTGTTGCCAAATCCATATTTTCCAACCATTTTGCCTTCTTCTTTGTTGTCAATTTCAGCTTGTACTTGTTCATAGAACTCATTGATTTCTTCCTCTTCTGCAGCTGTTGTTGGGGCACATACTTGAATTATAGTTGTGTTGATGGGCATTCGTCTTAGACGAATAGAAATTAAGCGTTCACTCATTGCATTGTATTTCATTACAGTTCTTGCAAGTTTCTTCTTGATTATAAATGCAACACTATTTCTTCTTTGTCTTTCATTTCCAGCATAGTAGACCTTGTGATCATCAGATGCAAAGTGCCCGATGCCAGTCCATTTCAGTCTGCTGACACCCAACAGATCGAGTTGTACACGTTCCATTTCATTCTAAGCAGCTCATATCGCAAATGAGGATGGAGAACAAGACACGTAGATGGATAAAACAGAAAAGGCAATACAATAGTTCAACAAAAGACAGAAAAAGAAAAAGAGGAGGAAAAGCCTCCGCCAACACCATTAGAAAGCCGGGAAGCTCACACAGGGTAATCAAGCCTGGGGAAAAGCTTGCACAACATAAATAATTTTATTTTACCCACACCTTTCCAGTAGTGTATCCAGGTAAGTTACATTTGGGTACTATAGGCATTTCCCTGGTCCAGGAAGGCTTACAGATTTGTACTCCAAGCAGTGGAGGGTTAAGTGACTTGCCCGAGGCCACAAGGAGTACCAGTGAGATTTGAACACTGTTTTTTCTGGTAGTAGGCTGCTGCCCTAACTACTAGGTTACTCCTTCACTCCAGGGAAGTAGGAAAGAGGTAGAAAAAGTAGACATACTTGAGAATTAAGCCTGCTGGGTAATCATAAGGAGCTTGAAACAAATGTGATATTACACAGGTAGTCAATGCTCTTCATAGAAGAGTGGAGTCACATGGTCTGACTTCTTTGTTCCATAGAGGATCTTAACAGAAGTATTTTGTATAACCTGAAGCTCCTGCAACTGTTTTTGAGTTAATCCTGATAGAGTGAGTTACAATAGTCCATCTGAGTGACCACTAAGGCCAAGTGAATAGCTTGCAGGGAAGACCTATCCAACAGAGATCGTATTACCCAAATGTGCGATAAGGTATTAAAGATTTTCTGCATAACATAGGAAATACGTGCATTAAAATAATGGGCCATTCAGTCAGATATTTAGCCCAATACTATCTGTATAAGGTTATAAATTACATGGATAAAGAAAATGCTTTTAAAGATCAGACCATTTCCGTCTGTATATGTGATGCTGCCACCTACTGATATTTTCGGGAAACTACATCAACACCTTAGCATGTGTGAAAGCAAATTTTAAGTAGTATGTGGAGATTAGAATTAAGATGTCGAGGTCGGGACGTACACAATTCCAGTAGTATTTTAGAAAAGGCTATGCCAAATATGAAGCCTTTCTAAAATATATATAAGAACATGCAGGAGTGCATGTGTGTTTGCTGACACATAAAGTGAGAAGAGTCATTTTACAAATCTACAAGTTGGAAAAAATCAAGAGAGCAAGGCGATTCTGCAATTTACACGTGTAAGTTGGCATTTTCAAACCTATACATTTAAATGCTGCCAGTTAACTACAGATGTTGCGTTATTTAATTCATTTCAGTTTGGATAAGAAATAAACATTGAGGGATTAAGAAGAAACAGAGAAATATATTAGCAGAAAAACACCAAATGGCCTATCTAGTTTTTCCCGTCCATATCAAAGACTATAGTCCCTTCTTTTATTTTAGAGATATTCTGTGTTTGTCCCATGCTTTCTGAAATTCAGATACTGCCCCTTTCTCCACTACCTCCACTGAGAGACTATTCCATGCATCTACCACTCTTTCTGTAAAGAAATAGTTCCGCATATTACTCCTATCTCCTTTCACCCTCATCCTATGCCCCCTTATTGTAGAACTTACTTTCAATTGAAAGAGGCTCTTCTCTTGTGCATTTATGCCACAGCGGTATTAAAACATTTTTATCATATCTCTTCTATCCCGTCTTTCCTCAAACGTATACATATTAAGATCTTTAAGTCAGTCCCTATATAGCTCATAACAAAGGCCATTGACCATTTCAATAGCCACCCTCTGCACTGATTCTATCCAGTTTATATCCTTTCGGAGGTGTGGTCTCCAGAATTGCACACAATACTCCAACAGAGGTCACACCAGACACTTGCACAGAGGCACAATCACCTCCTTTTTTCTGCTGGCTATTCCTCTCCCTATGCACCCAAGCATCCCTTTGGTTTTTGCCATCACATTTTCTACCAGTTTAGCCAACTTAATATCATCAGATAGAATCATGCCCATGTACCGTTCTTCTTTCATGGACAAAAGTACTTTGCGCCCTGCACTATACTACTCTCTTGGATTTTTGCAGCCCAAATGCATGACCCTGCATTTTCTAGCATTAAATCTCAGCTGCCAAATTCTTGATCATTCTTCAAGCTTAGCTAGAACCCTCCTCATTTTATCTACTCCTTCCTGGGTGTCTACTCTATTGCAAGTTTTTGTATCATCCTTAAAGAGGCAAACCTTACCTGATAGTCCTTCCGCAATATCACTAACAAAAGTGTTAAAAGAATTGGATCCAGGACAGATCCCTGCCATACACCACTGGTAACTTCCTTCTCCTTTGCCACCTCCCACTCAACCAATTTTTATCCAAGTCAGTCACTTTAGGGTCCATCCCTAGGGTGCTCAATTTATTTTTAAGTTGCCTGTGAGGAATGGTGTCAGAGGCTTTACTGAAATCCAAGTACACCACATCTAGAGTTCTCCCACGGTCCAACTCTCTGGTCACCCAAAGAATGCAATCAGATTTGTCTGAGAAGATCTGCCTCTAGTAAACCCATGCTGCCTCAGATCCTGTAATCCTTTGGACTCCAGAAACCTCACTATCCTCTGTTTTATCAGCATTTCAATTAATTTACTCACCACAGAGGTCAGACAAACCTACCTGTATTTCTCAACCTCATCCTTACTTCCGCTTTTGTGTAAAGGGACCACATGTGCCTTTCTCCAGTCCTCTGGTACCACTTCAACCCTAAAGAAACATTGAAAAGGTCAGTCAGTGGCGCAGCTAGAAAATCCCCAAGTGCCTTCAGTATTCTCATATGTATCCTAGGTGGCCCCATCTCTTTGTCTACTTTTAGTTTAGCTTGTTCCTCATGAACACAGTTTTCTGAAAATCGTTCAAAGATCCTCTTCACTTCTGCTCCTATTTGTGGGTGTTTTTTGAGGTTCTGCTCCTAGTTCTTCATCTGTGAACACAGAATAAAAATACTTGTTAAGCAATTCTGCTTTATCTTCATAAACCTCTACATATTCCTCCCCTTCACCCTTGAGTCTGATAATACCACTTTTGCACTTTCCCCTCTTGCTAACATATCTGAAAAATATCTTGTCCTCCCATATTATTGTATTGCCTATCCCCTCTTCTTTTTGTACCTTTGTTTTCCTGATTACTTTCCTAGTTTCTCTAAGTTTTTCCAAATATTGGTGCTTGTCTTCCACTTTCTGTGATCTCTTGTATTTTATGAAGACCACCCTCTTTTTCTTCACCTTTTCAGCTACTTCTTTTGAGAACCATAGAAGCCTCCTTTTCTTTTTACATGTATTTACCTTTCTAACAAAAAGATCTGTTGCCCTTGAAATATCCCCTTTCAGTTTTGCCCTTTGCTTTTCTACATCCCACTGCCCACTTTTGCTCTGGGATCGTTGCTGCTTCCTCTGCTAATTGAGCTCTTCATCGATCTACTCTACATGCTTTCCAAGCTCCCCTAGGTCTGTGCAGAGGCCCTCAATGCTACTGATCACTTCCTCTTACACTTAAGAGAGGTCCATTTTAAATTCTCAGAACCATGCCCTCATTTCGGCCTGGAACACCTGGACCCTATCAGCCCCTATCTTTGGAGCATCATTGGTGGACAGCTCAGTGGATTTTGGGCTCCTGGCACTTTGGCCTGCCATTCCCCTGCTCTTCTGCATGCTGGCTGCCATTTTCTCTGGCAGTTTCCAAGAGAAATAGCAGTAAGACACGCTTATATGCCGCTTCTGCATGGATAGCTTACCTTCACACAACCTCAGACCAGTTTAACGCTCATAATAACAAGCACCATAAAACTGTGGCAAGCAGAAGATGCAATATATATCCATCACTGCATCACCGCTGACTCCTTATCCTCCAGAAATTCACATAGATCTCCAGGATCATCAAAAGTCTTGGTCTGGTTATGCAACATAACTTTCATGCGGGCAGGATATAGCAGTCCAAAATGGGCCTTCAGTTGTATCAAGCATGGACGCAATGCCAAAAGACTCTTTCTCTGATCCACCGTCACCTTCGCGAAGTCAGGGAAGAACAGGAGTTTATGCCCTTGGTACTCCAAAGCTGTAAGTGCTCTGGCTGCTCCCATTATTTGCAACACTTTTTGAAAACGCAAAACTTTCAAGATGATTCTGGGTGGACGCTTGTTCATGGCCCCAGACTGCATAGGCACTCTATGGGCGCGCTCGATCTCGAACGGCATAGTGAAATGCAGCTTTAACACACCTGGAATCATAGCCTGCAGAAAGGATATCAAGTCATGCCCCTCTGCTCCCTCAGGCACTCCTAGTATCCTTATGTTGTTTCGTCGTGAGTGATTATTGCCATCTTCTACCTCTCTTTGCAGTGAGTGAATCAACTTGGCCTGCTTCTGAACAGCCTCGAGCCTCTCCCCATGTGACGCCACCACCTTCTCTACCTTCTCCAAATGAGCCATGTTAGGCTCCAGTGAAGATCTCAAAGTGCTAATATCTTCCTGCATTGCACTTAGCAATTCTCCATTAGCTTTAACCATTTCTTTAACTGCCCAAATCTCAGTCAAGATCTCCTGCGAGGTCTCAGGGCTATCTCGGATGACCGGCATCTTGTGAGGTGAGAGAGGTTCTGGTTTGGTTCTCTTTGCACTAGCATTTTGAGATAGCTGGAAATCCAGCTGCGTCTGCTTGGAGCCCGACATATCAGGGATCGAATGGCAACCAAGTAGGTAGGAACTATTAGATCAAATATTGCAGAAAATCAGGATTCTTGTCTTTTGCCCTCTGGAGCAGCGCTCTTACATTTATTTTTTTATTTATTTATTTATTTATAGTTTTTCTATACCGCACTATTTACCATCAGCGCGGTTCACAGGTAACAAAACTCGCACAGCAGGAAAAGCCACACTGCGTTTTACTTTGAACAGGGTATTGAACATGGAACACAGGCTAACTATATACATCATGGAACTATATACAACATGGGACTATATAGAGGTTGATAACAGTAGTAAGATATCAACTAGGCACTATTCATCGTTAACATGACTTGAGGGATAACGTCATACATTTGCGTATTAAAGGTTAATTTGCTGGGGGCACAGGGGTGAGATTAATGGAAAAGGGGAGAAAGGAGGAGTGAACAGTGGTTGGTTATGTGATTTCATCAGAGTTGAGGAAGTACTGAAGAAAGAGGTGATGTTTCAGTTCCTTCCTGAACTGAGAGAGGCTGTTTATAGCTCGGATGTTTGCTGGTAGCGCATTCCAGCAATGGGGGGCATAAAGTGCAAAAGCTCAATTTCCTGTAGCCTTATTACATTTGGTGAATACTTTTGGGAGGCACAAGGTGTTGGAGGCAGCAGATCTTCTCAGTCTATCGGGGGGGGGGGGGGATGAGCCGGATAAGCTCGGAAAGGGAGCTAGATGTGCAGTTGTTAATGGCATTGAATGTCATTGTCAGTATTTTAAAAGTGATCCTGCAGTGAACAGGGAGCCAGTGTAGAGCTTTTAGGATAGGGGTAATATGGTCTCTTCTGGATGCTCCTTATAGGGTCCTAGCTGCAGTGTTCATTGCTATCTGCAATGGAAGGAGTGAGCTCTTTGGTAGACCATGCAGAATGGAGTTGGCATAGTCAAAGTGAGGCATCACCATTGCCTGGAACACTGTTCGGAAGTCTTTTGGCTCTAGAAGCTGTCTCATGTGTCGCATCATCCAGATTTTATGGTAAATTGCTTTTACTAGGTTACTTATATGGGCATTTAGGTCCAGATGTTGATCGAGGGTTACTCCGAGGTATCGTAACGAAGTCTTAGTAGGAAGCTCCGCGCCACGTACCTTCAATGATGTAGGTGGGGTGAAAGTCTGATCTTTACTGATGAAAAGCACATCTGTCTTTTTGAGGTTTATCATTAGCTTCTGGGAATGTAACCAATCCGAGACTGCATCGAAGCAGGAGGATAGCTGAGATAAGTCTGGATGTTCAGTGGAAATTGGAGTAAACATAAGGACGTCATCAGCATAGACTAAGCAGTTGATGTTGAATGATCTAATGATGGTGCAAATAGGTTGCATATACACATTGAAAAATAGGGCTGAAAGAGAAGAACCCTGTGGGACACCCCTGGTTTGAGGAAAAGGGGTGGACTTGGATGCGCAAGAATGAACATGCTGCCATCTGTCCTTAAGGTAGGAGGCACACCAGGCTAGAGCATTTCCATGTATTCCCTTCTCATTTAGGCGTAGCAGGAGTAACTCGTGGTTGACAGAGTCAAAGGCGGCTGCAATGTCAAGGAACACTAGAGCGAAGCCTTGTCTGATGTTATCCAGACCTGTTATCAACGTGTTGAATAAGGTTGTTAACAATGTTTCGACACCATGAGCCTCCCGGAAACCATGTTGACAGGGGTCGAGGGGAGCGTTGTTCTCAATGTGGTGGTTCAGTTGACGCTGGGCTATTTTTTCCATGATCTTAGCTAGGAGTGGGATACTGGAGATAGGTCTAAATGAGTCCATCTTTTCTGGGTCCAATTTATTATTCTTGAGTAGGGGTCTAATAGATGTTTGTTTTAGACTGAGGGGGAAGGTACCTGTCTGGAAGGATGAGCCAATCAGGCTGGCAAGGAACGGACTGAGTTCCGAACGTAAGGTTTTTATCCAGAAGGCTGGACATGGATCGTTCGGAGCAGTGGAGGTATTTATATTGGAGATGGTATCTTGTATCTCCTTTTCAGATGGAGTAGTTAAGGAGGTGATGAATTGGGCCCCTGATATGATTCTATGAGGTGAAGAAGAGGGGGAGAGAACAGGTGAGGTGTCAGTGGGGCAGTTGTTCATAGTTGTAGTAGCTAGGCTTGTCTTGGATTGCAGATAGTCCGCATATGCCTGTGGGTCAGGTTGGATTCGTTGCCCCGGGGAAGGCTCTTTAGTTAAGGTTTTGACAAGGTTGAAGAGCTCATGGGGCTTGTTTAGGGCTCTATGTAGTACTTCTGC
Organism: Ichthyophis bannanicus; assembly: GCA_033557465.1. Classification (NCBI taxonomy): domain Eukaryota; kingdom Metazoa; phylum Chordata; class Amphibia; order Gymnophiona; family Ichthyophiidae; genus Ichthyophis; species Ichthyophis bannanicus. The sequence continues at coordinate 870,950,006 of CM066036.1, forward strand.
GTGATATTGTTTCATTCTCTTGGAGACTGCCATACGGTGGGCATCTAGTTGGGCAAGATAAGTGACCTGGCTTTCGGTTGATCTGGAACGGCGCCAGCGTCGTTCCAGCTGTCTGATTTGATGGAGGGAGCTCTTTAATTCTGGTGAGTACCATGGAGCCCTTGTTCTTCTAAGGGGTCTCTTTTTACTGGGAGGACCGTCTATTGTTGCATTGAGACATTTATTCCATGAGGAAATCATGTTGTTTAGGTCTTGTGCTGGTTGGGTGTGGAGATGCTGTATTTTTTCCAATATCTCATCTCTGTTGAATTGCTGGAAACGAGTTGAGGTTGGTGCTGCTGGATCTATTGGGGAATGTGGAGCAGTGAGTTGGGGGTCTGCTGGCATAGTGAAAATGATTAAATTATGGTCAGACCAAGGTACTGCACATACTGAGAGATCAAACTTGTGAATGTAGCTGGAGGGAATTTGTGGGGCGAAGATAAGATCAAGCATATTCCCCTTGACATGGGTAGGTGTATTGATCAATTGGGTGTAGCCTGATGATTCGAATGCTTCAATAAGGGCTTTGGCCTGAGTATCTTGAAGGGAGGGGAGATTGAAGTCGCCAAGTATCCAGTTTGGAGTGTGGGTCACGGTGGGATTGCAGGCGAGATCGATGATTGTAGAGAGATCATCTGATGATGAGGAGGGTGTTCTGTATAATAGGTTGATGGAATGGTTTTTATTTGTTATGGAGATATAGTCGAGGAAGGGGGTAGTATTGGAGGCAATCGTCTTGAATTGTAGGTCAGTCTTGCTTAATATGATAACTCCTCCTCCTCTTCTGTCCACTCTATGGCATGAGTGAGTGGAGAAGTTGGGGGGGACAAACTGATGGAGGAGAACCATGTCTGAGGGTGACAACCAAGTCTCGGTGATACAAAGGATGTCGAGGTTGAAGGTTGATAATATTTCAGTTATGGCAGGCCATTTCTTACGGATAGAGCGGGCGTTTAGGAGGGCACATTTAAGGTCGGGAGGTGGGGAGTGAGAGTCATCCACCTGAGAGGCTTTGGACTGATGTAGTGCAATGTATATGAGGTGAGAGTGTGGTAAATGGCCATGTCTGACAGATTGATGGTTTAGGTAGCTATGGGGTTGCCTCCAGGCACTGCGTAGAATAGGAATGTGGTTAAATGTGGGGGTGAGGGCTTGGGAAATCTGTGTTAAAGTGATCACTATGAGGCAGCTGAACAGAGCGTAGAAGTAAGTAGTTGTGGTGAGGGGAGGCATGGTTGGCTAGGTAAATTCAAGGGTCCGTGCAGGAAAGGTGTAGGATAATATTTTAGGAAATAAGCTTGTTACAGAGAATTAATTACAGGTGGGGGTGCAATTGCCAGAACAGAGTAGTGTAATGTCAAGCACAATAGTATCACTTGCACGAGGAGCTATTATCAGTTTAGTTTAGAAATAAGGATACAATGTAGCAGATACCGTTAAATTGTACAACTGCAGGATAGAGTGTAACATCTAATGGCACAATTGTAACACTTACAAATAAAGCTAGAGTCACGGGGTATGCTGTTTTGTTCAGACTGTCCACAGCATGTGCGGCAGGACACAGTGCTTAAACAGGATGGCCTCACAGTGGCCTCAGTTGCTGGGTATATTCAGAGGATTGTAGGACCCCGCCTAAGGGCCACGCCAAAGGGCCCTCTAGCGAGGCCATCAGGTGCGGGCCCGCAAGGCGCGGGCGCGCCCGATGGCGCTTCTTTAAATACTCTGCGATCTGCCCCGATTGGGCAGTACTTCCTCCTGGGGACTCCCTCGCTGACCGCGTTGCTCCGGCAGCTCGATCCCCTCCTGGGAGAGCAGATGGACAGCCGGAGAGGTGCAGGGGCCAGATACCAGGCTCCGCCCCCTGTGGAATTGTTTTAAATAGATGTCAAAGTCAAGAAACAGATCAAAGGGGCAATTTGAAAGGTTCCCTCTGTCAAACCAAGGACTGTGTGAGTCGTCCAGGAAATTGTTAAGAGTTTACCTTAGAAACACAGGTCAGGGCACTATGTAGCAAGTCAACTTTTACTAAGTGTTCTTTCCCTCCCACCCATCCTAATGCCCACCCACTCCAGTCTTAGCTTTATAGGCTCTTAAACCTATTAGCGGGGAAGAGGTGGTCAAATGTACTTTTGGTTTCAGCTGGTTATCCTCACCAGGAATAGATTAATTAAGACCCTGGAATTAATTAATCTTGAAGTGAACAAAAGTCCCTTAAACTTATCAGGTATAGTTGTATCAGTACAAGTATCCCTAGGAACTTTAAGTAAGTAAACAACTTAAATAGCTAAACAAGCCTTACAACTAAGATGCAAACAGCAGTCCAGTAGTGAGATGGGGGCTATCCAGTCTTTTGTACTGAGTGTCACATGTATCATTTTCTCCCATTGGATGAGGGATCTTATGTGTGCACTAGGTACAAGGAGCTCTTTGCCCTCAGGGAACGAATCAATCTCTGGAATCTAGAGTAGAAGACTTGGAGGACCTAAGGAAGACAGAGAGGTATATAGACAAAACCTACAGGGACATAGTAGTGAAGTCCCACCTCCAGTCTGGCAGCCATGGAGGGGGGAGGTCACGTGAAAGGAGAGGCAGGAAGTGATCTTGTAGCTAGCACCTATCCTCTAGGTGATGTAAAACCCTCTCACACTGAGGAGGTTTGTCCAGGGATATGAGCCCATAAGGGAAGGGTTAGGATGGCCATAGTTGGCAATTTGATTATTAGGCATGTAGATAGCTGGGTGACTGATGGATGTGAAGGATCGCCTGGTAACATGCCTTCCTGGTGTGAAGTTAGCGGATCTCATGTGCCACCTAGACAAGGTTTTAGATAGTTCAGGGACAAGCCTGCTGTCTTGGTACATGTTTGGTACCAATGACATAAGAAAGTGTGGGAGGGAGGTTCTGAAGGCCAAATTTAGGATTTTAGGTAGGAAGCTGAAATCCAGAACTTCCAGGGTAGCATTCTCTGAAATGCTTCCCATTCCGTGCATAGGACCCAAAAGGTAGGCAGAGCAATGATAGGGTAGATCAAATTGGTGGAGGGGTTGCGCTGTATGTTAGAGAGGGTATTGAGGGGGGCGGAGCTTGCCGCGAAGCGTGATGGCCGCCTGAAGAACCCGCTCCTCCATTGCATTATAGAATCTTCCCTTTCCTCTTGGTTTTCTATTGGTACAAGTTTTGATTTTTGGTCCCCGATTGTTCACCGATGGCGTCATTAAAACCGGCGAAATTGGAATTTCCTTCCTCCACGGGGCAAGCTGTAAAGCGGCTCAAGCAAGATGCGGCCTCCCCGCAGAAAGTGAAACCGGACAAGGAGACTGATGAAGGTATGCGCGAAATACTAACGGAACTACGAGCAATGAAGGAGATGATGTCTAATAATGGGGAGACGCTAGCACAAGTGCAGGAGGAGCTGCATGCTGTCCGAGATAAGCTGAATGGGATGGACGGTCGATTGCAGAAAGTCGAGGCCACAGCGTTAAAGCACGAGGGTGTACTTTCGCAGATAGGCCCGCTTGCAAAACGAGTGACTTTGTTGGAAGCCCAACTCGAAGAGCAGAGCAACCGATCTCGTAGGAGCAACGTGAGGATAATAGGATTACCGGAGGGGGCAGAGGGGAACGACCCGATGGGATATATAGAAAAGCTGATACCGGAACTCCTCCAGATAAAATTTTCAGCTCCTTTTGAAATTGAGAGGGCGCATCGGGTTCCCATGACAAGCTCGACGCAAGCGAAGCGACCAAGACCCATGGTAATCAAAGTCCTGCGTTACCCTCAAGTGCTGCAGATTATGCAAGCAGCCAAGCTAAAAAATCCTTTGCAACTGAATGGTAACAGGATTACCTTCTTCCCCGACCTGTCCAAGCAAACAGTGGATAGGCGTCGGGAGCTGCTTGACTGCAGGCCTCTTTTGCAAAAAATCCATGCACGCTATGGGCTATTCTACCCGGCGAAAATGCGGGTTACCGTCGATAATGTCACCAGGAATTTTGACAGTGCAGTGAAGCTCCGTGCTTTTTTACAGGATTATTCCAGGATGGAGGTGGGCCGCTGACTCTGGTCGCCTGAGGATCTTACCCTTGGCGGTCACGGCAGAGAGTGCCACTGGGCCTAGTGATGCTGGGCGAAGGTTTGAAGTGAAGGGTGCAGCTGGGCCCGAATGGCATATGTGGGGTCTGTAGCCCCAATGTTACCGTTAATATGACTGTTTATGTAGTTATATTTATGCAATGTATATCTGGGACTGACTACAGGTACTGTTTGCTTAACACAATGCCTCTCGAACGGGACTGTAAGATATCACAGGGGGGAAGGGGTAATGTATATAATGAATATACTATTATATGAGATGTCTGCAATGGGGGGGAGGGAGGGTGGTCTGACTGTGGAGGGGGGGTACTTCACCATACAAATCGGTTGGTTGTTTACTGTTATGTATGTTAACTGGCTATGTATATGTTTTCTGATAGACAGACAGGAAATGGTGCGTGTACATTTAGTGATGGCTATGACTCCAGAGCTACTAGATAACTTGGTTGATGACAAATATGGGAGTTAAATTCTTAACTCTGAATGTTCAGGGCATAAACAATCCCATAAAGTGAACTAAAATATTGCTGTACTGCCAGAAGCAGAGAGCTGATATAGTATATCTGCAAGAAACGCATCTGACTCTGGCTGAGTCTTGCAAGGTCCACAATGGCACATATCAGAATGTCTTGGTGTCCCCTGCGATGAAGAAGAAGGGGGGCGTTTGCATTTTAGTCCGGAGAGCCCTACAACCGATAATACAAGAGACGCAGATCGATCCCAGTGGGAGATGGGCCAGGGTGAATATACAGCTTGGGGCGGAGGAATATCTTTTGATGGCCATTTATGGCCCTACTGCAGACGATCCAGCTTTCTTTCAACAGCTAGCAGCGGAGATGAAGGTACCATCTTCGGTGCATTTGGTGATTGGAGGGGATTTCAACATGATTCATGATCCCTTGCTTGACCGGTCGCCCTATCGACCTCAGAACAAGCCCAAGGCGCATGGTGTACTGCAAGGTTTGATGGAGACCTTCGATCTAGTTGACCCATGGCGACTTTTACACCCCACTGCACGTGAATATACCTTCTACTCCATGCCGCATCATACGCTAACTAGAATCGATTACTTTTTGATATCCAGGGCGCTGGTGCCGCGGTTGGTAGGGGTGGAAATCCTGCCAAAAGTCTTATCGGATCATGCCGCTATAACCCTGACTTTGGGAGCTAAAATTAGTAGGCAGTCACGTGTGCATTTCAGAATGGATAAAGCCTGGCTGGCGGATGCGGAGTTTGTGAGACGTATGCGTTCATGCATAACTACATACCTGGAATGTAATAAAGTGGGTGACACGACCACTTGGGCTTGGTGGGAAGCTCTCAAGGCGAATCTCCGAGGCCATATGACTACATACGATATCCAACAAAGGAAATTGCGTCAGGGGCAGCTACTTGAATTACAAACTTCCATTGGGGCTGGTGAGAGGCTCCTTGCCAGGAAAGCTGATCCCTTGGTCCTGCTTTGGTTACAGCGCCTCCGTTATCAATACAATTCCATCTTGAGTGAGGAAGCACAGCGACAACAGCGAGTACAGCAAAGCATCTATCACCATGAGAGCAATCGGGCTAGCCCGCTCTTAGCTAGGTACCTAAGAGCGCGGACACCTTCTCAACGTATACCCGGCTTGCAAAATGCCCAAGGTAATGTGTTAGTGAATGATGACGAGATTCTGGAGCAGTGTCGAGAGTTTTACCAGGATCTGTATAAGTCAGAAGTGACGTGGAAAGAGGAAACTTTCCAGCGCCTCACCTCCAATATCCAGAGACCCACATTAACTCGGCAGCAGACGTTGATGCTGGAAGCTGAGATCACTTGTTCCGAGATAGATAAAGCGATGCGCCAGCTGGTTACGGGGAAGGCCTCAGGCCCCGATGGGATACCCTTAGAATTCTACCGATCCTTCTCTGATCTTTTAATCCCTGAACTGCTTACCTACTACAGTCACCTGTGTGAGGAATATCCTAACACAGGGGCGCTGGCAGAAGCCACGATCGTTATTCATCCTAAACCGGGTAGAGATCCTCAACGGGTCGAGAATTACCGACCTATCTCCCTCCTCAACTCGGATTACAAAATTTATGCTAAAATCCTGGCTAATCGTCTGAATAAAGTTTTAAACTTTCTTATTCACCCGGACCAATCCGGATTCGTGTCTGGGCGGTCGACGGTAGATAATGGAAGGCTGCTGGCTCATGTTTTGTCGGAGTCCCATAAAGTAGGATATCCTATGGTGGGGCTGGCATTGGACGCAGAAAAGGCCTTCGACAGAATTGAATGGACCTTTCTCTTTCGGTCTCTGCAATGGTTTGGCTTTCAGGATCACTTTTTGAAGTGTATCCAGATGCTCTATGCCCAGCCCACTGCGCGGATATTCGCAAATGGAGTCCTGTCAGCGGCCTTTCGGCTCTACAGAGGAACCCGGCAAGGCTGACCTTTGTCGCCGCTACTTTTCATCCTAGCCCTTGAACCCTTGGCTCTCGCAATACGGCAGCATGATGGCATCAGGGGGCTCGAGATCCAAGAGCGCAGCTATAAACTGTCAGCCTATGCCGATGATCTATTCATATTTGTGGAGCCGCAGTCCCTTGCAGCCTTGTTACGCATTATTGCCGTCTATTCGGAAGTGTCTGGCTACAAATTAAATCTCGCCAAAACAGTGGCGATCCCTTTGAATCGAATGGTATCGAGAGGGCTATTGGAGAATTTTCCCTTTAAAGTGGAGACCAACTCTTTTAAATACCTGGGTGTTGAATACTGTACCACCCTCACCGAAACGGTGCTGCATAATGAAGCATATTGTGAGAAGCTTGTGCGGGAATGCATCTGCAAGTGGAATCCTTTGCACTTGACGTGGTGGGGCAGGCTAGAGACCATAAAGATGGTGATTGTCCCTAAACTCAATTATATCTTAAGTATGATACCAATCCTATTCTCGACACGCTTCTATAAGGGGTTGACTAAGATCCTATTAGCCTTCCTCTGGCGCAATAAGACCCCCCGAATCGCATACTGGAAGCTGAAGCTGGCCAAGGAGAGCGGCGGGGTGCAGTTTCCAGATTTCTACTGGTACCACGTAGCAGCCATATTGCGACATGGGTGCCTCTGGAGTGAAGAAGATCCATGCCCTGACATCCCACATTGGCTAAGAAAAGAAACTGAAATGTGTCATCCGCTACCACTGACTGCTTGTATTGGGACGGTCAGTGTCAAAGGGACTAAATCAAATGAAGTAATTCAAGCAACTAAGCAAGCATTTCAAATACTTCAGAACTCCGACACGGAATGGATGGGATATGCAGCGGATACTCTTATTTGGCTAAACCCCAGATTTAAGATAGCGGGGGAGCCCGTCTTTTGGCCTCTGTGGATCCAGCGAGGGATACTCAACCTGGGCCATTTGATGGCCGAGGGCCGATTCAAAACTTATTCAGAATTACAGTGGAACTTTGGCCTCCCTATTACTGGGATGTTCCAGTGGTGCCAACTACGGCATTGTCTGAGCAAGGCTGAAGTCACGCCAGTTGGCATGCCGGCTGCTGGTGCATGGATGAAGAAAGTAAGAGAGCTGAGTGAGGGACCGCGGGTTGTCTCCAAAATTGTCTCCAGTTTCCGAGATGGACAGGACAAGAAGTGTACAAGTGTGCAGTCCAGCTGGGAGGGGGAGATAGGGGGCATGGAGAGACCCGAAGATTGGGCGCACTTTTGGCAATCACAGATTAGGGTAGCGTGCTCAGCCACGGTAACACAAACGTTGTTCTTCCTGGCACACCGAGCTTATCTGACCCCTATTAGAATGGCCAAATGGCAAACCCCAGCGGATAATCTGTGTTGGACGTGCAAGACGCAACCAGGTACGCTTGAACACATATTGTATACCTGCCCAATGCTGAGAAGATATTGGCGACAAATATGGGAGAGAATTACCCTGCTTCTGGGTCTCAATGTCCCGCTGACGTTCCGAATACTCATATTCCGCTCACGATCCGGAATAGCGGGACTGGCGAGGGAAGATCGCTCCATTTTAGATCTACTGCTTGGACTGGCCTTGAAAACTTTGATGAGTCATTGGAAAAACTTTACTGCCTTAACTTTTGAGCAGTGGTGGAATCTGCTTTGTGCCCACCGCCTGTATGAGCACCTCTACATTCAGCAGCATCCTTATCTATATCCCAAACTCTCAAAATGGAATGCCCTGGACTCTAAGATCATTCTTCATTAATGGGGGTTGGAGCTGGGAGTCAATATCCATCGCTGCATGTCACGCTATACGTAATAACGTATGGTTTACTGATGATGTTGTATGATTTAATTATATCATGCTGCTTATATAAAGGTCTGTCTAGCTTTTAGTAGTTTCTAAACGCTGTATTACATAGCTGGTTCTACTTCAGTTGTTATGATGTTTTTGGTTGTATTAGTGTTTGTTTATCTTGTATGATTCAAAATGGCTAAATAAACATTTAAAAAAAAAAAAAAAAAAGAGAGGGTATTGAGCCTCAGCCAATTTCTTCGGGAGTAAGCTTGGCCTTTCTGATGCCAGAATCAGATGACTTGGTATTCTACTCAGGCCATGATACCAGCCTTTCCCCTGAGGTTTGGATACCTCCTGAAACTTAATTTTTCTGGATGGTCTGCAGTGTCTAACTCCCCTCTCTCAAAGAGCAAGGGTGCAATGTCTACAGGAGGGAAGACTTTTGGATCAGCCGCAGTGTTTGTGAAGTGCCATGAGAGCAACAGCAGAATGAAAGTCTTGCTCGGAGGAAAACGGAGATATGTCAGACAGGGCTGCTATCATGTTGCAGTCAGTTACTAGAAAGTCTACTCCTGATGCAACTGTGAGTCTGGCTTTTCTATCCCTCATTTCCACTGGCATAGTTGGATATGTTTACCTTGGAGTCCATTTGAAATGCCAAATCCAAAATGGGCAAACTTGGTACCACAGATGCACACCCTGTCTCTAAAGGTACAAGAAAATGTTTCTTCCATTAGAAAGAATTCTGAAGAGATTTTTTACTATAAAAGCTTCAAGGATTGGAACAGACATTAAATCTCAACATTTGAAGGGCTGTAATGAAGCTTTTCTCAAGCTATCTCATTGGCTAAGGCCAAAATTGAAGTCTTGGAGAACTTCTAATTTTGTGGTTGATTAATTTTCCACGATCTCTTCTGGTATTAGCTAGAGATATGTTTAAAAATATCTGTTAGAAATTCTGAATATTCCCATTGATTCTCATCTACCCATCTCTCACCTTTATCTTCCTATGGATACGAAAGACTCTGGAGGTCTTCAACAGTTGGACCTACAGCAAAAGGATATTTTGAATATTTCAGCAATTTTGGAATTCTGATACTCTAAGGGGTATGTTTACTAAACTCCGGTAATGTGCGCGCCGCGCTAGTGTGCGGGATGCCATATAAGGAGTGGGCGTTTCTGGCTGAAAAATGCAAACCGGCATTTCTAGTGCGCTAATGTGCGCGGCGCCGTAATGGCCGCCCTGCACATTACCGCATAAGAAATGCGCGCGGGCGGCATAAGGCGGCGCGCTGATATGCACACACAGGAACAGAGCCACAGCACAATGGTGAAGACACTGACCAACGGTGCAGGGATCATGGGTTCAATCCTTCACGGTGTCCAATGAATAAAACTGGCTGAGGCAGTACCTATTATGTGTAATATTGCTTTAGGAGGCATGTTTATTTTCGGAGGCATAAGGCGGCGCGCTGATGTGCAAGCACAAAGACAAAACCGCAGCACAATGGTTACAACATTGACCAGTGGTGCAGGGACCATGGGTTCAATCCCCCACTGTGCCCAATGAATAAGGGTGGCTGAAGCAGTACCTATTATGTGTAATATTGCTTTAGGAGGCATGTTTATTTTCGGAGGCATAAGGCGGCGCGCTGATGTGCAAGGGCAGGGACAAAATCACAGCACAATGGTTACAACATTGACCAGTGATGCAGGGACCATGGGTTCAATCCCCCACTGTGCCCAATGAATAAGGGTGGCTGAAGCAGTACCTATTATGTGTAATATTGCTTTAGGAGGCATGTTTATTTTCGGAGGCATAAGGCGGCGCGCTGATGTGCAAGGGCAGGGACAAAATCACAGCACAATGGTTACAACATTGACCAGTGATGCAGGGACCATGGGTTCAATCCCCCACTGTGCCCAATGAATAAGGCTGGCTGAGGCAGTACCTATTATGTGTAATATTGCTTTAGGAGGCATGTTAATTTTCGGCAGCATAAGGCAGCACGCTGATGTGCAAGGGCAGAGACAGAACCGCAGCACAATGGTTAAGACATTGACCAGTAATGCAGAGATCATGTGTTCAATCCCCCACTGTGCCCAATGAATAAGGCTGGTTGAGGCAGTACCTATTATGTGTAATATTGCTTTAGGAGGCATGTTTATTTTCGACGGCATAAGGCAGAGCGCTGATGTGTAAGGACAGGAACAAAACTACAGCACAATGGTTAAGACACTGACCAATGGTACAAGCATCAGGGGTTCAATCCCCCACAGTGCCCAAAGAACAAGGCTGGCTGAGGCATTGCCTATTATGGGGAAGATTGCTTTAGGAGGCATTTTATTATTTTTAATTATCTCTACTAGCAAACGCACTCTCAAAGCGTGTTAACATAAGGCGCCCCATAAGGCACATTTTAAAGTGCACTGTCCGCCAAGGCACCCTAGAATGTTGCTTATAGGGCGCTTTATAGGGTGCCGTATGAGGTACCGCAAGGTCACAGCACTGTTTTTGATGGCAGCACTGTGCAGTTTAAGGAATGAACAGCATAAGTAGGTGCGCTGACATGCAAGAAGGAGCAGCAGTGTAGCACAATGGTTAAGACACTGACCAATAATGCAGGAGTCATGGGTTCAATCCCCCACTGTGCCTAATGAAGAAGGCTGGCTGAGGCATTACCTGTTATAGGTAATATTGCTGTAGGGGGCATTTTATTTTAATTTTAAATAGTGCTGCCATTGGCGGGGGGTAACGGGATATATTGCGGTAAAATTACAGGTGATTCTCCCGATGGACATGGAGTCCTGTTTATTGGGGATGTGTCCGGAATTCCCTTCCCGGCGTCCTCTCAGAAGACTGGTGCAGTCCCTTCTTTTGGCGGCCCGATCAGTGTTGGCTCGCTTCTGGAAACGAAGTAGGGCTCCCTCTTTGATTGAATGGCATGCTAAGTGCTGGGAAATGTACCGGTTTGAAAAAATGACTGCTTCAATTCGGGGTCGTCCTTTTCTCGAAGCGGCTCTTTGGAGCTTAATGTTTCAAGAAGACACTTGATGATCTCCGACTTGTTCTGGTGAGTGGATGAGCGGTATCTTCTCTTGACCGTGGTTGTCTTTTGGATCTGTTCTTCCTGTTTCAGCTTGCTTTTTCTTTTCTTCTTCTTCTTCCTCCCTCATCTCGGGGGAGTGCTAGGTCAACAGGGTTGGAGGGGGGGTAGTGATAGGGGGTCTGGGCTGGGAGTGGGATTTCGGGGGGGGGGGGAGGGGTTATAGGAGTAGAGTTTGGCATTTCCCTCTATTGATTTCAGGCATTGTGGGTATCTTCTACCTTACGATTTAGAAGGGTATGGTAGTAGTAGTGATTTCTTCCCTTCTTACTAGCCTGTTTTTGGACTGCTTTATTCTGAAATTTTCTGGGTTGATTGAACTGTTTTGTAATGTGTTATTATATGTCACTGCACTTCTGTACTTGTTTCTTATGAATCTCTAATGTAGAGGTCCCCTCTTATTTTGAGTTGGGTGGTACGAGAGGGGAGGGGTTCTGATTACAGGGTTGGTTAATATCTGTCGTTTGTTACCTGCTTGTGATTTTGATGATTGTACGGGCTACTGTAACGGATTTGTTATTGTTTCTTACTATTTATTGGCTGGTTGGTCATGTTCTAAGAGAATGGAGAATGTCCTACATTGTTGTGTTTAAAATATTGGACTGTATGTTATTGAACTTTGCTCAATAAAATTTATTACACAAAAAAAAAAAAAAAAAAAAATAGTGCTGCCAGCAAACACACCCTCAAAGTATTGTTACCTAAGGTGCTGCATAAGGCGCCTCATAGGGTACCCCAGAGGGCACATTTTAATGTGCACTGTCCGCCACGGCACCCTACAGTGTTGCTGAAAGGGTGGCCTATAGGGCGCCATATAGGGTGCCCTATGAGGCACAGCAAGGTCATAGCACTGTGTTTGATGGCAGCACTGTGCATTTAAATGCATGGAAATCTGAAGTAGGTGCGCTGACATGCAAGGAGGAACAGCAGTGTAGCACAATGGTTAAGGCACTGACTGCTGATACAGGGGTCCTGAGTTTGCTCCCCAGTGTGCCTAATAAGTAAGGCTGGCTGAGGCATCTGCTTTGCAATGTATGTATTGTTTCCTGCAGCACTTTATTTGTATTTTATTAATTGCTGCCAGCAAACACGCCCTCACGTGCCGTAACTGAAGGTGCCGCATAAGGCACCCTATAAGGCACTCCATAGGGCACATTATAAAGTGCACTGTCCGCCATGGCACCCTAAAATGTCCCCTATAGGGCACCCTATAAGTCGCTCCACAGGATAACGTATAGTGCACCTCATATGGACGGTACCCATAAGGTGCCCTATAGGGCGCCCTATTAAGCGCCCTCAGAGGCACCTTATGGGTACAGTACGCTGAGAGTGTTTTTGCTGGCAGCAATAATGTACATTAAAAAGAGACATTGCTTTGGGCAGCCCTATCAAATAAGCCAACTGTGGGTTTGAACCCATGACCTCTGGCTCCACAGGCAGTGATGTAACCAGTGGGCTACAGCTCTATAGCTGTTAGCAAGCACCTGGCTGGCTGTAGAGGGTGTGCACGTCACCACACAGACAGTCTGCTGTGGTCACCAGGATAGGGTTAGGCCACCCGTACCCATGATGCACTGCACATGCAAATCAGCTGTCCACAGATGAACACAAGATGGGGTATGCACCCCCACAGCACCTCGGCCTGGTAGGGGGAACTGACCATGTCCACCCCCACAGCACCTTGGCCTGGTAGGGGGTACTGACTGTGTGTGTTACTGGCACAGAGTAGCTACACACCATCACATTGTGCGGGTACTGTGCTCACCCTGAGTGTGCGGTGGGGCGCCCAGCACCAGGTCCACAGCACCTTCCATGGCTGAAATAGGCCATTCTGCAGGTCCCCAGCAGTGCTAATGTGTGAGTTAGATAGTTTCTGCAGAAACACCTTGGATATATCTGTCTGTCTCAGTCAGGTGTAGTCCTTAGGAGGATTGTGCACCACCCTCCTCCTCCTCCTCCTCCTCGGCTGAGGGTGGCAAACAGGGTCTCCCATCAACAGATACACATTCTACCTCCCTGCAATGGTGGCAGTAGCAGGGACCATCAACCCCAGTCCTGCTGGGGAACAGACACCCTACAGGTCAGTCAATGCAGCTCTGTACACATCCATAACACAATAGCAGACAGACATTAGGCCTGGATATGCAAAGCTGCACCCCCACCACTATCCAATATTTTCCTGCAACAAGCCTTTAGCCACTGCACCCTGCAAGGCAATCCATCAAGACGCATACCAGCTGCAAACAGTCTGCTAGTTAGTCCATAGTGCATGTTCCTGGTGGAAATGCATGAAACCCAGAACTGGGATGTCAGCATACACAACAAGCAGATAAGTCAGTGACTGGACTCCAAAAGGAAAACCATAAATATCATATGAAAAAAAAATACTATATAGCACTATGGGGGTGCCTAGCCATGCTGTGGTCACTGCACAGTCAGGGTGAGAGTGATCTCCCAGCAGGACATGCTGAGACCACCCTGTCTGTGTAGGTGATGGCCGGGCACTAAAATGTCCCAGCCAGTGCCCTATGCCCTGTGCAGATGCATCCTGTCCGGGCTATACCCATGGTACCTTGCTCCTCATTATGCACATTGGCAGGCCAATACTGGCAACAGTGCTGACAGTGTGGGCTGTGGAGGGTGTTTGCAGCCACCACACACTGGATAGACAGACAGACACCCCCACACCTATGCCAGCATTGTGCTACTATGGAGTAGTTTAGCAGCCCTGGCCACCACACCAGTCCTGGGAACAGTACAGGCATGGATATGGTACGCAATACTGTTGGGGGTCACTCCCCAGGGTGGTAAACACTGTCAGAGACCAGACCTGAAGCACACACCACAGACATCAGAAAGGTTGTTATGATTGAGCTCAATCAGCAAACTGTGCTTAACGTAGGAATTGCTATCTGCCAGTAATCATAGCAAAGGTTTTTTTTATTTTTATTTTTTTATTTAACAATTCTTTTATACCGCGCTATTACAATCAGTGCGGTGTACATTGAACAAGAACATACTACAATGCATAAAAGTAACATTGAGTTTTACATTGAACAGGGAATTTCAACAATAGGATAACCGGGGGAACTATGTACAGATTAACTTAATGTTATATACAGTAATATGAAACTCGTTTGGATGTTGCGATGTGGTTCACTAATAGGACTAGAGAGAAGGTTGACCAACTAGCCCTTTTCAGGTTGTATTGAGGAGCTAGTTTTGTTAATGTCTAGGTTGACTTCTGGGTAGTGTTTTGTAAACAGGTGGTATTTCAATGCCTTTCTGAATAGGATTAGGTTTTTGATAGCACGGATTTCGGGAGGTAGTGCATTCCAGTTTAGAGGTGCAAATAAGGAGAAGGCCCTGTTGGAGGTGGCCTTAGAGCACTTCGTTATTATTTTCGGGACTATTAAGGTGTTCATTGATGTGGTTCTTCTTTTTCTGTTTTCCAGGGTGACGTGGATGAGCTTGCTGATTGGCGTAGGGGGGCAGTTATTTAGTGCCTTGAAAGTAAGAACTAAAGACTTATACTGGATTCTGGCATGTAATGGCAACCAATGCAGTTCTTTCATGATGGGTGTTATATGGTCAGATCTTGAAGAGCCGGAAAGGACTCTGGCGGCTGTATTCATGGCTAGGCGGAGCGGATTCAATGTTGATTGAGGGAGGCCATGAAGGATGATGTTGGCAAAATCCAGGTGTGGGAGGACTAATGCCTGGAAGGTTGTTCGGAAGTCTGTGGGATCAAGTAGGGAGCGGAGGTGACGTAGCGATTTAATCTTATAATATATAGTTTTTGTGATGTTCTTGACATGCGTTGTCATATCCAAGTGCTGATCCAATGTAATGCCGAGGTAACGGATGGTGGCTTTTGATTTCAACTCTATGTTGTTGACGAGAAGTGATGGAGGAGGTATGAACTTACGGTTCCTTGTGACAAAAAGAACGTCAGTTTTGTTGTGGTTAATCCTAAGGTTTTGAGATAGCAACCATTCGGCTACAGCTTCAAAACAGTTGATTATTGGGGAGAATACTGGGTGTTCAATTGTGAATGGCATATATAGGAGGATGTCGTCTGCGTAAGCGAGACATTGTACATTAAAGGATCTGATCAAGTCACATATCGGCTGCATGTAGATATTAAACATTAGTGCCGATA
Source organism: Ichthyophis bannanicus (assembly GCA_033557465.1). Lineage (NCBI taxonomy): Eukaryota > Metazoa > Chordata > Amphibia > Gymnophiona > Ichthyophiidae > Ichthyophis > Ichthyophis bannanicus. The sequence continues at coordinate 870,965,662 of CM066036.1, forward strand.
GGGACGATCCTTGGGGTACTCCCTGTGATTGCAGGAATGGTTCTGAGGATTCATGGCCTGTTTTTACTTGTTGCCACCTGTTAGATAAGTAGGATTTACACCACTCGAGTGCTGTGCTTTGAATCCCCTTATCTTTCAAGCGTTGTAGGAGTATGTTATGACTCACAGAGTCGAAAGCGGCGGAGATGTCCAGGAATATGAGGACGAAACCCTGTTGTATGTTATTTATTCCTGTTACCAGAACATTGAATAGGGTTGTAAGGACTGTGTCGACTCCATGTGCTTCCCTGAATCCATGTTGAGATGGATCTAGTGGTGCTTCAGTGTCAATATGATGTTGGATTTGTTGTTGGGCGGCCTTCTCAATGATTTTTGCAAGCTGTGGGATGCTCGAGATAGGCCTGAAGGAATCAACCTTGGATGGGTCCAGTCTATTATTTTTCAGTAGGGGCTTGATGGAAGTGTGTTTTAGACTCTGCGGGAAGGAACCTGTTGAGAAGGACTGGTTCAGTATTTTGCTCAATATTTGACTGAGGTCATGTCGCATGTCCTTGATCCAGCTGGCTGGACACGGGTCATTAGGAGCTGTGCTGGGATTGATTGAGGCAATAATGTTCACAACCTCTCTATTTGATACATTGGAGAAGTTGTGTAGTGGCATTGCCTGGGATGCCTTGGGTGAAGTGGTAGCATTATTGACATTTATGTCTGTGTTGGTCTTAATCATCTTTGATTGCAGGTAGTTTGCGTAGTCCTGCGGCTGAGGCATAGGGGGTTGTGCTGAAACCGGTTCACCTGTTATGGACTTTACTATGCTGAACAATGCATGTGGTTTGTTGATGGAGCGTTTTATTAAGGCTGTGTGGTAAGTTTTTCTGCTCTGTGATATCTTTGCTCGGTGGGTAGATAGGTATGAGCTGTATGCTACCAGCGCCTCAGGGGAGTGAGTTCGTCGCCACTGTCGCTCAAGTTTGCGTAGATGGTGGAGAGATGTTCGAAGGTCTGTGGAGAACCATGGAGTATGTTCACGTTTTCGAATTCTCTTTTCAGTGAGTGATGGACAGGAGGCAGCTCTCAGATTTTCATCCCATTTCGATATGAGATCATCTAAGTCCATGGTTGTGTTGGCCATGAGAGGTCTGAGATTCTCTAGGACTACGCTCTGGTTGAGTGGTCTAAAGCGGGTTGTGTGGGATCCAGATGTATTAGAAGACTTTCGGCTTTTGTGGGATGTATTAATGGGTATATTGAAACTGAGAAGACTGTGGTCCGACCAGGGTACTGGTATTACAGATAGTGCAAGAGTTAGGGGTATTATGGCGTTGGAGAGAGGTGCGAAAATGAGGTCTAGTTTGCCACCTTTAGTGTGGGTGGGGGAATCAACAAGCTGTTTGTAACCTAGATCCTCCAGGGCGTCAAGGAATGCTGCTGAGTGGCTGTCTTGAAGAGATGGGAGATTGAAATCACCGATTAGCCAACTTGGTGAGCGTGAGGTGGATGTGGTACATGCCTGCTCAATTATAGTTGGAAGATCATCTGGAGAGTATCTGCCAGTATCTGCCAGTATCTGCCAGTATCTGCCAGTAATCATAGCAAACGTTTGATAGCTGTGTACCGTATACCCAGGTGTAGGGTGGCATTGCTAAGGTATGCAAGTGCTAGTATTGGGAGATGCACGCAGGGCCCAATGTCCTGCCTCTCCAGGAGGCATTGGCCAATGGGGTCTGTGGGTTTGGTTGTGGGTGTGTCTGCCCCTGTTGGCTGCTGCTTTACGGCAGAGGTTCCCAACTCCAGTCCTGGTGTGCAAAACACTGTTCGGGTTTTCATGCTGTCCCTCATGAATATGCATGAGATACATCTGCATACCATGGGGGTGGTGCATAGATATGCAGCACAGGCATCTTTATTAGAGGCAGCATGGAACCTGAATGGTGTTTGGCCCTCCAGGACTGCATTTGGGAGACTCTGCTCTAGGTAATGCGCCTGTTTATGGTGTCTGTGCTCGGTGGGGTAAAATATAGGCATATTAACCATGCGTATGTTCTCTGCAATAAAGGTTTGTCCTTACAATCACAGTTTGCAATGCAATGTGTGCCTTCGAGTCAGTCCTGACTCCACAGTTTAGTTGTGGGAAAAATATGTGGATTGGATTGGAAGTAGCCCCAGCTGGGCTTTGAACCAGTGACCTTTTGTTCTTGCACACACTGTCTGTGTGCACTGCACCACTGTGTTGCCACAGATATACTGCATTCCCGCAGGAGTCCATGACTGTACATCCGACAGGGCCTGTTTGTTGCAGTGCACGGCACCCACCTGGACAGGGCTAGGCCATGGTCTGCTGTGGGCACCAGCCGCTGCCACCTCCACCATCAGTACCGCTCCATCCTTAGATTGGAGACAGCATAAACCCTGATGGATTTGTGGCCCGCCAGGACTGCATTTGGGGGATTCTGCCGTAGGTAATGCACATTTCTATGGTGTTTGTGCTGTGTAGGGTAAAATAGAGGTTTTTGACCCATGCTTATGTTCTCAGCAATAATGGTTCAGTCTTTACTACCATGTTTTCTTCATGGGTAAAATAAGGGGACTGGGTTGGCAGGAGCCCCAGCTGGGATTTGAACTTGGGACCTTCTGGTCCTAAAGGCACTGGCTGTGTCCGCTGCACCACAGTCTTAGCACAAAAACAGTGCATTCCCTGGGGAGTCCATGGCTGTTTGTCAGACAGACCTGTCTGTTGGAGGGCACTGCACCCATGTGAAGGGGGCTAGGCCACTGTCTGCTGTGGGGAGCAGCCACTGCCCCCTCCACGAACGGTACCCCTCCGCCACCATGCTGTTGTTGTTATTAAGTGCCGTCGAGTCGGAGTCGACTCATGGCGACACTCTGGATAGCTATCCTAAACTGTGTTCGGTCTTCAGTCAGGTGGCTCATTGTTGACAGACTGGTACCCGTAGCTGCTGTTATTGTATCGATCCATCTCATTGCTGGCCTTCCTCTTTTGCGTTGACCTTCTATCTTGCCAAGCATAATGTCTTTCTCTAATGATCTCTCTCTTCGCATGATGTGTCCAAAGTATGAAAGTCGAAGTCTTGTCATCTGAGCTTCTAAAGAAAGCTTAGGTTTGATCTCCTCTAGTACCGACTGGTTTGTTCTTCGGGCAGTCCATGGTATACACAGTATTCGCCGCCAGCACCATAATTCAAAGGCATCAATTTTCTTCCTGTCTATCTTTTTCACTGTCCAGCTTTCACATCCATATGATGTTATTGAAAATACCATGGCTTGAACAAGTCAAATCTTTGTATGGAGAGAGACATCTCTGCTCTTGAGAATCTTATCTAGGTCTTTCATAGCCATTCTGCCAAGAGCAATGCGTCGTCTGATTTCTTGACTGCTTGTTGCTTCTTTATTGATAGTTGATCCAAGTAGGTTAAAGTTGTTCACAATTTCAATTTCTTCTCCTTCAACGATGAACCTGACATGGCCTTATATTGGAGACAGCATCACAGCTGAATGATATGTGGCCCTCCAGGACTGCATTGAGGGGACTGTGGTCTAGGTAATGCACATGTTTCTGGTGTCTGTGCTCTGTAGGGTAAAATAGAGGTGTTTGGACCATGCTTATGTTATCTGCAAAAAAGGTTGGTCTTTACTATCATGGTTTAGTGGTTGGTAAAATATGGGGATTGGGTTTGCAGGAGCCCCAGCTGGGACTTGAACTGGTGATCTTTGGCTCTTGAACATACTGTCTGTGTTCACTGCACCACACTGTGGCCACAGAGACAGTGCAGTCCCTGGAGATAGGAAACCTGGCCAAAGGAGTCAGAAACCCTGCTCTGCACAATTTCACTGTGGGATCATTCACCTTGTATGGGGACGGAGCGTAGACCCTTCTAAAATTCATATTTCTTTTTTGGGGCTTTCTTGGGAGTGTCTTTTGATGTTTCACATTACTATCACTATTTCCCAGTTGATTATGATTTTTTAAAATTTTGTTGGGGTCCTTTTCAATGTTTATTTGTATTTTTGTATCGTGCACATGTATCACACTTATCACTGTTTTGTAGGACATAAATGGTTTCTCTTCCCTTTAAATTGGCTCTACCGCGAGGTTTTCACTTGCAGTATTTTTTTGCTTGAATTTCAGCCCCGCTCATGTGCAGGGAGCCTCTCCCCTCCCACTCTCCACCCATTGACCCCTTCCCTCCACCCCTGGGGAGCCTTCCTCCGCCCTCCCGGAGCCTTTCCACGCCTCTATCGCACAGTAGCGTGCCGCGCACTTGAGCGCAGTTTAGTAAACATACCCCTAATTGTTACTTTTGTCTTGTCATCTGATTGCGACTGACTACTTAAAATGTACTTCAAGAAGAGGAATGTTACCTTTTTAAAATGTAACTGTTCGTATATTTGCAGAAGTGTCTAGGAAAGTTCAGAGGAGAAAGAGGGATCTTTCTTATTCAGACCAGGAGTTCTTCATTTCAGGGCTTTATTTTCTTTGACGTTTCTTTGTGGGTGCACGGTTAAACTGAAGTCTGTTTATATTTTCTCTGAACATGCCCAACTTGTTTCCTTTATTAATTCACGAAGACCTATAGTTCCTCAAAGCTTGGACTCTAGAGATCCACGAAATGATATACTGGCTGCATTTTCTGCCTCTTTTGCTTAATGCTTTCTGAATTATACTTTCTTTCAATCTTACTCTTATTTTGTGGGCTTGATTGAATGGGCAGATTTGTGTTCTAAGTGGTAAAGTTGTGGTTTGCTTTGATTTAATTGTACTCTGTTCCTTCTGCTTTTGTACAGGTGTTATTGCTTGTACAAAAATAACACAATTAAAATTAATTATTTCTGTAAGTGGCACATTTATTGTACATGATCTCAGTATTTTTGTTATATAAAAGAATCAATACTTCGACAATACATAGAAACATGTTGGCAGAAAAAGACCATATGGCCTATCTAGTCTGCTCTCCCATATCAACTATTATAGTCCCTTGTTTTCCTTTAAAGAGCTTCAGATCCCCACAGCGGCAAATTATCAGCTGCGGGACATAGGTAGGCAGAGGGCACCAGGATAGAAAGGGTAAAGGGTGGGGGGGGGGGCGGAGGGGCATGAGAGCAGGCCCGGTGGAGACCTACTTTAGCAGCCCAGTGCACCAGGATCGCCCTCTTGCCTCTCCGGAAGAACACGGCACAATGGCTTCCTGCCCACCCGCCCTTGAAGGGAGGACACATTGACGTGGCATAGCTAGGGATACCGGCGCAATTAGGGGTGCAGGATGGGGCTCACGGCCATGCAAGGGAACAAAAGGGGTAGTGGCCCAGAGAGAATTGTCCTCCCTCGGACAGGGAAATGGGCCACAGCAGGGAAAGTGAGTGGACGGTGCCACCCCCCTCACATCCCCCATGCTAACATGGCATGGGAAAAAGGGGGGATGGGCACAATGTGGACACAGGCTTGAGCGACTCGGATCTCACCTCTGACGGGGCAGGATTGGAGCCAGGATGCATGACCCCTGCTGCGGAGAGGGTAAGGCGTGTTTCTTATGGCATGCTTTACCTTGGTAACATGTTAAGTAATGTGCAAGAATGATAGAAAGAAAAGAGCGGGGCTTCAAACGGCTCTGCACCCAAGGCTCTCACCTCGGGGACCTGATTAAGGAAGTATAAAGCTGAATTGTTCTAAATGGAATTGCAGAGTTGAAATGGTTGTACATATGTTTTGCGAATTGTATGTTGATCCTTAATGCTGGTGTAAATTATGCTGCTGCGGCCAAGAGACACCAATAAAAGAAGTCGCAATTGTAAGTGCGAAGAAGCGAGTCTTGGTAATACTATGGGAGGGGGAGGGGTGGGCTAGCAGGGAGGCATGGCTGTCCTCTTGCCTGGCTGCATGTTTGTCCCTTGCTCTTTTGAATTCAGATACTGTCCTTGTCTCTACTACCTCCACTGGGAGACTATTCCAGGTACCTACGACTCTTTCCATAAAGAAATATTTCTGCATACCACTCCTGAGACTATCCCCTTTCACCCTCATCCTATGTCCCCTCATTGCAGAGCTTTTTTTCAATTGAAAGAGGCTCCCCTCCTGTGCATTTATGCCTTGGAGATATTTAAATATTTCTATCATATCTCCTCTATCCTTCCTGTCATCTAAAGTATACATATTGAGATCTTTAAGTCTGTCCCCATATGATTTATATCGAAGACCACTAACTATTTTGGTAGCCACCCTCTACACCGACTCCATCCTGTTTATTCCTTTTGAGGGCACGGGCTCCAGAACTGCACACAATACTCCAAATGAGGTTGCACCAAAAACTTATTCAGAGGCACTATCATCTCCTTTTTCCTGCTGACAATTTCTCTCCCTATGCACCTAAGCATTCTTCTGTCTTTCAACGTCACCGTTTCTACCTGTTTAGCCACTTTTAAAATCATCAGAAACAATCATGCCCATGTCCCGCTCATCTTTCATGGACAAAAATACTTCACCCCCTAGACTGTTCAGCTCCCTTGGATTTTTGCAGCCCAAATTCATGGCCTTTCAGAGTGCACCTACTCTTGCCGCTTTGCGGGGCAGATTAGATGGACCATACTGGTCTTAATTTGCCATCATATACTTTGTTACTATGTAAATCTCAGCTGCCAAATTCTAGACCATTCTTCAAGCTTAGCTAGTTCCCTAATGTTATCTACTCTTTCCTGGGTGTTTACTTTATTGTAGATTTTAGTATCATCTGCAAAGAGGCAAACTTTACCCAAAAACCCTTCCAGTCCTCTAGGATCACTCCTGACTCTAAAGAAGCATTGAAAAGATCAGACAGTGAACTTACTATAACATTCCCAAGTTCCTTCAGTACTCTCAGATGTATCCCATCCTAGCCCATCTCTTTGTCTACTTTTTTTTTAAGAATTATTTTCTGTTTTCAGACAGAAGAATTCATGAAAATAGAAAACAGTAACTGTAAGAAGAGCAATACATAAAAAAAACAGCATCCTAATTTTTCACATCCCCCTATCCCTGGCTCTTCAACGTACCAAGTCCTAACATAGTCATAGATGGCCTACAACCAACTTCTAGCTGTATACGCATCTAGAGTTTTCCATTTTGAAAGGTTGGTCTGCGATGATGGGTTGTGGTGAGTATATGCAGCGTCATAGCTGCTATGGAGACAAACAAGGTTCCACTAGTGATTATCATCTAGCTGAGTATAGTCTTTCCAATGGGTGAGAATCAATTTTATGGCTACTACTACTACTACTACTAATACTACTACTGAGCATTTGTATAACACTACAAGACATACACAGCGCTTCACAGACATGTAAGAGACAGTCCCTGCTCATCAGAGCCTACAGTACAATCTAGTCAAGAGAGACAACACAGTAGGTGTAGACAGGGATACATCTAGGGGAATGGTAAGGAAACCCAAAGGAGATCAGGTGAGTCAAGGCTAAGTAGTAGATCAAACAAAGACCGATCTGCCTTTTGCAGCAACGGGACACCCACCAAAGATTTATAGATCACTAGACAAAAAGTGAGGGTCTCCGACAAATGTAGAATCAAGACATATGAGACCACACTCTTTGACAATCTCTCTCAACATTTGGACAATAAAAAGACATATGCAAGGGAGTGGAGTCAAGATGGCACTAGACTGAGTTTATTTGAGTGGCTGGATTTCTATTATGGGGAAAAAGCGAAAGGTTTAGGGGAGTTTGCAGCCCTCACAGCCCTCGTTTACCTCTACTCCTTTACCTGTCTTGCCCATGCGGATTTTGGATTCTTATTTCCACCTGCTTCAGCAGCTGGCGTTAGCAGGGGAGGTAAGCCTGGCTACGGGTTTGCTGGAGATGAAGGGCTCAACAATCACTTTGGGCCACCATCTCCCTCCCCTGGCTCTCGGCCAGCTTCTAAGGCAGCGTGTCTTGGTCAACCCTCTGGGGAAAGTCTGCAGCAGAGTACCTCCTGGTCTGGGAGTGGATCTGCTCCGCTTTGGGGGCCAGACACCAGAGTTCAAGGTGCAGGGGGAACTGCCCCAGTGTCCTCTCTACACGCAAGTTCCATGGAAGCACCAGAAGGTCAGGTGGCAGCAGGTTGGACTGCCTTAGCAGAGGCAGGGATGGTATCGGGCGTAATGGAGAGAGACCCCATTTCAGCAATGAATTGGATAGGATTTGAGCTGCCTCGTCCTTCAAGCTTGAAACTATTTGGGCTTCTACAGTTTCTTTGGGTAAAGCTATACTTCCTCAGGTGTCAGCTTTGGCTGAGAGAGTGACAGTTCTAAAGCTATTGAAGGAATTACATCTCAAGTGGAATCGATGAAGGCTTCTTTTGCTGAGATCCAAGCTTAAACAGAGGCTTTGGAATATTATTCTCAAGCTACTACTAAAGGTTTTACAGCAGTATATACTATAATGGAACATCTTGAAAATGTTTCACGTGCTGCAAGGGAGGAAGCTTCCCTCTATGGCCCCTGCTTGGAAGGAGCAGAGTCAATCTGCTGGGACAGTGCAGGATCCTGATCAGACCCAGTATCATGACTCATCAAGCAATACTCCTTACCATCAAAGGGAGGCTGGAAGGGGCTGGGGTGGCCTGTCCAAGCTTCTGAAAAGGTTCCTGATATTCAAACTGAGGGAGGCACAGGAACAAACCAGGGGGAACCCATGGAAGCCCAGGAATATGAGGAAGATGCTTCCCTTGAACCCATGGAGGTATTGTGCTTAGAGTGGTGAATGATTTAGCTTGGGGGCAGGTTCAGGAGAATTACATAGAACTTGAAGGAGGGGGGAAGGGCGGCTGCACAGCTAGTGCACTAAGATGGACAGTTTTGTTTGTTTGTTTATTGGGTGGAAAAGGGACCCTTGCTGGCCACCTGTGCGCTTGGAAAAGAGAAATGAAGAGACTGTTACCTTTTGTTTGATAGGACCACTTATGAATGCTTACTCATGTTTCTTGAAAACTGCTGGTGTTTTGGGCTTTGAGAAGGAAAGGCCATGCCCAGTACTTTTGCTGAAGTAAGCACAGAGCTTTTAGAGCTAGCTTCTAGTGCGAATTCCCACGATGGGACTGTTTCCCAATCGCTGTTGAATTAGGAGAACTATTCACTGTGTTTCTTACAAATCCTGGACTGGATTCAGAGTCCAGCTTATAGCGTTCAAGTGGAAGGACCAAGTGCAAAAGGTGTCATGGATGCCCTGCCCCGTGTATGGCGTTCAAGTGGCAGGATTTCCACAGCAGAGCCATGGCGCAGGGAACCCAGCAGCAAGACAGACTCCAACTACTCAGCCAAGGTGATTATCAGCAGCCCCACCAGGTAAGGGTACCTAAGATGGACAGTGCTGATAGCTGTGATGGGCAGAGGAGGGAAACCGCCTGAGCAGAGGCGGAGGAGCCACTTCAAGGGACTAGGCGGGTGCCTAGGGGAGTCACACTTGGTTTTCTTTCTTTTTTTTTTTTTAAGAACATCTCCAAATGGATCCAAAGGAAGTGTTCCAGTGGATGGCTGCACAGTTTCAAAAGCAACAGGAAGAATTGCTAAGGGCACAGCAGGCTACCTTAGCTGCCATGCAGGAGCAACTGTGCCCCCTAATGGACTTGTTACAAGGACCTCAAAGCCACAGCTGGAGAAAAACCAGCACCCATGATGCAGGATTCTGCAAGTGCACCTGGTATCGAGGTAGGACCACAACAGTATGAACCTTTTTTTGTTTGGAAAACTGGGGACACTGTTGACGTTGATAACTTTTTGGGGACTTTTGAATGGGTAGCCACGGCGGTGGGTTGGCCACAGAACAGTGGGCCATCAGACTAGCCATGCCCTTAATGGATGATGCCTTGGCTGCTTATCGGACTCTACCCTCTATGCAGGCCTTGGACTATCCTGCCATCAAGGCAGCAATTAAAGATAGATTTGGCCAGACAAAGGACTCATATAGAAGAGTCTTTCAAGAGACTACTTTAGCCAAGGATGAAAGGCCCAGGGCTCTCACCCAGATATTAAAGGACCTAGCGAATAAGTGGCTAGATACTGAGGGTAAAACAGCGGCTCAAATAATAGAGGCCATGGTTTTAGAACAGTTTCTTTTTCCTGTCCCTGGGGAATTAAGGACATGGCTCATAAAGCAGGGATGTCAGTCCCTGGAGGAAGCCACTAGGGGTGGCTGAGTTGTATTTTGAGGTGCAGCTGGCCCAGTCCCATTCTGAAATTTCTTCTAGGAACCCTCTGCAGGTAGGGAAGTGAAATAGAAAAAAGAAAAAGAAAAAGTCTCTATGCAGGAGAGGCAAAGGGAAGAATACAAAAGCTTCCAGTGTGGGAAAAAGGGGCACCTGAAAAAGGATTGTAAGGCCCAGGTTGGTTTGATGGGAAGTAGAAAGGGGGAACCCGAGGGAGAGTTTTTTCAGGAAGTTTCCATGGAGGGGGTCCTCACCAAAGTTCTATTAGGCTCTGGGGCTGATCAGGGCATGATGTCCCAGAAGCTCTGGGAGGCTTTACGGGCCTGCCTCTGGGAGGGGGAGAATAGGTATCAAGGAGTGGTGAGGATTAAGTGTGTACACGGGGCTTCTACCTCCTATCCCTTGTATGACCTGTACATCCAAAGTCTGGATTTCCGTAGGAAAATTCCCCTAGCTGTACTCTCCATGCTACCCCATCCCCTGGTATTAGGGCAGGATTGACCCTCTTTTGTGAGATATCTAAAGGGCATAGAAGGGTTAGTCTCCAGCCACTCCCAAAGTGCAAAGGAAGAGGTCCTCGCAGAGGAGGAGGAGGAGGAGACTGCAACCCCTTTCAGGGAGATGCTATAGGAGCCCCGGGGGAAAAAGAGGAAAGAGAAGCGGGATAGAACCCAAGGGAGGGCAGATATACAGTTTGGACAGGAGATGCTGTGGGCACTGGAGGAACTGATGAACAGATGCATGAGCAGAAGGCTGACTCGGCTGAGTAGGGCATATGAGCAGGCCTGCTCTTAAGGCTGGTCTGCCCGGGCTCATACTAGAGCAAGGAATTCTTTATAGGGAGAGTCCAGATCCTGTCGGGCCCAGGAGGAGAAAGCAACTGGTGATTCCCTGGACATTTAAAGACCTAAAGCTTGCTTATGATCACCCCCTGTCAGGGCACAAGGGAATCTAGGGTACCCTAAACCAGATACTGCAGAGGTTCTACTAGCGTGGAGTCTTTAGGGAGGTAGTGCAGGTTTTTTCATACTGCCCTCAGTGCCAGCAGGTATCAGCTTTTCGCCCCGGTTTTCGCCAGCTTTTTGCCCCGGTTCCCCTCAATCCCTTGCCAGTTATTAGGAAGCCAGTAACCCAGCTGGCGATGGACATTGTAGGTTCCCTCATCAAAACCCCTAGAGGTTTCTCGTATATTTTAGTCATCATGGATCAAGCCACTCACTTCCCTTGGGCTGTCCCTTTACGAAGTACCTCTGCCAAGGTCATAACCAGGGAGCTGATAGGCTTCCCAAGGGAGGTTTTAATGGATAACGGTACTAATTTTATGTCCAACTGGCTATGGCAAGTATGGGAGGTATTTGAGATAAACCATCTCAGAACCTTCACCTACCACCCACAAACTGGGTTAGTAGAGGGGTTTAACAAAACCCTAAAGGCCATGCTAAGAAGAGGGCTAAATGGTTATAACTCCGAGTGGGAACAGTTGTTACCCTTAGCGCTCTATGCTTGTTGCGAGACTATCCAGATCTCGCTGGGTATCTCACCTTTTGAATTGTTGTATGGGCGTCCTCCTAGAGGAGTCCTTGACATACTGAAAAAAGAGTGGACAGAGCCAGAAAGGGATCCCCAAGCTGTACCAGCCTTTCTTAAGGACCTCAAAGAGAGATTAAAAAGGATTTCAAAACATGCTCAGGAGCATTTGAAACAAAGCCAAAAGCAAAAGAAGCGATACTATGATCGCAGTACTCAGCCCGGAAGTCTGGAGGAGGGTGACAAAGTGCTGGTAATGATCTCCGACAACACCCACAAATCTCCATCTAAGTAAAGGGGACCCCTGACTGTAAGCAGACGGGTGGGATCCTGCACTTATGAATTGGTAATTGGGCCAGAGACAAACCGTGGCATGAGAGGCATGCTCTGACTGCCTCAATAAAAGATGAGGTAGGGGACATTTTGAGTTCCCAAGTTAGTAACTTTTATGAACAGGAAAAAACACTTATGGGGGAGTCCCAACCAAAAGGCAGATCTATTAGAATTGTTAGAGGCTTTTCAGGATGCGCTAACAACTGCCCCTGGGGAAACTCACCTCAGCACTCATGAAATACACACTACTGTGTGTGTACCTTTCTTTAGTATTGGTATAAACACAGATCTTGTCCAGTCAGTTGGCCATGATGTTGTCTTCATATTACCAAGGCCAAAAGACAGGAGGTCATTAATCAAGTCAGGGAAATGGAGAAGTTTAGGGTGGTCAAGGAATCCAGAAGTCCTTGGTCTAGTCCCATTGTACTGTACCAAAGCCAGACAGTACATAATGCTTTTGCATTGATTTCCATCAAGTGAATGCCCTCTTAACCTTCAATGTGCACCCCATACTTCGGGATGATGAACTCCTTGACAGGTTAGGGCAAGCGCAATATTGACCACCCTTGACCTCACCAAGGGCTACTGGCAAATCTCTCTAGCTGAGGAATCCATCCCACAACAGCGTTTAGCACCCTGATAGGGTTATAACAGTTTCTCCAAATGCCCTTTGGTCTTAACGGTGCATTGGCTACCTGTCAGAGACTCCTCGATCAGGTCCTCCAATGCCATCAGGAGTACACGGCGGCATGCATGGATGATGTTATCTTTAGCCTGGACTGGAAAACCCACATCCCTAGAGTAAGGACTGTTTTGGAGTCAATATATAGGGCAGGGCTCACCTTAAATCCTGGCAAGTGCGTATTCGCCTGGTGGAAGATTAAGTATCTGAGGTACTTAGTAGGGCAGGGTAGAATAAAACCCTTACTTGCTAAGACGCAGAGCATCCGGGACTTTTCCCAACCACAGACCAAAAAGCAATTGAGGAGTTTCCTGGGATTAGTGGGGTATTACAGACGATTGATTCCTAGGTTTGCGGAGGAATCCAGCCTCCTCATGGACATGTTGAAGAAACATAGGTCTAACCAACTACAATGGTCTGGCAGTGAGAAGGCTGCCTTAGAAAACCTATGAAGCAGTCTGTGTAGGGAACCGTACTATGGTAGGGGGGGGGGAGGGGGAGGTCACCAAGTCCTTTATAATACAGACGTATGTCTCTTAAAAGGGCCTGGGGACTGTTCTGTCCCAAGAGCATGAAGGGGAGGAACATTCTATCTTATATGCAAGCTGAAAGCTGACACTCCCTGAGAGGAGCTATGCCACCATAGAGAAGGAATTAAATGGGTCATAGAGGCCCTGAAGTATTATTTAATGGGCCGTCAAAACAGGTCACGCCCCCCTGAGGTAGTTAAAACAGATGAGGAATAATAATTCCAGACTCACAAGGTGGTACGTGGCCCTACAAGGGTCGGGAAGCTGCTGGGTAATGTAGATGCTCTCTCCAGAATTGCTGACCCACCGGAAGATGTAGCCAATCCTCTGGTGCATAGCAATCTCTTGAGATGGGGTGTGTGTAATGATCAGCCAGGTAACAGTCAAGGTGAAAACCCTTTGGAATTGTGCAGGCTCAATTACAGCCGTGGGGAAAGCCCAGAACCTGCAGGTCCAATAAAAACCTGGCCGAAGCTGCCCTCTATAGCCTCTGCTTGGAAGGAGCAGAGCCAGTCCGCTGGGGCAGTTCAGGATCATGATCAGGCCCAGTATTGTGACTCATCAAGCTATACTCCTTAGCACCAAAGGGAGGCTGGAAGGGGGAGGGGTGGCCTGCCAAGCTTCTGAAAAGATTTCTGAGATTCAAACTGAGAGAGGTGGAGGAACAAACCAGGGGGAACCCATGGACACTGTTCCCTCTAAGCTGTGCGCGTGTGCGCGTGTGCGCGTGTGTGCGCGCGCACACCTCGCCGAGAGAGCGCACATACTTTACAACAGAGCGCACAAAAATTACGGTTCTGATTCTGATAGAAAACAACACAGACGTCTCAAAATTTAAAAGTTATGATTGTAATTACTAGAAATTTCCCGCTTCATTTAGTAATCGTCTATTTTCATTTAATTTGATTAAAATCAATGTGGTGTACATACTGTATTCTGATGTGTAGTCAAATTTTAAAGTATATAACTCCGAGTGTTGTTATGTGGCGCACAAAAATTTAACCTTCCTTCAAAAACTGTACACAGCTGATATTTTATGCGCACACAGCCTACAGAAAATTAGAGGGAACATTGCCCATGAAAGCCCAGGAACATGAGGAAGATGCTTCCCTTGAACCCATGGAGGTATTGTGCTTAGAGTGGTGAATGATTTAGCCTGGGGGCAGGTTCAGAAGAATTACATAGAACCTGAAGGAGGGGGGAAGGGCAGCTGCACAGCTAGTGCACTAAGACGGACAGTTTTGTTTGTTTGTTTATTGGGTGGAAGAGGGACCCTTGCTGGCCACCTGTGCACTTGGAAAAGAGAAATGAAGAGGCTGTTACCTTTTGTTTGATAGGATTCCTTATGAATGCTTACTTATGTTTCTTGAAAACTGCTGATGTTTTGGGCTTTGAGAAGGCCATGCCCGGTACTTTTGCTAAAGTAAGCGCAATGCTTTTACAGCTAGCTTCTCTTGGGAAGTTCCCACGACTGGACTGTTTCCGGATTGCTGTTGAATTAGAACTACTCTCTGTGTTTCTTACAAAAGCTGGAATGGATACAGAGTCCAGATTATAGTGTTTGAGTGGAAGGACCAAATGCAAGAGGTGTCATGGATGCCCCACCCTGTGTACAGTGATACAATATGCAAGAGGGTGCCTCTAAAAGAGGGACAGGACCAACAGCAGTTGCTAAGTTGGAGTTGCCACTTTGTCAATGTCACTGGGGTAATATGCCCTATGGGTTAGAAAATAAAGTGTTTGCTTAAGGGAAGTTGTTCTTGAAATCCAAATCGTCGAACCCCAGTAATGATCCAGAGTCCGCTGGTCTAAAAATTCACACGCCTTTTCAGCCCATGACTTTTCCATGCCAATACAGAGGCGATTTGTATCTGCTCTAAAGTAGGCATAGAACACGGATACTAACTTACTGGTGATTGCCAGGGTTCAGACTTTGTTAAAGAAATACCACTAATCATGAATCTGTGTGGGGACAATGCCTGCCTTTCATAAGCAATGACAAAGCTGGTACCATTGGAACAATGGAATAGGAGCTCATATTCTTGCTGGAGGTCAGGAAAGGATTTAAACATGGTAGGGTACAACAGTTGCCCAATTATCCATACACCATGTTGCTACTAGAGGCACCATTGAGAGGGAGGAGTGGTCTAGTGGTTAGGACAAGGTACTTCAGGCCAGGGGGCTGGGAGTTCAAGTCCCACCTGGGGACAGCAATCTCAGGCCAGAGGGACTGGCATTTCTAGTCCTATAGGCACCCCTTGTGGTCTTGGGCAAGCCACTTAACCCTCAATTGCCCATGTTCCCTGTAAGTATTAGTGTATGTGTCTCATATCCCCTTGTGTTAAATGTATCCCCCAGTTGACCGCTTTGACCTGGTGAAAAGCGGGATATAAATACAGCTAAATAAATAAATACTAAATAAATTGGAAATGGTGACCATGAATTTTAAAGTGAGGGTTGGACCAAATGGGCATGCCTCTTGAATAAACAATAAACTCTTTGAATTGGAGAAGAGAAGGCCAAAAATGTATCATGTGTGGATTGCAGAACTGGTCAGGAGTGCATTTGCCCAGTTGTTTTCATACCTATCTGAAGGGACATGGGTACTGGGACCAGGAGAGAACGCTCTACTTGTCCTCACACCGGGGCCTCCTATGGTAACTCATCCAAATCCTTCAGAGTACCCTCTTTTAGGATGTATGATAGATTATATCATCGGAAGTCAGGGAAGTGTACTCCGCCTTTACATTTTGGAAGCTTCACTTTCCAAGTGGCAATGCGGGGTGTCTTGCTCCTCCAAAGCAAATACAGGAGATGCTTCTCTAAGGCTTTATAAAAGGAACTAGGATACAGGAGAGGGAGCATACTAAGTATATAATTTATTTTGGGGACCAATACCATCTTGATAATCTCTAATCAGCCCCAGCAAGATAGAAGTAGTGGTGTCCATCAGGCAGTGTAAGTCTTTATAACATTCAGGCATGCTGTTGCATTTCACTTCAACATGTCTTAGAGATCTGGGCAGTAGAAGATCCCTAGATATTTAAAAAAAAGAGTTATTTCATTGTAAGGGAAAATCCTTTAACCTTCACCACTGGAACATGACTATTAAGTGGAATCACTATCGACTTTGACCAATTTATCTGATAGCCGGATAGGCATGAGTAAGTATGGATAACCTCCACAATATCTAGAAGAGACCCAACATCTAGAAAAAGAAAAAGATCAACTACATAAGCAGAAAGTTTATTTTGGCGATTGGCCACAGTAAGACCAGTAATCGATGCAGACTGTCAAATGAGTAGCACTAGGGGTTCTAGTGCCAAATTGAAAAGAAGAGAGGATAAGGGGCAGCCCTGTCATGTGCCTCTTGGGAAAGAAATGGGGGCTGACAATGTGGAGTTGGCTAGGATTTGCACAGTTGGGTGGGAATAGAGCAGGCAGATCTTATGTATGAATCTATTACCAAAGCCAAACCAGTTCAAAACCTGAAAGAGAAAATCCCATTCTAGTCTATCAAAGGCCTTTTCTCCATCTAAGGTAGGCCTACCAAAGGGACAAAGGAGTCTTGGGCTAAAGTCAGTACATGGCAAAGAAGCCGTCCATTGTCGGCCATGGACCACCCAGACACAAACCCACATTGATCTGGATGTATCAACAAGGTAGTCAAAATCTTGGCATAGATTTTATAATCTAAATTAAGTAAAGAGATAGGTCTATAATTCTCAACCTTTTGTGGGTCCTTGCTGAGTTTCTCGTGTATGACAATGATGGCTTTGGTGAGGGAGCTGACATTGGGAGCTTGGAGGGCAAGGGTGTTATAGTGCATCTGTAGAGGGGAAGCCAGTTCCTTCTTGAAAATGCAGTAAAATTCCATCAGGACCCAGTGCCTTCCCCCCTGATAGTTGGTCTATGGCAACAAGATCTCAGTGACTTGGATATCCTCTTCCAGTGTTAGTGCTTGGGCTTCGAAGAGCACCGGTCTGTCTAGGGACAATAGTAGCCTCATAAAGTTTGCCGGGCACTTCGTCCCCTCTGATTGGTATAGTGTACCATAGAATTCCCTGAACTGATCTAAGATCATGGCATCCTGCAAGAGAAGTTGCCCATGTTTATCCCGGATAACTTCTATCCGAGTCTCAGCTTTCCCCACCTTGAGCAAGTTGGCAAGTAGTCTGCCCACCCAATTACTCTCAAAATAGTACCGATTTGTCAAGTCCACACTTGTTGATGGGCCTCTGTATTTAGTAGTAAATTATATTGATATTGGAGCTTCTGAAGCCAGTGTAAGACAGAGACATCCACCCGTCGAGCCAGTAGACATTCCCCAACCCGAATCTGGGTTTCAAGGTCTTGCAGAACTCTTTTATGCTGCCATGTGGCATGGATGCAGTAAGAAGTAATGTGGGAGCATATACTAGCTTTTTTTAAATTTTTTATTTACGCAATTTTACAGTATACACAAGAAAGAAAACTTGTACAGAAAGGGCATGTCAATTTAAATATCAAGAGAAACTTTCCAAAGGAAAACAAAATCAACTAGACATAAACCCAGAAGTCCACAATATAATGGAACGATAGGTCACAATATACAAGATAAATTTGCTTCAAAGCAAAATACAAGAAATTGAACAGACAAGGGGGGAGTACTACAATACATTCCGATTTAGCCCTCCTTAATAGGGGAACTACTCTGAGGGAGAAGTGGAACGGGGCCCTGCACATCAGATAACTTACAAGCAATAAAGGTGGCCAGCTGAGAGGGCTAAAAAAAAGGGTAACTGTGCCCAGCTAACTTCACCAGACACTTACAAGGAAAGCGTAACCCCCCCCTCCCAACTGAAGCACCCCAGAGTGATATAGAAGAAACTGCCTCCTCCGCTTTTGGGTTGCCCTAGAAACATCAGGAAATATTCTTAGGTGAGACTCCAAGAACACCTTTAATGGGGACCTAAAAAACAATCTCAGAAGCCAATCTCTGTCCACCTCAAGGGCAAAGGTGACCAACAATGTGGCAGACATCCCAGCATCAGATGGGGAACGCTCCATAAAAGTAGATAGATCCATACTGTTCGAAGACAATAGAAGATGGTCAGCTTTACCCACAGGACTAGCCTTTGCAGTTGGCAAATAGAAGGTCTTAGATATGGGTGGTACAGAATCGGCCGAAACCTTAAGAGTAGTGACGAGAAACTTCTTGAAAAGTTCCAAGGCAGACACCAATGGAATCTTAGGAAAATTCAATATTCGCAGGTTACGGCT
The DNA here is from genome assembly GCA_033557465.1 of Ichthyophis bannanicus. Lineage (NCBI taxonomy): Eukaryota > Metazoa > Chordata > Amphibia > Gymnophiona > Ichthyophiidae > Ichthyophis > Ichthyophis bannanicus. Next base: position 870,984,179 of record CM066036.1, read on the forward strand.
CCTTGCAGCATTCTCTAAGAATTCCATCCTCCTATGCATAACCCCAGAGTCCTTAACAAAGGTTTGGGAGACCTTTTGCAACTGCCCCAGACGACCCTCAAATGAGGTTACTTTGGCAGTAAGCTCAGTTTGACCCAATTCATATAACTTTAATTGCTGCCCAAACACTTGAAATTGCTGCAATATAGGCTGGAGCTGTGATGACATATTGAGGTGCATAGACGAGAAGGTTTCCCATAGGCTATCAAAGGAAACAGTATCAGGTCTCACCAACTTGTGTTCTTGAGCATTCTCACCAACCTGAGATGGGTTGCCCAACATTGTCAGAGGAGAGTCCACCAAAGAGTGCAAGGTTGGAGTGGTCCCGTCTCCTTTCTCTCCCTCAATGCCAGGCATCATAGCTGGAGAAACCGGCACCGGCAAACCTTCTCCAGAGCTGGATTTTTGCTTCTGTGACTCCTGCAGCAGGCTTCCCACCTCACTCGCATCTGCACACAGCGTCCCAGGTGAGATTATAACTTCCGGCTGTACTGGCGGCAATCGGAGCTCTGGGCTGAGGGAAACCTCCAAGCCTTTGACACTGAGGGGCAGTCCTTCCACCTCAACAGCGCTCAGCAGGGACACCAGAGCTGACTCACTCCTCCCTACGGGCCGCATGAAAAGATCCATGGGCCCGGTCACCGCTGAACTCACCGCACCGGGAATCTCCCCCGTCGTCGTCGCCAATAGCTTGGCTTTCCTCTTCCTGCCTGCATGCGACATCAGGGGGTTCGCCGATGGAAAATTGAAGATAAATGGTACAAGAAAGTATAAGAAGATGGGAGGTTCATCGGAGCGATATCAACGGGCGTCCATTACCGACGTTGCCACCAGTATCCATATACTGGCTTTGAAAACTTCCCACCAGGCCCAGATGGAGATATCCATCTGTCTATTTAAATAAAAATAATTTTGAATCGCCTTCCTCATGGTAGTAATAAAGTCTTATTGGACAAGAGACATTTATTGAGCCTTCATGATGCTTTGGGCATATGGAGGGGACTACAGAGAAGGGATAATGTGATAGCAGCATGATCAGAGACCACCATCCTCTCTATGTTGGTAGCTAACAGATTGGGTAGTAGGGATTTGGATATGAGAAAGAAATTCATTCTGGTATGAGACTTGAGGGAGAGAAAAAAGTATGTATTCTTTTGCTGTTGGATGTTGCAATCACCAGGGGTCAGTAAGCCCAAGAACATCCATTCCAGACTGTAGTACATCTCATGATTTGGCCTTTTGTTGGGATTTAAAAGGGGTATGGTCCAAGAATGAGTCAAGGATTAAATTTAAGTCGTCCCCCTCTAAAATAATAGTGGTAGATGCTAATTCAGTCAACTCTTGCACTAGTGTTTGAAAGAAGTCTGTATGTTCCTGGTTATGGGCGTACAGTGTGAATAGAGTGAACGTCATCATGCCTATCTGTACTTGGACCCTAACCCACCTTCCTCCCTGTCAGACCGAGTGTGAAGAATTGTAGGGAGAAGGGCCCTCCTCACCAATATGCAGACCCCACCTTTCTTTTTACAGCGGGGGAAGCAGCTACTGTATATGAAGAAAGCTACTAGAGCCCAGCTTTAAGAATTTGGATATGGAGAGATGAGATCTTGTAAGTAGATCACATCAGCAGCTTCTTTTTGGCAATAGGACAATATTTTCTTATGTTTGATACGGTTGTTAATCCCTTTAACGTTGAGGGATAACAATTTTAAGAGCGTGCCTGTCTTCACAGAACCAGCCATTTAATACAGACTAAACTTGGCATCTGTAAAGGTAGACCACATCGGATTCTTAAATAGGTTTTGAGATGTACCAGCATACATATGATGTGAAAGTAAACCTAACAGAAGTAAGTCTAAAAGCAAAAACTCAAGAAAGTCTCCCAAACCAGGGACAAACACTAAGCTAAATATAAACAGTGTCAATGCGTATAGTGAAGCTAACCTATGCATAATGAACAATCGGGACCGAGGGCTACAATAATACCCAATACCCTCTCCTCCTCCCACCCTGCAACCCCCACCACACATCTTATCCATGCATTCACCCTGGGAGAATCATATTAGAGGGAGTGGGGAGGGAATACAGATTGCTAATAATGGAACTGTTAAAACTCTACAGACACTCAACCCTAGCCACACTTTCTAACCACAAAAAGTCTGCCTCAGAAGGCCACCTGTATGCTTTGGAACAGGACAAAGAGCAAACCAAAGCTAGAACCAAGAATCGCACCATGAGATAAATTGTCCTGAGTTAATAAATTGAGGGTGTCCCAAAGTAGAAAACAGGGGTGGAGCAAACCACCATGTAGAGGTCCACACCTGCTTGAACCTGTAGTATCTTTGGGGTGCAGTAACACCTTGTCCCTTGAAATGTTCTACCAGCACCACTTAATTATTGAGTTTCCATAGAATCAAACTCTTTGAGAAAAACTTGAAGGAAGTGGGCATCTTCAAAGATGTGGGTGGTGTTATTTATTTATTTATTTTATATACATTTATATACCGCATCTTCCAAAGTTCAGTTGCGGTTCACAGTGAACAACAATTAACAAAGCAAGTTTGTTTTACAGGGAACGTCATATTATAACAGAACATATTTACAAGGAACATCATATTATATATAGAGTAAACAATCAAGCAATGTAAGATAATACAGAACAGATTAACTATATACAGTTTTTATATGTATAAATATACATGGATGTGAAAGGACGTAAGCTGGGACGTAAAGCTGCACGTATGCATCGTTACACGCATTCGTGCAGGGTAATAAGAGTCCATAGAGGCCCTGAAGGCGCTGAAGCTGAGGTCAGCAAGCCAACAACTGTTTATGCTGTTCAGTCATGGGCTTGCTCAGATCTGGGAAGAGTAAAATCTTATGCCCCTCATATTGCACGAGAGATCGGAGCCATGCCGCTTGGAGAAGCTGTAAGGTCTGGGGGCACCATAATACTTTAATCACAAATAGTCTAGGGCAGGGATGGTGAATTCCAGTTTTAGAGTTCCACAATCCAGCCTGGTTTTCAGGATGCCCCTGTTCTAGGATATTTTGTGGAGGAGATTTTGTGTGAAGGAGCTTGATGTGTTCACTCAAGTTCAAAGGGATGCTGGAATTCTACTTGCAGCAGTGATGGTAAGAGTTTCTCGAGAAAGGTAATTGGGTCAGATCCTTCAGCCCCTTCAAGTATGCCCAAAATTTGAATATTGCTCCTCTTGGACCAATTGTTTTGGTCTTCCAATTGGTGCTCTATCTGGGCCACATGTTTAGACATTTTCCCAGCCTGCTGGAGTAGTTCCTCGTGCTGTATGCCAAATCAAGTTGCAATGACATGGTAGCAAATTCAGCTTTAACCTCGACCAGCTCTGACTGCACATTGCCCAAGGCTTCAGCATTGGAGTCACTAACTTTGACTTGCTAGATCTCACAAGTTCTCCAGCAGGCCCTCATTCAAGTCTTTATTTGGTGCCATTTTGAGTGGGGATGGAGGCTCTGGCTTAGATCTTTTCACTCCTTCTGCCGCTGCTGCCGCATAGTCCAATCAGGCTGGCTTTAGAATAGACATCTTCTGCTAAACAATCCACTGTAACAAGCAATGATTATGGTGGGGAGGAGTTCTGGGAGGGCTAAGAGACCTTCAGGCATCCATCTTCTTCGATGGCCAGCCCCGCCCCGCCCCACCCCTTGATTTCTTTACTTTTATTTTAACTAGTTCCTCACAAACCCAGTCTTGTGAAAATTGTTAAAGATCCCCTTCACTTCTGTTTCTATTTGTGGGTATTTTCTGAGGTTCTGCTACTGGCCCTTTATCTGTGAACAAAGAACAAAAATATCTGTCAAAATAGTTCAGATAGATAGGGAAAGTGCACAAAGACTCAGAAGCTGCACAAAATAGAAAAAAGTAACTATTTTCAACTTTGTTAATAGCAGATTTAGATAACTGGAGAAGAAAGAGGAAACAAATATTAACCCAGAAATATGGAGCATTATTCCCACAGACACAAAATGGGAAAAACCTTTAGTACTTCAGGCCCAAATGTAGCCCATGAGGCTTGCATTAAAATAGTATAGTGAATAGTACAAAGAGAAATGACCAGCAACCCAAGGCCAAACATGTTCTGGATTTAAAATGCTAATTAATCCAAAATAGATCCCTCTCATAAAGACTTGTGCTGAAGCTAGTTACCTTTTATGGGAATGATAACCCCAACTCGAAAAAGCATATGACTGTCATAAGGGTTCTATACTAAAAGAGGTAGGCCTGGAAAACAAAACAATTCTTCAGAACTGTTTTGAAGTCTAAACTTGGGAAAGGTGGTCTATAAAATTGAAAATAAATAAAAACACCTATAGCAAAAATTTTCATTCAATATGGGATATGCTTTTTCTACAGTAATAGTGGTCGCAACAGATGACGTAGGTTAAGCACATTTTCTGCTGGCAAACCAGGAACGGCATGCGATGCGGAGGAGGAGGATTGAGAGGGTAGCTAACCTTGCGGCCATGCAAGGTCCAGTATCAAGAGTGGATGAATGACTGAGAAGGGGGAAGAAGAAGGGAACGAGCCTAAGAGGAACAGATAAGAAGGGGACATAAATTACTATCTGCAAGAAGAAGGCAAGAGCATCTGGAAAGAGGGTATCATCTGGAGGAAAGGATGAGAGAGAGGATTATATCCTCTGGAGGAAGATGATGTGAGAGAGGGGGAATTTTATCTGGAGAGAGTGAGAAGGGGGAAGAGCTTCAGGAAAGAGGGAGTGAGAAGGGAAAAAGAGAATGGAAGGGAAAGAGCTCATAGGAGGATAGAGGGGGATGAGAAGGAGGGAAGAGACTTTGGAAAGAGGGAGTGAGAAGGGGGAAAGAGAATGGAAGGAAAGAGCTCATGGGGGATTGAGGGGACTGAGAAGAAGGGAAGAGCCTCTGGAAAGAGGGAGTGAGTAGAGGTAAAGGGAATGGAAAGGAAAGAGCTCAAAGGCGGATTGAGGGGGCTGAGAAGGAGGAAGAGTCTCTAGAAAGAGGGAGTGAGTAGAGGTAAAGGGAATGGAAAGGAAAGAGCTCAAAGGCGGATTGAGGGGGCTGAGAAGGCGGGAAGAGCCTCTGGAAAGAGGGAGTGAGAAGGAGGAAAGGGAATGGAAGGGAAAGAGCTCATAGGAGGATTGAGGGGGCTGAGAAGGAGGGAAGAGCCTCTTGAAAGAGGGAGAGTGTAGGGGGAGAGGGAATGGAAAGGGAAGAGCTCATAGGGGGATTGAGGGGGATGAGAAGGAGGGAAGAGTTTCTGGAAAGAGGGAGTGAGAAGGAGAAAAGAGAATGGAAGGAAAAGAGCTCATGGGGGATTGAGGGGGCTGAGAAGGAGGGAAGAACCTCAGGAAAGTGGGAGTGAGAAGGGGGAAGGGAATGGAAAGGGAAGAGCTCATAGGGGGATTGAGGGGGATGAGAAGGAGGGAAGAGTTTCTGGAAAGAGGGAGTGAGAAGGGGGAAAGAGAATGGAAGGAAAGAGCTCATGGGGGATTGAGGGGTCTGAGAAGGAGGGAAGAGTTTCTGGAAAGAGGGAGTGAGAAGGGGGAAAGAGAATGGAAGGAAAGAGCTCATGGGGGATTGAGGGGGCTGAGAAGGAGGGAAGAGTCTCTAGAAAGAGAGAGTGAGAAGGGAAAGGAAATGGAAGGGAAAGAGCTCATGGGGGATTGAGGGGACTGAGAAGGAGGGAAGAGTCTCTGGAAAGAGGGAGTGAGAAGGGGGAAAGGGAATGGAAGAGGTTATAGGGGGATTGAGGGGGATGAGAAGGAGAAAAGAGTCCCAGGAAAGTGGGAGTGAGAAGGGGGAAAGGGAATGGAAGGGAAAGGGCTCATAGGGGTATTGAGGGGATGAGAAGGAGGGAAGAGTCTCTGGAAAGAGGGAGTGAGAAGGGGGAAAGAGAATGGAAGGAAAGAGCTCATGGGGGATTGAGGGGGCTGTGAAGGAGGAAGAGTCTCTAGAAAGAGGGAGTGAGAAGGGGGAAAGGAAATGGAAGGGAAAGAGCTCATGGGGGATTGAGGGGACTGAGAAGAAGGGAATAGTCTCTGGAAAGAGGGAGTGAGAAGAGGGAAAGGGAATGGAAGAGGTCATAGGGGGATTGAGGGGGATGAGAAGGAGGGAAGAGCCTCAGGAAAGAGGGAGTGAGAAGGAGGAAAGGGAATGTAAGGGAAAGAGCTCATAAAAGGATTGAAGGGGCTGAGAAGAAGGGAAGAGCCTCTGGAAAGAGGGAGTGAGTAGAGGGAAAGGGAATGGAAAGGAAAGAGCTCAAAGGCGGATTGAGGGGGATGAGAAGGAGGGAAGAGTCTGGAAAGAGGGAGTGAGAAGGGGGGAAGGGAATGGAAGGGAAGGAGCTCATAGGGGGATTGAGGGGGCTGAGAAGAAGGGAAGAGACTCAGGAAAGAGGGAGTGAGAAGGGGGAAATGGAATGTAAGGGAAAGAGCTCTTAGAAAGATTGAGGGGGCTGAGAAGGAGGGAAGAGCATCTGGAAAGAGGGAGTGAGTATGGTGAAAGGGAACGGAAAGGGAAGAGCTCATAGGGGGATTGAGGGGGATGAGAAGGAGGGAAGAGTCTCTGGAAAGAGAGAGTGAGAAGGGGAAAGAGAATGGAGGGAAAGAGCTCATGGGGGATTGAGGAGGCTGAGAAGGAGAGAAGAGTCTCAGGAAAGTGGGAGTGAGAAGGGGGAAAGGGAATGGAAGGGAAAGAGCTCATAGGGGGATTGAGGGTGATGGGAAGGAGGGAAGAGCCTCAGGAAAGAGGGTGTGAGAAGGGGGAAAGTTAATGGAAGGTAAAAAGCTCATAGGGGGATTGAGGGGGATGAGAAGGGGGAAGAGTCTCTGGAAAGAGGGAGTGAAAAGGGGGAAAGAGAATGGGAGGGAAAGAGCTCATAGGGGGATTGAGGGGGCTGATAAGGAGGGAAGAGCCTCAGGAAAGAGGGAGTGAGGAGGGGAAAGGGAATGGAAGGGAAAGAGCTCATGGGGGATTGAGGGGGATGAGAAGGGGGGAAGAGTCTCTGGAATGAGGGAGTGAAAAGGGGGAAAGGGAATGGAAGGGAAAGAGCTCATAGGGGGATTCTGGGGGCTGAGAAGGAGGGAAGAGCCTCAGCAAAGAGGGAGTGAGAAGGGGGAAAGGGAATGGAAGTGAAATAGCTCATAGGAGGATTGATGGGGCTGAGAAGGAGGGAAGAGCCTCAGGAAAGAGGGAGTGAGAAGGGGGAAAGGGAATAGAAGGAAAAGAGCTCATGGGGGATTGAGAGGGATGAGAAGGGGGGAAGAGTCTCTGGAAAGAGGGAGTGAAAAGGGGAAAGAGAATGACAGGGATAGAGCTCATAGGAGGATTTAGGGCACTGAGGAGGAGGGAAGATTCTCTGGAAAGAGGGAGTGAGAAGGGGGAAAGGGAATGGAAAGGAAAGAGCTCATAGGGGGATTGAGGGGGCTGAGAAGGAGGGAAGAGTCTCAGGAATGAGGGAGTGAGAAGGGGGAAAGAGAATGGAGGGAAAGAGCTCATAGGGGGATTGAGGGGGCTGAGAAGGAGGGAAGAGCCTCAGGAAAGAGGGAGTGAAAAGGGGGAAAGAGCTCATAGCGAGATTGAGAGGGATAAGAAGGAGGGAAGAGTCTCTGGAAAGAGGGAGTGAGAAGGGGGAAATAGCTCATAGGGGGATTGAGAGGGATAAGAAGGAAGGAAGAGTCTCTGGAAAGAGGGAGTGAGAAGGGGAAAGGGAATGGAAGGGAAAGAGCTCATAGGGGATTGAGGGGGATGAGAAGGCGGGAAGAGCCTCAGGAAAGAGGGAGTGAGGAGGGGAAAAGAGAATGCAAGGGAAAGAACTCATAGGGGGATTGCGGGGGATGGAAAAGAGGGAAGAGCCTCAGGAAAGAGGGAGTGAGAAGGGGAAGGAGAATGGAGGGAAAGAGCTCATAGGAGGATTGAGAGGGCTGAGAAGGTGAGAAAAGTCTCTGGAGTGAATGGTTGAGGAGAGAGGAAGAGTAGCTGGAGAGAGGGGTTAAGAAAGGGGAAGAGTGTCTGGAGAGAGATAAAGGTAAAAAAGCAGGGACTGCCTAGAGGGAGCAGTGGAGAGATGACATCAATAATCTGGAGGTGCTAGGAAGGGACTGAATATTGCCGCTGACCGGTTATATTATGTTCTTATACCGGAGGATGTAGTAAAGGCTGTTAGTGTAGCTAGGTTTAAAAAAGGTTTGGACAAGTTCCTGGAGGAAAGGTCCATAAACCATTATTAAGAAGGGACCCAGGATATCAATGCTTGACCCAGTACAAGCATTGCGTAACCTGTGTCTTTTGGGGAAACTGCTAGATACTGTGATAAGGAAGCTTATCATAGCTCAGGAAGGAGCTATAGTAAAGGTGAAGTGACTCTGAACAAGCAACCTGTCAATTCTGGTAGAAATAAGAAAACAAAATTTTTCCATAAAAGACTACCAGTCCCAGAATGCACTAGGTTTCCAACAGCCATTAGAGGAGCTGAAGTGGGGAAACGTGTGTTCAATCAGGAGGGCTATGAGGTAATCCCCAAGCACTCATCTCCAAGGGCAGGGCCTGATTCAGCACAGCTGCGCTGTGCTAGGGTGGAGCACTCATCTAAGCAGAATAAAGGTAGAGTTTATTCTACAGAGAACCATCTTGATCATTTTCATCATCTGGAGAATCATCATCAGCAGAAGCCAGAGCGGACGGACAGAGAGAGCAAGAAACCCTTTGAAAGAAAGAAGAGAAAAGCATTTGGGAGGTCTAAAGGAGTCCATAGCAGTACGTATACTGGGAGGCATTCCAGAGGCAAGCATACACCATTGGACTGGGGAACGCCAGAGGAGTGGTGCTGCAGGGCCAGGAATCTCCAGACGGTACATGTGAGGGAGACGGCTGCACTTGGAAGGGACCCTAAGACCCGTGCCAGAAGGTATGTGAAGAGAGATCCAGTGTCCAGGGATCTGGATTGGAAGGCTGGACATAAGAACTGGACTACATACTGGCCAGGCTATTTAAAGAGGAACTCTAACAGCAATGGAAGCTCAGGTATGAACACTGACCTATGCCCTTGCTATACCCTTGAAAGACAGCAGGGAAACAAGTATTCTCCTGAGAGTGCTCCATTGAGAAATTCCTCTGTGCCAATCCATGATATTGAACCCATGATTGTTGAAGAAGGGGGAGAGGTGGTAGATGCAGGCTGTGAATACATGGATTGCTCTCTGTCTAAACTCCTGTGGTAATTTGCTGTTACAAAAATACAACAACCATCACAAAGAAATAAAACTTGTTCTTTAATCTACTCAGAAAAGCTCCTGAGTAGGATTTGAGCCACGCAGTAGAAAGTAAGCCAGCTAAGGGGTTTCAGCTGGGTAACTGCTAGCAATTGAGCCTTACCTAATTGCCTGTGAGCTCTGAGGGAACACTTCTGAGTCTATGTGTGAAGATATAAGAAGTTAACCTGAAAAGAACAGTTTTTCCCTACTTTGTGGGTTTTGCTTGTTGTTTGAAGCACTGCTAAGAAAATATTAGCTAGAGCCTACAGAAAAGACCATTCTGTTGTCCTCATGGTCTTTATTCTTTATTTTGATTGCCTAACAAGTTCAGCTGTTGTTTTCCTGATTTTGTTTTTCTAAGTATAACACTGAAAGCAAGTATCCTGTTTTATGCGCTACCAAGTATATCTGTGTTGGGAGAAATAACCCCATAAATAAATATCTTATTGGCTTTACACTCAAGCAAGCACAACTAATTTTATTGTGAACAGCTGTGTCTTGTATGAATGGACTACATCTCCCACAATCCCTTGCAAGTCATATTAATATATGCCTTTGCCAAGACTGTGAACATTCTCACCCGGGCCCCCGTATGACAGTACGTATGACCTAGATTGGCCACTGTTGGAAACAGGATATTGGGCTTGATGGACCTTGGTCTGACCCAGTATGGCATATCTTATGTTCTTATGTTCTTATCCCCGGGTACCGCCCCTGGAATGCCCCCGACACAACCCGATGCTAAGCGGCTAGCATCGGGGTGCATAGTGGCGTTGCTCTAAGATATTTAGCAGCACTAACCGTGTTAGTGCTGCTGAATATCCTGCTTATGGATATTTACACGATTGACAGCTCTTTAATCTGTGTAATTGCCTTGCAATATTGGGCTCCGCTTTCAGTGTATTTTCTAAATGTTGGCTGAGATGTTTAAATAACCAAACCAGATAGCTTAGGACCAGGGCTGGTGAAAGGACACAAGGTGCCCTCAGTGAGCCCTCAATCCTACTGCCCCCCTGCTTTCACCTTTGCCCCTATTGCTGCCCCTGCTGCCTCTGTCAAGGACCTGCAGTGGTGCCAAATGCCCTTTAAACTGCAATGCAGCACTTACACAATCTTTCTTGCTGTCCTAGGTTATGAAATTAGTTATGGTCTCTCTGCCCTGACTCTGCCCCAGCATTGTCCGGCAGTGCCCCTGAATATCACGGTCAGAAGCATCTATCTGGTTAGAGGGGCTACTACGCTGCTAATTGTGTAAGTGCCACTGGATATCAGGCATAATTATTTGTACTCGGCACCTATGCCATACTAAAACAGCACTTATTCCGAGGGCTCACACTGCAGCAACTCTAGCTATGAAAATGCAGCACTACAAATATTATTACAGTGTCTTGAACCTGCATTGGGAAAAGAGAATAAGCCTAGATGTCCTGCTGCTATAGAAGTCTTCTTGAAAACCACATGCCAGCAGAATCCCTCACCTCTCTCACACATGCAGAATTCAAACTGACCCTCATCCAGTTCAGTATAAGGGATCACAAGTTAGTTAGTTAGTTATTCAATGGGTTTTGTATACCGCCTTATCATTAATTTAAGGCGGTTCACATGGAACAAACGTAGCAATAGGCTTTTACATAGAACAAGGAGTAGAAACTCGGAGGAGTATATGGGGTAGTGGATACATTTAACAATTGCTAACTATGTACAGTAACATTGTTGCAAATGAGGTGATATAGCTACTTTTATCAGTTGTCCATTGCTACATCTGTAATGTCTCAGAAAGTTAGCCTCAGAAAGGTGCAGACAAAAGAAATGGCAACCCTGAGAAAAGTAAGGTTACTTAGCTGTAACAGAGGTTCTCTGTGGACAGCAGGATAAGTCAGCCACACCTGGTGATGTCATCCGATGGTGCCATGGACGGACTGCTCTCCTGAATGTGTCCTGTAGGCCCTCCTATGGCTCAGTCAGTCACAAGCCAAGCCTCCTCGTAAGTAGGGGCCTACTCGAGCTTTCGGCCCCATCTGTAGGGGAGGAGGGAGGGATTGTGTGGCTGACTTATCCTGCTGTCCATGGAGAACCTCCATTACAGGTAAGTAACCTTACTTTCTCCATGGACTAGCAGGATGTGTCAGCCACACCTGATGACTCTCTAGCTGGCCATTAGGCCTCATTGCTGCAGACAGATGGGGGCAAGACAAGGTTGACGTTAGTTGCAGCAACTTTATTGCGGGTCACATGCGCTTAGATAATGTAACAGTGTATAACTTAACAGCAGTAAGAGTATGACTTCCAATACCTGCTTGTCCGTTAATCATAGGGAAGCACAAGTAACAACAACAACAACCCCCCTCCCCACCCCCCGTTAACAATGGGGAGTGCAAGTAACAACAACAACAACAAAGCTTGGATCAGGACCCGAGAACAGTGGTTAACTTTGACATATCTTACAGTCATTAGAGTTCCTTCAAGTGTCAACGTTACCATGCATAACCTTTCAGTTATTGCGTTGTGGTGGGCACAGTTGGGTTCTGAGCCATGTCCATTGTGCCAGTTCCTTCCTCTAAGACTGCATGCTGAAGGAGCTGTGTCCCTGGGCGAGCCGATCCAGGCAGTAGGGCTTACATAAGGTGTGTGCAGAAGCCCATGTTGCTGCCTGGCAAATGCTCTGCATGGGCACCACATGTAGGTTGGCCAAAATGGCTGCCATGGTTTGCAGTTGGTGTGCATGAGATGGCAACGGGGGGTCCGCACCCGCTTGAATGAAGCAAAAAGTGATGCAGTTGGATATCCATTGGGAAAGTGTTCTCTTCATAACTGGTCATCCCGGTCTGGTGGGGTTGAAGGAGAAGAACAGCTGAGATCCTTTGCGTGCCTCCTCTATCCTTGCCAGATAGGTACGTAAAGCCTGCACACAGTCCAGGGTGTACAGGTGGAGCTTCTCCTCCAAGGAATTCTGTTCTGGGTAGAAGGCGGTGAGCTCAATGGCTTGGTTGATATGAAAGGGTGACGCTACTTTTGGCAAGAATTTGGGGTTTGTGCATAGTAGGGCACGGTCCGGGTGGAAGTGATGAAGATAAGGAATATGGTTTTCTATGAGAGGTATTTGAGGGGAGCCTCCTCCAATGGTTCAAAAGGTTCCTTCATGAGTTGGTGGAGGACAGTGGAGTCCCATGTAGGAACAGGCTTTTGTACTGCTAGCAGGGCGTTGGCTAGGCCTTTCATGAACTGTGTGGCGATTAGGTGCACCAACAGGGGAGCATTTTCAACATGGTTGTGGAAGATGGCAATCGCTGAGAGATGCACCTTGATGGAGGAGGTTTGTAGCCCTGTCTGGGTGAGTTCCAATAGGTATTGTAGCATAAGAAATCAGAGAGGGGGCAGGATAGCGGATCTAGGCCTGTACCCTCACACCAGGCATTGAAATGTTTCCACTTCAGGTTATAAGTGTGCCACATGGAGTTCCTCTGAGCTGCGAGGATGAAGTGTTGCTCCTCAGTTGACAGGCTCATGGCAGTCAGTCTTGACCTCTCAATTTCCAGGCATTCAAAGCGAGGGTAGCCAAGTTGGGGTGCCGTGTTCTCCCTTGGTCCTAGGTGATCAGGTCCAGCCAGAGTGGCAGACGGACTGGGGACTTCATGGCTAGGTGGTGGAGGAAGGGGAACCACATCTGCCTCAGCCATTGAGGGACGGTGAGGATGATGGTCACCTTGTCACTGATTTTTTTTTTGTATCACCTTGGTTATGAGTGGTGTGGGTGGGCATGTACAGAGGAGATCGTAGTCCCCCCAATGGAGGTCAAAGGAATCTGTCACTTCACCCACAACGGGGAGTCTGGTGCAAAAGGATGGGCACAGCATTGGATGGATGGGCGAAAAGGTCCAGCTCTGGCCAGCCCCACTGATGGAAGAGGTTTTCTACTACTTCCGTGTTGAGGGACCACATGTGGTTGGAACTGGATCAGCCAGGATGTTGTCCTTGCCCGGTAGGTAGGCTGCCTGGAGGTGGCAATTCTTGCTGAGTGCCAAGTTCCATGTCCGTTGGGCCTCTCTGCAGAGGGTTAAGGATCCCATGCCTCCCTGCTTGTTGATATAGAACATGGCGAACTGGTTGTCGGTTTGTATCAGGACTGACTTGCTGAGGATCCTCTCTGAGAAGGCATGCAGGGCATACCTGATTGCCCTGAGCTCCAGGTGGTTGATATGGAGACATTTCTCGAGTTCCAACCACATGCCCTGCATGCAGAGGTGTAGAAGGTGTGTACCCCAGCCTAGGTTGGAGGCATCGGAGATGAGGACTAGATCATGCCATCATGCCTGGAAAGACTTCCCTTGGGTAAGGTGTTCTTTCTTCATCCACCAGTTGAGGGCTGCCCAGGTCTTCTGGTTGATAGGTATTTTGCGGGACAGGGGATGAGAGCGCTGCCTCCAGTGCCACCTCAGATGCCACTGAATCTATCTCATGTGGAGACGGGCATGAGGTAGGACTTGTGTCATGGCTGCCATGTGACCCAGTAGGCATAGAAGTGATCACACTGTTGGAAACAGGATACTGGGCTTGATGGACCTCGGTCTGACCCAGTATGGCATATCTTATGTTCTTATGTTCTTATTGCAAAATCAAAACTGTGTAAATTAAAAACTGTATAAATTAGAGTATCTGCTCATCTAAAGTGATCTCTCTTCCAACAGCATGTATTTCCATATGTTAATTGGCAAAGAAGGTTTGTAAGTAATACAAAACAGAAAGAGAACATGTTTTTCTGCAGCTCCAGCAACTAAAACCACTGATTTATCGCTTTAAAGCTGGCTGATTGTTTGCTGATCAAATCATTTTCCTAATGCTTATGAACGCGTATTCTTTTTCTTTATTGTTGTTGTTTACTTCTGCTTTTGAGGAAACAGAACTGAAATTTGGAGTCCGGTAGCAGAGACTCCTGAATTCCTGGCAGCTTGGTCTAACAACGCAGTAGAAAGCTGTCCTGTGGTTAAGGTTTACCTTTACAGACAACCTGCTATCTGTGCCTTGAACCATGGGTCTGATTCTATAGAAAAGCCTGCTTTACTCCTGCTATGCTTTTCTGTGATGGGATGAAAGATTTCACAGCAAAGGGCTGGCCTTCAGTGATTCAGCGTGCTCTGGGGTTTTTTTGCATACGTCCTTAGTTTCTATGTCCTGAAATAAGGGCCAGAAGTAAAAATTTCCATATCAGCACCAGTTCCATGACTATTCTGCAAAATCTGCACATTCATCATAGCATTTGATGGAACAATTCCTTCGCGAATGATTTAAGAAAGTCAGTCTGCCAACTCGGCAGTATCGTTCTCTTTTTTTGCTTTTGCTGCAAATTTCTTTGCACAAATAAATTATGCTGCCAAGGTGCCCACTTCCCACCCACTCAGCATGCCCATGCCTCTTAAAGAGGCATCCGCCAAAAAATAATTAAACAGCAATTTTATCAGTTTCCCATCCAGAACTGTGGTTTGCAGTGGTTTGTCTTATGAGACACATACACAAGTAACTCCTGCCTGCCCTTGGTCCTGGGCACCATTGCAGGTACTGGGTACAAGCCCCGATTTCACTTATTATATTGTACTTTGGAATAATCGTGCAATGCGTCTTTTCATTGTAGCCCTGTTAGGAGCCGGAGAAGATGTTATGGTCACAGGTAGGTGACATTGGCCCAGAGAGTGCCCAACTATGGGATCCTCTGTGCTTGGGGTTACCATCTGACCCTAGCACTGGTCTGTGCTCAGCCATTGCTCTCAATATGTTCATGGAGATTGGTACATCTTTCGTGATTAGACTAAATGAGTTTAACATTTAGCATGCTGAAAATTCTGATGGTATTCCAAAGCAATTACGTTAACAAGGGTTGACATTAGGGGAAGGTCTCTTGCAGCCATGGTGATCTTTATATAACAGATAATACTGATCAAATATGAGTAATGGGATGGCACAAAGAAAGGCAGTGAGAAAGGGTTTTTAAAGAAGGCTCCTCTGTTCGAGAAACAGCTTGAGTCTTCTACTTTACATCAAAAGATCACTACATTAAAAGGATTGTTCCTGAAAAGCAAAAAAACATGGCTTAGGGCCAATGTACTAAAGTGAGATAATGCTTACTACGCATGCTAAAAGGTTTTACTATATGTAGTACATATCATCCTAGATATTTAAGTCTTTACTATAGTTCCGAAATTGCAGTAAATGTTTACCCTGGCCTGCAGTAAGTTGACCTCCACTGCATATTCAAATAAGAAAATAAGGGACCTTTTTACTAAGTGCTGCTAATCAGTTAACTGGCATTATAGCATGTGTTCGCTGGCCACGGTGAGCTCTAATGAGCAGGTATGTCAGTTGTCGACCACTAAAATGCACGTTAACTGGCACTCTAGGCTAATGGGTTGAAGGCAGTGTGTGGGCATAGATAGCACATTTACATGGTAATTAGCATGGGTGTACCTAGTGATGCTTCTATGCGTGTCATTAAGTGCACTGCTTGTTAATATTTGCAGTCACCAGAAATATGCTGGTTATACCTTTGACAACTAATGCAGAGACTTTGCACTTAGTGTCTGGAGGAGATACACTGATATCCCCTTTATTTTTCAGTTTGACAATGAACAATGACAGGAAAGGGGGGGGGGGGCCCATGTTTTCATTTTGCCATATTGATGGATGTCCCTGTATTTATTTATACCGCTTTATCATTTCAGTCAAAGTGGTTCACATTGTAATTTAAACTTGATAATGTACATTAAATGGGGGCACTGATAACTTGGATTTTTCAGAGACAAATAGAGGGTCAAGTGACTTGCCCAAGGCCACAAGGAGTGCTAGTGGGAATTGATCCCTGGTCTCTTGGTACCTAAGCCAGAGCTCTAACCATTAAGCTGTTCTTACACTCTGCATATAGTCATGCTTGAGATGGTTTCATATCGGGGATGTCTATATGGATGCAGGTGCTGGTATTCATATCGGGAGCATCTGTGTTTCTAAAATCGGGCCAAAAATAGACGTCACCAGCATTTTTCTGCACATTCTGCCCTGGCCATCCCAGACTGCATGTGAATGCTCGTTCTAACGTGCCACGTCACATGCAATGGTAATGTACATGAAATGCAAAACCTTATTGAGCTTTAGTAAAAGGACCTTTAAGTGTGACTGGGCCACTAAACTGGGGCTGTGTTGTGATCTTTAATACCAGACAGGGGACTGGGGTAATGATGCGTCCAGTACCTTTCTACTTGAAGAAGGCACTGGGGGGATGCCAAGCAAGGAATTACGATGTCATGGGGATTATAAATAGTTCAGCTATTTGACTGTGGAAATGCTTTGCATATTCTGCCAATAACAGTTTTATATACTTGATCTCATCTTTAATTCTAAAGTAACTGATGTGTTCATGATCACTATTTTCAACATTACATTTATTATCAATAAATTGAATATTGTAATTTTAAAAATGGCACTGCATTCTATAGGTCCTTTAGCATGTGAAATTCCCTTTAGAGATACCACCTTCTGTCAGTACCCCTCTCACCTCATGGCCCTGTACATCCCTCCTTAACCCTTCCCTGGAAGCTGTTACAATTCTAGATTGGAGAGGGGAGCTTAAGGAGAGAGGACGAATTTATGAAAGGACTGTGTCCAAGCCAGTGTGTAATAGAAGATAAAGTCTGCCAGTTTCTTGCCCCTATTTCACCATCTTCTTTGTAAGAAAATAAGAGCATAAGAACTACAATACTAGGTCAGACCACAGGTCCATCAAGCCCAGCATCCTGTTTTCAACAGTGGCCAATTCAGGTCACAAATATCTGGGAGCAGGCCCATACCTAGCCCTGTGTGAGCGGTACGGCCGCACAGGTCGCAAAGGTTTAAGGGGCACATTTTAGCTGTCTTCCGTTGCCTGCCGCCGCACTTTTTCTTCTCTCAGCGGTGGCAGGCAATGGCAGGATAGCTAAAATGTGCCCCTTAAACCTTCTTGCTCATCGGGCGCGCCTCTTCTCTCCCACTGCGGGGGGGGGGGGGGCACACACCCGATGTGCAAGTTGCACAGGGCACGATCTTCCCTCGGTATGGCCCTGTCTGGGAGGATCCAAAAAAGTAGATAGTTTCCATGCTACCTGTCCTAGGGACCAGCAGTGGCTTTCCCAGGTCTGCCTTCATAATGGTTTATGGACTTTTCTTCCAGAAATTTGTCCAAACTTTTTTTAATCCAAGCTGTGCAAACTGCTTTTATCACATCCTCTGGCAACATGTTCCAGAGCCTGATTATGTGTACAGGGAAAAAACGTCTTCTATTTCTTTTAAGTTCACTACTGTACAACTTCATGCTGTTTCTGCTAGTTTTTGTGCTTTTCTGAAAGAATGAATAATTGATTTGCATTTACGCATTTCAGTTCCCTCAGCTGTCTCTTCTCCAGGGTGAAGAGCCCTAACCTCTTTAGCCTTTCCTCATAGGAGAGTCACTTCATCCTATTATCATTTTGGTCAGCCTTCTCTGTACCTTTTCTAATTCTGCGGACATCCTATATTTCAAATTCATGCTAGCCTCTTTCCAGTCAACCATAGCACTCGCTAAGCAAGACTACTATGTCCACCTTACTAACTCTCTTGCCTCTGACTCTCGCCATCGTGTTACAACTCTCAACTCTCCTCTCCAAGTTCCTCCACCTCCAACTTCTCCTTCCCTTTCTGCCCGGACTTTGGATGACTATTTTCATGACAAAGTCCACAAAATTGCTATTGAGTTCCCAGTGGGGTCATATCCATCCTTCCCCCGCCTTCCCTCTCTTCACTCCCAAATCCTTCCCTCAAACTCTTTCACCCTTTCTTCCTTTTCTAAGACCACAGAACATGAAACCACACATCTCCTCAACTTACTACCTGCTCCTTTGAACCTATTCCAGCTAGCTACTAAGCTCCATCTCCTCCACTGTTGTCCCTTCTTTCCCTTTTGGCATATTCTCAACCTAGCATTTTGCACTTCAAGCAGGCTGTGGTTATACCTCTCCTCAAGAAACGATTCCTAAACCTTGCTTGTCCTTCTAATTATCAATACATCTCCCTCCTCCCCTTTATTTCTACAGCGCTGTGTACTCCTTATAGCATTATATCAATTTTTATTTTTATTTAACAGTATTTACATACCACCTTTTCCTTAAATCAAGGTGGTTTTACATTAAATTCAATTTTTACCTTGTGAAACAAAGTTGTTTACATTAAACTCTATCATTGACCTCTACCATTTACATTGTAACAAGGTGTTTTAAAAACTCTATAACTTGGAGACATTATAGTGTCATAACAGTATGTTTTTTTAACTTATTGACATGAGTAAACTAGTTACAGTTTATGGTCATGTTGTATGATCGTGGACATTGTTCACTAGTCATTGTCCAGATCTGGTGTGATGTTGCTGAAATGATCAATGAATAGGAATGTCTTCAGCATTTTCATGAATTCTTTAGTGTCATTCATGCATCTGATATTGTTCGGTAGGGAGTTCCATAGATTTGACGCATATAGTGAAAAGGCTCTATTTGAAGTGCACTGCTTCGCTTTGGAGAATTCCTTTGGTGTGGATAAAAGTGTTTTTATTGTTTGTTCTAGACGTGCAGTTTTCGAGGTGTCTTCTTATTAGGTCTTGGAGTGATTCAGCTGATTCATTCTGGAGTATTTTGAATACCGTAGTGATTGCTTTGAATCTTGCACGACTCCTGATTGGGAGCCAATGAAGTTGTGCCAAGATTGGTGTTCTGTTCATATTTGTTTGCTCCTTTCAGAATACATGCAGCGGTGTTCTGTACCATCTGTAGTGAATGGATTGTTGTTGCTGGCAGGCCTTGGTAAATTGAGTTACAAATGTCCAATACTGGAGTGATTATTGTCCTATAGGGCCGTTCTGAAGTCATTGTGACTTAGCAAGGGCTTTAGTCTCTAAAAAATTTTCATTTTGTGGTAAGTGCTCTTTGTTGTCCTTTGTAAGTTTAAGTTCTGACCAAAGATGACCCCTAGGTATTTAACTTCACTTTTGACAGCATGATAAGCAGTAGTAGTAAACTATTTGAAAGCAGGATTCACTGCTGTTGTCTTGACTTTCTCGCCTCTCAAACCCTTCAGGATCTATTGCAATCTGGTTTTTACCCTCTACATTCTACTGAAACAGTACTTGCCAAAGTCTCCAATGACTTGTTTCCCACCCAATCCAAGGGCCTTTACTCGATTTTTCTGCTGCTTTTGACACTGTGGATCTTCACTTTTCATGATCACATTAGTTCAATGGTGAAACGATCTTTCTTCACGCTTCATCAGCTACGGTCTGTTCATCTGTTTCTTCCTTTATCACACTTCTTATTTCTTTGGTTCTGTCATGTCTAGATTATTGCAGTGTTGTTTATGCTGGTCTTCCCCAGTCACAGCTTCATCGTCTTCAAACTGTTGAAAACACTGTCCTTCGTTTACTAGGACACACTTCTAAATGTATCCTCCTTACTCCATTGTTTCTTTACTTTCACTGGTTACCTGTCACATATCATATTCAGTTCAAAATCCTTACTTTGGTCTATAAGACACTCCATTCTGGTATTCCTTCTTATCTTTCCTCCTCTATCATTCCCCATGCACCATCATGTCTTCTCTGCTCTATTCATGGCAATCATCTATATCTGCCTCCCCCCCCCCCTCCCCGCTTCATGTGAACATTACAAGTCTACTAGACACTGCTTTCTAATTCCTTGGTCCCAGTATATGGAACATTCTTCCCCCAGATTTCTGTCTTGAACTATCATACTCCAGATTCAAATCCCTTCTTAAAACTCACCTATTCAGCCTTGCCTTTGATCTCGATCCACAATAATTTAATTTAGGTTCCTGCACTCGTCTCCTCCTGTATGATACCTTCTTCTGCTTTACTCTGCCCACCTTTTGTTACGTTATGTAAAACTTGTGTCACTGTTCCCCCTCTTTTGTCTTACATTGGCATTCTTTCTCTCTTTTATTTGATTTTAATTTTTGGAGTCTATCCTCTGCTCAGCTGGCTTGAAGGGTGGGATAGAAAATTTTAATAAACCTTCTCAACACCCTGTTCTCACTTGGATTTAGGAGCTCTGTCCTGTCCTGGTTTTCTTTTTATCTCTCCCACTGCATTTTTAGTATATATTCTGGTGGATCCTCCTTTATTGCTATCCTGCTTTCAGTTGGTGTGCCCCAGAGCTCTATCTTGGGACCTCTCCTTTTCTCTCTCTGCGCCCAGTTTATTTGTTTATTAGTAGCATTTAGCTCACACCTTTCCAGGAGAAGATCAAGGCAAGCTACATTCAGGTAGAGTATGCACTTCCCTGTCCCCAAAGGGCTCACAATCTAAGTTCATACCTGAGGTAATAGAGGGTTAAGTGGCTTGCCATGGCACATACCCATGTATTTACAGAATAGAGAACATCTGATGTACACGCATATATGCCTAGGCTCATAAGTGAGTCACCAGAATACCATGACTTACGCATGCAGATGGCAGGTACCTTTGGATGCCCTCGTTATGGAAGTACTCCCTTACTGTCTGGGCATTTTTTGCCACTTATAAGAATGGAGGAGTAGCCCGAGTGGTTAGAACAACTGCCTAGTACCATCAAGGGTTCATTTCCCACTGACACTCCTTGTGACCTTGGGCAAGTCACTTTATCCTCCATTGCCTCGGAAGATAAGGCCTGGCAATCTATCTCTGGTGGTACATTGCCAAGAAAACAGAGAGGCAGCTGGGTCACCAGGAGAAAGCACTAAAAAAAGTAAGAGCTTAGAAGTCATCTTACAGATTTCGCTTTGCAAGCGAAAACTGTTCATCGAAGTGATAAACTCTTCTGATATTTCTTTATCACTTCATATTAACAGTTAATGAGACATTATGCACTAGTTCAAAATCAGATTTAAATGAACATGTTGCTCTAGGACCTGAACATGCAAATGTATCTCCCTCCGCCTAGCACAGACTGATTTTTAATTCCTAGCTTCTACCCATAGAGTGGAAATTGCCCAGGAAAGTTCTGTTTCTCTCCTGGCTGGCAGTCCTGAGTCAGAGAAGAAGAGGTGGAAGGTCTCTTTCTTAGAGTTTAACTATACAATGGCAATCTCTAACTACTCATTTTGTGAGCTCTCAGAGACTGTTTCTCTTACTGCTCCGTTCAGAGATATCTCTTTATTCAGAGCACAAGATGAGGGAAACAGAACTGTACTCTGTTTTTCTCATCATTAAATTCTGAATATGTCTTCCAAAGGAGTCTTGGGTTTGCTTTAACTATTCTAACACACCTGAGGCTCCACTTCTTTTCCTTTAAATTAGCCCTTAGTTGTGCCTAAGTATTACCCTATCAAAGAGCTTCCCTGCCCTTTTTGAAGCAACTGAGAGAACTGTTCTCTCATAAGCCTCCTCATTCTGTTGGGATATTCTGGCTTAAGAATAGGTCTGCTTAGGTTTTGCCTTATGTGCTGTTGGTGACTGTAATCCTGCCGCCTGTGGCTTGCACGAGCACCCTGCATGAATGGCACAAGAAGACAGAGCGAGTGGGCTATCCAGGAACAAGAAGGTGTCTGTGGCCTAGTACAGTCTGGAAGAAACCTTATTCTGCATAGGAATATGCGGTGTTAGGCCCAGAAAGCAAATACAGGCCACGCCAGAAAATAATTAACAGTAAAATAATTAAAAGAAAATTCTCTAGCCCTGAAGAATGAATGCAATCAGTGCCGGGAAATAGAAGACCTTAAGTGGGCCTCAAGGAATGCAGGAGGGATGAGGTCCACAGCACAGATAAGAAAGACCTTGGAATACAGCTGCAGACCCTAAGACATAATCATGAGGGAGGGGGTCCCATCTGGAGAGCTTTAGCAAACTTCTGCAAGCAGCACTCTGACTTTTTTGCAGAAGGTTCAAAATTGTGCAGACGGCTTTACAACTTTTTGTAGGAAGTATAGCAGATTTGTGCACACGGAACAATACTCAGTGCAGGAGTTGCTACAGAGAAGGATATATAAGAGAGCAAGCTACAGAGCTCGTGGCTGCGGCCTTCTCTCTCCCCGATGGGAGGGAGAATGTTGCTCGCCCTCAGATCCCTAAGACAGACCTTGTTCCTGTGCTTATGGAGTTTGCTTGTTTAAATAAAGAGGTTTTTTTTGCCGACAAGAAAACTGTGATCTGAGTTCTTTTTTTTTTTGGTTTTTCTTCTGGTGCTTGGGTCCCATGTGCTCAGACAATCTTGATAACTATTAGGGATGACTTGTAGGTAAGAACCCGCCTACAATTCAAAAAACTGCTTCTCAGCAGCCTAAGAGCGTGATTCCATAATGTGCACGTCTGGCCCGTGGACACGTCTAAATGAAAAACAGGCCTTGATTGACCCTAATTCTGCATGCATGGCTCTAGACATGCCCGCAGGTCCAGAATCAGGGAGACACACATGTTCAGCATGGCACGCCCAAACCACAGGACATGGTTATACATAGTGTCATCGGGAGCGCTGGGTGAGAATGTCCACAGTCTTGGCAAAGGCAAATATTCATATGACTTGCAAGGGATTGTGTGAAATGTAGTCCATTCATACCAGACTCATCCGTTCACAATAAATTAGTTGTGCTTGAGTGTAAAGCCAATAAGATATTTATTTATGGGGTTATTTCTCCCAACACAAATATACTTGGTAGCGCATAAAACAGGATACTTGCTTTCAGTGTTATACTTAGAAAAACAAAATCAGGAAAACAAAAGTTGAACTTGTCAGGCAATCAAATCAAAGAATAAAGACCTGGTTGGTAACAAACTGGTCTTTTCTGTAGGCTCTAGCTAATATTTTCTTAGCAGTGCTTCAATCAACAAACAAAACCCACAAAGTAGGGAAAAACTGTTCTTTTCAGGTTAACTTCTTATATCTTCACACACAGACTCAGAAGTGTTCCCTCAGAGCTCCCAGACAATTAGGTAAGGCTCAATTGCTAGCAGTTACCCAGCTGAAACCCCTTAGCTGGCTTACTTTCTACTGCGTGGCTCAAATCCTACTCAGGAGCTTTTCTGAGTAGATTAAAGAACAAGTTTTTATTTCTTTGTGATGGTTGTTGTATTTTTGTAACAGCAA
This sequence comes from Ichthyophis bannanicus, assembly GCA_033557465.1. Lineage (NCBI taxonomy): Eukaryota > Metazoa > Chordata > Amphibia > Gymnophiona > Ichthyophiidae > Ichthyophis > Ichthyophis bannanicus. The sequence goes on from CM066036.1 coordinate 871,007,601, forward strand.
TTTACCACAGGAATTTAGACAGAGAGCAATCCATGTATACACAACCTTCATCTACAACCTCTCCCCCTTCTTCAATAATCATGGGTTCAATATCATGGATTGGCACAGAGGAATTTCTCAATGGAGCACTCTCAGGAGAATACTTGTTTCCCTGCTGTCTTTCAAGGGTATAGCTAGGGCATGGATCAGTGTTCATACCTGAGCTTCCATTGCTGTTAGAGTTCCTCTCTAAATAGCCTGGCCAGTATGTAGTCCAGTTTTTATGTCCAGCCTTCCAATCCAGATCCCTGGACACTGGGTCTCTCTTCACATACCTTCTGGCACGGGTCTTAGGGTCCTTTCCAAGTGCAGCCGTCTCCCTCACAGGTACCGTCTGGAGATTCCTGGCTCTGCAGCACCACTCCTTTGGCTTTCCCCAATCCAATGGTGTATGCTTGCCTCTGGAATGCCTCCCAGTATACGTACTGCTATGGACTCCTTTAGACCTCCCAAATGCTTTTCTCTTCTTTCTTCCAAAGTGTGTCTTGCTCTCTCTGTCCGTCCGCTCTGGCTTCTGCTTCTGATGATCCTCCAGATGATGAAGATGACCAAGATGATTCTCTGTAGAATAAACTCTACCTTTATTCTGCTTAGATGAGTGCTCCACCCTAGCACAGCACAGCTGTGCTGAATCAGGCCCTGCCCTTGGAGATGAGTGCTTGGGGATTACCTCATAGCCCTCCTGATTGAACACACGTTTCCCCACTTCAGCTCCTCTAATGGCTGTTGGAAACCTGGTGCATTCTGGGACTGGTAGTCTTTTATGGAAATATTCTGTTTTCTTATTTCTACCAGAACAGACAGGTTGCTTGTTCAGAGTCACTTCACCTCTACTATAGCTCCTTCCTGAGCTATGATAAGCTTCCTTATCACAATAGCAAGCAGCAAGGATGTCCCTGCCCTCAGCGAACTCCGAAAAGATGTATGGCTCTACTGCTGCCTGTCTCCGTGCGGCCATGCCTCCTCAGTTAAAACGTGCATCCCTGAAGCTGCTCCTCACGTTGACTATGCGGTTCCCATGACAACTACCCATTGAGACAGATGAGCTGATGCAAAATAGACATATAAGCTAGTTCTTTGCATGACAAGGACACTGAAAGGTGATCTCTGTGCACTCAAAGATGTTACAACAGCAAGTAGAAAGTGATATGAGTGTCCTGACATACCTTGCAGCACAACATACATGGCAGTAGGTGAACATTTTAGTTGTGCTTGCATTGATCATCTCTGACAACGGTCTGTACAATGCTATGTATGGACCAGAAGAAATCAGAAATAGTTCTTTACATCTAAGTGTCAGAGCATATCCCTGACATTAAATAGGGACCCTCAGATTGAGTGCATGCACCAGTGCAAACAGCATCACTAGATACCCAAGGGCACCAGCATCTGTCTATACAAAACTGCACATTTGTGAGCCCACTGCTGGTGCTGTGTGCCCTGTTTCATGCCCTCATTCTGAGGGTCCCTTATCACTGACAGGACTATGCTTTGACATTTAGCCAGAGAGACCCTATTGCTGTATCCTGGCTAATCACACTGGCACCTGGTCACGCTGTGGTCAGCCCTATGGACCAGGTACTGATGTCCTCCCAAAATTGCAGTTGAATACCAGGTCCCCCCATGCATCCCTCTAACCATGCACATACTCTCACTTATAGTAACACAAAAACCTACATCTGCTGTACAGATGCCCTGTACCACTAGAAAAAGCTGGTATACCATATTGGCATGGGATCCCAGGACTACTAATCTGATCTGCATTTCTCATCCACACTTGCATCCATCCTATACTCACCCATATACAATCCCTACATCAACGGTCCCACTTCTTCGATGACAGGGATTGGTAGGGTGTCCTAGATCACCTCCTCCAGCTCACATAGCAATTGTCAGCATAGCTGGAATAATCACCATTGCAACTCTGAATATTTCTGTAGGGGTGTTTAGTAATGTGTCTTAACCATACAACCTTCCCCCACTTCTGCATTTTGTCCTTTACAACTGCATCTTGTGGTCCTCCAGACTTTAGACAAACTGGTTCACAACATCTTTGTCACAGCCATTCATCTCTATGGGATGCATTGCAGAGCAGAGCAGAACAGTTTCTAAGTCCTGGACTTATTCCATGTTTCTGCTGGTTTAACGTGGATGTCACCGGGACACACGCAGAACATACATGGACCTTTCTTGAATACGCATTGCAGGTCTCCACTGCTGATCACACCCCCATTCTGCCCCATCCAGCCCATGTTCTGAGATCCCTGTGCTAGCACGTTTTCATTAGAAAATTTCATTTTTGCTAGAAAAAATGTCTATGCCACACATCCAAGGGTTTATTCCTGTTACGGAATGACCCCCTAAGTGACTACATTTTCAGCAGTCTGCAGAAAGTCTCTAAGCCTGCCCTCTGCCTCAGTCAGCTGAGAACATGTGGTTTCTCACGTTCAAGGGCACAGATTCTTGCATTTAACTCATCTGTGTTTGAGATCACTGTAAATCATTAAGAAGTCTTTCAAACAATGCTTGCATACCCCCGCAAGCATACCCAGACAAAAGTCCAGAGGGGTCTTTTGATTTGCAATGAACACACCTGTCAGTGTAGTAGAATACATAGGGGTATGTTTACTAAATCGCATTAGTGCAGTTCGCGTTAGGATCCGCGTTAAAAAGACAAACCCCCAAATAAGGAGATGGGCGGGACAGCGGAACACCTACCGCGCGTTACAAAACTAACGAGCGATACAGGGCGCGTTAGCAGGTCACCGCGCGTTAAGCATAAGAAGCCACCCAGACATACATGACCGATACAGAGCTGTAGCAAAATGGTTACTGCAGTGACTGCTGATACAGGCATAATGGGTTCGAGTCCCCAGGGTGCTAGATGCAGAAGGCTGGCTGATGCAGCATCCTGTACATGATACAGTGAGTGAGGGGGCATGTATATGGTCTATTTTTTGTAGGGGTGCAAGCAAACACACCCACACATTATATAGTGAGTGAGGGGGCATGTATATGATGTGTCTGTTTTGCAGGGGTGCAAGCAAACACACCCACACATTATATAGTGAGTGAGGGGGCATGTATATGATGTGTCTGTTTTGCAGGGGTGCAAGCAAACACACCCACACATCAAATAGTGAGTGAGGGGGCATGTATATTTTGCGTCTGTTTTGTAGGGGTGCAAGCAAACACACCCACACATTATATAGTGAGTGAGGGGGCATGTATATGTTCTATTTCCCTTTGGGGTGCAAGCAAACACACCCACACATTATATAGTGAGTGTGGGGGCATGTATATGTCTTGTATGTGTTGTAGGGTTGCTAGCATACATACATGACCGATACAGAGCTGTAGCACAATGGTTACTGCAGTGACTGCTGATACAGGCAGCATGGGTTCGAGTCCCCAGTGTGTCTAACGCAGACGGCTATCCCAGGCATTAGCCTGTACATTACAGAGGGAATGAGGGGGCTTGTTTTTCTGTACATTGAGTATGTGTGCCTAGCCGCGTACGTTGATACATGTGTAACGCCGTGCGTGGGTGCGTGTGTTTTTACGTGCGTGGGTACGTCTGGTTTTACCAGTGTGGGCATTTGCTATATTACAGACTCTGTAGGGTGTCTTGCACCTATGCATTATGCTACCAGATGTACGTGTGATGGGCCATAGTTTATCAGAGCCTGTGAGCTGGTGCTGCGGTTTCACAGGGTTGGAATGTGACAGTCACCCCCAGGATGCACTGCACATGCAAATCAGCTGTCCACACATTCACACCATGGGGAATGCACCCCCACAGCAACTCAGCCTGGTAGGGGGAACTGACCATGTGCACCCCCACAGCACCTCCGCCTGATAGGGGGTAGTGACCGTGTGTTGTACTGGCACAGAGTAGCTACACACCGTCACATTATGCGGTTGCTGTGCTCACCCTGAGGGTGCAGTGAGGCGTCCAGCACTAGGTCCACAGCACCGTCCATGTCTGGAAGAGTCCATGGCGCAGGTCTGAAGCAGTGTTACTGTGTGGGATAGGTACTTTCTGCAGGACCACCTTGGACATCTCTGTCTGTTTCAGGCAGGTGTAGCCCCATGCACCACCACCCCCTCCCCCAGGGCAGCAAACAGGGTCACCTATCAAAAGATCCACATTCTACCTTCCTGCAAAGGTGGCAGTAGAGGGGAACATTGACCCTAGTCCTGCTGAGGAGCAGACACCACACAGGGCACTCAATGCAGCTCTGTACACAGCCATAACACAATCACAAACAGACATTAGGCCTGGATATGGTATGCTGCTCCCCACCACTGTCTGATATTCCCCCAGTGCAAGCCACTCCATCACATCACCTACCAGCTGCAAACAGGCTGCTAGTGCCCAGTGGAGCTGCCTGCACCCAGAACTGGGATGCCAGCATACACAGCAAGCAGATACATCCATGGCTGGGCCCCAAAAGGAAACCCATATTTATCACATGAGAGAAAGACTAGATAGCACCATGGGAGTGCCTAGCCATGCTGTGGTCACTGCACAGTCAGAGTGAGAGTGAGCTCTCAGCAGGATATACTGAGGTCACCCTGTCTTTGGTAGGTGGTGGCCGGCCACTACAATGTGCCTGTCACTGCCCTATACCCTGTGCAGATGCACCATGGCCAGGCCACCCTGTCCGGCCTATACCCATGGTACCTTGCTCCTCATTATGCACATTGGCAGCCCAATACCGACAACATTGCTGGCAGCGTGGACTGTGGAAGGTGTTTGCAGCCACCACACACTGGATAGACAGACAGCCACCCCCACACCTATGCCAGCATTGTGCTACTTTAGAGGTGGGCAGCAGCCATAGCCACCACACCAGTGATGGGCATAGTACAGGCATGGATATGGTACACAGGGCTGTTGGGGGGTCACTCCCAAGGGTGGTGAACACTGTCAGAGTCCAGACCTGCAGCAAAAACCGCAGACATCAGAATGATTGTTATGGTGGAGCTCAATGAGCGAACTGTGCTTAACGTAGGAATTGATATCTGCCAGTTATCATAGGGAACGGTTGATAGCTCTGTACCATATACACAGGTGTAGGGTGGCATTGCTACAGTATGCAACTGCTAGTATTGGGGGTTACAGGCAGGGCCCAATGTCTTGCCTCTCCAGGAGGCATTGGCCAATGGGGCCTATGGGTGGGTGTGTGGCCCTGTTGGCTGCTGCTCTACAGCAGAGTTCCCCGACCCCAGTCCTGCTGTTCCAAACACTGTTCTGGTTTTCATGCTGTCCCTCATAAATATGCATGAGCTACATCTGCATACCATGGGGGCGGTGCATAGATATGCAGCACAGGCATCTTTCTTAGGGGCAGCATGAAGCTGGTGTGGGGCCCTCCAGGACTGCATTTGCGGGACTCAGCTTTAGGTAATGTGCCTGTTTCTGGTGTCTGTGTTTGGTGTGGTGTGGACATTCCAGGCATCCACCACCCTTTCTATGGATCTATCCACCACCCTGATATTGCTTTTTTAGTTTACCTTCTTACAGCTTCATTTTATGTCCCCTTGTTCTACAGAATCCCCATCTTTGAAAAAGGTTTATTTGTTCATTAATATCCTTTAGATATTTAAATGTCTGTATCATATTTTCTCATCCTTCTGGGTAGGTTGCTGAGGGGACTTTTGCAAGCTATTTGTTGGGGAGACTCTTTGGGAGGATTGCCTACATTGGGCTTTCTATCAGGGAGGTGGCTTGGCCAATGTGCTATGGGGGGGGGGGAGGGGGAGGAGGAGATAGGTAGTGGCCATCAGGGTCAGGACGATAATTGGAGGGTATGTGGTGCTAAACTGGATATGCCTACATTGTGGGAGTGGAGACTTTAAGAGGCTGCTCCCATGCATATGTGAGGGGGGTTTCTATATTTTTTTTCTCTGTGCAGCTTCTTAAAATCATTTCTCCCGACAGAAGTGGAAAGGCATATCCATGCAGTCCTGTACCTAGTTTACAAGGGCTATGCATTTGGCAGAACCTCTTGTAAAAAACTGCCATAACTCTCCACATCCTGAGATGTACATATGAATTGCCCTAACCACGTTCTTTCTAAAATGTGCCTTCACATGAATTTACAACATGGATTAATTGCCAAGATGTTCATTTGCAGTTCACGCCCTCCATTGAAACCACTTCTATTTCCTTCCTGTTTCTTTGGATTTCTAAATATAATCATCAGTTTGCCACTTCCATTTTTCATAAATCTACAGATAAGAACGGTTTACTTAATTACAAGAATTACTATCCCCACTGGACAGTTTTTATGGCTATGACACATTTGGAGCACCAAGAAGAAATTTTTGCATCAATCTATATTTCTGCAAGCCCCTTTTAAACTAAAAGGTTATCCTCTCCATGCTATTAATAGGGCTCAGCAACACCAATCGTGATATTCTGTTGTACTATAGGGCTAGGAATGCAATAGAAACATAGAAACATAGAAATATCATGGCAGAAAAAGACCACATGGCCTATCTAGTCTGTCCTTCCATATCAACAACTACAACAGTCCCCTTTTTACCTTTAGAGATCCTCTGTGTTTGTCCCATGCTTTTTTGAATTCAGTTACTGTCCTCATCTCTACCACCTCCACTGGGAGACTATTCCATGGATCCACTACTCTTTCCGTAAAGAAATATTTCCGCATATCACTCCTGAATCTATCTCCCTTCACCCTCATCCCATGTCCCCTCGTAGCAGAACTTGCTTTCAATTGAAAGAAGCTCTCTCCCTGAACATTTATGCCACGGAGGTATTTGAACATCTCAATCATATCACCTCTATCCCGCCTTTCCTCTAAGGTGCACATATTAAGATCCTTAAGTCTGTCCTCATATGCTTTATAATGAAGACCACTAATCATTTTAGTAGCTACCCTCTGCACAGACTCCATCCTGTTCACATCCTTTTGAAGGTTCGGTCTCCAGAATTGCACACTATACTCCAAATGAGGTCGCACCAAAGACTTATACAGAGGCATTATCACCTCCTTTTTTCTGCTAGCCATTCCTCTCCGTATGCATCCAAGCATCCTTTTAGCTTTTGCCGTCACCTTTTCTACCTGTTTAGCTACTTTAAGATCATCAGACACAACCATGCCTAGGTCCCGCTCTTCTTTAGTGGACAAAAGTACTTCACCCCCTATACTATATTGCTCCCTTGGATTGCTGCAGCCCAAATGCATGACCTTACATTTTTTAACATTAAATCCCAGCTGCCAAATTCTAGACCATTCTTCAAGCTTAGCTAGATCCCTCCTCATGTTATCTACACCTTCCAGGGTGTCTACTCTATTGCAGATTTTGGTATCATCCGCAAAGAGGCAAACCTTACCCAACAGCCCTTCCGCTATATCACTAACAAAGATGTTAAAAAGAATCGGACCAAGGACTGATCCCTGGGGCACACCACTGGTAACATCCTTCTCCTTAGAGTGAGCTCCATTTACTTGTACTCTTTGTCGCCTCCCACCCAACCAATTTCTAACCCAAGCAGTAACTTTAGGGTGCATCCCTAGGGTGCTCAGTTTGTTTATAAGTCGCCTGCGAGGAACAGTGTCAAAGGCTTTACTGAAATCTAAATACACCACATCTAGGGCTCTCCCTCGGTCCAACTCCCTGGTCACCCAGTCGAAGAAATCAATCAGATTTGTCTGACAAGACCTGCCTCTGGTGAATCCATGCTGCCTCGGATCCTGTAATCCGCTGGACTCCAGAAACCTCACTATTTTCTCTTTCAGCAGCGTTTCCAATAATTTACTCACCACCGAAGTTAAACAAACCGGCCTGTAGTTTTTAACCACATCCTTACTTCCGCTTTTGTGTAAAGGCACCACATGAACCTCTCTCCAGTCCTTTGGCACCACTCCCGACTCCAATGAGGCATTGAAAAGGTCAGTCAGTGGAGCTGCTAGAACGTCCACAAGTTCCCTCAGTATTCTCGGGTGTATCCCATCCGGTCCCATCGCTTTGTCTACTTTAAGTTGAGTTAGTTTCTCACGAACATAGTCTTCTGAAAATTGTTCAAGATGTCCCTCACTTCTGTTCCTATTTGTGGGTGTTTTCTGAGGTCCTGCTCCTGGTTCTTCATCTGTGAACACAGAACAAAAATATTTGTTAAGCAATTCTGCTTTATCCTTATCAGCTTCTACATATTCCTCCCCTGCACCCTTGAGTCTGACAATACCACTTTTGCCCTTCCTTTTCTCACTAATATATCTGAAAAATGTCTCATCCCCCCATTTTATTGCATTGGCTATTTCCTCCTCCTTTGAATGTTTGCCTTCTTGACTACTTTGCTAGCTTCTCTACGTTTTTCCAAATACAGATGCCTGTCTTCCTCTTTCTGTGATCTCTTGTATTTCATGAAGGCCTCCCTCTTTTTCTTCACTTTTTCAGCTACTTCTTTTGAAAACCATAGCGGTCTCCTTTTCCTTTTACCTTTATTTACCATTTTAACAAAAAGGTTGGTTGCCCTTAAAATATCCCCTCTCAGTTTTGTCCACTGTTTTTCTACATCCCCCAGCTGTTCCCATCCCACTAACGACTCCCTGAGGTATTGGCCCATCTTCGCAAAGTTAGTCTTCTTAAAGTCTAAGATCCTCACCTTTGAATGGATTCTAACAGCCCTAGTCCTAATACTGAACCACACCATCTGGTGATCACTGGATGCAAAATGATCTCCCACTACAACATCAGAAACACTTTCACCATTGGTAAGCACCAAGTCTAGTAAGGCCGCTTCACGTGTGGGGTCTGTTACCAATTGCCTGAATAGTTCTCCCTGTAGAGAATCCAGGATCTCCTTACTTCTAGATGATACTGCAGCAGGAATGTGCCAATCAACATCTGGCATATTGAAATCCCCTTTCCTAGCAATGCTGCGTATGTCTTCAATTAACTCTCTGTCCACCTCTTCCTCTTGTGAGGGAGGTCTGTATATCACACCAATGCAAATAGATTTCTCTTTCCCTCTTTCTAGTTTAACCCACAATGCCTCCTCTCTCCCTTTTAAGCTCTGTAATTCCAAAGCTTTAATAGTAGTTTTTACGTATAGTGCCACTCCTCCCCTTCTTCCTACCCTGTCCTTTCTGAATAAAGTATAGCCAGGTATAGTTACATCCCAATCATGGTTTTCTGTGGTTCAGTTTTCTGGTTCAGTTTATGTTTTGCTTTATTCTCCTCAAGCATCTCTTATTAAGAGCATTGAGGTGAATGTTCATACCTTTAGATGGCATTAAACCAGTCTAAATGAGGTGTTAACCACACACGTGAGGCAAAACTGGTCATCTCTGATATCCAGTAGGCTGCAGATGAAAGAATATCGTAATGTCTGCCATAGTGTAACCACATATCTGCAGGAGTGTAACGGGACAGGGAGTAGGCTCAGCCCATATGTACTTGGTTTACAGGGATATTCAGAGCTGCCACAGCACCCAAGTGCTTGCAAATATCTGGTTTATTTTAGTACTACGTCTGGGGTGTCTCTGAAAGCTGATAATACATTCCAAAATGGCCGTCCTTCAGCAGCTCCAGTATTACAGTGATCCACAGCTACACTCACACACCCATTCCAGCCAGAAAGTGGTGGTTCCAGAGACAAAGATAGAGGTAGATAAGACTATTACATTGAAGAGGTGAGAGAAGATTGTGCCAGTCCCAGCAACAACAGCAGAGGTCAGCTTGGACAGCAAGAGAGTTGAAGATACAGGGTTCCACATGTGTACCATCCCAGGGTCAGTTTCCTCCAACTCACTGAGGAGGAAGTGTTTTAGAGATACAGGCTCAATAGAACCACCATAGGAGACCTTTGTGAGTTGTTGAAAACTGATCTGGAGCCGGCTAACTAAAAAGCTAGGCGCTGTCTGTCGCTGTGAAATTTACCACAGCCATCAGCTTCGTGGCAACTTGCAGCTTTCAACATGTGGTGAGTGCCACAACTGGCATCACCCAATCAGCTACATCCCAGTGCACTGAGGCCTTCATCAGAGCCTGCTGAGATGGCTGCAGGGGTATGTATGCTTCTCAGAAAGCCTTGAACAAATGGCACATGCTATGCAAGCCTGTTATGCTTGGATTGATAGATTGCACACATAGCCCTGAGAGCAACTGGGCAGGAGGAGTGGGCATATGCATTGGCTTGGGAACCAAGAGACCAGGGTTTGATTCGCACTAGTATTCCTCGTGGCCTTGAGCAAGTCACTTAACCCTCCATTAGCTCAGAAAAAAATCCAAGTTATCATTGTCCCTGTTTAATGTACATTATCAAGTTTAAGTTACAATGAAAATTGAATTGACTGAAATCATAAAGCAGTATAAAAAGCCTGTTAAATAAAATAAATATAGGAACTGCTGTAATTTCCACTTTTTGAACATGTGCATTGTGATAAATGCCTGGATAATTATCACAGATGTGTTTGCACACTAATTGGGATCCTGAAATGATTCCTTCATTCTATCCCAGCCATCCCTTGGACAGGCAGCAGACAATGGACATCTAGGAGAATGTGGATTTTTCAAGTGTATTCAGTTGAACCCAAGGGATTCAACAACCACATTGACTGGACAGCATGTCTAGGATCAAGTTGAGTCTGCGTGTCCAGATACAAGGACTTGGGAGGGTTGGCTGTTTTGTATATGCCAAGTGTAGCCTTAGGATCTTTTCAGATTAGGCTTTGATCTTCTGCTCAGTGTTTATAGGATGCAGCTACAGTTGTGGTCAACATTATTGGCACACTTCACACTGACCAAGGAACTGCAAGAGAAACATAAGAACATAAGATATGCCATACTGGGTCAGACAAGGTCCATCAAGCCCAGTATCCTGTTTCCAACAGTGGCCAATCTAGGTCATAAGTACCTAGCAGTCTCCCCAAAAGACACAGGTTCCTCAATGCTTGTATTGGGCCAAGGAGTGATATCCTGGGTCCCTTTTAATAAAGGTTTATGGACCTTTCCTCAAGGAACTTGTCCAAACCTTTTTTAAACCCAGCTACACTAACAGCTTTTATTACATCCTCCGGTAACAAATTCCAGAGTTTGATTACACGTTGAGTGAAAAAATATTTTCTCATATTAGTCTTAAATAGGTTACCCTGTAGCTTTATTGCATGTCCCTAGTCTTTTTATATTCTGATGACGTAAAGAATCGATCAATGTTTACACGTTCCACTCCATTCATTAATTTATAGACCTCTATCATATCTCCCCTCAGCCGTCTGATTTCCAGGTTGAAGAGCCCTAACCTTTTTAGCCTCTGTTCAAAGGAGTATCCTTCCATTCCCTTTACCATTTTGGTGGCTCTTCTCTGTACCTTTTCTAATAACGCTATATCCTTTTTAAGATACAGTGACCAGAACTGCACAAACTTTTCAAGGTGCAGTTTCACCATGGAACGATATAGAGGCATTATAATATCCTTTGTTTTATGTTCCATTCCTTTCCTTATGATACCTAGCATTCTATTTGCTCTCTTGGCCACCGCTGCACACTGGGCAGAGGGTTTTAACATGTTATCCACGATGACGCCTAAATCTTTTTCCTGAGTGGTGGTTCCTTATTTGGAACCTTGTATCGTGTAACCCTAGTCTGGGTTGTTCTTTCCTAGGTGCATAAATTTGCACTTGTCCAAATTAAATTTCATCTGCCATTAGGATGCCCAGTCTTCCAAATTATCAAGATCCTCTTGCAATTTTCCACAATCCTCATGGGTTTTAACAACTTTAAATAGTTTTGTGTCATCTGCAAATTTGATAACCTCCCTTGTTATTCCCTTTTCCAGGTCATTTTTTTAATTATTTATTTATAGATTTTTAAATACACCAGCAAGAAAAGATTTATACAATCTTGCAAGAAAAAGGAGTAATACATACAGAAAGGTTAAACAAATACACTCAAAGAAACATATCCAGTAACTCCCAAATAGCCCACATGTGGGAAGCGGGGAGAAAGAAAAAATAAACCAGGGCAGGAGTACCTGGTCTATACTAAAGGATTACTCTTAAGAAATCATCAGCAAGAATAAAGTATGGCCATGAGTGACCTCAAACCTACAACAAATAAGCAGACAATATACATTATTCTAGTACATCATTTGTAGATATCCTGGCATTAATAAAGGTAGCTAGATATAAGGGATTAGTGAAAAAATATCTAGTAGATTTACATACTCATATAACCAGGCAACTACATGGAAAACGTAAAAAAAAGACCCTCCAAGTTGCAACACTCCAGCTTTCAATAACAAAAATTGTTTCCGCCGCTTCTGAGTTTCCCTTGTAAGATCGGGAAACATAGAGATATATAGTTTTGTGTCATCTGCAAATTTGATAACCTCACTCGTTATTCCCTTTTCCAGGTCATTTATGAATATGTCAAAAAGCAGTGGACCCAGCACAGGTCCCTGTGGTACTCCACTATTTACCTTTTTCCATTGGGAAAATTGGCCATTTAGCCCTACCCTCTGCTTTCTATCTTCTAACCAGTTCCTGATCCACAATAGTACACTGCCTCCTATCCCATGACATTTTAGTTTGCCAAAAGTCTCTGATGAGGGACCTTGTCAAAGGCTTTCTGAAAGTCCAGATACACTATATCAACTGACTCACCTTTGTTTACCTGTTTATTCACACCTTCAAAAAAACAAAACAGATTAGTAAGACATGACCTTGCTTGTCTAAAGCCATGTTGGCTGTCTCCCATTAAGCCATGACTATCTACATGTTGAGTAATTGTGTTCTTTATGATGGTTTCTATCATTTTTCCTGGTACTGACAACAGGCTCACCGGTTTGTAGTTTCCCGGATCACCCCTGGAACCCTTTTAAAAATTGGCATTTCATTGGCCATCTTCCAATCTTCAGGTATTACAGATGATTTTAATGCTAGTTCACAGATTAGTAATAGCAGGTCTGCAATCTCATATTTCAGTTCTTTCAACACACTTGGATGTATACCATCCAGTCCAGGTGATTTACTACTCTTCAGTTTATCAAATAGTTGTACATCTTCCCGGTGTATTAATATTTCTTTAATTTCTTCTGCAGTATCAACTTTAAATACCACTTCAGTGTTTGGTAACATCCCTACATCTTCCTCAGTAAAGACTGAAGCATTCATTCATTCTCTCTGCCATAGCCTTACCCCTCTTACTGCCCCTTTCACCCCTCTATCATCTAATGGTCCAACTGACTCTCTCACAGGTTTTTGAAATGAATGTACTTGAAAAAGTCTTTATTACGCATTTTTGCTTCCACAGCAAGTTTCTTCTCAAATTCTCTCTTTGCCTGCCTTATCAATGCCTTGAATTTAACTTGGCAGTGCTTGTTCTGTTTCCAGATTTCATCATTTGGCTCTTTCTTCCATTTCCAGAAAGATGCTTTTTTGGCAACAACAGCCTCTGACCTCACCTTTAAACCATGCTGGCAGTTTTTTGGACTTCCTTCCACTTTTCTTAAAGCATGGAATACAGCTGGTCTGGGCTTCCAAGATAGTATTTTTAAACAACACCCAAGCTTGATGTAAGTCTTTAACCTTTGCAACTGCTCCTTTTAGTTTTTTTTTAACTATTTTCCTTATTTTATCATAGTCTCCCTTTTGAAAGTTAAAAAGTAGCACTGTGGATTTCCTTACCATCCCTCCTCCATTAATTAAAACAAATGCGATCATGCTATGATCACTGTTGCCAAGTGGTCCCAACACCCTTATCTCTTGCACCAGATCTGGTGTTCCACTAAGGACTAAATCCAAAATTGCTTCCCCTCTGGTCTGTTCATGAACCAGCTGCTCCAAGAAGCAGTCATTTATTTCATCTAGAAACTTTATCTCTCTAGCATGTCCTGCCGTGACACTGACCCAGTCAATACCGGGGTAATTGAAATCATCCATTATTATTACTGTTCTGTAACTTTTGTTAGCTACCCTGATTTCTTTGAACATTTCATCATCCATTTGTTCATTCTGGCCAGGCGGTCGATAGTGCAACTCCACTGCCATCATCTTCCCCTTTTTACATGGAATTTCAATCCATAGAGATTCTATAGCGAATTTTGTTTCCTGAAAAACTTCAATCCTTTGTGACTCAATGCCCTCTCTAACATAGAGCACAACCCCTCCACCAATTTGATCAGCTCTATCATTACGATATAATTTGTACCCAGGTATCACAATGTCCCACTAGTTGCCCTCCTTCTACCATGTCTCTGAGATACCAATCATATCTAACTTCTCATTTAGTGCTATATATTCTAACTCTCTCATCTTATTTTTTAGATTTTGAGCATTTGCATACAAGCATTTTAGAGACTGTATTTTATTCATATTAATCTGGTTATCGGTAGGCAGGGGTAATTTGGAGTCTTTAAGCTCTGTCTGCTCTGTACTCAAGGGCATTTGGGCTACCTTTGTCTTTATAGAAATTTCTCTGCTGATGTGTCCTAACTTCATTTTTTTTGGTAATATCCTTCAAGGATACATTATTACGAACCATATGCTCAGGGTGACTGTTGGTTCTCCCCTATTATCTAGTTTAAAAGCTGCTCTATCTCCTTTTTAAAGGTTAATACCAGCAGCCTAGTTACATCCCGGTTCAGGTGAAGCCCATCCCTTCGGAAGAGACTCTCCTTTCCCCAGAATGTTCCCGAATTCCTAACAAATCCAAAACTCTCATCCTTGCACCATTGTCTCATCCACACATTGAAACTCCATAGCTCTGCCTGACTTTTGGGTACTGCGTGTGGAATGGGAAGAATTTCGGAGAATGCTACCCTGGAAGTTCTGGATTTCAACTTCCTACCTAAAAGCCTAAATTTAGCCTCCAGAACCTCCCTTCCACATGTTCCTATGTCATTGGTACTGACATGTACCAGACAGCAGACTCCTCCCTTGTCTAGGTGGCGTGTGAGGTTCGCTACCTTCACACCAGGCAGGCATGTTACCAGGCGATCCTCACGTCCACCAGCCACCCAGCTATCTACATGCCTAATGATCGAATCACCAACTATAATGGCTGTCCTAACCCTTCCCTCATGGGCACATGGCCCTGGAGAAACTTCCTCAGTGCAAGAGGATTTTATATCACCTGGAGAACAGATCCTAGCTATAGGATCACTTCCTGCTACGCTAGGGTGATGCTCTCCTATCACGTGACCTCTCTCCTCTATGGCAACAGGGATGCTGCCAGACTGGAGGTGGGACTTCAGGACTATATCCATGTAAGTCTCATCTATGTACCTCTTTGTCTTCCTTATGTCCTCCAAGTCTGCTACTCTTGCCTCCAGAGATCGGACTCGTTCCCTGAGAGCAAAGAGCTCCTTGCACCTTGTGCACACGTAAGACCCCTCACCAACTGGGAGAAAATCATACATGTGACACTCAATGCAAAAGACTGGAAAGCCCCCATCTTGCTGCTGGACTGCTGTATGCATCTTCATTTTAAGGTTGTGTTTATATATTTAAGTTCTTTACTTACTAAGGGTTACTGAAGATACTTATTCTAATAAAACTATACCTAATATTTTAATGTACTTTGTTCACCTGAAGTTTAATTTATCTCAGGTCCTTAATGTATGCTGATGAGAATAAACAGCTGCACCTGAGAGTGAATATGGCACCTCCTTTCCTTTAAGAGGTTTAAGCACCTATAAAGCTACGATTATCTCAGGGGTGAGTGGGTGTTGGGGAGGGAGGGAGGGAAAGAAGACTTATTAAAAGCTGGCTGTGACACGGTACCCTGCCCTGTACTTCTAAGGTAATCTGTGACCAATCTCCAGGGGGAGTCCCACAACCCTTGCTTGGATAGAGGGAGTCTTGGGTTCTAAATTTAACCAGAAATCTCTCTGCTGTGTTTTACATTTAAACAGAAAACTCTTTGAAGCTACTAGGCCCTGACTGATTTAACAAATACACTAGGTTCACAGATTAACCAGCTTTAATCTAAAGAATTCCTTTTTCCCCCAAGATTTAGAAAAATTCCCAGAAGTAAATACTTACAATTGCAGTTCTCTCTCCAGAAGTAGCAGTCCCCTTTTGTAGTCCTTCAAGACTGAGAGTTAGCCCTCCTTCTGTGGTTTACATGTAAGCAGGTATTCTGAGCCAGAAAGCTGCAGATATGACCTCCTATGGTCAGAGTATGGATTATGTGCCCCCAAGGAAAAAAGCTCATGGCTCTGGCATATCCCTTAGGTGTACATGCAGTTGCATACATGCAACCAATACAGGTGTGGTCAACATTATTGGCATCCTTGCTGTTCAGCCCCTTAATGTCCAATATCTCCTAAAAAAAAGTGGCCAGTGAAATGGCTTTGGACTATATAAGTACACATATTTGGCACATAAAAGAATCAAATAAAACAAGACCAATTGAAAAAGGAAAAAGTATAAAAACTGGGACATTGCCAGGATATGATTATTTGGCACCCTTATAAACAATTCAAATTGGTTTGAACAGAAGAACCACATTCCCACTTCAGTAAAAATTAGACCCACCTGTAATCAATTGTCAGTACCCATATGACTTGAGTCAGCCAATGAATGATGGCTCTAATGTTTAAAATGGCTACATTCACTCTCTGTTCAATTTTCACAATTGTGAATGCAAGAGAACTGCCTGAGACCATCAGAAAAGCCATTATCACTAAACATCACATTTCAAAGGGCTCCAAGGCTATCTCCAAAGACCCTGGGATTACTGTGTCTACAGTTCACAATGTTATTAAAAAGTTTTCTGCTCATAGAACTGTCAAGCACCTCTCAGGATGTAGTGGGAAGAGGAAAATTAATCTAAGAAGTTTTCACAGCTTAGTGCAAACTGTTGGAAAAACACCATATAGAACATCCAACGAACTTAAGGCTAACCTGGAGAAATCTGGAGTGGTGGTTTCAACCTGGACCATATGCTGCACACTAAGCAAAGAAGGACTTCATGGGAGAAGGCCAAGGAGGACCCCACTGCTCAAAGACATACATAAAAGGCATACTTGATCTTTGCCTAAACCCACCTTGAGAAATTGCAATCCTTCTGGGAAAATGTTCTGTGGACAGAAGAAACCAAACTCGAGCTCTTTGGCAATGCAAATCAACGATACGTTTACAGCTGAAGAAATGAAGCTTATAAAGGAAAAAAAACACCCTTACTACAGTTAAATATGGTGGAGGTTCTATAATGTTACGAGGCTGTTTTGCTGCCTCAGGAACTGGAGGCCTGGAACGTATTAAAGGAATCATGAAGTCAGAGGACTACCAAGGTATTTCATAGAGAAATGTGCTACTTAGGGGTATGTTTACTAAACTGTGGTAATGTCACCATCGTTAAGTGCAGCGTTAAGGTACCTGAAGCCATAAAAGGCAATGTGCAGGTAGGGGCATTCCATCGAAAAGGGAGCAATGGGCATCATGGCTGTTTGGCATAAAAAAAAGAACAAGAGGGAATTGAACCCATGACCCTTGGCTTGGGAGGTATCAGTACTAACCAGTGGGCTACACCTACACAGCGCTATGATCTGCTATCTGCTGGATACAGAAGGATGATGTGTTGGGACAGCAGCTTAGACGGGCTTCCCCATGGCTGATGTGCAGTCCTATATTAATCTGAGATCTATTCTTCCTCTCAGATTCTGTTTCTGTTTTGTGCTCCAGTATTTTCTACCATATGCATGTTGATGTTAGGATGGAGTGATCGTTTCTTATCTCCAGATATATAAAGACTGCAGGTCACCGCACGACATGTCTGCTGTGGTTACCAGGATAGGGTTAACCCACCAGTACCCATGATGCAATGCACTTGCAGATTAGCAGTCTATAGCAGGTCACCAGATGGGGTATGCCTCTCAGCTGTAACTGTACCGGAGGACGGAGAGAAGGTGGAGAGAGAGGGTCAATGGGTGGGGAGTGGGCAGGGAGAGGCCCCTGCTGCACTAACGCTGTCACATTAACGCTGGAACAGTACCATTATCAGTCTTAGCCCACCTCCTGATCAGCCCATTTCCAGTTCTAATCCCCTCATCATCCCATTTCCAGTTCTAACCCCCTCCCAATCAGCCCATTTCCAGTTCTAACCCCCCATCATTCCATTTACAGTCCTAGTTCCCCCCCCCCCCCCGATAGCCTATTAGCAGTCCTAACCCCCATTCCCGATCAGCTAATTTCCAGTTCTAACCCCTCATCAGCCCATTTCCAGTTCTAGCCCTCCCCCCAATCTGCCCATTGCTATTTCCTGTGCTATCTCCCCCCACCAGCTCAGCTCAGCCCCAGACCTTCTTTAGAGAACTACAAAAAGAAAACCCAGATGCAAAAGCTGCTGCCACATAAAGTGCCCCGCAGCGGCCACCTCCCTGGAAGAGACCTCACACAGCGCCCCCCCCCCCCCCCTCCGGCTCAGCTTTGCAGAGCCATGCGAAGGGAGAGTATTTCCCTTTCCCACAGCTCTGTTAAAGCTGAGCCCACAGACACTGATGGGAAACAGCACTTCCTGTTAACCATCAACTGTAGCGGCGGCAGCAGCTTTTGCAGCCGGGTTTTTTTTATTATTATTATTTTGAAGGTTGAGTGAGGTGGTCTTTTTGGGGGCAATTTTTGCTGCTCCCAAAAAGTTGCTGCCTGAAGCTACTGCCTCATCAGCCTCATTATAGAGCCGGCCCTGTCTTCAAGGCTGCTTTTGGATCCTGATCGGCTTAGTTGCTATATGTTTCCTAGATATATCCTTGTCCTCAGCTGTTGTGTTGTCTGTCTTGATTAGATTGTAAGCTCTGATGAGCAAGGACTGTCAATTACAGTTTAGAAGGAGGGTAGTATAATAACCATAATAGTAATTGAGATAGAGTTTAATGTATATAAAGACTTATTAGTCTATGATGTACTTACTCCTGCTTCTGCTACTTTTGGTGCTTATCAACCTGTTATGTAATGTTTTCCTCTTCTCTTTTAGCACAAGAACTACATTGAGTTTTGCGTTACAATAGAGGTAGTGGTATAATGGTTACTCATCCTTTTAATGTCATTTTTATTTATGTATTTATATAATTATTGTTATTTACTTAGTTATTATTTAATCATCATCAATGTATACAAATGGAGTTTGTTTTAATGGTTTTAGTTTAATTTTATGTTTATATGATATTTTCATATACATGTTTAAATGATTTGGAATTTTTTAATTTTTTTTAACTTATTGGATTTTCATACACAGACCCCAATGGTATAATTATGTAATGGGCGCTTTGTTTTTATTTTGTTTTCTTATGTCTTTTTAAACGTAGTATGCCTGAAATCCCCTGATGAAGTGAACTCGAAACAAGGCCTGTGTCGGGCTGTTTCAGGCCTTTAATGAAAAGAACCATTGATATTGAATAAAATTCCTTCCTCTAAACCACGTATTTGGACTGGGTGTCTTCGAGCAATGTGGCATAGTGCTTTCTCTGGTGGAATTACGTGTGTCTGTACAGTGCTGCATATGCCTTGTAGTGCTATACAAATGGTAAGCAGTAGTAGTCCAGCTCCAAAGCAAGGAAAACCGTTAAGAGTTCAGGGGACTACAAGCTCATTATTAGACGTCTCTAAGAAAGTTAAATCCAAACTATCATCTGAGATTGGAGAAAGTGCTGTATGGGTTTCAATGGGTTCACTTCTTTGATATGGCGGAAAATGAGGATCGCGACTGAGTGGAGATACTGGGAACTTCCAACAGATAACATTCAAACACCTCTAACATAGGAATAGCTTCAGTTTTCAGAAAATTTATAAAATGTTAAGATTAGATTCTCTAAATTTTCCATCTTATTACAAAGAAACAAACTACCATTAACAACCGTTTCTTGAAGGCCACTCCTGATCCTCTTCTCAGTCACTTATATATAAAAAATAGTTAAAAATTATTCTCAGTCACTTCCACATGTCTGGTCAAGTTCTGTACTTGAACCTGCTGCTCTTTCACTATTACTTCCAGAGCTAAAATTTTACCATCTATCAGGGAAATCTGGGAGGTTAAAAACCAGACCTATCCCCAAAATAACATATTGATTTTACTGTAAAAACAGGGGTCTGTCCAGTTTGAAACTTTCCTGTGATTCTCCAACCCTAACAGAAGAGCTCATGACCTAGTATGTGGTCTCCAGCCAACACCACTCCTCCTCCAAGGCTTCTCCTGCTAGCCTTGGCATCCAAAGCTGGCCCACTGACTAGGGTTTCCATGGGAAATGTTTACATTGCTTCCCCAACCCCTGGTACTGCTCCAGTGACATAACATAGAGGCCGATGCAGAGGAAACCCTTTGATTCTCCAGGGGTTCTCTGATCTCAGGGATCAGGAAGTACACTGATTAAGGGGAAGATAGAGGCAAACCCTCCCCTCCAGCATACCTTATTGACTGTTTTTTCATGACTTCACCTCCAAGGTACATGATGAAACTGTCCATTGGCACAGTTGTAGTCATAATAGCCATGGCTACAGGATAAGTCCAGGACTTCCCCTGCTTTTCCCTGTGTCCCATAAAATACTATAAAATGAAGGGAAAAAAGGCTGAAAAAAACCACAAGAGGCTAGAAACCTTGTTACACACAACCTCCTTTCGGCACCATCTTACTTTCTCCTCAAAATGCACATTTGCTTATTTAGGGAGATCTTTTAGAAGCCTTATTCATGTGTTGGATGTCTGGAAACAGGCGTAGAGATGTTCAAAACATGGAGATGTTTCTGGAGCCATTTTAAAGCCAGTTCCATAGATGTCCCCAGCATGAGGACATCCAAGGCAGAACGGGGGCATGGTGTAGGTTCGAGGGGGAGCTAATAAGTCTCTGGCCTTGTAATGAAAAAGAAAGCTAGGGGCACACTTCATTCGGACCACCAGAACTGAAGTGTGCCCATAGCTTTCTGTTTCGTTACAAGGCCAGAGACTTATCAGCTCCCCCTCATATCTCCAGGGCATTCCCATGAATTGGATGTAGTGCTCAATTTCAGTAAAGCCCTGGATGTCCTGAGCTGCACCGCAGTTTATACCTGCTCCAGGCACGAATAGGAATCAGTAAAGTGCTCGTTTTGTCAGCCAAACAAATGGAGAGTGTGGAGAAGGAGGTACACTCTTCTCCGCTATAATGTCCACATTGACAACAAACACTACTGGGGAATGTGGGCTCATGTTTCCATTTTCCCATGCCAATGTGTATCCTTGTATGCTACCTTGCATGAGATGGATGTCCCCACCCCACAGTTTCATAGCAAGGATGTCCATGTGGATGCTCGTGCTGGCGTCCACGTCAGGGTGTCTATGTTTCTAAGATCAGGCCAAAACATAGATGTTCCCAGTGTTTTTCTGCACGTTCTGCCATGGACGTCCCCGATTGCACTTGGACGCTCTTTCTAAAATGCCACTTCACATGAATAGTTTCAAAGTTTGAATTTTCAAAATAGAAAATACAAAATTAAAAATAACATTATCTGCATAATATGTAATTAATCTAGTATAATGTATATCTATATTGAACTTCAATCCTCTATATGACTTAGTAGACATCCTACCCACAAGAACGCAACTGTAGGCACGATATTCAGCAGTGGCAGCAAGCATAATTACAGCACCTAGCCATCGCCGCTGAATGGTATACCCGGATATTCAATGTCAGGACCATATCTGGCCACTGGTATTGAATATCCTGGTTTGCCGCACAGCTCGGAAGGTCAGCGACAATATCGAGCCACTGCCCAGTTAGTTCCCGTGGGTACAGATGGGCAGCGACTCAATATCAGCACTGACCGGTTAGCGATGGGCACTGCTCCAGACTGCCCCAGTGCTAACCATGTAGCATTGAGGCATATAGCGGCAGTGTCTGGGAAATATCCTGCGTAGAGCCAGTTACACAATTTACAGGTCTGTAAACTGTGTAGCTGCCTGTGACTACTGGGCTCTTGACGAAATGTTTGATGAAGTGCACATCAGGAGAAATGTAGATTGGGTGACCTGAGGCTTTTATGAGCGTGAGGATTTATGGCAGTGACTTTTGCATTAGGAACCTTAATTTTCTGCAAGATCTGGAGATATAAAGGCACATTTTACAAATGATGTCCAAGTGCAATCTGAGATGTCCAAGCCAGAATATCTGAAAAAAAAGAAGGCTTGTCCAAGATCAGGCACAAACACGGACATCTACGGGGTCATCTACATAGACATCCCTGGAACAGCATTTAAGAAATGGCTTGTTAAATAGCCTAATGGTGAATGTAGTGGGCTGCTCCTCCTTCTGATCTTGGGTAAGTCACTTAGCTATCCATCTTCTCTACACCCCCCTACGGCCAAAACAAACACATCCTGATTCCTGAAATCGAACAGGGACATCCAAGTCCATTGAACATCCCCAGACTTGCCTTTGCCATGCCCTCTGCATACTTGGGTGTCTCCAGGGACATCTCGGCGATTTGGATGTCCACATGCATGTTTTTGGACATCAAAATCATGACTAAGGCTTTTAAAATGACCCCCATAAGGTCTGCATTGTTTTCTTCTTATGTTGCAAAATAAGATACTTGCTCTGGATTGAAGGGATATTTGTCTCTGTCCTGTGGAGATTTATTCCTGTGCACAATTTTTTGTGCACCTCTAGTTTTTCAGAATAGAGGTTTGCTTATACAGTATTTTCCTGAATTTTGTCATTTACTTTGCACACGCTTTCCAGTGACTTGTATATTTTATTGCTGTTGCCCACATGGCTTGCATTATGGTTGACTATATAGGTTTTCCATTAAGGTTGGTTTCTAGCTTCTGGGGTACTTCATGACTAAAAAAAACAAACAAACCCATATAGTGCATTACTGGATTATGGACAAATGTTCTAAAACAGCTGTATGAATAATTATTTTCATATCATATCAAAAATGTATTTTATGATGTAATGAAATGTGTATAAATTCTCTCCATGCTACACATAAGGTATAGAGTTGCTCAGTCACTCTGCTAATTCACAGAAGGATCCAAGGTGTTGCTGTGTTAGAGCAAACCACCAAGACCCCACATCCAATTGTATCTTCACAAAGGTATGGTATTACTTATTTTGTAAACTGATGATTGTAATGACTGTAGACCATAATGGAAGTCCATCATAAGACCTGAAGCAGCCTCAAGGAGTAGAGTAATGGTAAAAGCACTGAGTTGTGAACTAGAGGTTCTAGGATTTGCCTACTTCTTCTACTGATGCTCCATGTGATTTTGGGCAAATCACTTCCATCTCTCTGGTCTCGCATACAACTTAAACTCCTCCTGTTCACTGGAAACCCCCCCCCCCCCCCCAAAAAAAAACAAAAAACATTTGCCTGCTGTTTTACTTCTGAATTCATTAACTCAGAGTCTGTTCCAGCCCAAAGAGTTGTAGCAACCTGAGCCAGCTTTCGCTTATGTACCCCCGCCCTTCAAAAACTGAAAGCAGCAGCATTTACAATACTGGCTAACTTGGCTTCCTTTCAGAAAGGATGCACTGCGTTAAGGAACCCTAACTCCCTCTCCTATACCCTTGCTGATCCCTTTCCTCACAGCCTGCAGGAGAAGTAATCCATAATAGTGCAGCACCTTCCCACACAGGGCCAGTCTCATGGTATTAGCCATGAGACCCCTTGATCTTGAGGATTATACCTCAGAATTGGTTCCACATGGCAGAAGAAGCAGACAAGCTATCAAGCACTGCTCTGTCAGCTGCTCTCACAACAGGGGGAGGGATGTGAGCGAACATGTGAAGGAACCATTGGCAGGTACCCAAGCTGAGGAGGACCCGCCTCTCATCTCCAGACCTGGATAGAAGATTGCAGACCACAGACCAATGTTCCCTCCAATTGATGCTAGTGCGGCCTATTAGTGGGAAGATCATTTTAGCAAATGGGCAGCAGGGGGCAGCCCTCCCACCATGAGTCATCGCTATAGTAGCACTACCGCTCAACATGGGCTTTAGTGTGGCTGGCAGCAGCAGTTTCCTTCTCTTTTCTCTTCATTACCATCTCTTTTCACCACTCTGTAGCTTTTTTACACTTTTCAGTTCTCATCTACCCTGTGTCTACACTCCATTTTCCTTTTTTCTATCCTTTCATTCCTTTGTCTCCGAACACTTTCAAAAAGGGACCTTGTCGAATGATCATGTCTGATGATCTAAAGGTAATGGTTAGTGGTTGGGGCAAGATACTTCAGGCCGGAAGGTTGGGGGTTCAAATCCCACTAGAGGACAGCAACCTTGGTTCTAGTCCCACAGGTGCTCCTTGTGGTCTTGGGCAAGCCACTTAACTCTCCATAGCCCATGTTCCTTGTAAAATAGTTATCTCCAAGTTATAATGCCCTGTTCAATGTAATTTCAGTTTGTTTAATGTAAACCGCACTGATGCAGAATAGCGCGGTATATAAGAGAATATAAATAAAATAAAATAATTTTTGATCAAGTCAGAGAGAAACTAAGGTACACAGGGAGCAAAAGGGGGATAATAATTCTTCTGCTAAGAAAACCCATTTTTTTGTCTGTTATTGTGGCCTCGCTCCACAATCCCAAAACTATCTTTTCTCTTGCCGCTCAGCTATCTTTCCTCTCTTCCACCCCTCCTATTCCTTCCCCTCAATCTATCCCCACTCCAGATGCCCTTGCAACCTTTTTCATAGCTAAGGTTATCTCCGTGCGTCAGAGCCTCCCTACCCCTCCTACAGCCTCCTTAGTCTCCCCTACCTCTCCCTTACCCTCTCCCCCCTCCTCTGCAGGTCCAGCCTTGGCCCATACCTGGTGCTCCTTTACCCCTATTACTCTGGACAGGTTGTCCGATCTCCTTAGCTCTATGAAGAAAACATGTCCTCTGGATCCCATTCCCTCTTCTTGGCTGCTCGCTCCAGCACTCTGCCTTACCTCTTTTATCCATTCCATGATTGCACTCGGTCTCTGTACTGGGATTATCTCCTCTAGCTGGAAACATGCCTTAATCCAGCCACTCCTAAAGAATCCACAATCTGATCCTTCTCACTCTATGAATTACAGGCCTATTGCTAATCTCCAATGAGCGCACTGTCCTTTCCCAGCTCACTAATCATCGTGAACACTCTTCAGCTTTACATCCTTGCCAATCCGGCTTCCGTTTCCCTCACAGTACAGAAATGGTCCTTACTTCTGTTCTCAATGATTTGCACCACATTCTGAATCAGGGTTCATTTGCTCTTACTGTCTCACTGGACCTTACTGCCGCTTTTGATTTAGTTGATCACAAGATACTTCTCTCTCATCTCTTTGACATCAGTTTGTGTGGAATGCTTCTTTCTTGGTTCTCCTCTTTCCTTTGTGACCATACCCTACCAAGTCCTTTCTCACAATTCATACTCCGCTCAGTACTCTCTTCCTTGTGGTATGCCTCGGGGGTCCGCTCTCTCTCCACTCCTCTTTAATATCTTTCTTAGCCCTCTAGCCATACTAATGCAGTCATCTATGCTGATGATATTCTTCTCATTTTCACCATTGACAGGTTAGCCCTTGATCTTTCATTTGCAAATAACTCCCTTGTTGCTATTTCCACCTGGTTATCAGACAACTCTCTGACAGTAAATCCCTCTAAAACTACAACTACCGGGATCACTGGCTCTGATTTCACCCCTCACTGGCTCCCTCTCTGGGTTCCACTCCCATCTCTCTTCATTCTACATTTAAGTATCTAGGTATTCATGCTCTCTCTTTTTCAACGCACATCAGCGCCACTGTTAAATCCTCATTTATTTGCCCTTCGTTGCTATAGGGAGCTATATCGCTGCTCGACCAACCAGCTTTCACCACTATCCTTCTTGCCACAGTAATTTTAAGCTTAGACTACTGCAATGTTGTCCTTTGCAGCCTCCCCCATCATTTGATGAAGAAAGTTCAATCACTACAGAATACTGCTACAGTCTGCTTTCACATGCGTGCAAATATGATCACAGGTTTCATTCAAAATCTTGACCCTTGTTCATAAGGTTCTCTCTGGTAAAGCCCCTCTGTATCTTTCTTCTCTCATCACTCTCTATGTCCACTTACGTTACCTGTGATCTCTTCAAGAAAGCAAACTTGCATTCCTTCCTCTGCTCACATCAAATATGACTCTACAAGACGCACAACCTTTTTCTCGCCCCCTCCCTTGGGAACTGCCTGCCTTCCTACATTCGATTGGAGCTTTCTCTTCCCAAATTTAGGTCTATGCTGAAAACCTGTCTTTTTGAGCAGGCTTTCAGTCCCGTTGCCCCCTGGGCTTCAAGTGCAATTTTTCCCCTTTTTTGTGCTTGTATATTCTGTATATGCCCCTTCATCAAGTGGTTCCTGATGTCTGGTGTTTTTTCTGTTCACTGTCCTAACATTGTAGTTCCTTTCTCTAGTTTTATGTATATTACTCTTGTTATGTAAACCACTCTGTATGACCTACAAAGGGTGGTATATTAAAACTGAATAAAACAGAAACAGAAACATGGTGCACTAGTAAGGTGAGACTTCATCTAGAATATTGTGTCCATTTCTGGAGACCATGTCTGTGAAAGGATGCGTGCTATTATCTGTTTTGTTCCTGAAGGTCTCTGTCCACCACCATCCCATGCTCCTGTTCCTATCTGCTCCTCTGATTTGCTGCTTGTCCGCCCTGCTGCTGGACCCCAGATGACATCAGCTTCTGCTACTGGACCTCAAGTGGCATCAGCCTCCGGTGTATTTAGAAGAAACTGTGCATTTTACTACTACTACTACTACTACTACTGAACATTTGTATAGCGCTACAAGATGAACGCAATGCTGCACAGACACATGTAAAAGGCGGACCCTGCTCATCAGTGCTTACAATCTAGTCAAAATAAACAACACAGTAGCTGTAGACATGGGACACATCTAGGGGGAGTAGTAAGAAAACACAAAGGAGACCAGGTGGGTCAAAATCCAAAAGCAGCAGTGAAGAGGTGAGTTTTCATCCTGGATTTGAAAAGGGCCAGAGAAGGCGCTTTATGCACAGACTCAGGTAGTTTGTTCCAGGCATAAGGAGCAGCAAGGTGAAAGGAGTGCGGCCTGGAGTTAGCAATAGAAGAGAAGGGCACAGATAGAAGCAATTTGCCAGAAGAGCAGAGTTCCGAGGAGGGGTGTAGGAAGAGAAAAGAGAGGAAAGGTAGTGAAGAGCTGCAAAGTGAATGCACTTATAGATCAACAGAAGTTTGAACTGGATGCGGAAATGGAATGGGAGCCAATGAAGTGACTTGAGAAGAGGGGTAATATGAGCATTATGAGGCTGGTGGAAGACTAGCAATGCAGTACAGTGCTGCACAGATTGAAGGGGAAAGAAATGGTTCAGAGGGAGATCAGCAAGGAGTAGGTTACAATAGTCAAGAAGGAAAAAGACTAAAGAGTGGATAAATGTATTAGTAGTGTGTTCAGAAGGAATGGGCAGATTTTATTGATGTTATAGAGAAAGAAATGGCAGGTTTTAGCTATCAGTTGGATGTGTGTGGAGAAGGAGAGAGTGGAGTCAAAGACGACCCCAAGATTCCGAGCTGAAGAAACAGAGGAGAGTAGAGAGTTATCCACAGAGACTGAGAAAGGAGGTAACTATCTTTCTCATGTGTGCCATTACCTATTTTGTTCCTGCAGGTTTCTGTCCACCACCTTCCCATGCTCTCATACCTGTCTGCTCCTCTGATTCGAGACCTACCCTCCCTGGTGCCCTACTCCTTGGGGGTCTCCATGGGCTGATGGGGGACTAGGATTGGAAATGGACTGATGGAGAGGCTAGGATAGGACTGGAAAGGGCTGATGGGGGAGCTGGGACTGTAATGGGCTGATGGGGGAGCTGGGACTGTAATGGGCTGATGGGGGGCTACGACAGGACTGGAAAGGGCTGATAGGGTGGCTAGAATTCAAAATGAGCCGATGGTGAGGCTAGGATTGGAAATGTGCTGATGGGTGACTAGGACTAGAAACGGGCTGATGAAGGGGGATGGGAGAATGGGACTAGAAGGGAGCAGATGCTGGGTGGGGCTGGAACTAGAAGGGAGCTAATGTTGGGGGAGGACTAGAATGGGATGGGACTGGGGGAGTGAGAATGGAGAGGGGAAAAATATTTTCTGTGGGAAGGAAGAAAAATCTACGATTGGCCGGGTATTGGGAGAGTAAGTGGGGATTGAAGATGGAGAGGTAAACTTCATAAACAGAATACCTCAGCTCGGTTACACATGCAGAACATAGACCATCAGTAAACAAAGAACAAGGGATGATAAAGGAATAAAGAAAGAAATGGAGGAAAGAGCAAAAGGAGAAAGATAAGTACAGTATGTTAAAACAGATGTAGAGAGAGAATGGAAAAAGAACTAGAAGAGAGAAGAAAGAACAAAGGGACAGCAGACAATGAAGAGTTAGCAGAAGACACGAAGAAAGCAGAAGAAAGTCACTGGAGCAATTGCAACTGAAAATAAAATGCACAAACAACAAAAGATAGAAAAATGCTTTTTTTATTTTGACTTTTGACTGGGAAATGTGCATCGTTAACATCTGCGTTTTGTTTAATACAAGAGGAAATTAATTAATTAATTTAAATTTTTTTTATTTTATTTGTATAAGTTTCAAAATAATACAGAGGAGAAAAAAACCCACCTGAACAATACATAATATTGTTTCCAAAAAAAAGGAAACCCATAGCCCACATCAAGGAGAAGCTACAATCTAATACAAAAAAACAAAACAAAACAAAAACAAATTGATGCTCTGAAATATACTTAAAGCTCAACATATTATCAAGAGGGTACCATACTTAAATCACCTAAATTGCCTTATCCTTAAGAAAATTCTCCAATTGTTTCACTTCAGAAAACACAATGATTACCTTGATAAACTACCTGACATTTACAAGGATACTTAAGATACATCAAAGCACCAAGAGCCACCACACATGGACGCAACTGCAAAAAGCTTTACGACACACCTGCGTGGCCCTAGAGACATCAGGAAAAATCTGTATTAATTGTCCACAGAATTTTTGAGATTTTTGTTTAAAATAAGATTTAGAGCAGGTGGGAGTAACTCAATATGATCAGTTGGTTTCTTCAACTCTGGATATTTCAGGTTTCCTAGAATCCTCTATGGATGAGATAACTTTGAGAGATACCCTGTTAGTTACTTTTGTTACACATGTTGATAAAGAGGAAATTAATTTATAGTTTTATTTCTACAGTGTTGTTGTAAATTCCAAGTTTGTTTTTTGGGGTTCTCAGTCTAATTATTATCTTCATATTTCTAAATTGTGATCCTTTGTTCTTTGTTTGGTGATGGTCTATGTTCTGCATATGTAACCGAGCTGAGGTATTTTATTCTTGTAGTTTTGTGTGGGAAGGAATAAAAATCTACGATTGGCCAGGTATCGAGAGAGTAAGTGGGGATTGAAGATGGAGGGGTAAGCTTCATAAACAGAATACCTCAGCTCGGTTACACATGCAGAACATAGACCATCACCAAACAAAGAACAAGGGATGAGAAAGGAATAAAGAAAGAAATTGAGGAAAGAGCAAAAGGAGAAAGATAAGTACAGTATGTTAAAACAGATGTAGAGAGAGAATGGAAACAAAGACTAGAAGAGAGAAGAAAGGACAAAGGGAAAGAAGACAATAGAGAGCAGAAGACATGAAGAAAGCAGAAGAAAGTGACTGGAGCAATTGCAACTGAAAAATAAAATGCACAAACAACAAAAGGTAGAAAAATGCTTTTTTAATTTTGACTTTATTAACTGGGAAATGTGCATCGTTAACGTCTGCGTTTTGTTTAGTACAAGAGGAAATTAATTTATAGTTTTATTTCTACAGTGTTGTTGTAAATTCCAAGTTTGGTTTTTGGGGTTCCCAGTTTAATTATTATCTTCCTATTTCTAAATTGTGATCCTTTGTTCTTTATTTGGTGACAGTCTATGTTCTACATATGTAACTAGGCTGAGGTATTCTATTTTTGTAGTTTCTATTTGACAGTGCCACTTATTCTCTTTCGCCAGTAGGACATGTATTGGTGTTCTCTGAGATGTATTGGTTTAATATTTGCAGTGTTGCCTTTTTAATAGGTAGGATGTGGTGCTTTGTGAGTCCTGGTAGTGCTGTTATGATACGGCGGGTTTGCTATGGGCTCTAAATGGGCAGTGTTTGTAGTACTTCTTAATGTGCCTGGCAGTTGGCACTGGATTATAGTAATGTAGAAATCTGGCATTAAGAGGCATATTTGCTAAAAGTTAGTGCACATTAACATTATGTAAATATTTATGCAAATTATGCCCCTTATGCAAATGAGGCCCTGCAATGAGTCTCCGCACATGGCCCTGCACCTCCCCTGGGCCGCCCCTTCCTCCATGCCACCAAAGCCTCATATGTACAGCATCAGCTCAATACTGCAGCCAGTGAGCCACATAAATTGTTTCAAACTCTCAAGTTTTTGGCACCTTCTGCTGTTCCTCTTTCTGTTTCCCTTTTGCTCCCTCCTCAGAGGCTTTTGCTACTTTTCTGCATGATAAGGTCACCTCTTTGCACTCCTCATCCTCCCCCTCCTCCTCTCTCCCTCCCACCTCTCCCTCCCCACCTCCTTTCTTTGTATCTGAGCTTCCTGGTTTCCCCCTGCCTTGGTCTCGCTCCTCCTGTCACTCCCCATTCCCCCCCCCCCCTTATTTCCACATCCTACCCGCAGTTCCCCCAGTTTCTGCTGCTAGTTATATTGGAAGCAGGCTCACTCACGCAAGAGGGAGTATTAGAGAACCGCAGGCAGCAGTTTTAAAGTTTGAAAAGTGTCCGGACCTGTTAGCCTTCCTTCTAACTTCTAGACATTAATGTAAAACTCGGCAAAATCGCGAGAAAAGTCAGGGAGCTGTCAATCCTAATGTAAGATGGTATAAAAAAATTGTTATATAAATTAGTTACCTGGGTCCCTGGAGCATCACGGACCTGCTATTACCACAGGACAGACTGAATTTGGGCTCAGAGAGGGGCAGAAGGCAGTGGTCCATGACATTACGCCACTCTGAGTGAGTTGGAGGAAATACCACAAATGTATTGGGCTGTAGGTTAGACTGTGTCAGACGGGGCCATAATAAAAGATTAACCACCGAGCCGCTTAACACTAGCCTGTGTAGCAGAAGCTGAAGATTATGCCTGAGTTCTGGTGAGAAAAACAGCAACTCTATATACTGTGAAAGGCAGTAAAAGCACGTCTCTAGTGAGATTCAGAGAATGCATAATTCTCTATGAAAGAGCTGTTTTGAGGCAAAACACACTTATCATTCAAGTGTCCCTCAGGGTTCCGTTCTTGCCCCTCTCCTGTTTAACGTCTTCCTGGCCCCTCTTGCACTCCTTGTTCAGCAACATAGCATTTCGGCCCACTATTATGCAGACGACATCATCCTCCTTCACCTTACAGACCCCTCTGCCCCAGATCTCGCCCCCCTCAACTCCTGCCTAGCTTCAGTATCCTCCTGGTTTTCCTCTAATCTACTGCATATAAATTCTCCTAAGTCATTTGCCATTTGGTTTACCTCTGGCGCCCCAATTCCCCCTCTCGCCCCCACCCTGTCTTGTGCCCCACTGCCGGTAGTGTCATCCCTACGCTACCTGGGAGTCACCCTGGATTCCGCTCTTTCATTTAAAGATCATATTTCTTCTGTTGTACAGCGATCCTTTTACACTTTACGTCAGCTCCGCTCCATCCGCCCCTTTATATCGGTCCCCTCCCTGTCTACTCTGTTACTGTCCCTGGTCGTATCTCGTCTGGACTACTGCAATGTGGTCCTCGCTGGTCTTCCTCAAACTCAATTGCGAAGACTACAACTCGTTCATCATACCACTGCACGCCTTCTCACTCACGCCTCCCGCTTCGACCACATCACCCCCATCTTGATTCACCTACACTGGCTTCCCCTTGTCTATCGCATTCAGTTCAAAATTCTTATCTACGTCCATAAGACTATCCACACTGGTGTCCCCCTCTACCTTGCCAATTTAATACGTCTTCACTCTTCACATCGTTCCCTCAGATCAGTTCACCTGAATCGCATGTCCCTTCCTTCCCCCTCACAGGCTCACCTGGAGTCCACCCGTTCCTCAGCATTTTTCTTTCTAGGACCGAAGCTCTGGAACTCGCTTCCCATCGCCCTCCGTTTAGAACCTTCTTATGCAACTTTTAAGGCCAGATTGAAGACCCACCTTTTTTGCACCGTCTTCAACCTTCCTCCCCCATCTGCTCCCCTCTCCCCCTCACCTTGTTGATTCTGACTGCATCCACCTTTGTTCCATCCTTCTGTTGTATTAGCTGCTGTCTGCTTTGTCTCCTCTTCCTATCCTGCTTTTTAAAATTTTGGCGTTCCTTTCTATTTCGGCAGCCTGTATATTTTACTATTGTGCACCGCTCTGATGCCACTGGTAAAGAGCGGTATATTAAATCAGCAAATAAAGATAAAGATAAAGATAAAGATAAAATCAATTCAGCGCTATCTTGTTCTGTCATGGGATGTGACAAATCGGGGGGGGGGGGGGGTAGAGGTACCTGTGGCACAAGAGTTTGGGGAATATTTTTCTCACAGGCAAAATATTACTGCCCCGGTTGCTATCATGACAATGGAGGCTATAACAACTGCCCCGTGGGGAAGAGTTTGTACACTGGATGGGATGTTTGCTGCTCTCACAGTGGATACAAGGTGCTGCAGTCTACGCATCTGTCTATCTCCTTTTGGATTTAATTCCTGTGGGTTTGGTAAAGATGGCTTGTGATAAGATCAGTGCTTTTCTCATGGATGCAGGGATACCTTCTTGATAGTTTGGAGCAAGTGGTGGCTCGTCCAGAATTGAAGCCTGTACATTTACTGCAATTGGCAGAGGAGAGTGTTTGACCTATTTGTAACCCCTGATTCATAGGGAAACTTATTGAGCAAGTTGTTCGCCCACAACAGGATGGCTCTTTAGATTTAAATCATTTGCTTGATCCTTTTCAGCATGGTTTCTGAAAAGGACATAGTCCAAGACTCTTCTGACTTCTTTATTTAGTCAGTTATTACAGGGGCTGGATAAACCTGACTCAGCTTTTTTCCTTATTTTTATTGATATAGAGACTGCATTTGACTATGTCATTCCGCGGCTACTGGTGACCCAATTGACCACCTTGGGTTTGGCAGGACTGGTACTTTCTTGGTTTCGATCTTTTCTCTCTGGCATTCGCAGGGGGTGCTGATGGCTGATGAACTGTCTGATGGTTCTGCGTTGCATAGGGGTGTTCCTCAAGGTTCCTCTCTCTCCTCCACATTGTTTAATGTTTATCTGGTTCCTTTGTGCCAGTTATTATGTCAAATGAACATTTTATTCCATATCTATGCTGTAGATAATTTATTACTTGCTCCATTTATATTAGTAGATCATTTATTGCAATTCCCATTGGTATCAGAATTTTCCACCATTTCATCCTGGTTAATACAGAATGGTTTGCAGCTGAATTATGATAAAATAAAGGCCATGGTTATTACTAATTCAGGGTTGTAAGATGATGTCTCCAACATTGTGTTGAATGGTCATAATGGCTCTCTGCGTCAGAAGGTCTTTACCTTGGGGTAATAGTAGACTCAGCACTTTCAATGGATCCACAAGTTCTACGGATAGTGTGTTCTGCCTTCTATAACTTACAAAAAGTTAGAAGTCTGAAACATTACTTACTTCCTGTTGACATTTGTATGGTACTTCAACTGACAGTTCTACCAGTGTTAGATTATTTAATATTGTCTATCTGGGCTTACCTTTTATGTCAGCTGAGATTGTTGCAATTAATTCAAAATGCAGTTGGGCCAGTGATTTTTAATTTACAGAAAACCGATCCTATATTTATTTATTTATTTATTAACAATTCTTATATACCGCACTATTAGACATCAGCGCGGTTTACATTGAACAGAAAACATCCGACAGTTTACACGTGTCTGGTCGTTACATTTAACAGGAAGTGTAACTTGGCGAAGTAGGGGAAACTAAATACAATGCAGGGTTATCTGATAAAGGATATCCTGGTTAACTATATACAACAGTGGTACAATAGTATAGTATATTTGTTCTATGCAGGACTTCACTCTTGTGTGTTAAAGATCGGTTCTCTTTTAACTAATATGCAGATAATGAAACTGAATTGAATGGTTTGTTGGAAGCATATGTACCGGCTAGATCGCTTTGCTCGAGCCAGCAGCTGTTTTTACAAATTCTGGTCGTAACTCAGGTTCATAAGACTTGACTGTGAGCACGGGCTTTTCCAATTACTGGCCCTAGTTTATGGAATTCTATTCTGGTAATTTTTTGTCAAATATGTGATTATTTAGTTTTTAGGAAGCAATTGAATGCATATTTCTTTCTTTAGGTACCAAATAAAGCAAAACTGCAGAGATCATTCGGACCTCCAGAACTGAAGTGTGCCTGTAGTTTTCTGTTTAGTTACAAGGACAGAGACTTATCAGTCCCCCCCCCCACACACTCATACATAGCAACCAATAAGAAAGCAGTACATTTCAATCAGTAGCTTTCACAGTAGAAATAACAGCAAAGAAAATGAAAATGTCAGTAGTGTAAAATGAGGTACATCACAGCTAGGAAATTATTTGTAATCTTTGTGTCTGTATGTGTGTGTGGTGTTCATGTGTGTGCATGCATCTCTGTTGTGTGTTCTGTATGTGCTGTGCCTGTATTATATACGTGGTGGGTTGTCTGGTGGTAGTGCATTTCCAGAAGATCAGCAAAATTCACCCCTTCCTTTCTGAATACACTATTTATCCACATCACCTCCCATCTTGACTATTGCAACCTCCTCCTTGCTTATCTCCTTCTGAATCATCTCTCCTCACTTTAATCTGTTCAGATCTCAGTTGCAAGACTAATCTTCTGCCAGTGACGCTAGGCTCATGTGACCTTTCTTCTCAATTCACTTCATTGGCTATCTATCCATTTCCTCATTCAATTCAAACTTCTCCTACTGATCTATAAATGAATTCATTCTGCTGCTCTTCACTACCTTTTCTCTCTTATCTTTCCCTACACTTGTCCTCGGGAACACCCCTTTTCTGGCATTTCCCTTCTATCTGTGCTCTTCTCTTCCACTGTCAACTCTAGACTTCGATCTCGCTATCTTGCTGCTCCTTATACTGGGAACAAACAACCTGAGTCAGTGTGTCAGGCTCCATCTGTGGCCCTGTTCAAATCCAGGCTACAAACTCACCTGTTTGAGACTGCTTTTGGATTCAGATCCCCTTAATCTCCTGTTCACCTCCTACATGTTTCCTTACCATTCCCTTAGATCAGGGGTCTAGTGGTTGAGGCAAGGTACTACAGGCCGGAAGGTCAGTGGTTCAAATCCCACTAGAGGACAGCAACCTTGGGCCGGAAGGACTGGGGTTTCTTGTCCTGCAGGTGCTCCTTGTGGTCTTGGGCAAGCCACTTAACCCTCCATTGCCCATGTTCCCTGTAAGTATTAGTGTATGTGTCTCATATCCCCTCATGTTAAATGTATCCCCCAACCGCTTTGACCCAGTGAAAAGCAGGATATAAATGCAGCTAAATAAAATAAATAAATAAATTGCTTTGAGGGCCAAATGAGGACTTGTAAAGTAACCCGTGGACTGCATTGTCGGAACTTTATTTTACAATGGAAAAAAAGTCAATAAAAAAGTCAACATAATAAGAACATAGTGCTTTACAAATTGTGAGTGACTTGTGTGTCGTGTTGTCGTCATGTGAGCATAAGACTCCGAACTGGAAGTGACGTTGTGTGGCAAAGCGAGCAAGACATCACGCGCCGCCGCCAAAATCAGCACACACATACACAACACACACAACATACATTGCAGCAGCTGCTCCCGTCGCTACACAAAAGCTGAATTTACCCTTCAGGCTAGTAAACAGACCCGATTCCTCTCCATAACTGCTTAACATGCTGGAAAAGGAAAAAACGGTCGCTTGCAAACAGCGTGTCCCTGACTCCTCACTGGCTCGGCGACGGCTGCAAGTTCCGCAACAGCATGACTGACGAACACAGACGCCCAGTGGGAAAGAGATAAAAACATGAAGGGGGGAGAAGGAGGGATATGAGGGGCCTTTGACGTCACCAGTCCCTCACCGGTAGCCTGGGGTGGTTCTGTTGTGTGGAAGGAGTTTGTCCCCACCCCTCCTGTGCATGGTCGGAATGCCCGGAGGCAGCTGTAGTTGGGGACAGTCACGTAACTGTAAATGAGAAATTTTTTATTTATCCCCAAATGCGTCGTGGGTCGCACAAAATTCCCTCGCGTGCCGCATGCAGTGTGTTTGAGACCCCGGCCCTAGATATATCCTGGTCCCCAGTTGTTGTGTTGTCTGTCTTGACTAGACTGTCAGCTCTGAAGAGCGGGGACTGTCTCTTGCATGTCTCCGTATAGCACTGCATGTGCTTTCTCTTGCTGTACAAATGTCCTAAGTACTAGTAGTAGTAATAGAACATGTTGCTTTGTTGGTGGGGTAGTTTGCAGGGTATTGAGGCAGATGTGATGGAGAGCTTTTTAGAGGTGAGGAAGGTGCAGGAGGATTTTTTGAGGGCAGGGCAGTTTGCAGGTTGGTAGGACAGTTGCAGAGCCAAGTTTTTGAAGTGGGGCAATTGCAGCGCAGTAGTTTTTGGGAGTGGGTACAGCGTATGGGGTCGGTGGGACAGATGCAAGCATCAGTTGTCTGGGATAATTTTTAGAGGAGGAGGCAGTTTTGGGGTGGTATGGAAGATTTGAGGGAATGTTTTTTAGCAGTAGTGGCAGTATGCAGGTTGGTGGAGAACTTGCATGGGGGTTTAGTGTTTGGGGGTGAGGCTGTTTGCAGAGTGTTAGCTCAGTTCTAGTGTAGTTTTTGGCAATGAAGGCAGTTTGTAGGGTGGTGGGGCAGTTGAGGAGGATAGATTTTAAGGACAGAGCATTTGGCAGAGTATTGGTGTAGATGCAGGGGGTGTTTTTTGAGGGTAGGTGCAATTTGTGGGGTGATAGGAGAGTTGCCCAGGGTAGGGTTTGGGGTAGAATAATTATTAGGGTGCTGGTACAGTTGTGATGTGATATATTTGGGGGGGGGGCCAGTTTGCATAATGGTGGGGAAGTTGTGGGGGGTTGCTTTATAGGGAGAGGACTGTTTTGGATTGGTAAGACAGTAGTGAGGTGGGGCAGTTTGCAGGGTGGTGAGACAGTTGTTTGGGGAGGGTTTTTTGGTGGGGACATATGGAGGGTTGATAGGGAAGTTGCAAAGGAATATTTTTGGGAGTTGGGGGCAGTGTGTGAAGTGATGGGGCAATTGTGTGTGAGATGGGAAGTTTTGGGGGTGGGGTAGTTTGGGATTTGGGAGAGTAGAGAACAGGGAGAGGGAGATTGAAAGGAGGAATTCCCTAACTGCTATGTTTCACGGGGCAATTTCTCTGAATGGGTTAGTTTTGCGCATATATCAAACAGGCCACAACAGGCATAAACTAATATCGAAACAGAAGAAATCACCTGGTCAAACTCTCCCATTACAAAATATAAATACAGTCTATATAACTTATTTCAAAAATTCTCTTACAAAAAATACTTATGTACAAATGTCACTATAAATTAAATAAGAAGGAGAAAAGACCTCAGTATGGCCCAATGGGAAAAAGAACTGTCATCAACACTTGACATAGCCACTTAACACCACTAGGCTGCCTCAGGAGTATGTTAATGCCTCATTTTTTAGTTGCCTGGCTACACTCCTGAGACAAATGAAAATAAAACACTCCTGAGGCAGCCTAGTGGTGAAACGTGGCTACGTTGTGTATACCATCAGCTGTCCATACTGTTGATGACATAGAATCTACTATCAATTGTATTAAGGTGTGCTTGGAAATTCTTCTTAATGAAGCTTGTGGCAGCCAACACAATGAGAAATAACTCGGTATCTTTCTGTCATATTTTCTTGGTCTCTGACTACATTTCTTGGTACTTGAACCTTGGTCTCTGACTACATTTCTTGGTACTTGAAGATCTTCTCTCTCTCAACATGATTGTACTGTTTTTCTATGTGCAAGTTTCTATGTTCCCGAATCTGGAACTCCTTCTCCCATAGAAATGCATTGGGCTATTTTTGGTGGGAGCTTATTTTTTTTGGAACCACAGGTCCAGTTTGGCCCATTTTCAAATTTGATATGTCTTTTCACCAGTTTTCTCCACATGCCAAATTTCATCCTGTTCTGTTAAATTTCTGGTGAGCTCTTCTGCCCCAAGACAGACGTTCTCAACCCATTTTGCATAATTCTTTACAGCTTCCCTTGGACTGGAAAGAACAAAAAACATTCAAAACCTATGTAGCATATTTGCCATCCATAAGAGCACTAACTCAAACAGAAACAACCAGCCCCTAGGAAAAATATCACAACAGGTGCTAGAACATCAATACGTCTGGATATCAGAACAAGCTGAACTACCATAGATCCCTAGACAGAAAATGCACATCAATGAAACACAGAAAGACCCTAAACAAATGCAGACTAAGGGACCACAAATTAGACATGCACAAAAAGTGAATGGAAACCCAAGAAGTCAGCTTCTGCATGCAAGGCAACAATGAAGAAGGAGAAACTGAAACACAAGAACATAAGGTGTGACCATACTGGGTCAGACTAAGGTCCATCAAGCCCAGTATCCTGTTTCCAGTGGTGGCCAATCCAGGTCACAAGTACCTGGCAGGTTCCCAAAAGATATACAGATTCCATGCTGCTCGTCGGATGGGTGAGCAGTGGATTTGCCTGGTCCTCTTTAATAATGGTTTATGGACTTTTTCCCAAACCTCTTTTAAATCCAACTAAACTAACCGCTTTTACTTCATTCTCTGGTAACGAATTCCAGAGTTTGATTACGCATTTAGTGAAAAAATATTTTCTCCTTTTAGGCTTAAATGTTCTACATTGTAACTTCATTGTGTGTCCCCTAGTCTTTCTACTTTTTGAAGGAGTAAACAACTGATCTACATTTACCTGTTCTACTCTATTCACTATTTTATAGACCTCTATCATATCTCCTCTCAGCCGTCTTTTTTCCAAGTTGAAGAGCCCTAACCTTTTAAGCCTTTCCTCATAGGGGTATCCTTCAATCCCTTTGACATTTTGGTGGCTCTTCTCTGTACCTTTTATAATTTTCCTATATCCTTTTTAAGATATGATGACCAGAATTGCACACAATATTCAAGGTGCAGTTGCACCATAGAATGATACAGAGGCATTATAATATCCTTTGTTTTATTCTCCATTCCTTTCCTTATGATTCCTAGCATTTTATTTGCTTTCTTGGCTGCTGCTGCATGAGGGGCAGAAGGCTTCAACATATTATCCATGATGACGCCTAAATCCTTTTCCTGGGTGGTGGTTCCTAATGTGGAGCCTTGCATTGTGTAGCCATAGTTTGGGTTGTTCTTCCCTAAGAGACACATTCCAAAAGGCGCACGGCTAGGCTGTCAAGACGCCCAAAACATGGACGGGTTTGACTTGTACCAGGTTCCGCAACCACAGGAGCTGTACATTCCTGTGGTTGCGGAATTGGGCATTTAGACAACCCAGCTACACCTGATTAAATTCTGTGAGCCATCCATGAATCTGCCTACCCAGCCTGCATAATGCTCCAGCTGGTGTGCCGGTGCAGTGGCATCCCGTTGCCATGGCACCAGCACATCCAGCTGCAGCAACCCAATGCCTGGATACAGAGAAAGCCCATTTCCCTGCCGTCTGATCCTCAGCAGGGGCAGCCAAGACCTCCCATGGTGTCACAATGTGCAAGGGGGCTGCAGACCGCAATCCCCACACTGCCCGGCACTTATTCCACCATCAGGATGCATTGCATATGCCTAGCGGTGCTTTAGAAATGATAAGAAGTAGTAGAGATGGGGCCAACAACAGTCTGAGAAAGAGGGAAAAGGTGGAGTGGTTTACCTGGAATAACGGAAAGGACAGAGAGAGAGCAGAGGAGTCAAGTCCAGAGGAAGAAGGGAGAATGGAAAGTAAGCCTGGGAGAAGAAAGGGGGATAGCGAAGGTCTAACTGTGAGAAGAAGGTGGAGGGCGTTGGGCTTGGGGGAGGAAGGAGGGAAGGCTAGATCGAGGTAAAGTTTATTGCAGGGGGGTATTAAGAAAGAGGAAGAAGTAAGACCTGAATAGGGTCGTGGAAAGAGGTGTGGAGTAGAGGAAGAGAGAGAGTAAGTTGAGAGAATACAAGGAATGGCATCATGCTATAAACTAGCAGTATTCCTTGGGAACATTTACACAAAATATTACAAAACTTCTGTATCTTTGGCTAATAATTTTTGCTTATTAAATTTCAAATTACAGAAGGACCCCCAACTTACATAGCTCTAACATACGTTGATGCGGACCTACATGGAAAATTTTCAACATGCACAAACCTGGCTATGCACCATCTACAATCAACACCATCATCAAAGATGCCGCCCACAGAAGAGAGCATGCTAAAGATAGTGCTACAATGAAGGCAACAATCACTAAAAAACATGAAGGAGCCATTAGTGAGATGGAAAAATTGTTGTCAATTTGGATGGAAGACCAAGCTCTAAAGCATGTTCCTCTAAGCCTGCAGTTAGTTCAAGCCAAGTGCCAAAATCTTTTTTGAAGACATCAAAGCCAAGTATCTGGATGGCACTCAAACGTTTTGACCAGCAGGGGTTGGTTTCAGCATTTCAGGAATTGTGAGGGTTTCACAATGTGAAAGTTTCCAGAGAGGCTGCAAAACAATACCCCAACTGGCTAAAAAAATCATCAACGAAGGGCCCTATCTTCCAGAACAAATTTTCAGCATTGAAGAGACTGGCCTTTCTATCACAAAAAGCCATCTAGGAAATACATTTCAAAGGAGGAAAAGACCAGGCCTGGGCATAAAGCTTCCAAGAAGAGAGTCACACTTCTGTTGTGGGGTAATGCATCTGGAACGTGCAAGGTAAAGTCTCTACTCGTCCACATGTCTGAGAACCCTCGTGCACTGAAAGGC
Source organism: Ichthyophis bannanicus (assembly GCA_033557465.1). NCBI lineage: Eukaryota > Metazoa > Chordata > Amphibia > Gymnophiona > Ichthyophiidae > Ichthyophis > Ichthyophis bannanicus. The sequence continues at coordinate 871,048,650 of CM066036.1, forward strand.
ATCACAAAGGCAACTCTCCCTGTGCATTTCCAATCAAACAAAAAGGCATGGGTTACTATACTCCTATTTGAGGATTGGTTTGTGAATTGCTTTTTCCCTTTAGCAGGAAAGTACTGTCAAGCAAACAACCTCTCTTTCAAAATTCTGCTCATTTTAGACAACGCATCCAGCCATCCTATCCATCTCAATGACATCTCTCCATACGTGAACATGGTCTACCCCCCCCCCCCCCCACACACACACACACACTACTTTCCTATTGCTGTCGATGGAACAGGGAGCCATCTCCAACTTTAAGGCCTACTATCTGAGATTGGTGTTCACTCAAGCCATCAACACACTCAACTCCAAGCCTGAACTGATGCTGTGAGAGCTCTAGCTACAATTTAGCATTTATGAAGCAATAAAAAATATCACTGTGGCCTGGGCTGAAGTGACACTGACCTGTATGAAAGGTGTCTGGAAGTGATTAATTCCTCATCTTGTGTCAGATTTTCGGGGTTTCAAGGTTACTGATGAGACATTCGAACAGGTGGCTGCAAAAATTGTCAAGCTTGCAGAAAAGCTTCAACTTGAGGTGGATGAAGATAATGTGGATGAGCTGGTGGAGTCTCATGGCTCCCAGTTACGTAAATATCAATTTACACATAGGATCGTGGAACAATCCAGTTACGTAAGTCAGAAACTTTCTGTATCGTATTATTGAAAGCACACTATATTGTATCATTTGGATAAAATGTACAGAATTTTAAAATTTTGTTTGTGAAAAATTCTCCCATTAGTAACATTTCCTCTTCTACAGATGTGAAATACAAACCATGAGATGAGATGCACATTTCCACACTGACATTTACAATCTCTAAGATGAAAACTAAAAGCTTTTTTCTGCCTTTGTAGCCTGGGCATTTTATTTCTCGTCTTATAGATCTCAATCTTGCCAACTTTCTCTTCCTGGCCTTTTCTCCTCCACTCAGTCCCCTAGTCCCTGCTCCACCCAGTCTGAGTCCTTACTCCCCTCCACAACCAGCACGTCTTTCTTTCTCTCAGACTCCACTCCCCAACCCAGTTACTCAACACTACAATTTCTATCCTCTCTTACAATACTCATTTTCCAATTCAATTTCCTAGCCCCTGCTCGCTTGCCCTGCCCTCCCCAGTCCCATTCTGAATACCCACACTTTACTCATGTCCCAATGCTCCCTCCTTACTCTCTCTCTCGATCACTATGTTCCTAAACTCCACTCAGTCCCCAAGTGCCCATTCACCAACACAATCCCTCAGTCCCCATTCTTCATCCTCGGGCTTTTCTCTGTCCTACCAGTCCCATTTCTCTCTTGCCCACCCAGAGCCACTCACTATTCTCCTGCTTGCTTCCAAAATCCCCACATGCCTCCATCCAGTCCAAGTTCCTCTTCACTCACCCCACCCTCGCATGAACATAAGAACATAAGATATGCCATACTGGGTCAGAACAAGGTCCATCAAGCCCAGTAGTATCCTGTTTCCCTCAGTGGCAAATCCAGGTCTCAATTACCTGTCAGGTTCCCAGAAACCTACACAAATTTCACGTTGCTTATCGCAGGCTAAGCAATGGATTTTCCTGGTCCTCTTTAATAAAGGCTTATGGACTTTTCCATCACAAACTTATTCAAACCTTTTTTAAATCCAGCTATACTAACAGCTTTTACTACATCCTCCAATAATGAATTCCAGAGTTTGATTATGTGTTGATGGAAAACATATTTCTCCTATTAATCTTAAATGGGCTACACTGTAGCTTCACTGCATACCCCCCTAGTCTTTCTACTTTTTGAAGGAGTAAACAACTGATCTATATTTACCCATTCACTCAATTCATTATTTTATAGACTATTATATCTCCCCTCAGCTGTTTCTTTTTCCAGGTTAAAGATCCATAACGTTTTAAGCCTTTCTTCATAGGGGTTTCTGTCAATCCCCTTTACCATTTTGGTGGCTCTTCTCTGTACCTTTTCTAATTCTTCTATATCCTTTTTAAGATACAGTGACCAGAATTGCACATAATATTCAAGGTGCGGTCTCACCATGGAACAATATAGAGGCATTATAATATCCTTTGTTTTATTTTTCATTCCTTTCCTTATGATACCTAGCATTTTATTTGCTCTCTTGGCCGCCGCTGCACTGGACAGAAGGTTTCAACATATTATCCACGATGACGACAAATCCTTTTCCTGGATGGTGGTTCCTAATGTGGAACCTTGCATCATGTAACCATAGTTTGGGTTGTTCTTCCCTAAGTGCATAACATTCCACTTGTCTACATTAAATTTCATCTGCCATTTGGATGCCCAGTCTTCCAGTTTATCAGGACCTCTCTACAATCCTCTTGTGTTTTAACAACTTTGAATAATCTTGTGTCATCTGCAAATGTGATCACCTTACTCGCTATTCTCATTTCCAGGTCATTTATGAATATGTTAAAAAGCAGTGGGCCCAGCACAGATCCCTGGGGTACTCCACTATACAGCTTTCTCCTTTGAGAAAATTGGCCATTTAGCCCTACTGTCTGTTTTCTATCTTTTAACTAGTTCCTGATCCACAGTAGTACACTACCTCCTATCCCATGACATTTTGATTTTACCAAGAGTCTCTCATGATTTCCCTTCAATCTGTGATTCCCCACTTTATCTCTCCACAACTCAGCTAAACTTTGAGTCTTCTGCTCTGTCCTCCGCAGGCATCTGTGCCCCCCCCCCTTTCCATCTGCTAGACCCTGCTACCTCCTTCTCCCAATCTAAGCCTCTGATCTCTCTCCCTCCACGAGTTCCTATTCTTCCACACAACTTCCCAGTCTCTCCACATCTCCTCTTACCAATGTGCCCTCTGCTTCCCACCTCCCTCTCTTTCTGCTCCCAAACATTTTGCCTGATAAAGCACCTGTCTCAGTCCACCATCATGGGCTTGTCATATCTAGTTTCTTCCCTAACTCCTTCTGCTTAAGGTCAGCCACTGCTCAGTCCCCTTCCTTGCTTGCACGTACTGACTCCTCCATGATACTGATCTCATGATAAGATCAGAAGAGCCCCTAGGTTTTGAGCATTCTCAGACAGGCAGGGAATGCGGCTGAGCGGGGGTGGCACTGACAGCTGCATAGATAGTTGTGGCCCACAAGAGTTGCCAACTTTTTGTACGAGAAAATCCCACCACTTGTGGTTTCTCATGCCAGTCACCCCTCCCGCCTTCAGGTCTGCCCATGTTCCATCCCCTGCCCTGCCTCACCCCAACAAATAACTGCAGAGAGGGTAGCAGTGCAGGCTTTAGCATCTGCAGGCCATATCGAAGGGTGGGGGAGTAGAAGGGGTTGCATTCTTCCGCATCCCATTCTGCCACAGTCCTGTCTCAGACCTCCAATACAGTTACAGGTACAGTCACCTTTACCTCCTACTGGTGGTTCCTTCTCTGCTGCTATCCCTTTCTCAGTTGACGTACCCCAAGGGTCTGTTCTAGGCCCTCTCCTTTTCTCTCTCTATACCCAGTTCCTTGGTGCTCTCATCTCCTCCCATGGCTTTCAGTTTCATTTTTATGCTGATGACTCTCAAATCGATCTATCTACACCTGATATTTCTCGCACACTCCAAGCCTGCATATCTGCCTCTTTAGCTGACATTGCTGCCTGGATGTGTCACTGCTGTTTGAAACTGAACATGGCCAAAACCAAACTTCTTATCCCCCCCCCCTAAACCCTCTTTCCCCCCCTCCCTGCCTCCTTTTTCTATCTCTGTTGATAACACTCTTCTGCTTCCTGTTTCCTCAGCCCGCACCGTTGGGTCAACTTTGACTCCTCCTCCTCCTTCTCCTCACATATCCAACAGATTTGTTGTTTCTTTCTCTATAACATTAACAAAATTTGCCCCCTTCCTTTCTGAACATTCTACTAAAACACATATCCGCTCTTTAGTCACCTCTTGTCTTGACTATTGCAGCCTCCTCCTTGCTGGTCTCCCTCTGAGTCATCTTTCTCTTCTTCAGTCTGCTCAGGACTCTGCTGTGCGGCTAATCTTCCACCATCTCCAGTATACTCATAAAACCCCTCTTCTCAAATCGCTTCATTGGCTTCCCTTCTGTTTCCGTATCCAATACAAACTTCTCCTTCTGACCTATAAGTGCATCCATTCTACTGCTCCTCACTACCTTTCCTCTCTCCTCTCTCCCTACACCCCTCCTTGGGAACTCCGCTCTTCTGGTGGATTGCTTCTCTCTTTGCCCTTTTCTTCCGCTGCCAACTCCGGGCTTCGATCCTTTCACCTTGCTGCTCCTCATGCCTGGAACAAACTGCCTGAATCTGTACGTCAGGCTTCATCTTTGCCCCTTTTCAAACCCATGCTAAAGACTTATCTCTTTCAGGCCGCTTTTGGAACTTAATTCCTTGTTCACCTTACCCTTCCCTATTGTACCCTTGTTCTCATCTATTGTACTGGCTGTCTTGATTAGATTGTAAGCTCTAACGAGCAGAAACCGTCTTTTATATGCGTCTATACAACACTGTATAAGCCTTGCAGTGCTATATACATGATTAATAGTAGTAGTTACAAATTAGCGTGATATACTACCAATCAAGAACTACATCTTGGCAGTGTACAATAAAATCAAATCAAAGAACAAAAAATAACAAAAACACCAAAACAAAAAGGACGGATGAACTGCGAGGACAGGAGGGAGCAGGAGGTCTAGGTTAGAAGATCAGCACAGCTACATAACCCCAGAAAAGGAAGGGGGAGACAAAGGAACAGCGCAACTGGAATTGCTGGCCGGAAGCAGGTCAAGGCTTTCAGATATGGTATTAAATCTAAATATATATTTTGCATCCACAGACTCCCCCACTCCTATCGCTTCCTCAGCAATCTGTGCAGAGCAGAGCTAGGCCACTTCCCAATACAATGAACCATACAAAACAAAGATCTCAGTAACAGCAATACAAACCCTACGAGTACCAGGTCTATTGGAAATGAATAAAAAAAAAATCCTTCAGAGCCAAGACCAAATCTACCATGCGAACACTAACTTCCAAAACTCACCCAAGGACCCTATAAGGAAAAGGCAGCACTGTAAATATTGCAGTGGGCCCTAGAATATCAGTAAATCTATTAGGAAAGCTAAAAAAGTCAGGATTACTGCACGTTCTTAAATAGAAATTATATGCTAATAGAATACCCAGCCTTGGTTGCACATGCAAAACACAGATAGACCTTCACCAAATTGAAAGCAAGCTCTGCTACGATGGGACATGGGATGAGGATGAAGGGGGATAGATTCAGGAGTGATATGCAGAAATATTTCTTTACGGAAAGAGTGGTGGATCCATGGAATAGTCTCCCAGTGGAGGTGGTAGAGATGAGGACAGTAACTGAATTCAAAAAGGCATGGGACCAACACAGAGGATCTCTAAAGGTAAAAAGTGGACTGTTGTAGTGGTTGATATGGAAGGACAGACTAGATAGGCCATGTGGTCTTTTTCTATCACCATGTTTCTATGTTTCACCAAAAAGCGAAAACAGAAATATGTACACAAAAGAGAAACTGAAATTCAAAAAGCCAGACCCTTCAGGCAATGCAACAGCGGAGAAACAGAAAGAGATGCATTCCCTCTGTACTGTACGAAACAAAAGACAGCAGACGTTAGGACAGGCGTTAGGAGGAACTCAACCAGGGCAATTGCTCTGGACACCCAAGACAGAGAAGGCCCCCAAACCAGTCTGATGCTGAAGAAGGAACAGCTTGCTAGTAGGGTTTAGGATCCCCTCCAAATTTTTACCTGGGCTGGGACCCAGCCATGTCTAACACCAGTCCCGGCAAATGTACATTCCAAAAACTGACATATTCCAATTACTAAATAGAAAATAGAATTATTTTTCTATTTTTGATGTTGGATCATTTTTATTTTTTTTAATTGTTTGTGGTCCCAATCTTGTGTCTGTTTTCTTCTTTTATCTCTTACCTCTCTTTTCATGGTCTCCTATTTATTTGCCATATGTTCACTTCCTCCCTTAGGTCAATCTCTAACACCAATTTCTTACTTTCAGTTTTCCTCTAATTATAATAATTATTTTTTTTTTTTGGTTCTCTACCCAAATTTCACTTCTTCTTCTTACCAACCATTTCTCAATTTTACTTTTTTATTTTTTTTATTGTATTTAGCTGCAGCTTTCCATCTGTTTCCCTCACCCCAACCATCCCATTCCCTCTCTCTCTCTTTCTCCTTCCCCAGCCTCTAACTAACTCTCCTCCTCTCTCCCCCCATACCCAGCATCTCTCCTCTGTTTCCTGTCGCTATCCTTCTCCCCCCATGTCCAGCACTTCCTCTCTATGGCCCTATCTTTCCCCTGTCCAAAATCTCCCCTCTGTGCCCCTATCTCCTCCCCATGCCCAACATCGCTTCTCAGTGTGCTGCTTGCCAGCTCCCCCATGCCCAGCATCTTCCCTCCATGCCCCCATGTCCAACATTTGCCCTTTCTCTCCTACCTCTCCCCTATGCCCAACATCTGCCGTATCTCATCTCCCCCCTCATGTCCTGCATCTGCCCTGTCTCCCCATCTCCCCCATGCCCGACATCTGTCCTCCATACTCCCATGTTCTACATCTGCCCTTTCTCCCTATGCTCCCCATTATGCCTATTATCTACCCTTTTCCCCTACATCCCCCATGTCCAGCATCCATCCTCTCATCATGCCCCCATCATGCCAAGTATCTGCCCTTTTTCCCCATATCCACCCACCATCTGCTCTTTTATATATTTCCCCATCATGCCCAACACAACTCCATGTTCTGCATCCACCCTGTCTCCCCTATGCCCCCATCAAGCCCAGTATCTGCCCTTTTTCCCCTATCTCCCCCCATGCCTTGCATCTGCTCTCCATCTTTCCTGTGACAACCTTCTGCCCCCTCATCCCATGGCTGGCATCTGCCCTCCACATCCCCACTGCAGCCACCATCTGACCTCCTTCCCCCCATATCCACCAACTTTCCCCTGACCTGTTGCTGATGCCTCTGTCACTGCTGCTGCCATCATCACTGCCGCTTCTCCCAGGTCTGCCATGGTGGCATAAATCACCCCAAACCCTCCCCCTCCCCCCCCAGCTGACAACAAGCAGCTAAAGGGCTTAGTAAAAGCATGGGGTCCAATTCCAGCAGGCTTGTAGGTCTGTCGGTCCCTCCCCCTTCTGACGTATCAGAAGGAGGCGGGACCAGCAGAGACTTACAAGTGCGCTGGAATTGGGACCTTGCGCTTTTGCTTGAGGGTTTGTTTTATTCCTTTTTTAAGTCGCCGCTGACACTGATGTTGAGAGAGTCCGTGGTGGCTTTAAAAGGAAATTAAAAAACACAAGCAAAAGCACAGGGTCCCGATTTCAGCGCACTTGTTTCTGTCAATCCCACCCCCTTCTGATGCATATTTTCATGTCAGAAGGTGGCAGGACCGACGAAGACTTACAGGCGAGCTGAACCTGTGCCTTTACTAAGCTACCGCTGCTTGCTGTAGACTGGGGAGGGAGGGGGTGATATATGCCGCTTCAGACCCAGGAGAAGTGCTGGCGATGACGGCAGTGGTAGCAGGCCAGGGCAGAGTGAGGCAGCCGTGGCTGGGCTGTTTCTGGAGCACCTTTTTGCCACCTGGGTGGCCGCCTCACTCTGCTGACTCCCTCCAAAAGATGGCTTTTGCATGACTGGTTTTGGCTATTTTCTGGCAGCCAGCCTGGTCATATAAAATCTGAACAGGCCAGCTGAAAACCATCCAGTTGGCAGCCCTAGTTGTGGCTTATGCGTGGTACAGGTGTGGCGTGTGCAGCTATACGTGCATGTATGTTAGAGGAAACAGTGCAGCAGTCTCCGTGGGTTCGGATTGTTCATCTCGGGGCCTGAAATGAAGGCAACAGCCTCTCCAGCCACCTTGCACTCTTCAGTCAGTCATCTCTGTTCGACATTTGTAGCGCTCCTTATCTTGATGCCATTAGCCAGTGCCTCACTGGCTCTCTCCTTGTCAGCCCTGAACTCCAAGATAAATATTATTTTGTATTGCTGTAGCTGGTAATATCGTATATTCCCAGATGTAGAAACACGATGATAGTGGGCCCTAAGTCATGCCCGCTATCTTTTAAAGGGCTGAGCCTAGGAGATAATAAAAATTGTTTCCTTCCCATCCCTGCTGATCCTTGTCAAGAAATGTGGCATACCAATGGATCCACCCTGTCCTCCTCTAGACTCCCAATCTATGCTGATGCCCTTAAAAAGAAAGAGCACCCCCAGCACTTCCAACTCCGGATCATTTTCTGAAAAATGATGGCACCACTCTTGGATTTCTTTATGAAAACATTCCTGTATTTGGCTGCTTGATCCTTTGGGGTAGTATCACAAGACTATCACTAGGGGCATGCAAGAGCCATTTTTGAAGAGGCAGGAGAGACTGGGGATTGTCCTGCCTTCCACTGACCACCAGTGATACCCCCTGTAGGTGTCATGGAGTAGGGTGTATGAGAGAGATGGAGGCACTCACATTTTCCAGAAAAGGATCAGGGCTGGGAGTGGTTTTGGGGGGAGAGGGTACCATCATTTTACAGAAAGGGATGGGGGAGGTGCTGTCATTTTTCAGAGGGGGATCGGGGGTGGGGAATCTGGTAGCACTCTTTCTTGGGCGGCACTGTTTATTTTTAAAAGAAATCAAAGCTTGGCTGGTGTGGGCTGCACATCTTTTTAATGCCATTGGGGTGAGAGGGGCTATTTGACAACATCACTGGCCTCTCTGACAGCGTCCCTGGGAGCACAGGACCAATGTTCCCAGGGGAAAGTTAACGACACTTCTGAAGGTGTTGCTAACTTTTAATGAATAGCACAGTTTGCAAAGTTTAACACAAGCTGCATTATTCATTTTGCATGAGAATGAGCTGCTGCGCGTGCTTCACAGCTCATTATTATTTAATATGCATTGTGGTGAAAATTCCTACATTAAGCTGCAATGGCAAATAACGTGCCAGTGCCAGAAAGTAATTTAATAACGACCCCTTAGACTTTAAGTCCTCTGCGGCAGGGACTAATAACTGTCCAGGAATAAGTAGAGTGCCTTGCGATTGATTTGAAGAGGTGAATAAATATAAATTTCAGTGAAGAAACTGATAGCCATGAACACTTTGCTAAAGTCGTCTATGCATCATAATGTTTTATATGATACACGTGGACATCTGCGGCATTTTGCATGTGTGTGGTACTGGGAGATGTATAAGATGAAAAAGGGCGTTGTGCCATGTCAAAAAAGGAGTTATGAGAACTGGATCTCAGTGCAGTGTGACCATGTGTGCGAGGGGAAAGGGGTTGGGAGGTCACCAGCTGAATGAAGGTGCATTCCATGGACACACCTGCCCATTCCCAGATGATCAATTAAGCCCAAAAGTACAGACAGGCAGTTTTCGTTTTGCTGGGGTGAAATGCTTCACTTTGTTGTGTAGATGAAAAACAGATTTCTTTTCATGGCGAGTTGTGCTAATTTCAGTTGCACCAACAAATTTTACTCCCAGCACCGATAGACCCTTTAATTTCAAGGAAGCATGGTACAATGCTGAAAGTGTTTATCATGCTCTTAGTGGTAAATGAATACCAGGGAAGACTTTTGGTGTGACACACTAGAGTATCCTTAGGGATTTAACAGAACACCGTTTCAATGGGGTGGAAAGTGTGAGATTGAACTTTCCAGAACAGTTAGATATGGAATTATAAATTACAAGTGTGTGTGTGTGGGGGGGGGGGGGGGGGGGGTGGTAAGTCAACCAATCATAATTCTCAGATTGGCTACTAGGCACCCTAACTTAAAAGAGATCTACTGGTTAGGGTAACAACTTTGGATTTTGCAGACCAGGGTTCAAATCAAGCTTCTCTTACTGATATACCTTGTACAAGTCACTCCTTTGTCCTTATTCAGACATTTCCTTTGAAGATGAGATATTGAAGCCCAATGATGATAATAAGCCTTGCCCCTGAAGGAAAAAAAAGTGAGAAATGGCAGGACCAACAAAGTAATTGAGAATTCTGAAACAACCTGAATGTCATTCAATTCATCATAAATAAAATCAGTCAAATTAGCCATACAAGATATTTGATTACATTCTGCCTAAAATGTAGTATGACCACGGTGCCATCTGGTGGCAAAAACAGGATTCTCATGTTTGTTTATTTATTTGCTTTTATATACCACTTTTCATGCATCAAAGCAGTTTACAACTAACAATTGTCTTTTGGGGAAACTGCTAGGTACGTATGACCTAGATTGGCCACTGTTGGAAACAGGATACTGGGCTTGATGGACCTTGGTCTGACCCAGTATGGCATATCTTATGTTCTTATGTTCTTAATTTTAACTTTAAATGCACACATAACATTGAACTCTTCACTCAGCTGACATGGATAACAGTGAATAATACAATCATGGGATTGTTACTGAATCTATTCTGTGGTTTAGCATTTTAAGTCTTTAGTTTGGTTTGTATATGCTATGTTTCAGTTCCAAGTGTTTCCTTAAGAGCAGCATCTTTAATTCCTTATGGAACATTAAAAGGTCTGAGGTGGCTCTTATATTCTCTGGTATTGCATACCAGAGTCCTAGTGCATAGAGTGAGAAATCACACAAACCAGTTATTTGGTTGCTCTTGGAGTTTTTGAGTGGTATGGTCTACATGTTTTGTGTACAAGGTCTTCTGAGTCTATTATTTGTCGTCTTTTGTAAGATGGCTTGTAGATATGGTGAAGATAAGTTGTGAGTTAATTTGTATGTGGTTATAAGAGCCTTATACTGTACTTGATTCTGCTTATCAATGGTAACCGATTCAGCTGTTTTAGAATTGGTGTGAGATGGTTGACTTTTGGCGCACTATATAGGATACATGCCACTGTGTGTTGTACTATTAGCAAAGGGTATAAAATGTGTTTGGAATTCCATGGTATATAATGTTGCAGTAGACCAGGTGTGGAGAATCATGGCCTGGAATCAGAGTCCTTACATATCTATCTGTTTGGTGATTTTGTTAATGTGTGACCCAAAGGACAGACGTTGATCTTGCCATAGAGTGTAATGCAAACGTTGTCTGGCATATATAAACGTATTTTAAATCTTCATCGAACCTCATGATTCAGTATCAATGATAGCAGAAGAACAAGAACAATTATCATGTCTCTTTTATGCCTAAGTATAGTTAAGTCTAATAACTACTGCGCCTGAATGTAACTCATCTTGAACGTCTACCGGAAAGGCGTGAACTAAATTCATACTAATAAATAAATAAAATAATAACTAAGTGTAGCAGTGCACTTCTTGGTAAGTTGTATAGCAGAATCGGGCATTGCTGAGTATTTAAAAGCCCAAGGTGAGCGTGTTCTGTCCATAGGAGAGCAGATACTATTCTGCCACTTTCACGTTTTCACTTAAATGGACTCGTCTTAAACAGACTATCTGGGAAAGTGTGGGGAACATTATTTTCACTGGACCTATGGAATGTAAATCACTCTTCTTGTATTAAAGTGAACTGTACCAGGCAGAGCTGACCTCACCGTTAGGCAAGACTAAGCAGCTTCTGAGGGTCAACAGAGGGCAAGAACAATCAAAGCTAAACCTTAGATCCTGACAGCCACACAAGCAAGAACTATCTGCACATTCTTTTACCTGGGGGGGATTAGGCACACACATGCATGCAAAATTTAATATTTAAAAAAACAGAGAGGTGTTTTAGAAAGGGTGACCCGATGCAAGCCAGAATGTCTGAAAGAAAGCAGGCGTGTTCAGGTGCAGACCTTTTTTCACAAACGTAGACATGCCCAATATGGACGTCTGTGGGGGCATCTACTGAGACATCCCCAGAATAGTGTTTCAGAACCCGATGTCTAGGAAGAGCCTCATGGTTAGAATAATGAGCTAGATCCAGGGAAACCAGAGCTCGAATCCCACTACTGCTAGCATTGAAATTATATTGCGTGCTTTCTCTTCTACACTGTGGATTTTTTTCAGCCAAACAAGCATTTTTCACATACTTATTTAGCACCGAGCCTAGTGGTTAGAGCAACAGCCTAGAACCCAAGATATCAGGGTTCAGTTCCCACTGGCACTCCCTGTGACCCTGGCCAAGTCACTCTACCCTCCATTGCCTCTGAAGAAAGGGCCTGGCAAGCTACTTCCAGTGATACCTTGCCAAGAAAACCCAGGGGCTGCTGGGTCACCAGGAATCAGCAATGGCTTGACGGCATTTACAAAAAAACCCCACAGCTAAAATGTACTCTGCTCAATATTCAACTGCACTGACTGGTTAGTGCTACTAAATATCCCCACAGACCACCTATAAAATGCCCAGTTGAAACCAGGGCAGTCTGTGGACAGATGAGGTGCAGTGATGTTCACTATCCAGTTAGCGGCGATATTCATCCACTAACCAGCTAGCTAAACCAGTTAAAGTTCAGTCATCTGAATAGCCATCCTAACTTCAATCAATTTTTCCCTATCCAGCTAGTGACTAAATGTTATAAGAACATAAGATATGCCATACTGGGGGTCAGACCAAGGTCCATCAAGCCGAGTATCCTGTTTCCAACAGTGGCCAATCTAGGTCATATGTACCTAGCAGTTTCCCCAAAAGACACAGGTTCCACAATGCTTGTATTGGGGCAAGCAGTGGATATCCTGGGTCCACTTTAATAATGGTTTATGGACCTTTCCTCCAGGAACTTGTCCAAGACTTTTTTTAAACTCAGCTATACTAACAGGATATCAATGCATGAACCAATACAAGCATTGTGGAACCTGTGTCCCTTGGGGAAACTGCTAGGTACATATGACCTAGATTGGCCACTGTTGGAAACAGAATACTGGGCTTGATGGACCTTGGTCTGACCCAGTATGGCATATCTTATGTTCTTATGTTCTTAACAGTTTTTACTACATCTCCGGTAACAAATCCCAGAGTTTGATTAATAAGAGAAAATATTTTTTCACTCAACGTGTAGTCTTAAATAGGATATCCTATAGCAGCGATGGCGAACCTATGGCACGCGTGCCAGCTGTGGCACGCGAAGGCCTTGCAGCTGGCACGCGGGAAGGTCCGCCATCGAAAAAAAAACAACAACCCTGTCTGCTGCCGTTGTCGGGGCCGCCGCGGCAGAATCGAGCGTGCCGCGGGGCCCCCCTGTACCCGGCACAGCCTCTCCTCCCTGTAGCAGCTCTCTCGTTGGAGCTGCAGTCAGACTCGCCGGCTTGCAGAGCGCGAAGGGAAGAGTTTCCCTTTCGCGACTCTGTTAAGCCCGCGGGGGCTGATGGGAACTTCCCATCAGCCCCCGCGGGCTTAACAGAGCAGCGAGGGAAAAACTCTTCCCTCGCGCTCTGCAAGCCGGCGTCTGCCTACAGCCCCAACGAGAGAGCGGCTACCGGGCGGAGAGGCTGTGCCGGGTACAGGGGGGCCCCGCGGCACGCTCGATGCTGCCGCGGCGGCCCCGACAGCGGCAGCAGCCAGGTTTTCTTTTTTTGTTTAATTTTCCCTGGGCGGGGCTGGGCTGGGCTGGGGGTGGGGGGTGGGGGTTAGGTGTGGGGATGGGGTGGGGTGGGGTGGGCTGGGGGGCTTAGGAGTGGTGATGGGCTGGGCTGGACTGGGGGGGTTAGGAGTGGTGATTGGCTGGGCTGGGCTGGGGGGGGTTAGGAGTAGTGATGGGCAGGGCTGGGCTGGGGGGTGTTAGGAGAAGTGAAGGGCAGGGGTGGGGGGGTTAGGAGTGGTGATGTGCACTGGGCTGGGGGGTTAGGAGTGGTCATCGACACTGGGCTGGCTGGGGGGGGTTAGGAGTGGTGATGGGCACTGGGCTGGCTGGAGGGGTTAGGAGAGGAGATGGGCGCTGGTCATGGAAGGTGTCGGAGTGGTGATGGGCGCTGGGGGGGGGGTAGGATTGGTGATAGGCGCTGGGGGGGCTTAAACTAAAAATTGAGTGATGGGGGATTAGGACTGGGAGTGGGCTGATGGGGAGGTTAGGACTGGAAATGGGCTGAGTGGAAGGGGGCTTGAACTGCAAATAGCTGTTGGGGATGGGGCTTGGAATGGAAATGGGCTGAGGGGAAGTGGGGGGCTTGAACTGCAAATAGCTGATGGGGACGGGGCTTGGAATGGAAATGGGCTGAGGGGAAGTGGGGGGCTTGAAGAAGGGAATGGATGCTGGGTGAGACTGGAACTAGAAGGGAGCTGATGTTGGGGGAGGATTAGAATGGGATGGGGCTGGGAGAGTAAAATGGAGAGGGGAAAAATATTTTGTGTAGGAGGGATGAAAAATCTACAATTGGCCAGGTATTGGGAGAGTAATTGGGGATTGAGGATGGAGGGGTAAAATTTGTGTGGATGAAATAGGAATGAGGAAAGAGCAAAAGGAGAAAGATTAGTATGTTAAAGCAGATGTAGAGAGAGAGAGAATGGAAAAAAAAACTAGAAGAGAGAAGAAAGGACAAATGGACAGCAGACGATGGAGAGTTAGCAGAAAACATGAAGAAACCAGAAGAAAATGGCTGGACCAATTGCAACTGAAAAAAAATGCACAAAAGGTAGAACGATATCTCTTTATTTTGAATTTATTAACTGGAATATGTCAGCTCTGGGAAATGTGCATCATTAACATCTGCGCTTTGTTTGGTACAAGAGGAAATTCCTATTTGACGTTGCCACTTGTTCTCTTTCCCCAGTATTCACTGAAATGTATTGGTTTAATATTTGCAGTGTTGCCTTTTGATAGGTAGGGTATGGTGCTTTGTGAGTCCTGGTAATGCTGTCAGGATACGGCGGGTTTGCTATGGGTTCTAAATGGGCAGCGTTTGTAGTAGTTCCTAATGTGCCTGGCGGTTGGCACTGGATTATAGTAATGTAGAAATCTTTTAGTCTTTCTTTATCCATACACTCATTAAGAGACATGTTTACTAAAAGTTAGTGTATGGTAACATTATGCAAATATTTATGCAAATAAGACCACTTATGCAAATGACGTGCTGGCACTTTGAGGAAATTCTTTGGTTTTGTGCGGCAGTTTGGGCACTCGGGCTCAAAAAGGTTAGCCATCACTGTCCTATAGCTTCACTGCATTACCCCCTAGTCTTTCTATATTTTGATGGCGTAAAAGATTGATCTACATTTACCCGTTCCACTCCATTCATTAATTTATAGACCTCTATTATATCTCTCCTCAGCAGTCTCTTTTCCAGATTGAAGAGCCCTAACCTTTTTAGCCTCTCTTCATAGGAGTATCCTTCCATCCTCTTTACCATTTTGGTGGCTCTTCTCTGTACCTTTTCTAATAACGCTATATCCTTTTTAAGATACAGTGACCAGAATTGCACACAATATTCAAGGTGTGGTCGCATCATGGAACGACACAGAGGCATTATAATATCCTTTGTTTTATTCTCCATTCCTTTCCTTATGATACCTAGCATTCTATTTGCTCTCTTGGCTGCCGCTGCACAATGAGCGGAGGGTTTTAACATTTTATCCACGATGACGCCTAAATCTTTTTCCTGGGTGGTGGTTCCTAATGTGGAACCTTGCATGGTGTAACCATAGTCTGGGTTGTTCTTTTCCAGGTGCATAACTTTGCACTTGTCCACATTAAATTTCATCTGCCATTTTGATGCCCAGTCTTCCAATTTATCAAGTCCTCTTGCAATTTTCCACATTCCTCATGGGTTTTAGCAACTTTAAATAATTTTGTGTCATCTGCAAATTTGATTACCTCACTCATTATTCCCATTTCCAGGTCATTTATGAATATGTTAAAAAGAAGGGGACCCAGCACAGATCCCTGGGGTACTCCACTATGCACCTTTCTCCGATACTACTGGGTCCGCTACTTTTTGACATATTTAAATGACCTGGAAAAGGGAATAACTAGTGAGGTTATCAAATTTGTAGACAACACAAAATTGTTTAAAGTTGTTAAAACCCAAGAGGACTGTGAAAAACTGCAGGAGGATTTGGATAAATTAGAAGACTGGTGTAGGGGTTTAAGTACTTGTAGAGGTAGAGGTTAAGTATGATACATTTGGGATTTAGTATGATAGATTTGCTTTTAATTTTTAAGTGCTAAGGATTAATAATGTTCCTGATTCATAATCACTTACTGGCTGCCCTGAATCTCACAAAATAGTTAAAGCACAGTCATTCTGCTATAACATGTGAGCCAAGAATACAGGCCTTAGCAAGAAGAGATCCAGCACCGGAAAGAACCATATAAGGAGATATCATGAGCCTTGTGAGGTGCCAGTTTGGGCTGGAGAGTCTAGACTAGGACCTGCAAGGGGATATCAGATATAGGCCTGTAAGGTCTATGTGTCAAGAAATGCATACACAGGAAACCACAAAGCTACCAACATATATGCTGGGCCCGGCTCTGAAGAAAGCAGATTAGCTGGATCATGGTGAGTATGGGAAGAGGGGGGCCAGGGGGATTTTGCAACAGGAACTTAGGTGAGTAAAGGTTAATAATAGTAAATAAGGTAGGGGAGGGGGAGAGAACACAAAGGAATAGCTCTGGGGACTGGACTGTATGTAAAAATGTGGAAGAGAAAAAGGTATAAATTGTAATATGCTTTCTATATTCTAGGGGGGAGAGTTGCATTCTTGAGGTGCCTAGTGCCCGATAGAACTCTCTTCCCCACTTCGCTGCCTGTATTTGGTCATCAGTTATCTAATAAACAGAGACTCTGATTGCACCTGTACTGACTTTTCGGATCTGATCATTTCAGGTAATTATAATAATTAGGTGGTGGTCTATTTTTGTACGAAACAGGGCCGTACAAAATTTGTGCCGAAACCCGGGATTGGCCTACGGGTGGGTCTTTATGGCCAAGATATAAATTTAAAGATTTGGATTCCCCTCAAGAAAAAGAGGGAGGTACGTAAAGATTTGGATTCCCCTCAAAAGGTTGAGGGAGGTGTGTTCCCGGTGCTGAGTGAAGACCGGAGAAGAAGTGAGTGATTGATTCCCTAGGACAGCGATGGCGAACCTATGGCACGCGTGCCAGCTGTGGCACGCGAAGGCCTTGCAGCTGGCACGCGGGAAGGTCCGCCATCGAAAAAAAAAACAACAACCCTGTCTGCTGCCGTTGTCGGGGCCGCCGCGGCAGAATCGAGCGTGCCACGGGGCCCCCCTGTACCCGGCACAGCCTCTCCTCCCTGTAGCAGCTCTCTCGTTGGAGCTGCAGTCAGACTCGCCGGCTTGCAGAGCGCGAAGGGAAGAGTTTCCCTTTCGCGACTCTGTTAAGCCCGCGGGGGCTGATGGGAACTTCCCATCAGCCCCCGCGGGCTTAACAGAGCAGCGAGGGAAAAACTCTTCCCTCGCGCTCTGCAAGCCGGCGCGTCTGACTTCAGCTCCAACGAGAGAGCTGCTACAGGGAGGAGAGGCTGTGCCGGGTACAGGGGGGCCCCGCGGCACGCTCGATTCTGCCGCGGCGGCCCCGACAGCGGCAGCAGACAGGTTTTCTTTTTTTTTTTAATTTTCCCTGGGCTGGGCTGGGCGGGGCTGGGGGTGGGGGGTGGGGGTTAGGAGTGGTGATGGGCTGGGCTGGGCTGGGCTGGGGGGCTTAGGAGTGGTGATGGGCTGGGCTGGACTGGGGGGGGTTAGGAGTGGTGATTGGCTGGGCTGGGCTGGGGGGGGTTAGGAGTAGTGATGGGCTGGGCTGGGCTGGGGGGTGTTAGGAGTAGTGATGGGCGGGGGTGGGGGGGTTAGGAGTGGTGATGGGCACTGGGCTGGGGGGTTAGGAGTGGTGATGGACACTGGGCTGGCTGGGGGGGGTTAGGAGTGGTGATGGGCACTGGGCTGGCTGGGGGGGGGTAGGAGTGGTGATGGGCGCTGGGCTGGGGGGGGGTAGGAGTGGTGATGGGCGCTGGGGGGGGGTTAGGAGTGGTGATAGGCGCTGGGGGGGCTTAAACTAAAAATTGAGTGATGGGGGATTAGGACTGGGAGTGGGCTGATGGGGAGGTTAGGACTGGAAATGGGCTGAGTGGAAGGGGGCTTGAACTGCAAATAGCTGTTGGGGATGGGGCTTGGAATGGAAATGGGCTGAGGGGAAGTGGGGGGCTTGAACTGCAAATAGCTGATGGGGACGGGGCTTGGAATGGAAATGGGCTGAGGGGAAGTGGGGGGCTTGAAGAAGGGAATGGATGCTGGGTGAGACTGGAACTAGAAGGGAGCTGATGTTGGGGGAGGATTAGAATGGGATGGGGCTGGGAGAGTAAAATGGAGAGGGGAAAAATATTTTGTGTAGGAGGGATGAAAAATCTACAATTGGCCAGGTATTGGGAGAGTAATTGGGGATTGAGGATGGAGGGGTAAAATTTGTGTGGATGAAATAGGAATGAGGAAAGAGCAAAAGGAGAAAGATTAGTATGTTAAAGCAGATGTAGAGAGAGAGAGAATGGAAAAAAAACTAGAAGAGAGAAGAAAGGACAAATGGACAGCAGACGATGGAGAGTTAGCAGAAAACATGAAGAAACCAGAAGAAAATGGCTGGACCAATTGCAACTGAAAAAAAATGCACAAAAGGTAGAACGATATCTCTTTATTTTGAATTTATTAACTGGAATATGTCAGCTCTGGGAAATGTGCATCATTAACATCTGCGCTTTGTTTGGTACAAGAGGAAATTCCTATTTGACGTTGCCACTTGTTCTCTTTCCCCAGTATTCACTGAAATGTATTGGTTTAATATTTGCAGTGTTGCCTTTTGATAGGTAGGGTATGGTGCTTTGTGAGTCCTGGTAATGCTGTCAGGATACGGCGGGTTTGCTATGGGTTCTAAATGGGCAGCGTTTGTAGTAGTTCCTAATGTGCCTGGCGGTTGGCACTGGATTATAGTAATGTAGAAATCTTTTAGTCTTTCTTTATCCATACACTCATTAAGAGACATGTTTACTAAAAGTTAGTGTATGGTAACATTATGCAAATATTTATGCAAATAAGACCACTTATGCAAATGACGTGCTGGCACTTTGAGGAAATTCTTTGGTTTTGTGCGGCAGTTTGGGCACTCGGGCTCAAAAAGGTTAGCCATCACTGCCCTAGGATGACGGCGGCCTGTAATGATGGCGTCGTGAGTATATTTTTAACCAAGCTTGGTATGTGTTGTTTAATTTTTGTTGTTGTTATGAAACAGTTATATGCATAAAGTGTAAGAATAATTTGCTGTTATAAACTGGGACTGAATGATAAGTGATTGAGACAGTACGTGTCGTCTGACACGAAGCGTGTGTGTGTTCTTGCTCACGGTTCCATACCTCCGTGAGGAGATTGGCTGGGCTTGAACGAAGCGAATTCTTGTTTGAAAGGTGTCCTGGACATTTCGTGCACTTCCTTCCTCTGTAAATAAAGAGGGTGGGTATTGAGACCCTTAAATAAAAGGTTGCACGTAGGAATCATGTCTCTGTTTAGGAGAGAGAAAGATGACAATCAGGGAATAATGATAAATCAGGTTTCCCCAATGACTCCGGTCGAACGGATGATGAGAGATAATCCCTTATTAGGAAAGGAAATAGAGAAAGTTTTTGTCTATTTTCACCCCCACACAGTGAAAACAACAGGTTTACTGATTTATAGGCTGAGGGACAGTGAAGGAGAATAAAAGATTGTTCTAAAAGAAAACAATGGAAGAAATCTCCTTATCTGGGATCAGACCAGAGAGGGTGACAATTAGATCAATTGAAAGAATCAGTCTAGTTACATAACAATGTAAACAAGATACACATCAATTGTAATTATGGAGTTCTGAACTTTGAGGTTTATTCTTTGAACATTGCCAGTACCTGGCCAGTGCTTGGTTGTGTTTATTGAATAATTGCTCCTATATGTCGTCTGATGAAAGATAGCTAATTGCCTGCAGCAGGATAAGATGGTTGCCTGTTTTTAGCTAGAAAGAGGGAGGGGGACTGCTGGGGGATTTTCTTCTGGTGATGGACGCATTACCTAGAGCAGCGATGGCGAACCTATGGCACGCGTGCCAGCTGTGGCACGCGAAGGCCTTGCAGCTGGCACGCGGGAAGGTCCGCCATCGAAAAAAAAACAACAACCCTGTCTGCTGCCGTTGTCGGGGCCGCCGCGGCAGAATCGAGCGTGCCGCGGGGCCCCCCTGTACCCGGCACAGCCTCTCCTCCCTGTAGCAGCTCTCTCGTTGGAGCTGCAGTCAGACTCGCCGGCTTGCAGAGCGCGAAGGGAAGAGTTTCCCTTTCGCGACTCTGTTAAGCCCGCGGGGGCTGATGGGAACTTCCCATCAGCCCCCGCGGGCTTAACAGAGCAGCGAGGGGGAAAAAACTCTTCCCGCGCGCTCTGCAAGCCGGCGCGTCTGACTTCAGCTCCAACGAGAGAGCTGCTACAGGGAGGAGAGGCTGTGCCGGGTACAGGGGGGCCCCGCGGCACGCTCGATTCTGCCGCGGCGGCCCCGACAGCGGCAGCAGACAGGGTTTCTTTTTTTTTTTTAATTTTCCCTGGGCTGGGCTGGGCTGGGCTGGGGGTGGGGGGTGGGGGTTAGGAGTGGTGATGGGCTGGGCTGGGCTGGGCTGGGGGGCTTAGGAGTGGTGATGGGCTGGGCTGGACTGGGGGGGGTTAGGAGTGGTGATTGGCTGGGCTGGGCTGGGGGGGTTAGGAGTAGTGATGGGCTGGGCTGGGCTGGGGGGTGTTAGGAGTAGTGATGGGCTGGGGTGGGGGGGTTAGGAGTGGTGATGGGCACTGGGCTGGGGGGTTAGGAGTGGTGATGGACACTGGGCTGGCTGGGGGGGGTTAGGAGTGGTGATGGGCACTGGGCTGGCTGGGGGGGGGTAGGAGTGGTGATGGGCGCTGGGCTGGGGGGGGGTAGGAGTGGTGATGGGCGCTGGGGGGGGGTTAGGAGTGGTGATAGGCGCTGGGGGGGCTTAAACTAAAAATTGAGTGATGGGGGATTAGGACTGGGAGTGGGCTGATGGGGAGGTTAGGACTGGAAATGGGCTGAGTGGAAGGGGGCTTGAACTGCAAATAGCTGTTGGGGATGGGGCTTGGAATGGAAATGGGCTGAGGGGAAGTGGGGGGCTTGAACTGCAAATAGCTGATGGGGACGGGGCTTGGAATGGAAATGGGCTGAGGGGAAGTGGGGGGCTTGAAGAAGGGAATGGATGCTGGGTGAGACTGGAACTAGAAGGGAGCTGATGTTGGGGGAGGATTAGAATGGGATGGGGCTGGGAGAGTAAAATGGAGAGGGGAAAAATATTTTGTGTAGGAGGGATGAAAAATCTACAATTGGCCAGGTATTGGGAGAGTAATTGGGGATTGAGGATGGAGGGGTAAAATTTGTGTGGATGAAATAGGAATGAGGAAAGAGCAAAAGGAGAAAGATTAGTATGTTAAAGCAGATGTAGAGAGAGAGAGAATGGAAAAAAAACTAGAAGAGAGAAGAAAGGACAAATGGACAGCAGACGATGGAGAGTTAGCAGAAAACATGAAGAAACCAGAAGAAAATGGCTGGACCAATTGCAACTGAAAAAAAATGCACAAAAGGTAGAACGATATCTCTTTATTTTGAATTTATTAACTGGAATATGTCAGCTCTGGGAAATGTGCATCATTAACATCTGCGCTTTGTTTGGTACAAGAGGAAATTCCTATTTGACGTTGCCACTTGTTCTCTTTCCCCAGTATTCACTGAAATGTATTGGTTTAATATTTGCAGTGTTGCCTTTTGATAGGTAGGGTATGGTGCTTTGTGAGTCCTGGTAATGCTGTCAGGATACGGCGGGTTTGCTATGGGTTCTAAATGGGCAGCGTTTGTAGTAGTTCCTAATGTGCCTGGCGGTTGGCACTGGATTATAGTAATGTAGAAATCTTTTAGTCTTTCTTTATCCATACACTCATTAAGAGACATGTTTACTAAAAGTTAGTGTATGGTAACATTATGCAAATATTTATGCAAATAAGACCACTTATGCAAATGACGTGCTGGCACTTTGAGGAAATTCTTTGGTTTTGTGCGGCAGTTTGGGCACTCGGGCTCAAAAAGGTTAGCCATCACTGACCTAGAGGAAACTCTCGATTGAGCAGTCTTTCTTGTTTGTTTAAATAAAGGATTTATTCAGTGTGACAGGAGTTGAAGTTCAGAACTCGGTGAAGTATTTTTTCCTCTGTAATTAGCTTGCTAGCTTTCTAGGTACGGAAATGACACTGAAAAAAAAAAAAACTGTTTTTAGAAAAACTTAGGGACCTGATTCTGTTCTATGTGTGATAGTTATAATTGTTGTGAATGAATGGGAAGATCTTCCATGCTTTGATATATGATTATTGTTTTGTGGTATATTCTGGAAACAAAATTAGTAATAGAGGAACAATAACAGCTATGATATCTGCAGAGTGTGATTCAAAAGTTACTTTGCTTTTGAAGCAAAAATTACCAGTGCAGCCGTTTCCCTTCTGGAAGTTCTGTATAACACTCACGCAATCAACGCTTTCTTAATTAGATTTTATGATCTCTGAAATTGAACTGCTTAGAATTCTTTGCTACTGGTGCAACAGAAGAAAAACTGTTTCCTTTTTCCATTTGACCTTCAAAGTAGAGATTAAGATCCCTGCAGGATTATGTGGTATTCTGAGCAGATTGCAACTTGAGAATGATTTAAATCCTGAATGAATAAAATGTTAACCATGTTTGGATTTTGTTCTGATTGTATTAAGCAAAATTAAAAGTTAAACAGGGATTTTATATATTGTGGCAAGGTCGAGGTTAGCTGTAACTCTCAGTGATTGAAATAACTTAAAAAAAAGGGAAGTGTTTGCATTCTAGATGTCCACCAGTCTTTTCATGAAAAGAGTATCAGTTTCGCTTCCCCGAACTGTAAGAATTACTGTGTAAGTCTTTTGAATTTCAGTTCCAGGAGTTCTGTCTTTAGTTGCGGTTTAGAATGAGCACATATATCCATTCAAAACTACACCAATTAAGTTAGTGGGACTGAGACACTGTTTAACAATCTAAATTTATATTTTCTGCCTCCCATTTGTTTGACTTTTAACAATTGTTTTAGAAGCAGGATTAGCTGTTGTGTGCGAGCAGCAATCCCAGAAAGCAATCCAAGAAGAGGAAAGGGGGAGGGGAAACAGCATTCTCTCTTTTGTTTGTACCTGTAGAATTTCAGGCAACTGAATTGGTGGAGCGAGTGACAGACATTCTGATAAGAAGTTATTTCAGATCTAATGCAGCACACCTGTGGACAACAGCGACCCCTACTGCAACTACATAATGCTGACTTTTGTGTGACCTTTTGAACTGGTTCAAGCTTGATTGAAATTTATAGAATGGTATAATGGTATAAACAGTATGGTGTGTTCTCTCCTTCTGCTCTCTCTGAAGAATGGCAAGTGTTTGCTGCATTGTGTTTTAAATGCTGTCATGTATCAAAGTTTCACTGCTGTTGTACTTAATCCTTTTTATGCCTGGAAGCTAGTGTATCAGGCTGTATTTCTGCTCTTTTCTAAGCCATGCTTTAAGCTTACCTCTTTAGGGCTACTTTTGAATATGTGATCCAGCTCACCATTGTCACCGTTACTTCCCCCTTTGTTGCCCACTTGAATGATACTGACACTTGGACTCTTGAAGGTTTCTTCAACTGTCACCTCTGCTTGATCTACTTCCTTCCTGTATGAACTGTTGCTGACCAAGATAATTGCTGCCAAACCTGCTCCTTGGGACACCATCTGTTTCCTTCATCCTGATGGACAATTAGTTTTACTTCTGCGAGTTCACAGTACAACCCACATCTCCAAAGAGGTTCTCAATCACCCCCTGCCTTGAACTGAAATCGGGACAGTCTGTTGAACTTTTTGCTCCATTGCTATTACACGTAGGTTAGATGCTGGACTTCCTTGATATCTTTCTAGACCCCTGCCATAACTGCTGGACTTGGTATGGCTATCTGCCGTCTACAATGCTTACTGTATGTTCAAATGAAAGCTGTTATTGATTCTATAACTAAGTTGTCAGAGTCCCTAGAGCAGAATACACAAATGACTCTGCAAAATAGACAAGCCCTAGATTTGCTCCTTGCTTCTGAATGAGGCCTTTTGTTCTTTTATTAATGCCACTATCTGTTGTATAGTCATAGCGAATCATTCAGTGTTTGTGCTTAATGCTATGGATAAAATGCGTCACTTGTCAGAACTACATATTGATGATTTTAAGGGTGGTTTCCAGATTGGAGATTGGTTTTCATCTCTCTCCTCCTGGTTCCACTCCCTTGGCTCTGGCTTGAAAGGTTTATTGATTTCTGCTGGCTTTATTTTAATCATTGCTTTACTCTTCTGTTGTTTGTTTCTATGTTTATATCCTGCTGTAAGAAAAATTGCACCAAAGTATCTACCTCTTTTTTGCCTGTTCAGACTAGCCCTACTCTTGTCAATGTTTCTTATGCAGCCGTCCCCATGTCAGACTATTCAGACTTGGATTTCTCCCATTCCCCAGCCGAATAAAAAAAATATAACTAAAAAATGGGGGAGTTGTAGGGGTTTAAGTACTTGTAGAGGTAGAGGTTAAGTATGATACATTTGGGATTTAGTATGATAGATTTGCTTTTAATTTTTAAGTGCTAAGGATTAATAATGTTCCTGATTCATAATCACTTACTGGCTGCCCTGAATCTCACAAAATAGTTAAAGCACAGTCATTCTGCTATAACATGTGAGCCAAGAATACAGGCCTTAGCAAGAAGAGATCCAGCACCGGAAAGAACCATATAAGGAGATATCATGAGCCTTGTGAGGTGCCAGTTTGGGCTGGAGAGTCTAGACTAGGACCTGCAAGGGGATATCAGATATAGGCCTGTAAGGTCTATGTGTCAAGAAATGCATACACAGGAAACCACAAAGCTACCAACATATATGCTGGGCCCGGCTCTGAAGAAAGCAGATTAGCTGGATCATGGTGAGTATGGGAAGAGGGGGGCCAGGGGGATTTTGCAACAGGAACTAAGGGGAGTAAAGGGTAATAATAGGAAATAAGGTAGGGGAGGGGGAGAGAACACAAAGGAATAGCTCTGGGGACTGGACTGTATGTAAAAATGCGGAAGAGAAAAAGGTATAAATTGTAATATGCTTTCTATATTCTAGGGGGGAGAGTTGCATTCTTGAGGTGCCTAGTGCCCGATAGAACTCTCTTCCCCACTTCGCTGCCTGTATTTGGTCATCAGTTATCTAATAAACAGAGACTCTGATTGCACCTGTACTGACTTTTCGGATCTGATCATTTCAGGTAATTATAATAATTAGGTGGTGGTCTATTTTTGTACGAAACAGGGCCGTACACTGGGCATCCAAATGGCAGATGAAATTTAATGTGGACAAGTGCAAAGTTATGCACCTAGGAAAGAACAACCCACACTATGGTTACACGATGCAGGGTTCCACATTAGGAACTACCACCCAGGAAAACGATTTAGGAGTCATCGTGCATAAAATGTTAAAACCATCGGCCCAGTGTGCAGCAACGGCCAAGAAAGCAAATAGAATGCTAGGTATCATAAGGAAAGGAATGGGAAATAAAACAAAAGATATTATAATGCCTCTGTATCGTTCCATGGTATGACCGCACCTTGAATATTGTGTACAATTCTGGTCACCGTATCTTAAAAAGGATATAGTGTTATTAGAAAAGGTACAGAGAAGAGCCACCAAAATGGCAAAGGGGATGGAAGGCTACTCCTAAGAAGAGAGGCTACAAAGGTTAGAGCTCTTCAACCTGGAAAAGAGACAGCTGAGGGGAGATATGATAGAGGTCTATAAATTAATGAATGGAGTGGAACGGGTAAACGTAGATCGATTGTTTACGCTATCAGAATATAGAAAGACTAGGGGACATGCAATGAAGCTACAGGGTAAACTATTTAAGACAAATAAGAGAAAATATTTTTTCACTCAACGTCTAATCAAACTCTGGAATTTGTTACCGGAGGATGTAGTAAGAGCTGTTAGTGTAGCTGGGTTTAAAAAAGGTTTGGACAAGTTCCTGGAGGAAAGGTCCATAAACCATTATTAAAAAGGGACCCAGGATATCAATGCTTGACCCAGTGCAAGCATTGTGGAACCTGTGTCTTTTGGGGATACCGCTAGGTATGTATGACCTAGATTGGCCACTGTTGGAAACAGGATACTGGGCTTGATGGACCTTGGTCTGACCCAGTATAGCATATCTTATGTTCTTATGTTCCATTGGAAAATTGGCCATTTAGCCCTACCCACTGCTTTCTATCTTTTAATCAGTTCCTGATCCACAATAGTACACTGCCTCCTATCCCATGACTTTTAAATTTCTCCAAAGGTCTCTGATAAGGGACATTGTCAAAGGTTTTCTGGAAATCCACATACACTATCTCAACTGGTTCACCTTTGTTTACCTGTTTATTCTCACCTTTGAAAAAAACATAACAGATTAGTAAGACAAGATCTTCCTTGTCTGAAGCCATGTTGGCTGTCTCCCATTAACTATCACTATCTACATGTTCAGCAATTTTGTTCTTTATAATGGTTTCTACCATTTTTCCCAGTACTAATGTCAGGCTTACAGTCTGTAGTTTCCCGGATCACCCCTGGAACCTTTTTAAAAATTGTCGTTGCATTGCCATTGCATTGCCTCCAATCTTCAGGTATTACAGATGATTTTAATGATAGTTCACAGATTACTAATAATAGGACTGAAATCTCATATTTCAGTTCTTTCAACACCCTTGGATGTATACCATCCAGTCCAGGTGATTTGCTACTCTTCAGTTTATCAAATATTTGTAGTACATCTTCCCGGCGTATCGATATTTCTTTCGATTCTTCTGTGGCATCACCTTTAAATACCATTTCAGTCATGGGTAACATCCCCACATCTTCCTCAGTAAAGAATGAGGCAAAGAATTCATTCAGTCTCTCTGCTATGGCCTTATCCCCTCTTAGTGCCCCTTTCACCCCTCTACCTTCTAATGGCCCAACTAACCAACTCTCACTTGTCACTGCTAATGGGATATTGCTGTTGCTGTCTGGAGAACCCACATATTCAGTGCTAGAAATTGGATAAGTTCCAGCACTGAATATCCAGGTATAATTAAAGTAGAGGCTGTTACGTGCTTTAAATAACGTAGCCACCACTGCTGCCTACACCCCACTCCCCCCCCTCGAGCTCTGACAGCTGGGAACAACTTGGCGCCCTGTATTCAAAAGTGCAAAAGTGCTGTTCCCGATGATGAGTTGAGGTTGGGGGAAGAAAATAGCACACATACATGGGATTTTCAAATGCAGGTATGCAATTCCCCTCCCCCCTTTAAACAGCAAGGAAAAAGTATGCAGTTATTTTTAGCACACACACTCTGCAAATCTAATTTTCAGAAGAAAATAATGCATGTGATTTCCTTTTGAAAAGTGACTTCAAAATGTGCAGGTTAAAAGAGTCCATGTGCAAAGAATGCAGATTACTATTGCCTGACAAACTGGTGAAACCCCTTAGTTCATCTAGACTTTAGCCTTGGTTAATTTGCAGGTTAAAAAAATCAAATTCATAGAAACCTGAGACTAACCAAAAAGGTATTTGGATATCAGTATGAGGGTGCCATCTGCTTGAAAATTGCCCACTTATGGGTTTGTGTATCTATTACACTGTAAGATATATTCACAAAAGGACCAGGTCATGTTTGAAACATCAATTGTCAAAAATGACTAACCCTGGTGGCTCAGCGACAGAGGAGTGACTTGGATTTAATTCCCAGCTCAAGTCATCATCTCACCTGGGTTGAAAAGCTGGAGACACTCCAAATGCAGCATTCAAAGCCCCTGGGAGGAAGGAAGCTGTGGTCATCGTTCAATAAGAACAGCTAGTAGTAGTCAGATTTAGGGCCTGTGTTTACGGGGTTTTGGAAGAACACAGGCAAAGGGATAAAACTCAGAAATGCCCAAACATAAAAGGAAAAAAGAAAAAAGTAAACACTGGGGATCCAATATTCAGCGTCAGTGGCTAGTGCTACTATTGCAGCATTAGCTATATTCAGCGTCAGTGGCTAGTGCTACTATTGCAGCATTAGCCGCTGGGGCTGAAAGTTAAACCCGGATATTCAATCCCAAGGTCATTTCCAACCCCAGCATTGGCTATCCAGGGTAGCCGCATCTGCTGCTTGCTAACCGGGCAGCAGCAATATTGAGCTGCTGACTGGTTGGTGATTCACAGTGGAGGTTAGGCCAGGGTTTCCTGCACCTGGCTTTTGCCACATATCGCTAACCAGTTAGCAGCTTAATATCACCGCTGCCCAGTTAGCGAGCACTGCCACCTTTGTTCCGCCCAGAATTCCCCCAGTATGTCCCGATGCTATCCGGTTAACGTTGGGGTGTGTAGAGGCAGCAGCCGCGGATACTCAGTGCAAACCGTGTAAATGCCACTGAATATATCAGGCCCTAGGTACTTGTCTCTTGAAATCGTCTTTCCAGTTTTAGATGGATCAAGGCTCTACGCCTCCCAATATTCTTGAAAATCCTTTGACAGGACTTCTCATCTCCTCTTTGCTCTTTCTGGGATTATAAACAAAACTCCACTCACTTTCACAACTGATGAGTTCCCCGAGCCCAGAGGGACTCCAATTTGGCAATCTCTCAGAAAATATTTGCTAAATACCAAGGCTTCCTTAACACAAGAAATGTTGCTGGACATTTTCTCCATAAGAATACTTACAGGGCTATCAGCAATGTGCTTCAGGTGTTTATGTTTATTAAAAATGTTTATACCGCCCAACACCAAAGGCATCTGAGCGGTTTACAATCGTTAAAAATACAGGCTGCGTGGAAACAAGAAAGGAACACCATTTAAAATAAAAGCAATAGAGAAGGGAGAGAAAGGACAGCAAAGCAAATTGCATAAAAAGAAATCGTCAAGGAAGGGGGAGGGGGACAAGGACAGAGGGGGAAGGTCAGATGCCAGTCTGAACAGGTATGTTTTGAGTCGTGTTTTAAAGGACTTATAGGACTGTTCTGAGCGGAGGGAAGGGCGGAGCGAGTTCCAAAGCCTGGGCCCTAGGAAATAAAAAGCTGAGGTACGGGTGGATTCAAGGTGAGCCTGTGAAGGGGAAGGAAGAGACAAGCGGTTAATGTGGATGGAACGGAGCAAGCGGTGAGGAGTGCGGAAGTGAATCTGGTCTGCGAGGTAGAGAGGAGTGCCTGTGTGAATTACCCTATGTGCGAACGTAAGGATCTTATACTGAATGCGAAATGAAACAGGTAACCAATGTTGGTGCATAAGAAGGGGGGTGACATGATCGTATCGAGAAGCATGAGTCAGGAGATGGACCGCGGTATTCTGAATACGCTGAAGACGGGAGAGTTGGGATTGTGGTAGACCTGCTAGGGAAACATTACAGTAATCGAGACGGGACATTACAAGGGAAAGTAGGAATGAAGTAAAGGCGGAAGAAGAGAGAAAAGGGCATACGCCCGGAGCTGCTTAAGAGAGAGAAAAGAACGCTGGACAGTTGAGGAGCTATGTTCCTTAAATGAGAGGGAGGAATCAAGAATAACGCCTAGATACCGGATAGAAGAAACAAGAGGAATGGGCTGGGAGGAGAAGGAGGGAGCACAGGTGGGGGAAGGGCTCCCAAGCATGAACCAAATAGCAAAAGACTTGGCTGGATTTACATGAAGGAAATTAGAAGTGAACCAAGATGCGACAGCGATGAGACATTGGTTAAGGGGGAAATATCGGGAGTGAGGGAGTCAGTGTGGTGCAAAAGAATTACATCGTCCGCGTAGTAATATGCAGAGATACCGAACTGCTGAATTATGAGAGCAAGAGGGGCTAGAAAGACATTAAAGAGTAGGGGAGCAAGAACAGACCCTTGGGGCACACCACAGGAAAGGGGGGTGGGAGCTGAGGAAGAGGACCCAGCAACAACTGAGAAGGAGCGACAGGAGAGAAAAGAGTGAAACCATTGAAGAACCACACCCGAGAGACCAGCTTCCTGGAGACGAGCAAGAAGAGTGCGATGGTCCACCAGGTCAAAAGCTGCAGAAAGATCGAGGGAGACAGCAAGAGTGAGGAAACCGTGGTCGTGAGCTGCGTGCACTTCATTGAGGAGGGAGAGAAGGATTGATTCTGTGCTATGGCCGGGGCGAAAACCAGATTCCCGGGGGTGAAGAACGAGAGAAGCTTCGAGATGGGAGGAGAGCTGGAGGAAAACTAGTTTTTCAAGGAATTTTGAGAGAAAGGAAAGATTAGAGATAGGGCGCCAATTAGAGAGCACAGAGGGGTCCAAGGAATGGGATTTCAGAATTGGACGGACAGTGGCATGCTTCCAGGGCATGGGGAAGATGCCGGAGGACAGACTAGAATTGAAAAGAGAGAGGATATAAAGAGAAAGGGATAATGAGGGCTCCAGGAGCCAACCTGTCCTCCAACCTCAGCCTCAAACTTCTTTCAGGCTGCCAGCTCTCTTCTCTAGTCTCCAAAGCGGTCATAGTTGCTGTGCAGTCTGTGTGTGTGTGTGTGTGTCTCTCTCTCTCTCTCTCTCTCTACTACTCTTATGAGTGAAAAGATGGACCAACCTTTCAAATCCTTTCAGAGAAATCACTTCAAGCTGATATTGGAATCAGTTGTTCTTGCAATTCTCTATTCGCAAAATTGAAGATATTGACAGAAAAAGTCCTCTCCATAGGAATGGCACAGTGAGACGTTGGTGCAGTGATAATTCCAAGTTTGCAGTGTGGAGTGAGGCATCTTTACTAAAGTGCTGCAAGTAGTGTGGGACTAATGCACAGAGCAGAGCGGTCATGGTAAGTGCAGGGGGTGTGGC
The DNA here is from genome assembly GCA_033557465.1 of Ichthyophis bannanicus. Classification (NCBI taxonomy): domain Eukaryota; kingdom Metazoa; phylum Chordata; class Amphibia; order Gymnophiona; family Ichthyophiidae; genus Ichthyophis; species Ichthyophis bannanicus. The sequence continues at coordinate 871,079,483 of CM066036.1, forward strand.
CACAGTAGGGAAGTAATGCTGCCCTCTGAAGCTGAGCATTACTTGCGCCCCTCACACCTAAGAGCTAACACTAATGCATCCCACCCCCCCCACTCCCAAAGACAGGAGTATGTCACTGGGAGCAGCACTGTGCTGTGTGGAGGGTTGAGAGCACCTTGCAGATGCCTGAGAAAGGAGAGAGGACACGTCCAGGTAAGTGTATGGAACCCGAGAGGCCTGACAGCAGATGGGTTGCCCGTGGGACCCCAGGAATGGCTGCAGTACCAGGATGTGCCAATGCAAACAGAGTCCGTGCCATACAGTGTCTGAGAGAGGAGCAAAGGAATAGGGACCCTCTATATAAAGCCCGATGACCTAACACCACAATTTTGAATATACAACAGGAAGAAATAGGTAGCCAGCGTTGTTCTTTCAAAAGAGGAAAGGCCCAGTCCCACACTTCCTAGGGCGACAAGGAAGCTTTAACTGCTGTGTTTTGTATCTTTTCTGAACGCTTGCTTGGTGGCCACCTCCACGCGTAAAATGGCATCCAGAGCAAAAGTACAAACATCGATTGGCTAGTGCATACTTTACTAGGAGGTATGCACATGGGTGGGGCCATGGGCGGGGCATGGGTGGAGTAAACCAATACGTGTTTAGCTTATAACATTCTAGAATTTACATGTACACTTGAACGATAGAGGCACAGACATTGACCCCAGCTCTAGGGTTAGGGTAGATGTCCACACCTTAAGGCGTAATCTCTGCCACTTAGGCTAGTATTTTAGAAAGAAAAATAGGCGCCTACTTTCACACTTATTGTAGGCATCTCTTAGTAAAATCACCCTCACAGTTATATGATTGATTTATCCATAAAACTTTATATGGCTTTTCAACCAGGTTATGCGTTGGACCCTGAACACTTAAAATGCCAGCATAACTCTATATAGATTACATGTCACGTGAAGTCTTTCCTTTCAATTCTCTGCTCAGAGTTGAATACATAAATTATAAGGACTGTGGCTGAAATTCACCTCTCTCCATAGACCCTTTTTGCCCTACACCCGGCCTGCTCCAAACTTGCCTCATTCTGGCCTGATTAATTTTGCTCATAGAGTGATGTAGATGAACAAAGTTTATCAATGTATGGGAGGGGAATTGCTTAAAAAATTCCTTACGCAGTCAGCAGGCACCGGTGACCCCTAAGAGCTTGTGATTCTCATCTTCACATTTTCCACCATGAATAAATATCTTCATGTGTGATACAGGAGCTCTGGACAGGTGTGTGTATCTATCTGTGTGTATGTAGATATGGTTATTAGATGTCGTTCCCTTAGCTCAAAGCATTTATTGACTAGTGTCCCATCTGTCTGTCCGCTTCTTTGTCTGTCCATATGCATCTATAAAGGGTGGTGGATGCTTGGAATGCCCTCCCGATGGAAGTGGTGGGGGCAAACACGGTGATGGAATTCAAAATGGCATGGGACAGACACAGTGGATCCCTTTACAGCAACAGGATAAAATCAAAGTAAACTGAACCATCTAATTTCTCAACAAATAGGGGTGCCCTGCATGGAATGGTTGGTTCACCCCTAAACAGGGACGTGGGGAGGGGTGGCCTGCACGGAGCGGCAGGTGCACCTACGCTTGCCATCATGCTGGGCAGACTAGATGGACCATGCTGGTCTTTATCTGCCGTCATTTACTATGTTACTATGTTACTATATTTGTTGACACATGCACCAACCAATAAATGCATACAGCTTTAACAAAGTGGAACAGAGCAGGGAAGCAGAAGAAATGAACTGCCGGTGGGAGCCCTGGGCACAGGAAGAAAAGTGGCAGTACCGACCAGTCCGTAGGAGTCCCCGGTTCCTGCTGGCAAAGATAGGTCTGGCATCACCGAAGAGATGGGTAGGGTATCAGGGAAGGAGCAGGATTAAGGAAGTGAAAACGAGACGGGCAGGGAAGGAGGTTGGAGCATAAGGGAGAGGGAGGAGCAAAAGGGAGAGGGAGGAGCAAAAGGGAGAGGGAGGGGTTTCAGAGGAAAAGGGGAGGGGTTCGGAGGAAAGGGAAAGAGGGGCAGACAAAAAATGAAGGGGTGGGGTAGAGAAGAGGAAAGAGAGGGGAGGGTCTAAGGATGAAACATAAGGAAGGGGCCTGGTTAGAGACGAGGGGACGAAAGGGAAAAGTTCAGGGAGAGGGTGGAATTGGAAAAATGCAAAATTGGCAAGGAAGAAAGAAGAGGTACAAGCATGGACAGAGAGAAAAGATTTGACAAGGGAAGGAGGAATATTAGTGAAGGATAGGGAGAGACAGGGGATGAGTACAGGAGGAAAGAGGAAAGTGAAAAGGGAAGAAAAGTCTATGGGCCCGATATTGAAAGTCAGTTACTCGGTTTACAGAATCATAAGCCATGTGACGGCCTCTAAGTCGGACAGTGAGCAGCGCTAGCACAGAGAGTGCCGCTGACTATCCCTCAATGCCACTGCTATATACCCCAGCGCCACACAGTTAGTATCGGGGTGTTCCGGGGGCAGTGCCCATCCCTAGCCAGTCAGCGGTGATATTGAGCCATTGCCCGGGTAAAGATAGACGTGGTAAAAGCTGGTCGATCTTTCTCCACGGGAGCTTACAGGCAGCAGCTCAGTATTGGCCCAGACTCGTTAGCTTCCAGGCTGTGCGGCTGACCCGGATATTCAATGCCAGTGGCCGGATATGGCCCCGGCACTGAATATCCAAGTTTAGCATACAGTGGCGACGGCTAAGTGCTGTAATTGCGCTAGATGCCACCGCTGAATATCGGGCCCTATATGTCCATAGTCATATACACACACTTCCAACATAGGCACATCACCCACACCTCCACCCACACACCACACATGCAGCCTTCAAAACACACTGCCAACGTGCACGCATCCCAACACACACACACATACACACACTCACCAACATACATACATACACACATACAGAGCCCTTGACATACACTGCCAACAAGTATATACTGCCAATACACACAAATGCCCATCACACACGCACACACACACATATATCCCCCCTCACACCCTCACAGATAAACAATTAAAGACTGACACACACATCGTACATTTACACATGCACACACTCCTCACGTACAGCAAGTCACTAGTCACACTCTGCTCACCTGCCCAGACACACACTGATGCTTCTCCTACGTCCTCACTGAAGCCCCTTTACCAAGGCTGTTTCAACTGAGTCCCTTGTGTAGAGAGGCATGAGGAAAGGGGAAAACGTCATTGTGCACTCTAACTTGTTCTACGTGTGTGTGTGTTGCAGAAGGTCCCACGCTCTCTTGTACCCCCTCCACTTCACTCTCCCATGATTTCTCCCTACGCCTTGCAATCTTTCTCTATCACATTCTCTCACACCGTCGCCATTCCAAACCCTCTTCTCTCTTACCCCATCCTCCCATCCAAACCCTCCCCTTCACCTTTCCCCCAGTCTCCATGTTCTCTCTCCCAATACTCTCTGCACCCCCACCTCTGCTGTCTCCATGCATTCTCTCCCCATCTGCCTCACTGGCACAGCAGAGAGCCAGTCGGGAGCTGGAGAAGGCAAAGTGCCTCACACGCATCTGCTCAGTGGAAAGGCCTTGTGCACAGGCCTTAACTTTGGCTGGCGGTGCTTGGTGAACCTTGTGATCTAGGGATCTGCTTTCATTTTATTTCTTCAGGCAGCCCTTGCCCAGCACTTTCCATCTCCTCCTGCTGAAAAATAAATGATGCTGCAGTTTCGAAATACAGAATCGGCAGGGTAAAAGTATGGAGAAGTAGCCTAGTGATTAGAACAACTGCCTAGTGCCCTGAAGATCAAGGGTTTGATTCCCCCTGACACTCCTTATGACCTTGGGCAAGTTGCTTTACCCTCCCTTGCCTCAGAAAAAAGGCCTGGCAATCTACTGGCCAAGAAAACCCAGAGGTTGCTGGGTTATCAGGAGTCAACACTGACTTGACAGTGCTAAAAACAAAAGGATAAAAGTGACTGGAAACTGCTCCTGCTCTATTTGGAGAGTAGACCCTGGGAATGGATCAAAATAGGAGAGGGAGGGGGTGGAAGGAAGCCCAGGAAGGAGCTTGGAATCTTAAATTTAGGCTGCAGAAAATATTTCAGGGGTGAGGGCCACAAACTCAATGTTTTTTTTTTCTTTTATGTTTTTAACATTTGTTCTGTTCTTCATTTCATTCCAAATAAATAAAACAAAGGGGCGTGTTTACTAGAGTATGCCACCGAGCAGCGCGGGACTCAGAATACGCCAAGTGCAGCACGGTAAAATGTACTCTATGCTAAAGATCCCACACTGTCCAAGTAGCTTGGGCTGGAGCAGAGACTGAGTAATTCAGGAGCGGGGAATATGCAGCATGGGAAATGATGGCGTCTTTGGTGCAAACTCCCCAGAGAGGCTGCACTTGGCACAACTGTACTTACTGCACTTTGAAGGGTGGTGTTAAGTACACCCATGCCGCTCGTGCCAAACAGAAGGTGGGCAAGGGTGGCATGAAACCCACACTAGCTCTATGGGGACATGATGGGCATGCCTCCATTTTGTAGCACAGGTTGAGCACCAACCCCACTCTCATTTTCAGGGCTGAACATGTGCTGCTGGCACAAACCTTAGTAAAAATGCCCCAAAATGAATAAATCACAAACAATATGAAAAGCAATAAAAAATGAAGCAAAAAATCAAACTGGGAGAAAAAAAAATGAAGAGCACAGTCCTACTGCCAGTTATCTTGCTGCTGCCTCCAATGTGCTTATGAGATCAGCATCACCACTAATCCATTCCTATGGCATCAAGGTTTCAGATGTTCCGTTTTGGAGACCGTATCTCGCAAAGGATATAAAAAGACTGGAAAGGGTTCAGAGGAAGGCGACCAAAATAATTTGGAGCCTGCATCAGGAGACGTATGAGGAGAGACTTGAAGACCTAACTATGTACACGCTGGAGGAGAGGAGGGACAGGGGAGATATGATTCAGACCTTTAAATACTTAAAGAGAAATAATGAACAAACAAACCTCTTCCAAAGACGGGGAAGCTGTAAAGCTAGAGGGCATAACATGAAGCTGCAAGGGGGTAAACTGAAAGGCAACGTCAGGAAATACTTCTTCACTGAAAGGGTGGTGGATGCTTGGAATGCCCTCCTGATGGAAGTGGTCGGGCAAATACAGTGACAGAATTCAAAATGGCATGGGACAGACATAGTGGATCCCTTCATAGCAACAGGATAAAATCAAAATAAACATAGCTATTTCAACAAATAGGGGGACCTACACGAAGCGGTAGGTACACCCCTAAACAAAGGCTTGGGGAGAGGTGACCTGCCCAGAATTTCAGGTGCACCTGCTCTTACTGCCTTGTTGGGCAGACTAGATGGATCATACTGGTCTTTATCTGCCATCATGTACTATGTTACTATATGTTATGACTAGTAGTGATGCTGGACTCATAAGCACATTGAACGCACAGCAACATAAGTAGCATAGGACTATGCTCTTAAATATATTAAAGGCTTAATGCTGATCAAAAATGTCTTTATAATTACATTTCTATATTTATTTCTATAGCATTTAGCCCTCCTAAGTAGTTTAAGGCAGGGTACAGCAAGCATAAACAATAAACAATTTAATTCAGGACAATAAAATAATATAATAAAAAATGAAAAAAAGGTACAAATAAAAAATACATATCCTAGTTTTAAAAAGTGTGAAATACAGCTATCAAAATTACACCAGATCATTCCTCCCTTTAAAGCAATTGCAATGTTCCAGAAACACCACATGGTGTCACTTGAAACCTGTATTTAAACTGGGAAGGCAACTTCAGAAAGAGAGCAGGCCATTAAACCCTACGACAAACAAGCCCCAAACACGTTAATAATTTTACTAAATGCTTTAGAAGCAGAAAGTATGAGAAAGAGAAAGTGAGAGACAAGACAAATAGAAAATGTGCTATACTGGGTCAAAGCAAAATTCCTTCTAACCAAGCAACCCATTTTCAAAAGTTGCCAATTCAGGTAGGCTGCTGGGCACCCGGAACATGCCTGTCTTAAGCTTATTTTATAAAGAAAAGCGGGTGCCTACTTTTCTTTATTAAATGGGGCATAAGTATCTGAAAACACACATTAAATCTTGGGCTGGTGTAAATGACTGGGCCAAGATTAAAAAAAAAACACACATAAGTTATAGTATGTGATAACATACATGTATAGATTTGTACTCCCTCCACACTCCACCCATACCGAAAGTACGTGCCATCGGCCTGACGTAGATACTTATGAAACAGTGACCAGCTAAACTATGGATGCGAAGGTTGGACAGTGAAAAAGATAAGCAGGAAGAAAATTGATGCATTAAATTATGGTGCTGGTGACCTATACTATGTCAGTGCTGTACCAAGCCATAACTGCGCCCTGTGCTACTTGCACATCTGGTACCCCTTCCCCCCATACCTCAATATTCCTCCATGTCCAGCCAGCTGCCTGCCCTTGCCCTGCGGCTGTCACTTTCTGTTTTCTTGAAGGTGGCGGTGGCAGCACTGAGGCAGACCCGACTTCAAATTTTTAAAAAAATGTGCAGAGTCGGAGGCAGATCAGGTCCCACGTTTGAATGGCTGGCCTGGTCCCTCCCTCCTCTGATGCGACCTACATCAGAGAAGGGAAGGAGGGACCCGACCTGCCTACAAGCGCGGAGTCGGAAAGACCCGCACGATTTGTTTTCTTTTTATAATTTGAACTCGGGTCTGCTCTGCTGCTGCCAGTGCCGCCGCTGCTGAGACAACAAAAAGTGATGACAGTAGGGCAACAGCAGACAGCGTGGAGAGCCGAGGCTGGCAGCTTGAAATGCGCCCCTAGTTCTTTTGCGCCCTGTGTAGCTGCATGCTCACACAGGACTAGGTATGGCGCTGATATCATGGACGCCAAAAGAACAAACCAGTCAGTACTAGAGGAGATCAAACCTAAGCTTTCTTTAGAAGCTCAAATGACAAGACTTCGACTTTCATACTTTGGACACATCATATGAAGAGAGAATTTGCTAGAGAAAGACATCATGCTTGGCAAGGTAGAAGGTCAACGCAAAAGAGGAAGGCCAGCAATGAGATGGATCGATATAATAACAGCAGCTATGGGATCACTCTATCAACAATGAGCCACCTGACTGAAAACTGAACACAGTTTAGGATAGCTATCCAGAGAGTCGCCATGAGCTGACATCAACTTGACGGCACTTAACAACAACAAACTATGGGGGTCATTTGAGAAGCTCTATTTATGTTTTTGTTGTTGTTATGTTTTGGATGCCTAAAAATGGGTATGCAGATGTCCAAATCACAAAAATTCCTAGCAGAGACACATCTATGTAGGGTGTAGGCATGCCAGAGGTGTGGCTATGGCGTTCCTCTACACTTAGACATGCGTGACTGATTTCAGAAATACTAGATAAGTTTCTGCCCCCATCCAAGTCTAGACCTGCTCCAGAACGTGAATCAAAAGTACTTGTTTCATCAGAAACACATCCAGTGAGTGTAGAGACGATGGTACACTACTAAGTTTGGTACATATCACATGCATAAAGATATTTGTGGGGAATTAGGGAAAAATGATTTGTGACTTTGGCACAGATGAACATCCCCATCTGCAGAACGGCAGGCTGGGGCGTGTCCCCTATCTGAGATGCCATTGTGGGATGCCCCTATGAGGTGCATTCACATTTTTTAAATTGTGCCTGAACTTGGACTTGACTGGCCTGTTCGGGCCCATTTTCACTTGAACATCCCCAATTGTACCTGGACGTAATTTCTAAAATGTGCCTTAATACGCATGTAAAGGCCCATAGAAGCACATAAGTCATTGGAAATACATGTCTGGTGCACATTTATGATGTGCAACTTTATACCTCTACTTAGATAATGGCTTCCTTAGCGCTTGGGGCTCAAAAATGGAAGAGAACAGTACATTGTGAGGAAGAAAAGAAGAGATATCGATTTGCAGCAGAAAGGAGGGAGCTCATATCTTCTAATCACAAAGCAGCAAAGGGTGAAAGGAGGCAGTGTCCAGAGCCAGAGGAGCACTAGCATGTATAGGGAGAGTTATTACCACAAAAACCATATTTACCTTCTAGGCATCCTTAGGTGTGACAGCATGTGGGGAGACCCCGTTTCTGAGGATATTAGAACCCGGTGGGGAGGGGTAAGCACTGGTCCATTTTTCCCAAATTGGCTGCAGTGAAAGGATGTTGCCTTCTGCCTTCTGACACATCCTTCCCTTAAAGGCACAGGAGTGGGTGTCACTGATTGTAGTCTACAGTCCTAATGCCTTGGCTCTTCATCTTTAAGGGGGCAGATGATGACCCAAAGAGACATCACTGCTCTGTAAAGAGCTTCCGGGCTTTTCTGTCTCTAATTTCTGGTTCTTTATTTGTATTAACTGAGGGTCTGTCCATGTTCAGTATGTGTGTGGCTGGGGCAAAGGATTCTGCTGGTGTGGAGTTCCTGTCTAGGGATCTGTAGCAGTCCTGCTTGTTCTGGTAATCCATAAAAGGAATATGAGTGTAATATTTGCAGTTTTTCCTTTTCATAGGTATGGGTGTTGCAGTTTGAATCCTTGGAGTTAATGCTGATTTGATATGGTATTTGTTGTATAGGTTTTGAGTTTCTTTTTCGGGTTTTATTTCAAAAAACATCTATTAACTGCATGAGTGCACATGTATACTTAGGGGGGGGGTGGGTGTTTACTATGGGGCTGCGGCTCCGATATTGCACGGAGTCTGCTACCGCTGTTTAGTAAACACGCCCCTTAGTAAATCTAATCCAAAATGTTTGGCAGTGAAACTTCAGTGTGAGTTGTTCCTGCTAGGATACCATGAATGTGGAATGTATGTTATTAACCTGAAGGTGCAGGTTTTAATATATTGACATTCAGTCTAATCCTGTATAGACTTCAGACTTCACTCCCACAAAGAAAAAAAGTTGCTATCAGATGACTAGAAGGGTACTTTTAGAAGATGACTGAAACTGGAATTTGATTTAGCTCACCTCTTTCTCAGAGTTACATTTAGGTACTGTAGGTATTTTCCTGTTCCTACAGAGATTGTACTTTAGGCAATGAAAGATTAAGAAACTTGCCCAAGAGCAGGATGGGCAGTGGTGGGATTTGAACCTGACTTCGCTGGTTCTTCACTCACTGCTCTAACTGTTGGGCTTCTGTCTCACTCTGAGCCTACTGGAGGGATTGTATTGCATGGTGGGGATAGAGGGTGGGGGCATAGGGTTACTAGCTCACTGGGTTGACCAAACAGGTTGATCCAGTCCTAGTTTTGCCCTGTTGTATCATGGAATTGTAGTTTTGTTTGTCCAATTGGATTCTGTTAATCGGAGGTATAAATTCATGAATCCAATATGACAAAATCAGAACTGGATCATCTGTTTGACTGACCTGGCGTGAACTAGCAGCTGTGTGGGGAAAGAGGCAATGTAACCGCTGCTTCTCTATATTCCAGAACTGCTGCATGTGGAGGATCAGATTATAGGGAGGGGAAGGGGGACTGGGGGTTGGGTCATGAGTAGGAGGAGGTCTACTCTGTAATTGTGTTAAAATGGGAGGAGTCATGGGACCATTAACTAAAATAAAAGTTCACATGCAGATTAATGTTTATTATTTTATTTGTATAGTGTGTGCACTTAGAGGGCAATATTCAAAGCCCTTTCCACAGATAAAACAGCATTTTCCCAGCAGAAATCATGGCTTTGATTGTTGCCTAGTGTGTCCACAGCTAAAGTATACCTGGCATTCAATGCAGAAATGATCCAGGAGGCAGAACTGGGGAGGGGCAAGGGAGCACGGTGGCATGTTTGGATTGCGAGGTTTTTGGGAAGCTGGGATGTGCTTGTGGGTAAGGCGTGCATATCTATTTGGGGTTGTAGGTGTATGTTTGTGTGCGAGATAGGAACTGTTTTGGAGGTTCTATGTATGTGGGGGTGGGGGGGGGGTGGAGAGAAGAGAAGGTCAGTAGCTATCAGGAGTTCAGAGTCTGCTCCTGCACATAGGGGGACTGGAGCTCAAACCTGTGCAGTAATATGTTGAGTGGAGGAGGAAAGCAGGGTGATGACACCAGTGAGGAGCATTTCCTGTTACTTCCCTATGCACTTTGCCGCTGCACTGACCTAACCAAGAGATGGGGGAGAGCTCTGCTAAGACATAGAGTAGTGTGGTTGAGAGCTAAAATGGAGAAAGGAGGATTGGGGTTGATGGCATGAGGGAGAGGACACAGAGATATAAGGAGGCAACCAAAAACGTAGTTCAGTATTTCTCAACTGATGCACCATTGCAAAGTTCCAGCTGCAGCTGTTTGATACTTTTCATACGTGCAGACACACATGCACCCTCCTAGAATTGGACGTCTAGAGGGGAAGAGGGGAGATGAGGGAGGACAAGGGGGATGAGGGGATCTGAATGCTTTGTGAGAAGCGACTGCAGATATTGGGTGTAAAAGAAGACTAGAAGGAAGAATTAAAACCTTTACAGTGGGAATGAGAACTGTAGAGGAAAAAGGGGAGAACTGATGGGCGAAGGCTGAGGGGACAAATGAAGCTCTGGGCAGTGAGAGAAGGATGAAGGAGAGAGATGGAACACTCAGAAACTGACTTTCTTTGGGGACAGTAGATAAATGGAAAGATCAGATCACTTGGAAGAGGGGAAGCTAGGACTGGGAAAGAGGAGTTACGATATGGGGGAAAAGGCTACAGGTAAAGGGGGAAGTGGAGTAGCAACCTAGCGGTTAAGGGCACTGGCTTAGTAACCAAGAGACCAGGGTTTGATTCCCACTAGCACTCCTTGTGGCCTTGGGCAAGTCACTTAACTCTTCATTGCTTCAAAAGAAAGGCCTGGCAATCTACATCCCGTCACACTGCCTAGAAAACCCAGGAGCTGCTGGGTCGCCAGGAGTCAGGACTGACTCAAAGGCACACAATTACATTACAAAGGGGGAAATTGAGGGAAAAAAGGAATTAGCGTGAAAGATGCAGAGGATCAAGAAAAGTGAAGAAGTGATGCTGAAGTAAAAAGATGAATAGAGGAAGAGGAGAAAAAAGACGTCATGAAAGAAATGGCATCAAATAGATTGAGGAGAAGGCAGCAAACGAATAACAATGAAATAGAAAAACTCAGGATGAAAGGGAGACCACAGAGGAGGGATCAGAAAAAAATCAACAAAGTGAAACTGGAGAAGAGATTGAAAACAATATGTTGAGAGAACACACAAAGGTAGAAAAAGAATATTCTCTATTTAAATGAGATTGTGATTTCTGTTCTTGAAGTTGACAATGACTGTATATCGGATGTCAATCTTTCTACGGAGATGTCACTGCTCTGTTCATAGTGGGTCACTCTGCTCCACTGTTTACCAAATGTTATTGCTGGCTTCAGGGAGGGACTGTGCACATACAATAACACTCATCCTCTCTCCTGTATCTGCTACTCCTGCTTATCTCACTGAGGTCAACAGGCAGAAGGTGGGCTATTTCGCTAATGCACTGCAGGCAGGGTCAGTTTCTTGCAGTTTCTAATTCAATTTGCATACTTTGTTTCTAATTTATGGTTGCTTATTCTGTGTTTCACGAGGATGCGACTACTTTGTGTGGGTGACAGAGCCGGGGGCTTCTGCAGCTAGCATATAGCTTCTGTGTAGGGCTCTGGAGCAGGAAGAGTTTGAGGCTCCACTGTAATAGTTGAAGTGTTGCCTTTTCCTAGGTAAGATTCCTGCTGTTTGAGTTCTAGAAGTTACTGCTACATAGGGAACCCACAAACTGGCAGCTTGCCATATGCAGGACCAGTCTGTCCATTAGGTGGGCTAGGCGGCCGCCTATGGCAACAGACCTCAGTTGGTGGTTCGGCAGGCCATGTGCTTTGACACATATGGCCTGCTGCCCTCCCCCCCCCCCCACCCATGCTGAGCTACGCCACTGTCCCCCCTCTTGCTGCTGATTTTGGCTTCAGGCTCAGTGGCAGGCCATGTGCTTCGGCACACATGGCCGGCTGCTTTTGACCCCCCCCCCATGAAGTTGTGTCAGAGAGGCAGCAGGCCATGTGTGCCGAGGCACATGGCCTTCCACTGCCACTGAGCTGACCCTGCCGCCGTAATCAGCGGAAGCAGTGGAAACAGCTGCGCAGTTCAGCACGGAGGGGGGGCAGGGCAGCATGGCATGAGGGGTGACATGGCGCAGTAGGGCAGCATGATGCAAGGGGGGGGGAAGAAACTCTTGGGCTGGCCCTTGTCATATGCTCCGAAATCCCTTGCAATGGCGCTGAAAGACAAAGGGGCCTTGCAGTGGGAGATGGGCATGATGCAGTATGTGTAACTGTCTCCTTCGTTTGCCCTCTTCATGCCCATTTTGATCATTTAACTATTTCTGAGCTTGCCTATACAACCCACTGATCACCATGCCGTGTTCCCCATATAAAAGAGGATCATACAGGGAGAGAATTTGGGATATGCCGGGCCACAAAAATGTTTTGTTAGTCTTCGTTTAAAATGACGTTTTAGCAAGTTTTGTGTGGGTGTTTTTTTTCTCATTTTGTTGTGTATATCATCTTAATTGTGCTCCTTCTATGTGTGCTACAGCTTTTTTTTACATGCACAAATCAATTGTGTTCAAGTTAATTCATAGGTATATGCGAGCACAAGCAATGAATTTTTAGACACCCAAATGAATGGCCAAACAAGATGAAATACCTGAGAGGATATGAAAGGATCACCTGCTGGAGGGGGCAGGTGAAAAGGGATGTGCATGTAGGTGGAAGTTCACAAAAATTGTGGAGGTCAAAAAGAGGTCCATGATCCCAAAAAGACTGAGAACCCTTGATCTAAAGAAAGATGTGATGATATGATGTCGGAAGGGCAGACGCAACAGTAGCATTAGTAAATATTCCTTTACAGAAAGGCTACTGAATGCATGGAAGGGCCATCCAATGGAAGTGGTAGTGGGGCCCAGTTTAAGATTTTAGCAGCTGCTGTCAAGAATAGAAAGCAGATCCCAGAAGGCATGGGGGGGGGGGGAGGAAGGGGGAGGGGGCATGTCAGAGATCTCAATGACTGGAGAGGCAAAAGAAGGTCATAGTGCCACAGTACATTCACGTGACCCTAAAGCAAGTAGGATGAAGCATCTCTTTGGCCTGAATATTTGGCATCTTCAAGATGTGATGTCCAGCCAGATGATTATGCTGCCGCATCTGGGCCTGAATGGTGGAGTCAAAAACAGTAAATGAATTTAAGGAAGCATTGTATAAGCACAGAAGATCCTCAGTTTGAAGGCAGAGTATGAGATAAAGTGGGGTCTGAGTGTTTCAATAGGAAGAGACCGGAAGAGTCTTGTGGATTCCGTCTACCATTCCATTGTATGTTTTTCTCTTTTTCAGTAATACAGTAAATGATGCAGAAAAAGATCAAACTGGTTCACTCAGTCTGCCCATCTCGGTGAAGGCAAGCACAACATATCTTTTACCCTTTTCTAGTGCTGCCTTCTATAGCCATCCCAAGAAGGTCTAGGACCTGATGAAGTACTCACTTGGTCATTTCAGGTCATGGATTCTTACAAGACCAACTCTAAATCCAACACCAAATCTCTTACTATTTGTTACCAAGCTTTCTGGGGGAATGCAAAGGGTGAGGCAACATATCTGTTTATTTATTTATTTGCATATTAATTACGGTTATCTTAAAAAAATATACTAAATGGATAGGAAGCCTCCAAGATACTCAAAGAGGGAGCAGAGGCTCTCATTCAGTGGCTTTGACAAATAAAGGGAAAGCAACAAATTCCCAGGCTATATAATTAAACTGCAGGAAAAACTGTAGCTGTTTAATTATAGCCTGGCACTCTAAAATTAAAAAACTCCTAACACCTAAGAAGGTATATTCTGCAACAAGAAGAAAAAGAGAACCACAGCACAGTTTCTAACACCAAAATTAATTATAACTAATTTTATTTTGGAGTTACTGTGCTATGTTTTTCTTTTTCTTTTTGAACTTCTATTTTGCATCCAACAAAACCCCTCCTCCAACAGTAGGTGCAGAGAAGAATTGGGACATCTCACCGTCAAACCCAACATACAAGAAAAAAAAGCTGATTCTGCTGTCATCTCATTAACAGCTTCTCCAATACCAGACAGATTGTGAACTAATACGAAACCCTACAAAAGTCACTGAAGACCTATAATGCCAATGTACCATACCAAAATGAAACAAGCTTCTAAAATTAATGCAATAAGGAGCCTACCCAGAAAAGAGCAGAACCATAAATATTTCAGTAAGCCTTAGAATATCCTTACACCTATTCGGAAAACTGAACAATCCAGATTACTACAGATCCTACAAAGAAACTCCATGCTAACAGAACACATCTAGACCCTCACCGAGTACAGAATAAATGATAATAAATTTGAAGTACAAATATGTAGATAAAATTAAATTGAAACCCCAACAAGCCAAGCTCTGCATGCACAGGAAATAGAGTAGGCTGGCAACACTTTACCTCACCTTTGCTGAGCAGTAACATGAGATGCACAGCCTCTCCATAGTCTTCCCCTCCATTGATCTTGATGCCGCTTGCTCAGAGATGGCCATGTTGCTGATTAGGTGCAGTGCTGGCTTTCCCCTCAACCCATCTCTGAACAAGAATCACAGAGAACAAGGGAGGGGGCAGGCTATAGGGAAAGGCAGTGTTGTTTGCATGTGGGATCAGAGAGAACTGTGCCTCATGTTGCTGCTCAGCAAAAAGAGATCTCAGAAAGGGGAAGACAAGCATCAATATTTTTTGAAAAAAACTTAGAGAAGCTAGGAAAGTAGTCAGGAAATCAAAGATACAAAAAGATGAAGAAGTAGCCAATGCAATAAAAATGGGAGGACAAGACATTTTTCAGACATGTTAGTGAGAGGAGGAAATGCACAAGAGATATTGTCAGACTCAAGGGTAAAGAGGAGGAATATGTAGAAGCTGATGAGGATAAAGCAGAATTGCTTAACAAATATTTTTGTTCTGTATTCACAGATGAAGGACCAGGAAGAGGACCTCAGAAAACACCCACAAATAGGAACAGAAATGAAGGAGATCTTGAATGATTTTCTGAACACTATTTTCATGAGGAACTAGCTAAACTAAAAATTGATAAAGCGATGGGGCCAGAAGGGTTACATTTGAGGATATTGAAGGAACTTGGGGAAGTTCTAGCAGCTCCACTGTCTGACCTTTCAATGCTTCTTTAGAGTCAGGAGTGATCCCAGAAGACTCGAGAAAGGCACATTTGTTCTCTTTACACAAAAGTGGAAGTAAGGATGAGGTTGAGAACTACAGGATGGTGACCTCTGTGGTGAGTAAATGAATGGAAACGATGCTGAAACAGAAGATAGTGAGGTTTCTGGAGTCCAATGGATTGCTGGATCTGAGGCAGCATGGGTTTACCAGAGGCAGGTCTTGCAGGACAAATCTGTTTGATTTCTTTGACTGGGTGACCAGAGAGTTGGACTGAGGGAGAGCTCTAGATGTGGTGTACTTAGATTTCAGTAAAGCCTCATACACCATTTCGCACAGGCGACATAAATAAATTCCACACCCCAGGGATGGACTCTAAAGTGACTGACTGGGTTAGAAATTGGTTGAGTGGAAGGTGACAAAGGGTACAGGTAAATGGAGCTCATTCTGAGGAGAAGGAGGGTACCAGTGGTGTGCCGCAGGGATCTGTCTTTCATTAGATTACTTTTTAGCATTTTGGTTATTGATATTGCAGAAGGGCTGTTGGGTAAGGTTTGCCTCTTTGTGGATGATACCAAAATCTGCAATAGAGTAGACACCCAGGAAGGTGAAGATAACATGAGGAGAGATCTAGCTAAACTTGAAGAATGGTTGACAATTTGGCAGCTGAGATTTAATGTTAAAAAAATGCAGGGTCTTGCATTTGGGCTGCAAAAATCCAAGGAAGCAATACAGTATTAAGGGGTGAAGCAATTCTGTCTATGAAAGAAGAGCGGGACCTGGGCATGATTGTGTCTGATAATTTTAAAGTGGCTAAACAGGTAGAAAAGGTGATAGCAAAAGCCAGAAGGGTGTTTGGGTTCATAAGGAGAGGAATGACAGCAGGAAGAAGGAGGTGCCCCTATATAAGTCTTGGTGAGACCTCATTTGGAGTATTGTGTGCAATTCTGGAGACCACTCCTCCAAAAGGATATAAACAGGATGGAGTCAGTGTAGAGGATGGCTACCAAAATGGTTAGTGGTCTTTGTTATAAAGCATATGGGGACAGACTTAAGGATCGTAATATTTATACTTTAGAGGAAAGACAGGATAGAGGAGATCTGAAAGAGACATTTACAGTAAATATCTCCATGGCATAAATGCCCAGGAGGAGAGGCTCTTTCAATGAAAAGCAAGCTCTGCAATGAGGGGACATGGGATGAGGGTGAAAGGGGATAGACTCAGGAGTAATATGCAGAAATATTTCTTTAAGGAAAGAGTGGTAGTGGAGGAGGTAGAGACCAGGATAGTATCTGATTGAAGAAAGCATAGGAGAAACACAGATGATCTCTAAAGGAAAAAAGGGACTATAGGAGTTGATATGGAAAGGCAGACTAGATAGGCCTTATGGTCTTTTTCTGCCATCACGATTCTATGTAAGTGTAAAAGCAGCAGCTAGCAGAGAGGTGAACATGGTATCAGGATTTTGTCCAGCTGTGCAACCTATAGCTGGCACCAAAATTCCAAGTGTGCTTTGCCTCAATTGCAGGACTTGACAAATTTTGTGTAGGAATAGGAGCCAGGCCAAAGTCTAAAGAGCCAGTGCTTGTGAACTCCTTGCGCCCACGCCCCCATTGTCCATCATGCTGGTCTCACGTTCTCAAGACTCATCAGACCAGAGGCAGAGTTCCTATACCATGTGGCATCTTTAGACAGAAATGTGGATAACAGTTAATAAGGTGTCTGTACATGTATGTGGTGCAACTGTGTTGCGCCTGTCTGTGTGTCAGAGGAGATGTGGCCAGGTGCTTTTGTGTGGGTGGGGTACAGGGCATCTGTGTGTGGTGCAGAGATGGGGGTGCCTGTAGAGTATGCGTGTGTGTGGTACGAAGGTGAGGTGCCTGTATGTGTATGGTGCAGAGGCGAGGTGCCCATGTGTGTATCTGTCTGTCTGTTGTGCAGAGGGAGGGTGCCTGTGTGTGTGCGTGTCTGTCATGCAGAGATGGGATGCCTTTGTGTGTGATGTGGGAGTGGGGACAGGGTGCTTGAGTGTTCTGGGGGAGGGGAATGCACCTTTTGGCAACACCTTGCACTCTTCCCTCCCTCTTCAACCTCTCTCCTGCTGGCTCCCCTCCTCTGTTACCCTTCCAGATTCTCCCCCTTCACCAACTCCCCTAGCACTCCTAGCACCTGCCCTAAAATCCGCCCTCCTCCTTTTTTTAAATAGGCCCCCTGCCCCTTTAAATTGTCCTTGCCTTCTCTACCTAACTTTAACTCCTCCCCCCCCCCCCCCCCCCAATACAATCTATGGTGCTGCAGGCCATGAGGCCTCCCTATTCTCTTCTGTCCTCAGGAGATTGGATCCAAATGGGCAGACTGCTTGTCTCTGGACTGTCCCTTCTGTTCTGCCCACAGGGGATCCGATCTCCCGCGAGCAGATAGAAGAAGGGAACTTAGCAGCAATCCCTTTCTCTTCTGCCTGTAGGCATTGTCCCACCCCCAGACGAGTTGCCATGATACTTGTCTGCCCATTGGGATCAAGTCTCTCATGGGCAGAAGGGGTTGCCCATGATCCCAGCAAAGTCCCCTTCTATCTGCTTGCAGGAAATCATTACCCTGCAGGCAGACGAGCATCACAGCTACTCATTTGAGGATGGGGGCAATGCCCTGTCACCCCCCCCCCCCCCTCCCTGCAAACTATTCCCATGACCTCCTCATCGTTATTGAAGTTTGAGTTTTAACTATGGGCAGTCCATGAAACTTAACTGGGTTTCTTCTTGGAAACTGGATGCTCTCACACCAGCTGCCCAGACAGGTTACCCCAGGCTGCCCCTTGATCAGCAGTGTCAATCCAGTCCTCAGGACACACCTAGCCAGACAGGTTTTCAGGGTAACCACAATGAATCTGCATGAGAGAAATTTGCATACAATGGAGGTAGTACCATAGGACCGGGTGGAGAACCACTGAACCAGAGCACGCACCACTAGGCAACTGGTGAGGCTTGTGAAATGCAATGTTTGACTTTAAGTCACTGCTGACTCCTGGCAACTCCTGTGAGTGACTGGAAGTAGATTGCCGGGCCTTTCTTCTGAGGCAATGGAAGGTTAAGTGACTCACCCAAGGCCACAAGGAGTGCTAGTGGGAATCGAATCCTGGTCTGTTGGTTCTTAAACCAGCGCTCTAACCATTAGGCTACTCTTCCACGCTTGAGTGATAAAACAGTTCAGAGGTTGTGGTATTGGTGCCTCTTAATAAATTCACTCGCATATATGTGTGTGTGTGTTTGTTTTCATACTTTGCTGTTCTCTGTGTTGCATATCAACTGAATAAATTAAATTCTTCAAGGTTTACTTTTAAGAATCAGAGATTTTAATATGCAAACCTCGAAAGAATTCTCATATAGCTTGGCGTCGTCAGTGATGGTTCTAGGGCGGCAAATATCCCAAAGTAAGAAATGAAACCTTGACAGAATTAATACATCCGTTTTGCGTCTCAGTTTTGTCCTTTTATTTCTGCCCATATCTGGCCCCATACTATTAAGACTAGTGTTTAGTTAAGAATTGCACCGTCTTCTTTTAGACTTTACTTTCTAATCCCTGTCCCTCGTGTCCTAACCAATTTGCACGTGTTAGAAATTTGCGCGATTCATTTAAAACTCACTATAAAATGTTGCTCTGCCTTTAGAAATGAAAATCTACATACTTCCCTGCTTTCTATTGCCTGCCCGAAGTCATTCTTGGCGGCACCTATCCTGCTTAAGAAGTCTCCTGGGTTTTGCATTAAGAAACAGCAATGAAGAAATTCACTTCATTCAGTAGATATGGAACAGGGAGAACAGAAAGATCATTTTGCTGGAATAGTAACATACTCCAAATAATTTTATAAGGGCTGGGAAGTGCAGGAAATAACTTTTTAGCAACCAAATTACAACAATGCCGAGAAAGGAAGACGTCGGATTTCACCGCACCGAATAAGCCTTATTTTTGGTCTATGGGAACTCGGGCTTGATGGGAGACGGTTCTGTGGCTTCCCTAGTGCTAGACCTTTTCAAGTATTCCAAGCACCGACCATCCATTCGCTTTCGGTTTTCTGTCTCATTACAGGACGTGCCAAACGTAGGCCGACTGTGTGTTTTCAGACTGGGCTTGTAGATAAGCCAGAAAACGCCCTAAAGATCTTCTACATACATCTCTCAAATTAATACAACGAAACATTTGGTCCAATGAAAGATGATCGGTCACAACAAAGTTAAGTTCTGATCGCCTGTTTTATCCGTTTCCCTTCATGACGAGATGAAGAGATGTTTTGACGTTCCAAACGGGGGACTGTTTGGGGGAAACAGAGGAGCACAGTTAGGTGCCCTAAGGCTTCATGGACCCTTTTGGTCTCTTTCTTGCTTTTAGTGGACTAAGGTCATTGGTGACATGAGATACAAGGAGGTAGCAATTTTCTCCGTCTCCCACCGCTCCTGTACTTGATCTCATTTTGAGAGAAACCTACTTCAGGTGTGGTGTTCAGTCGTCTATGCGGAGAATAGTATTTATTTAGCACTAAAGTTCGTGCTTTGAGCGAATTGGTGGGGATCAAAATTATGTCTCTCGAGCATATTTAAGCGCGAAGTCCTGCTTTCTGGGTGTATCCGTTTATTTGTGATCTTTTACGTTTACGGGTAGTGCTTTGAATTACAGGAAAGGCTTCTCTGTGTATATTTATTTTTCTAATCTCTTTTTGTTTTAGGAAAATATTCCTTTCGCGTATGGCTAACTTTAAATAGCTCGAACAATCTTCGTTTTTCAGAGTTGCTTCTCTCTTTATTGCTTTGAAGAACTATGCTACATTAAAGTCCATCGAATTCGGTCCATTGCTCAGACTTTGATGCCTCTTCACAAGAGTAATCTTTCCTTAACAGATTTTTTTCGGAGCAATATGGATGACAGCCATCTACATGGTGCTTAATCAAATTCCACTCTTTTTTTGCCGGAGTGAACAAATGGTAAGGGTGTAATTTGAAATCCCGACAGCTCTAATCCTGAATTATTGCGAAATGTTTTTTTTTTGTTTTGTTTTATTTTCCCCTCAGGACCCTAGACACATCAAGCAGTTTCTTGGGGGTTTTGGTTTTTTGTTTTTGGCTGAGGGAGTAAGAAATTGCAGCCCATGGACCACCGGGGCTCTTCCCACCCTCTTTTTTTTCTGTTTTCTTCGAAACCGATTCTCTCCCTTATTTATCCGCCTTTTGCTTTCCGATTACCCTGTCGTTCTTTAAGCTATGCAGTGCCCCTACCTTGCCCCAGAGTACCCCCCCCCGAGGATTTTACATAACCTATTTTTGTATGTCAAAACTACATATTCATATATTTTAAAAAACGATTTGGATTTCCAGGAAGTCCTTCTTTTGGGAGAGTTTAATAAAGGAAGGAGGTCCCTTTATCCCCTGCGACTAAGCATATCCCAATTGCACGACTATTTAAACAGATGGAAATACGAGAAAAAAAACTAGGGGGCACGAGAGAGAGCTAAAATCCGGACGTGTGCCCCACTATTGATCCCTCCCAGCACTATCGCTGGAGACAGTCATCCGAAGAAAGAAACCACCATTACCAAGGCTTCCCAGTTACTGGGCAAATTAGGCGGTTGCCTAGGGCGGCAGTAGAGAGCAGGACATTCAAAACTAAACAATAGTTACTGCCAGCTAGGAGGAACTTAAGCCTTAAAGTTTGCTGACGCTTTGCACCAACTCTGGGCCGGTCCTGACCATGACACCCACGGCCCTATCGCAGCCTTGTTTTATATAATTATACGTTTTCCGCGTTGTGCACTCAGCATTTGTCACAAGGCAGAGCTGCGGGCCCATCCCGAAGTAGAGTTGCTGTTTCTGCTTTGTGCCCCCAGCCAGTCCGGCTAGTTTTATAGTGGAGAAACTCATTTATACCGTTCCAAAGGGCAGATGAACCGTCCCTGTCTGACTTAGAAACTTTTTGTGGTGCTCTCAGTGGAATAAAACCTTTTTGCAACTCTTCTGTCTCCTCCTTGACTTGAATTTTGTATTCACGCTGGTGCCTGTGTGGGGCGGATAGCCCCTGTTACAGGTTATTTGCCGAATAGATATTTAGCGAAAGGTTTTCAGAGTGCTGTCCAATTACAGTTTTACTGTCATCTAATATGTTGTGTTGGGCCTGTAGCATTTCTACAAATAGTTCGAAGAATAAAGTCTTTGGAACAATCAGTCTCTCTTTCGAATATTTAAAATTGTATTGTTCCTGCCCCTTAAATTAATCTCCCCCGTTAATCTGAAGAACAAGGATAGTTTTTTTTTATTAGACAGTAGCATATTCTTTAAGCGTCAACGTTTTCGCTCCAGAATAGTTTTGAAGTAGCCAGAATATGGTTCCACGAATTCCTTTTTAATATTAGCCTTTTCGCTAAAACTGGGTACTCGTGGGACCACAGAACAAAAGTTTGAATACACTTTTGTCATTAAGAATGAAAGGGCAGCTAAAACTGGCAGCACCTGACCTGTTTTGGGAACAATTTGGGGATACGCATGGTGTCTGTGCGTTTGCTAACGCCCTCGTTTAACCCTCTCCAGAATGGAGTGTGAACCCTTTCCCCTCGACGCCGCTTGGTGGCGCTTTCCTATTTGGAACACCTGAGAAATCAGTCCGGCGACTGGGAAGGAGAGAGGACTCTTGTTGTACAATCATAGTTCTGCTTCTTAATTCCAGCACCAGGAAGGATCAGCCATCGGGGTGGGTCTCATCGGTCGTTGCAGTTCTTGTAAAATAAAGAGCAGAATTTGTTTTCAGTGATAGTCTGTGCGGTTTACAAAGCATCAGATTAGCATCTCAATATTAATATACACAAATAAAAAAAGGACCTTAAAGAGTACCTTGACTTCTCCCTACAGGATGTCTGTTTTACATTTATATCTCACCGAAGTCAAAACTTGTAAAGCTTTAAACTTTGAAGGCCTTCCCTGCAAACAATGAACTTAACTGCTTGTGCCCCTTTGTGGGTACTGCACTGGAAATGCAGGAATCAAGGAGGGGGCACAGAACCCAGGGTAATCATCTCACCTTTTGGAAACAAACCTTAGACGCGTCTCACCCTTAACAGGCTGAAAGCGCGTGAATAAACCCAACACTTTCATCTCTTTTCGTTTACTTCCAGACGATTAGGAAGGCAGCGATTTCCAGCTGCACAAATAATTGTGTGGAAAAAAGGGCAGCTTTTATATAAATCTCTTTCTACACGATTGACTCATATTCTGCATATTTACTTTACCTCTTTTATTAGCGGAGGATCGTGTAGTGGGCTCTTTTGCATAACCATTTTTTGAGCGGACACCCTTATACTAAAACTGAACGTGACTGGAATTTCTATGCTTTTGTCCCTAAAACGACACAGTTCCTGGGGCTGCCGCTGGGCTGCAGTAACCTTGCAGTGTATCCGTCTGGAATACCGGTTCTCGTATTTTGCTCACCAAATACAATTTTGGATGAATTTTCTGTAGTACGCCTTAATTCAAAACACTGCAGCCGGTCTAACATTTAATTGCACAAAATAATCAGCTATAGAGGATAGCCATCGAAAGGTTTTCAGTAAGGGAGTTATGAACCACAAGGTGAGAAACCAGCACTTTCCACAATTCTTCGAGTGATATAATTTAGTTGTTCGGTTTGAATGAACGGAAATGATGCTTGCTCTTTGTTCCAGTAGACCGTGTAATTGTTAGCTTCAAGGAACAAAGAAAACTGGGAAAAACTACAAAAACAAAAACCCAGAGCAAAGCAAAACAAATAAATAAAACAAACTCCAAACCTACAAAACAACTAATATTGGTAGTGACATCACTGTAAAGCCATTGCAGAGTGGTCTCATGTGTAGTATCTATCGATGTCTAATCAATCTAATGACTAATATTTTAAAATATTAGATTACTGTAATATATTGTCTGACAGGCAGATATTTTGAAAACAATCACCTATAATAATTTTGAAATGCAATGCGATTCTGACCTATAAAATTAGCTCTCTCTTAACTTTTTAATAGAAAGAAACACAGCAATATCTCATGGATTTATTTATCCCGAGATTGTGGGATTCCAAAATTCTGAATTTTCTAAACGTTTAATTAACATTAAAACGGGCCCTTCGTAGAGCATAGCTGTAATAAAGAAAACAGATACCTTCCGATGCCAAAAGAGTTATCATCGTTATCTTTACCAGTAGTGGGACTGTGTTTTTCCCAGTTATTCTGTCACTCTGCAGATTTCACTCATAGCCTGGTTCCTCTCCTGACGCTGGGCAAAAGGGGGAAATGTGGAGATTTATTTTGCAGTGGAAAAGATTAGAGATTCAATAACACTCGTTCTATCTGTGTTTAAAAGAATTCATTTTCCACATAGGTTTAGTATCGTTCTTAGGATTTCCTTTCAAGCGCTGAAAACAAGTGGCGTATGTTGGTAAACGATTTTGTAACCAACCTTCGAAAGGTGCTACTCGTTTTGGATTTCGGAAGGCGTTTCTCCCACGCCAGGAAAACCTCCTTCCTCCAACTCCTTGACTGTGCCTGAGAAGGACCCGGGATTTCTCTGTTCCTCACACCAGGCTCGGGGGCTGCAGGAGTCAGATCGCGCTGCAAAGAGAATCACCTCCGAGGGTTGATCTGGGTTTGCTGCTTTTTGTACAGGAAGGTTTGCGCTTGGTCATATTTTTCAAATCAAGGTAGTATAAATTACTTACAATACTCAATTAGTGCAAGTATCTAGCTCGCACTCTCTCCTCAGTCTAGATACATACATACATACATGCATTTATTATATAAATACATTTCTGCATTTCACTTGAAAATATCATTCATTCCCATAGAGCCATTATGAACAGTTTCGTTGGATATACATATAAATCATATTGTTCAACGGGCCATTGAGGTCACAGAGAGAATATTAACAGTGTTAAATACTAGTAACAAATCTCGTACGGAAACAGGCTGAAATGAAACGAATAATCAAATGCAGGCTGCTTTTTATGAAAGGGGGTACCGTGAGATTTGCAGCTGTTTCTCTGCTCTCTCTCAACACCTTCTTGTAAGAAAATGTCTGTAGGGTATAAAAGATGTTTTAGAGGTGCTTCAGTGCTGGCGTGGACTGGTTTCGTCTAAAAATGAAGGAAGGGGCATTGGCTACACTGTCCATACGCTGGAGTCAGGTGCACAGCACTAAAGGCAAACAGACACAGGGAAGGACGGTGACTTTCTATCCAACTCTAGGGACACAAAGCAGACGAGAAAGAATGTCTACTCGTTAAAGACTTTGCTTCTTTGGAACATAAAATCAAGAGCACTGGACATACATTTGCACAAACTTCTTTTTTAAAATTTATTTTACATTTTGTTCAATCTTTCCAGAGAATCTACATTAATATAGAGGTCATTATGTGTATATACAAGTCTAAGGGTAAAAGCTGATGGAAGACATAAGTCACCAAAAAAAAAAAACCTCTCCAAAGACAGCGTCAATAAACTTCATAATTCCTCTCGGGACGTTTGGAAACGTTGAATTCAATCTCGAATTTTAGACTAATTGGATTTTTCCTTCCGGAGAAAATTTACAAGACTGTCAAACTAGAATAAAATGTGCAAGCCTTTCTATTAACAAAAAAACTCTTATGGGTTGCATTTTTTTAAATAAATGCAAAAAGCTGAAAGGTGTTTTCTTACCTGCCCTTTACAAACGAATCACGCTGCTCCCAGAAATGAAGGCTGACTCCCCCAGCGATAATTGAATTAGCCCATTGAAAGAAGTGTCAGGTACAATGACGTGGTCTACCCCGCACAGCTCCCAGGGTCTATAGCCTTTGGGGACCCAGGATGTATAGTGTGACCTTACAGCTCATAATCATAATGCCACACTTGTAGCAGAAATCTCTTAGCATTCAGTTTTAACAAAACCTCTGGTCAGCCAGTCCCTGTAGGAAGGAGGAAATCTATTGTATTAGAACAACTCATTTATGTCTTTCAGCCAAAGCCCCAATGTGATCTGATCTAGACTTATAAATAGGATTATCACAGTGTTTATTAAACACATTTATATACTTTTTTCCTATGTGGCACCGAGAACTCAGCCATGTCCTCAGAGCCGCATATCATTTCCATCTGACAGACAGGAATGTTGAAAATTAGAAATAAAATCACTTTAGGAATATATGTGTCAATAAAGTAGGTGTTGGCCCCGGCATATATATTGCATTTAATTGATGTACAGAAGCAAACGCATACATACGAACACACGCGTGTACACGCATCCATCCACTAGGTTTCTCTCTATTTCCAAAACCCATTGCGTACCCAAAGTCTGTGCCTAGCCTGCGGTCTACAATTCAGGTTCAATTTATTCTTTTTAAAATGTACGATAGCTGCAATGCATAAAAGTATTTTGCACATTCATAAGTAAGGCGTCATCTAGGGAGAACAGAAATACTGAAAAATAGTTCATCTTCTTAGACAAATAATTCAGTCTATAAATAGCATGTCCTTTAGTGCAAGGCATTGCTACGAAGGTATTTTCGAAGAACAACTTTATATGCATTTTAAATTAAAAGGACAGTGAACAAAATGAATACATACAACACTCACATCATACTGTTTTATAAGTGCATTGTCTGATTGAACTGGAAAAATTATATATGGGAAACGGATTGTTTTATTCTTGGAGGAAAGATACCCTTGTTCTTTCCCCCATTTCCTTGAGAAGCCCGAGCAAGCACACATTAGAAACGAGAATCACATTAATTGAGTCTTGCAGAAAATGACAAACGTAAAAAGCAATATAAAGTGATTTTTTTTTTTGTTGTCTTCAGCCAACAAAGAGATTTTAGATAATTGGCAAAACGTAAAACATTCTTGCAGTTATTAGTCCTTCCGTAGCTCAAGTAAAGCTAGGATATAAATGCTGGAGTAAAGATTAAAAGATTATTTCTTTATATATATATTTCCCTTTATCCACTACTATTGCCTTACTCCCTACTGAGGGTGTCTCTGCATGTATACGTCTCCACCCCCACCTTGAGAGTAGCCCGCACTTTATATAGAATATAGTTAAAATAATTCAGATATATAGAAAAAAATATATACATTAATGAATGTCCTCAAGTGAACAAATTAAATAGTTACTATTTCGATTCCCCCCCCCCCAAACAATTTTGGAACATTTAGGGATAGGTGTGTGTATTGTATTCAATAATAAAAGCTATAGGCCGCCAGTGCATTTATCATCCCATTACTGTAACAAATCCGAGCTCCAATACATGAAAGGTAAAATGAATTACCGACGTTAAGCCGTCAATAAAGCCATTTCTGTAAATGGTGTCTCCAAAGGCTGCAGTATTATTCAACCAGCTTTATCAGCACCTTGGAAATTACGTGCAGGAGCTCGCCCGGCGTAATATGGTCCTGCTCGCTTTGATTAAGTGCGGTGCCAGGAAGTACTGACAGTGCTTTTGACCAGGTTTTATTCACCCTCCTGTGATGAACGCCAAGCTGATCAGGCGGAATGAAGAGTAATTAAAACCTATAAATTATCTTCCGCAGCCCTTCTCAAGGCGTCCCTTGCAGGAGAGATAAGGCAGCTAGCCCCCATTTACAGCCTGAAAGGGGCTGCGGCTCACAAAAGCTACGTGGCTAAATGGGATATTGATAGTGTCCTAATTAGAATTTAATTAAGTACCCACAACTCGCTTTTGGGATAAAGATTTCAATTTTGCTAACTTAAATATAAATAAAAACCTAATTTCAGTGCAAGCAAATGATATGGTATTCTGAATGCACTGGGCCGAACATTAATTTAATTGGTGGTGATTATATTGATTTTAAGGTTGATTGTGTTGTGTCGAGTATTATTTCAGCAGAGTGTGTATAAGTGGAGGGAACTATTCGCTGCTTCTCAGCATATGAGAAATATGTAGCTGTGAGCTTTGTACCCAAATAAAGGCAATATATGGAATACGGATAAAATTACACGCGCAGCATCAGACATTTCAACGCAGGTCGCTAATTAATTAAGAATAAGATTGGGTGCCTGGAATTATACAATTCTGTTTTTTTTTCCATCTAAAAAGAAATTAGATCCTCATTCATATCCAGTAGCTGTTATTTTCCTTGTTCCATTTTTTGAGACTGTCCACTTTCTGAATAGCCGTCCATAGCAGGTTTCCTTATTCCGAAGACAAACGATTCGTTTTTAGGGGCATCGCGTTTATTAGCGTCAAATAATAGAGATTTCGCACTGCAATTAAGGCAGGGTGCAGGAATATTCACCAGTCAGGAAGGGCTCCGCCGAGGACTATGCGCTGGCTCCCCTTTCCATATTGAACGTTTGATGTATTTTGGTTCACTTGTGCGTGCACTGTGTAGACATTCCAAAATGAGCGTCCTCCAGAACGATAAGACAATTCTACTTGTTTTCCTTTGTTTTTGCTTTTGAATGTTAATTGTGCCCTGCAAACTTTAGGGATCCTTAATGCCAAGTGAAATGCAGCCGAAAGATTAAAAAGGAGGGAAATGATCTAACGTGAGAAAGTCAGAATATTCGGCAAGGGACGGCAGTTTTCTCCTAATAGCACGTCATCAACATGGTGCCTATTAATTACAATGGATCATCTTTTTAAAGAATCATTCTCTGGTACGGATTAAATCATAAAAATACATCAATAATCTAGAGTAAGCTATTAAATGCAACATTATAGATTGGGAATTCTTTTATTATCTGGTGTTAAAAATAAGCCCACTTGTAAACATAAAGCATGGACAAGGTATCAGAATATACTTTCAAGTCTAATTTATCATGTGCAGTGTAGAAAAAAGTATCACATCTTCATAATAGCACAAGAAACGTGTTGGCTGTAATGCAAACCAGCCTTTTGAGTACTTCACCAACTTTCTCAACATTAAAGATCGCTAAAACCTAAAACTAATGTATTTAACGATTGCGGTTTCGATGTATCCACGAATTTCTAACAAATTAATATTTATTCACGGCTGGTTCTCAAGGCCATAGCATCATCGGCAAAACGTGTGATTGTAAATCAGATGCAACGCCCTCGAAAGCTGAGCACAAGGAAGATAACCTATAAGCAAGAAATATCTCGCAATGACGCTTTTAGCTACTCACAATCGTCTTGCACACACAAACAATCCCATCTCTGAAGCTTAAAGTCTGTATGCAAACCAAGTCATTGACATGCAGATACAGAAACGTATAAAGATCTGAAGCAACTCTGAAAGGAAATAAAACAAATGCCAAGCGCTCCTCCTAATTCATTTGATCGCCTGGGTTCAATTATTATTATTTTTTTTTGCCCATCTGCCAGCCTCCCTTTCTAAGTTTTCAACATGCCCACTACTAGATGACGGGACACAGCTTGTTTTAAACGTGCAAAAAAACCCGGCACCTGCCCGGTTGGGCACGGGGAGCACAGCGCCCGGGTTCCCCGGATTTTTATAGCAGCCCTGCATTACTTCAGCGGCCCCGAAATCCCGAGCTTCCCATTGGACGACGTCATAGGTGCTGGAGCGCTCCCCCAGCCGGCCATTGGCCGGCCACACGTGCGGCAGGCTCACGTGCTTCCGGTTGGAGTGAAAAAAGTGTGCGGGATGGTAAGAGGCGCGGGGAGAGTGTGCGAAGCCCGAGGTGCTAGAGAATTGGGGGGGAGAGGCTGGACGCTGCAGCCGGGCACCGATGCGCAATGACAGCCGGCAGCATGACAGCGGGAGGGAGCGAGACGCGGCTCCGCTGGGCTGGAGAGAGGCTGCGGCTTCTGTAAAGAGCCCGTTGCGGGACGCGGGGCTGGCGCTGGCTTTGCCTCTCATTTATCAATAGTAGCGATATTATTATTATTACGTTTCTTTGGACTTTCCTTTGGTTTGGTTGCTTTCGAACCGGTGCATTTGATTTTTAGGGGTGATTTTTTTTGTTGTTTTTGTTTTAGCTCCGCGGTTCCTGTCTCCCTCTAAGCCCAGTTCTCTCCCTAGCCGGGCTCTCTTGGATATTATTATAGCAGCGGCCACCGGCAACGGGATCGTCCCCTCCTCGCACCCCACCGGGAAGCGGTGGGGGGAGCGCGATCATGGAAGAGCCGGCGGCGGAGCAGGCTCAGCGGGACTCCAGCGGCGGGGAGCGGGTGGCTGGTACCCCCGCTCCGGTACCCTCCCCGCCGGCCCTGCCCCACCCTCCTCCGCCGCCGCCGCACCGGACGACCAACTTTTTCATCGACAACATCCTGAGACCGGACTTCGGCTGCAAGAAGGAGCTGCAGCAGCAGCAGCAGGGCTCCCGGGAGCGGGGCCAGACCTCAGGTAGAGAAAACGTGAACCCGTTGATCCGGAGGCCGGCCGAGCCCTCCTCCCTATGCCTGGACTCTGACAGTAACAGTGACAGCTCCGCTGCACCTCCAGCCTCTAAGGCCTCCGAAGGGAGCTCTGCTACGGCGGCCAAATACGGAGACAGCCCCAACTCCGCCATCCTGCTCGTGGGCCCCAATAACGGAGGACCTGTTGCAAAGAGCGACCCCTCTCTCGTGTGGCCTGCCTGGGTTTACTGCACTAGATACTCAGACAGACCATCTTCTGGTAAGTGCAGAGACCCACGCCCCTGCTCACATCTGGTACCTATTACGTCTCTTTCTTTCGGTAGTTTAGCATTTTTCCAATCCATTTTCCTAGTTTTTGGAGGGTTTGCACATGATTGCCCTTATCTTCAATAGTGCAGAATGAAATAAAGCAATTTGCTGGTTGTTACCCTCTCTCCCAGCGCTGCTTATCCTTCGTCTCCTCACCCCCTTCATGACATGACTTACCTGCTTTTATATGCTCAGAGGGGGATCCCGAGTCCGTGACATATTCTGATAGTTCGGAAAATGAAAAACTCGCTTGCTACCGTTTGCAAAGTAACTTCTGAACGGGTAACACGAGGGCTTTTTAATAAGGAAATGATTTCGTGGGGGAAAGCAAACGACACAGGTATAAAAGTTAATATTTTTTCTGAAGCAGCACCCTTTTGGGTGGGATGGATAAAATCATAGCCCTGAAAACCATCGATTAAAAACCTGTTCCCTCCCCCACCCCCAATGGACTTTAGCTAATGCATTTGTTACAGAACATATTTACTTAAAATAGGTTAAAAAAAAAACCCACTCACTTTAGAAGTTCATGTTGCGATTTTTCCAGATAGTTTTTCTCAGTTTTCAATTGGGCAGACAGTAATTTTAAACAGCTCCATTGACCCAAACAAATGAACAATTTGGCAGCGTTCTAGAACCCCTTGCACAGTGCAGTGAAAGGGCTTTAACTCAAAAAAGTGGCCGGGGAACATTTTGT
The DNA here is from genome assembly GCA_033557465.1 of Ichthyophis bannanicus. Classification (NCBI taxonomy): domain Eukaryota; kingdom Metazoa; phylum Chordata; class Amphibia; order Gymnophiona; family Ichthyophiidae; genus Ichthyophis; species Ichthyophis bannanicus. The sequence goes on from CM066036.1 coordinate 871,110,096, forward strand.
ATATAATTTTAAGTACACCAAATTAAAAAAGAATGTTAGTGGAGTTAGCACCGTGGTCCTGAAAGTAGCAACCCGCAGATTTCTTGACGTACGATGCTCTGGAGAAACACACATTTATTATAAAATGCACAAGGTGCACACACACACACACACACACACACACTCGCATATATACGTACATTGAGTAGAGAGGCAGCCGAAAGCACGGATTCTGCGTTGTGCTGCTCTTGGCTCTTGACGGGTCGCTATTATCTTTTTAAGTGAAAGTGATCAATTTGCTGCTATCAGTCCCGGTCATCCAGATATCACTGCTATTGACACTTTCAGCTACTTGAATCTAAGAAAAGCTACTTTGATTGACTAAACTGATTGATTGTCTGATTGAGCTGTCAGTCTCACCATTTCATAAAAGTCACTTTCTAGCTCCCAGCCGAACGGGAAAATGATTATATTTAGTATCCCCGTGGCCTGGGCCTTTCTCGCTGTCCGTGCAAACTTATTTTACATTTCGGCTTTGTGGGACGCTCTGTTCCAATTAAAAAATATATACATATATATCAAAACACTAAACCGAAACAAGTCTAGTCGATATCGCGAGTGAAAAATGCAGCGTAGGGTTGTTGGGGTTTTTTTTTTGACCATGCATAGCCTCGGTGTGAAACTGTAGGCATATCAACTGTCGGGGGAAATCCCGTTTGTTAAAACATACCAGTTCGTTCTGATGTTCATATTCCAGGAAGAAACTCCCCCATCATCCCCCCCCCCCCCCGTAAAAAATAAACACACCGATTTCAGTTCACGGCGTTGATAGTTTTAAAGCATCTGCGAGAAATTAGCATCTTTTGAAGGTTTTGTCAAGGTGATTTTTAAAAATAAGAAACCATTCTTTTGTTTGTACCAAAGAGCAATTATTATTGGAAAGGGATGCACACAGCATTTTGCAGGAACTGGCCCGTTTGCATTCGGAAAATCTTCAGGCCTAAGATTCGCGAGGAGGCCTGCGCTGCAGGAAACCTTCAGACAGCCCCATCTGTGCTCCGAATGCAGTTACGTTTGGCAGTCAACAAGGCAGCTAAATGTGCAATAGATTTTCAAGTTTCTTTCCGTCTTTTCTTTATTTATAGTTTTGCATAATTGTTTGCCAGGAAGGCTCAAGTACAGTTGCTTATTTCAGATGCAGACGTTCAAAATACATAAGAACGACATTGGAAGCTCTGATCCTAATAAAGGATAATTTGCCTTTAGGTTCTTGTAATTTTATCTAGGTGAATGGATGCACTTTTTTTTTAGCTAACATCGGACCTTTGAGAACATTGAGAATGAACCGGAAATATTTTAGTCTAGATCAGAAGCAGTACATTTTATATATCCGTCGGTGTATTTTCATTGCTTATGAGGGCCTAAATTTACAGCTGAACCAAGTCTGCTTATTTATCATCTAGATTTAAGAAATGTTAAACGGTTTAATTTTAAAAAGTCGTCAGTTGTCTGTAATTGAAATGTTATATTTTAAGTGTTCTCATTTTGGGCTGCATATTTTATCACAACTATGACGGGAAATGCAGAGGATTTCTTTTTGTGCAGTTTTATGTTATTCTTTAAATTCATTCGGCCCTGTAAGCTCTTATAAAAATATGGGTCATTGCTAATCTAAGCGAATCGTACAAACACTCCTTTGAAAAGTAGGACGTATTTATTTTTTTCTTTCATATAATTCAATGTTTCATATAATTCAAGTTTGGAACTAAAAAAAAAAGAAAATACGTCGGACTGCCATTCTCTGCTTACGGTAATTTTATTTTTTTCTCAAATGACTGCATATCCCTCCTAATACACAAAATAAAAAAAAATAAGCATTATTTAAAAGTCACACCATATGCACAACAAAGATTTCAATGACATTTTCCCATTTATTTTAGCTTTCTAGCTATACAGCGGTATGTGTGCAAATAATCGCCAAACATATCTAAATTTGCGGTATCTCCTTTTCTGTTTTTTTTCTGTCTAATGAATCCTAAGATTTCAAATGAATGGTACAGCTGAATAGCTGCCTATATATGTTTCTTGGGTGTACGGTTTTGCATATTGTTTCGTTTTTGAGCAAACATATTTGATTATTTTTCTTTATATTGAATTTAAACTTCTTGCACACACACAAATATAAACGTCTTGGTTGCAGTGATTGAAAACAAGGTCGTTCATCGCCTCGTTTTAATTTTAATGGGCTGACAACAGCAACAATTGTTTCGTTTTCTTATTTTGCTTTACGCACCGGCTTGGGAACATGCAAAAGGAGACCTGAGGATTTTAAACAGTTATTTTTGTCTCCATTCATTTTTCATAGCGGACTGAATACTTTGAGGTTAACTTTCATTTCGTCACCTTTCTCGTTTAAATCAATGATAAGTATTCTGCCCCGTCAGACTTACAGAATTCTGATTCCAGCCTGGAATTTTAGGATAATATATCCGCCTGTTCGCTTTCGTGCGATTTATGTTTCTTAGAGAATGGCATAATAAAGAAACATTCTCATTTTATGAGCGATTTAAATTTCTAGAAATAAAATAAGATAATTTGTTTTAGTTATGTAGAGTAAATCGTATTTCCGTGGGCTCCCCCTCCCCCTTTTTGTTGACGTTCACAGTCGCGGATATGGGCAAAACAGGCGAAGGACATCTTTTATTTTAGTTGCAAAAACAGTATTTTTATAAATTGCCTGCATTCGCTGCTGTTTTTCATAAGCGTAACTTTAGTATTAAAGATAAACATCCCAGCCGAATAAAAGGATTATTTTTGTATGAAGAGGTAGGTTCTTCTGAGCTAGTCGGCTATAGGTTGGGGGGTATATATAATGTTGCCTATTTTACAATTTTTTTCATAATTAGCCTTTTGAGTTGGTTAGACTGAATCTAGCAAAACAAACCCCAGTGCATAGGCAGGACCCACAGATTGTTTACTGGATGCAGTACACAGAGTCTGAACTTTATTGGCGAGGGGACATTATTTTCTCCTTTCAATATTAATTAAATGGGAGCTTGGAGATAAATGGGAGCCAAGACAAAATACATTTTGGGAATAAATCTCTTTGCAGCTGTACTGAAGCCTCTGCTATCCGAAAGGGCTTTAGGATAGGGGTTGTACATAGAGTGAATGCTTTAATAGCAGTGCCTTTTCCAGCAGTTGATTTTTGTCGTCTCTGCTTTTACTTGCCCAGGTCCACGCACCAGGAAACTTAAAAAGAAGAAAAACGAGAAAGAGGACAAGAGACCCCGGACAGCTTTCACAGCCGAGCAACTGCAAAGACTTAAAGCTGAATTTCAGGCCAACCGTTACATAACGGAGCAGAGGAGGCAAAGCCTAGCCCAGGAACTCAGTCTGAACGAGTCCCAAATCAAAATCTGGTTCCAGAACAAGAGGGCTAAGATCAAGAAAGCCACGGGTATCAAAAACGGCTTAGCCCTCCACCTTATGGCCCAGGGACTGTACAACCATTCCACCACCACCGTACAAGACAAAGAGGAGAGTGAATGATCTGTTTCTTGCCCCTCCCCCGCCCGGCAAAAGAGAATCTCACCAGGAAAGGAGAACGAGACAACGAACGAAAGGAACACAAATATATAGAACAGGACAGAGGTGCTATTTAAATAAGATCTATGTTTATCCATGGTATATGGACTTAAGAAAATTATGAATTCTTACAAATATCTCTATATAGCCAAACATCATATGACCTTGTATATATTTAATTTCAGGTAAGAAATGTGTCTAGCGACCTCTCTATTTGCTGGGAATTTTACCTTTTTTTATTTGAATGTTGTTGGTCATTGTTTTAGTAAATGTCTGACTCTCTCCATGGTTTGTGTGGGTTTTCTGTCCTCTTTTTCTCTGACATCTTGTCCAGAATCTTTTTCCAGACTGCGATACTGAACGTCGCTCCAAGCCAAAGATTTTATTATGTTCAGAGATCTGTGGTCTGAAATAAAGTGTAGACTGTGTCCAGGCTCCAGACTGGTTGTTTTCCTTGGGGGACTGAATGCCTCGTATTCGCTTCACGTATGCCGGGGCGGGGGTGGGGGGGAGATATGAAGCTCCGTTATCCGCACTACATTTCCACAGACGGGCTGCTTTTATGGAGGGCACCAGGAGCTGAATTGTGTATGCTGAGCTCTCCTTTAGCGCCGCTGCAATGTTTTCATCAGACACTTAACTGGCCCACACGCACTAACGCGATCTTTTTTTAAAATGTGTGTCAAGATGTAGTTGTACAGGAGAAATAGTTCGGTGTACTGAAACTGTGAAATGGGGGCAGTAAAGTGGCACTGCTCGAGATGACCATTGCACGGGAGGTAGCAAGGTCTCTAGAAGCTTTGCAATAGCAGTTTCGTTCACCGATCTCAAGTCCAGAAGTGTTTAATCGTCATTGTATAACTAGATTCCACACTTAAGCCTTGTGCTTTTGTTTTTAAGGCCCCAAGGTATGCCACATTCACATGCACAATGCTACCGCAGAATTGCGTGGAAGTCCTCCTCTCGCATCGCTGGGCGTGATGCTGCGACATTAGTTTTAAGTCACGCGGAGCAGCTGTCTGCTCCTCGTGATCGAGAATTCATATCGCACCACCCTCTATCGACAGCAACGCAGACAGAGGACTCCCGCGCAGCTTCCTTGGAACATTGGTTGTGTATTTTATTTGCCCTGTTTTGTGATATGATTTCTGTATGGCTCTTTTTGTATCCTATGGCAGCAGCAACTGCAATATTAATTACTTGCAGTCTGTCTAATGGAATTGTGTTTAATTTTTTAAAAAAATTCCCATACTTATTTTCATTTAACTTGTTTTGTCCAGAAAGTCCTGAGCATTTATTTTAGAAATTAAGGGACAGAAATCTGACCTACACTTCAGACTCCTCTTTTGTTGCAAAGTATGAAATTGGAAAGAACAGAATTATACGGATAATCCAAAATACATTTATGGTGTTTTTAATGTTTTACACTATGTGTGTTTGACTAAAGTAAGACGTTAGTTTCTAAGTTTTAATTAATGAATCTGTGCAGTTTTCACAATTCACATGCGTCTTCTTTTGGTAATTACTTTTAAAACGTCTGTTCAGGTCGCATATATGGACTAAGTGAAAGGAATAATTGTAGAATATTGACCGCAATGTAAGCGGTACTTTATAATGAAAAAAAATAGAATTGCCAAGCATTTTCTCTGTGAAACGCCCACTGAACTTTCGAGTTTTTGTAGAGGGGACTTTCTCCCATGTGAAGAAATGACAGTCAATCGAATATTAAGAAATACAAACATGTAATTCCACTGAGCTTTGCAATCAAGCTGGATGGTAAATGCCTTTGAAAGTATAGTTCTTTATAGCACCTACATCCATCCAGGTCTGGGGTAAGGAGGATCGTAAAAATGTGTTTAAACTTGCTTAAACGTGGCGTTAAGGGCGCCTAAAGCCCATGCTAGCTTTCTGCGTCGGCCTGCTAATTAACAGTGTCAGACGATCTTCAAGACAGCGTCCAGAGGACGTGGGTAGAGCCAAAAGAACAGTGTTATTTTAATTTTAACCAGTTCTCTCTTAGTAGGCCAGGGCCGATGTGGATAAACTCACTAGTTACTGGGCTTTAGTTCTTGGGGTGGCACTTTTAAGCACTGGTCAAATTTGTTGGACCTGGGGTTATGTTCTGACGGCTCTCTGATAACTGTACATTTCTACACTGGGTATTTCTTTGCTTTTGAGTTACCCCAACTGAACTGAAGTAGCGCTACGCGGACAGAAGTTTTTGAGGTGAAAGCAATACTCTCCCACGTAGTGCATCTTAGAGCTGCATCCCAAAGTTACAGTGCGGGTAATCAAAGGCTGGGCGGCCTGCATTAGCTATAGGAGAAAGCATGTATCTTAGTAAAAAGACACATTTAACTACCTCGTCACTAGTAAGCAAGGCAGGGAACGCTGCTTTACCCTCTGAGTAGCACTGTTTACTTTCCCCAGCTCCCTTGATTTCAAAGTGCATTATTTTATTGCCAGTTAAATAAGCGCCTTTTAATGTGCAATTCCGTATCCCCCTTTCTCCGACTAGGCATCCTATCGCGATGTTAAGAATACGAGCTTTTATGAATTCCTTTCCATGTCTTTCCATGTAAAGCCATCTTGCTCTGTTTCTGGGGCGGAAATAGACTGCCGTCTAAAGTTCTTACATTTTCTAGGTCAGACTGAATCAGACCATGAAATCCTTACCGATAACAGTTTCTGCAGCAACATAATAATAATTGCTAAAACCAAAACAGCGTCCTCGATTTCTCATAACAACTAATATCTAATTACAGATATCGGTGGAACTATCAAAAATTTGAGACAAACAGAAATACCAGGACGCACAATCATACCATAGAAACATGACGGGAGAAAAAGACCGTGTGGCCTATCTAGTCTGCCTTCCATATCAACTATATAGTCCCTTTTTATCCTTTAGAGATCATCTGTGTTTGTCACATGCTTTCTTGAATTCAGATACTGTCCTCATCTCTACTAGCTCCACTGGGAGACTATTCCACCCATCTAGCACTCTTTCCGTAAATAAATATTTCCATTACTCCTAAATCTATCCCCTTTCATCCTCATCCTATGTCCCCTCGTTGCAGAGCTTGTTTTCAAACAGTCATAGATCCATGCACTCAAAGGATGTACATAGGCAGCGGAAAAGGGTGGGCCACAGAGGCCGTGGCCCCACCAATATTTTGCCCAATACACATCAGCAATAGAGAACTTGGGAGCAGGACTGGAGATTGGTTTGTTTGACCCCCTCCTCCCTAAAAAGACATTCGGCTGCTCCTGATGTACAAAAATGCCATGGAGGCCAATGCACAACCAAAAAAATCTCAACACGCAGAGTAGAGCTGCAGGCCATTGCGCTTTCACTGTTCCAAGAGACGTCAACGTGAGGATTAATATTTACAATTTTTCATGTTATGCAGAATGGAAAAGTACAGTTTTGTGAGCAAGACTACGTTTTTACTCCCTATCCCATCCTGTTGAGTAGGTCTACCTATATGAACCCCAACTTTCTGGATCATGAGGGCTCAGAGTCGCCACCACCATCCTTCTCTGGTTCAATATGTTAGTGTTTTCACCCAATTCTGCACATTCAGTCATGAACCACTTAGAGAAAGGTACTGCAAACAGTACCTTCAGCTCAAGGGATTTAACCCTCAGGAAAGGAGGGGGGGGGGGTGTAAAAGAATGGATTTTCAGCTCTAAGAGAACAGACAAAGCAGGGGGCCAATAAAACGGACCTGAGGTAGACTGATAGTTTTGTAGGATTCAAGATCTGACACGAGAATAAGTCTACGAAATCCTTCACCCACACAGAGGGGCTATTTCATAGTAACATGGCTAACATCATAGATGAAGACCCGAAACAACTATTTCCAAGGGCGGATTCATCTGGTAGGTAAGGAGTAAGAGCAGGCGGGAGTGGTCGTAATGCACCAGCCCCCTTCCGAAGGTGCATTTATGGACAGGCCCTAATTCAGCATAGGGGCTGGGACCATATTCAGAAAACTGTATCATGCAATTATATATACTATGTGTGAGAAGGCAGAAACGATGACCAGATCGGAGATCCCTCGATTAGACACAGGATAAGAGAAATTGCAAGTCTAAACTGCCGGCTTCAGAAGGGGCTACGGTCACTGTTCCGCACCCCTCTAAGGCTATACCTACCGTAGGCAGCCAACATTGCCTTGGCTAGGAATTGGAAATCACCAGTTTGCTCAACAGACCACTGGCTGACCAAAACGAGACAAATACAGATAGAACCGGGGGGGGGGGGGGGGGATATAATCACATCCTTTAGGGACAAATACAAGCAGTACAGGATTGATGACCAAGCCCCTCCCTTTAAGAGCTAAAATTAGAAAAAAATCACTCTTAGTGATTCCCGAATAAAAAAATTCACCCATTTGTTATTAATGATACTGATACGTGTATGTATATAATTGCGTTTAGCCATAAATCTTGAAGTATTACGTACTCTAAAACCGACGCATCTCGAACTAAACTCGGCATACCGAAATGCTGTGTGAACAGTGGTTTGTTGCAGAAGAATGCCTTAAAATAAATGAAAATACGCGTTTTAAACTAAAGGCGGAAGAACTTCTAAACATTTCTTAGCGCGCCCTTTTTTTTTTTTGTGAGATATATAGTCTACCTCTACCTGTATGCGCGGAAATATATCTTCTTTCCCCTCCCCTGCTCCTCACCGAAATGCAGCCTGCTTTAGCGCTAGCCCCCAACATGTAGTGCGTGTGGATGATAAATGAGACCCAGAGCAGTATACTTCGGTGCTGCTTCACAGCAGAGCAAACGCCTCACATTTCACGCACGACGCTGGGCCATGATTGACACTGGCACCTCTCCTTTTTCATCTGCCTTTTCATACACAGCACAAAGAAGGCGGAGGCCGAGCAATATCTATATTTCCGTTCTAACAGGACTTGCGCTAAACAGCGCTCTGCTGGAGGCAGACTTAAGGGTATGTTTACTAAACTCCGAAATTGTGCGGGGCCAAGGTAGTTTGCCTGTGCCATATAAGGAGTGGGCGGTTCAGGCAGAGAAAAGAAAAAAACCGGGAGAAAGCGACCGTACTTGTGTGCATCGTGCTAATGTGTGGGGTCCACATTAGCGCGTGGGAAGGCTAAGTGGCGTGCTGCTGGGCACAGAAAAGAACAGAGCCGTAGTACAACAGTGAAGACACTGACCAATGGTGTAGGGGCCATGGGTTCAATCCCCCATTGTGCGCAACAAAAGCTGTTGTCTGAGGCAATAACTGTAATGGGTTAAAGTGCTGTAGGAGGCATGTTAATTTTGTGCGGCATAAGGCGGCGCACTGTTAATTTTGGGCGACATTAGGCGGTGCGCTGTTAGGTGTGGGCATCATAAGGCGTAGCACTGTAAATAGTGGGCATTAGGCGGCGCGCTGTTAAGTTTGTGCGGTTTGGGTGGCAGAAGGCGGTGCGCTGCTACGTCATGAAGGCCTAAGGCAGTGCGGCAATGTGCAAACACAGGAATAAAGCCACAGCACAATGGTTAAGACACTGACCAATGGTGCAGGGATCAGGGGTTCAATCCCTCACAGTGCCCAGTGAACAAGGCTGGCTGAGGCATAATGTATTATGGGGATGAGTGCTGTAGGAGGCATATTAGTTCTATTTTATTTATCAGTACTAGCAAACTCACTCTCAAAGCGTGTTAACATAAGGCGGCCCATACGGCACATGTTAAAGTTCACTGTCTGCCAAGGCACCCTAGAATGTCCCCTTTAGGTCACCATATATGTTGCGTCACAGAATAATGTATAGTGCACCTTATATGGACGGCAACCATAAGGTGCCCTATAGGGCGCCCTATAAAGCACCCTCTGCGGCACCTTTTGGGTACAGTGTTTTTGCTGGCATCAACATATGTACATTAAATAAAAAAAACTTTGGACAGCCCTAGCAAATTACCCCACTGTGGGTTTGAACCCATGACCTCTGGCTTCTCAGGCAGTGAAGTAACCATTGGGCTACAGCTCTATAGCTGCCAGCAAGCCCCTGGCTAGCTGCAGAGAGCCTGCACGTCACCACACAGACAGTCTGCTGTGGTAGCCAGGATAGGGTTAGGCCACCCGTACCCATGATGCACTGCACATGCAAATCAGCTGTCCACAGATGAACACAAGATGAGGAATGCACCCCAACAGCTCCCCGGTGTGGTAGGGGGAAGTGGCCGTGTGCACCCACACAGCACCTCGGCCTGGTAGGGGGTACTGACCGGGTGTTTTACTGGCACAGAGTAGCTACACACCGTCACATTGTGCGGGTACTGTGCTCACCCTGAGGGTGTGAAGAGGCGCCCAGGACAAGGTCCACAACACCCGCCATGGATGAAAGAGGCCATGCCAGAGCTCCACAGCAGTATTAATCTGTGAGATAGGTAGTTTCTGCAGAAACACCTTGGATATCACATTCTGTCTTTGTCAGGGGAACCCCTTATGGACACCTAGGTGGGCTGTGGGCTATGTACCACCACCCAAGGTTGAAAAACAGGGTCTCCTATCAACAGATCCACATTCTACCTCCCTGCAATGGTGGCAGTAAAGTGGACCATCAACCCTAATCCTGCTGGGGAACAGACACTCTACACCTCCATAACACAATATCAGACAGACATTAGGCCTGGATATGCTAAGCTGCACCCCACCACCATCTGATATTCTCCTGCAGCAAGCCTACAGCCGCTGCACCCTGCAAGGCACTCCATCACGACACAGACCAGCTGAAAACAGTCTGCTAGCTAGTCCTGATGGAAATGCATGCACCCAGAACTGGGATGGCAGTGCACACCAGCAGATAAATCAGTGATTGGGCCCCAAATGAAAACCCATAAATATGACATGAGAGAAATACTATATAGCACTATGGGGGTGCCTAGACATGCTGTGGTCACTGCACAGTCAGGGTGAGAGTGATCCCCCAGCAGGACAGAAAGAGGTCACCCTGTCTGTGTAGGTGGTGGCCGGCCACGACAATGTCCCAGGCAGTGCCCTATGCCCTGTGCAGATGCATCCTGGCCAGCCCACCCTGTCTGAGCTATACCCATGGTACCTTGCTGCTCATTATGCACATTGGCAGGCCAATAATGGCAACAGTGCTGGCAGTGTGGGCTGTGGAAGGTGTTTGCAGCCAACACACACTGTATAGACCAGGGGTGGGCAATCTCGGTCCTGGAGGGCCTCAGACCAATCAGATTGGCAGGATATCTGTAATGCATATATATCGCATGCTTATTTATTAAGGATATCCCGAAAACCTGACTGGTCTGCGGCCCTCCAGGACCGAGATTGCCCACCCCTGGTATAGACAGACACACACTCCCACACGTATGGCAGCATTGTGCTACTATAGAGGAGTTTATCAGCCTTGCCCACCACACCAGTCCTGGGCACAGCACAGGCATGTATATGGTACGCAATACTGTTGGGGGTCACTCCCCAGGGTGGTGACCACTGTCAGAGGCCAGACCTGAAGCACACACCGCAGACATCAGAATGATTGTTATGATGGAGCTCAAAGAGCAAACTGTGCTTAACGTAGGAATGTCTATCTGCCAGTACTCATAGCAAACGTTTGAGAGCTGTGTACCGTATACCCAGGTGTAGGGTGGCATTGCTAAGGTATGCAGGTGCTAGTATTGGGAGATGCACGCAGGGCCCAATGTCCTGCCTCTCCAGGAGGCATTGGCCAGTGGGGCCTGTGGGTGTGGGTGTGTCTGCCCCGTTGGCTGCTGCTTTTTGGCAGAGGTTCCCAACTCCAGTCCTGGTGTGCCTAACACTGTTCGGGTTTTCCTGCTGTCCCTCATGAATATGCATGAGCTACATATACATGCCATGGGGGTGGTGCATAGATATGCAGCACAGGCATTTATATTAGAGGCAGCATGGAACCTGAATGGTGTGTGGTCCTCCAGGACTGCATTTTGGAGACTCTGCTCTAGGTAATGCCCCTGTTCATGGTGTCTGTGCTCGGTGTGGTAAAAGATAGGCATATTACCAATGGCAGTAGCCCCAGCTGGGCTTTGAACCTGTGATCTTCTATTCTTGCACACACTGTCTGTGTGCACTGCACCACCGTGTTGCCACAGATTGGCTGAATTCCCTGGGAGGTCCATGACTGTACATCCGACAGGGCCTGTCTGTTGCAGTGGACGGTGCCATCCTGCACATGGCTAGGCCACTGTCTTCTGTGGCTAGCAGCCACTGCCCCTCCACCACCTGTACCCTTCCGCCAACATGCTGGCATGTCCTTATCATAGTAAAACCATATGACCTGATTGAGTTGTGGCACTCCAGGCCTGCATTTGGGGGACTCGGCTGTAGATAATGCCCATTGTTATGGTGTGTGAGCGGTGTAGGGTAAAATATGGGTGTTTGCAACATGCTTATGTTCTCTGCAATAAAGGAGTGTCTTTACTATCTCTGTTTAGTGGTGGGTAAAATATAGGGACAGGGCTGGCAGGTGCCTCAGCTGGGATTTGAACCTGTGACTCTTTGGTCCTAGAGATACTGGCTCTGTCTGCTGCACCACACTGTGACCACAGAGATGGTGCAGTCCCTGGAGATAGGAAACCTGGCAAGAAGGAGTCGGAAGCCATGCTCTGCACATTTTTACTGTGGGCTCGTTCACCTTGTCTGGGGACAAAAGTGCAAATACACCACGAAAATGCCTGCAAAAAAAGGGGGAAAAAAGATAGCCAAGCTGGGCAACAGTATTGTTAATGGGCAACCATATAAAACACTCCAAGGACAGCTCCAATAGCAAGAAATTATTTTTGGAAGGGTCTCCACTCCGTAGACCCTTCCAAAATTCATTTCTAATTTTATGGAGCTTTCCAGGGAGTGATTTTGTTGTTTCCCATTAATATCACTGTTGCCCAGCTGAATTACTATTTTTAATATTTTTTTTGTGGTCATTTTCGCTTTTTAGTTGCACTTTTGTTCTGTGCACATGTATCACACTGCTCACGTGTTTTAGGTTTCCCCGGTTTTCCTGTACATTGCTGACGGAAATGGTTTCTCTTCCCTTTAAATGCCCTATTTTTTACTTGTATATTCGGCCCCGTAAATGTGCGAGGAGCCTCTCCCCTCCCCTTCCCCGCCCATTGCAGCCGTCTCTCCGCCCCTCGGGAGCCTTCCTCCACCCTCCGTTAGCCTTTCCACGCCTCTATCGGACATTTGCGGGCCCGTACTTGTGCGGGGCCCGTTAGTGTGCCGCGCACGTGTGTGGGGGTGACGCGCACGTGTGCGGGGTGCTTAAGAGCAATTAAGTGCTGCTTTCCATGCGCTATTGCGTGGATGCGCAATTGTGCGGTGTTTAGTAAACATACCCCTTAGAGGCCGATGCAGAAAGCTAGCGCGGGCTTTACGAGCCCATTACGTCACATTTAGGCACACTTTTACAATCCTTTACATGCAGGAAATAGATGTAAACACTAGCGCCCAATTAACGCCACCTGTATTTAAATGGATCCTAATTATTTAAATGCATTTTAATTTGCTCGGTTGGTATGCTAATCATGGTTACGCCCAATGCAGAGACAGGTGTAGATGATTTCACAACCATCCATAGCGCCAAAAGGTTTTACTGCAGGGTCTGAGAAGAAGTAACCCTCTAATGCATACCTCTGACAGTATTTTGATGGCACTGGATGCTTTCCCGGATGCCTAGATCATCTCCCCAGATGATCAGGATCACGAAAAAAGAATCCCTGGTGGCCCAGCAGTTCCTATCCCCCCTGACAATATTTTAGTGGCATGGGGGGGGGGGGAAGCCCCCAATGCCATCAAAACACTATCAGGGGCTGGTGCCCCTACAAAAAGTAATTACCTGGTGGTCTAGTGGCCCCTAGAACCCCCACCCCCAACCTAAAGTAAAATTAAAATTACCTGGTAGTCTAGCGGCCACTTGAACCCCCACTCAAAGTAAAATTAAAATTACCTGGTAGTCTAGCGGCCACTTGAACCACCCACCCCCAAGTAAATGTACAATTAAAATTACTTGATGGTCTAGTGGCCCCTAAATCCAAACCCTTCCCCCCAAACCTTAGAATAGGTGGGAGCGCTGCCTATGTGCTCCTGCTCTGGTCTGCAATGTTGTGAAATGGCATGCCTGGCCCTGTGCAGTGCATCCTGGGATGCACTGGGCGGGGTTAGACTGACTTATAAGGCATAGTCCACTTTATATGGCAGTCTGACCTCACTGGGTACATCCCAGGATGCACTGCTTGGGGCCAGAGCAGGAGTGCAAAGGCAGTGCTCTCACCTATTTTAAGGTCTTGGGGTGTGTGTGTTTGGATTTAGGGGCCGCTAGGTCACCAGGTAATTTTAATTTTACTTTTACTTGGGGTGGGGGGTTCAAAGGGCCACTAGATTACCAGTTAATTTTAATTTTACTTGAGGTTGGGGAATGGGGGGGGGGGGGTTTAAGGGGCTGCTAGACCACGAGGTAATTACTGTTTGTCGGGGCACCGGACCCCAACAGTGTTTTGATGGCAACGGGAACTTTTCCTGATGCCACGTTCATCCCGATGCCATCAAAATACTCTTATGCAAATTAGCCATGCGGTGCCTGGAGAGCAAGCCAAGTTAGCACAGGCTTCTTGTGCGCATGTGTTTGGCTTGCTCTCCCAGTTTAATGCCTCAGTGGCTCATTTGCACATCCTATCCTTTCTGCATCACACGTTAAGATGTGTGCATTGTCAGGAACGTAAAAAATCGCTTCATTGTGGGTCTACTGCCAGCTTTCTGCATTGGCCTGTTAGCCAGTTGGGTTTTCGGGATTATCAAAATGAATAGGCATGTGATACATTGACATGTATGCAACATTATCTCATGCCTATTCATTTTGAAAATCCTGAAAACGCAGAGGTCAGCCTCCAAGAGAGGGCTGAGAAGCACTGCTCTAAAGTGCAAGATCAGCATTAGAAGAGTAGCAAATGACTAGTTCTAGTGCTGCTTTAGAATTATTGGAAGAATGCAGAATCAGTGCTAATGTTTCATACATTAGCTCCAACCTGTTGATTCATACGAGTTATTAGGACTTATTTTTAAGGTAGTTGTGGTCATAGTAAAGTAATAGTGTTGAAGCATGCCATAGCTTCCAGCAGGTCTGGCCCAACCATTAGGAACACTAGGTGGTCACCTAGGGGTGTGTGTGTGTGTGTGTGTTTGCGTGTGTCTGTGTTTGTGAGCGCATGTGTCTGAAAAAGAGCAAGGTATTCAAAGCCGAACAATAGATTCTGACAGTCATGGGGGGGAGAGGGGGAGCAATAAGACTTATGATTTGCCTAGAATTACAGCACCTTGAATCAACTCTGCGGCTGGCCCTGGACTGACTTGGTGCTTCTCTTTCTCCCAGACCAGTTTCTTCCCACTTGGACCCAATGTTCTCTACTTTTTGTCGGTGTGATACAGGGCCGGTACTACCTTCAGCTATGTGCCCTTCCCTACCAGTGTGGCTCTAGGCCGTTTGGTGCCTGAAGCAACCCTTCTTCTCCCCTCAGAAGTGTCCAGTATCTCCTCTCTCTCTCCCCCCACCCCCCCAGGGTCTAGTATCCCTTCTTCCCTCAAGGTATCCGGCATTTCATCCATGCATACTCAAGGCCAGCCACATCCTGCCTCCTTCAAACTTCCTCTTTCAGAGGGGCAGGACACAGCAGGCCTGAGCCACATGGATGCTTACAGCCTCATGGCAGCTGCTTTGATTCTTTTTTTTAAGTCCAGCTCAACATCTAACTTTTGCGGCCCTGGTGCTGCCTCCCTCCTCCAAATTGTGCTGTTCTAGGCAGACACATAGTTTGCCTAATGGTCAGGCCAGCCCTGGTGATGCATACTGCTGTTGGGCTTCAACAAGAGAGGCAGGAGGTCTCCTCCCCAATGTTCCCTCTAGTTTTCTTCCCAAGCCTTTGTCCCTTGTTGCTCCCTCTTCCTCAGCATTTGCTCTCCCTCCCGTTTTCATTACCTTCCCAAGCATCTGTCTCCTGCCTCTTTCATCTCAACATTTATCTCTCTTACCACATAGGCCAATACAGTTCCCTCCCTCTTCTCCCCAATATCGGGAAGCAGAGGTACTAAGATCACATTCAAGCAACAACATCCACTCCTTCCATTCTCCTCCACACCTTGAGACAGGTCAGGGGAGTAATGATTTAGAGCAATGGTTCTCAACCCAGCCCTCTGGGACTCCCAGGCCAATCTGATTTTCAGGATATCCACAATGAATATGTATGAGATAGATCTGCATACAATGGAAGCCATGCATGCGGATTTCTCTCATGCATATTATTGATATGCTCGATTCCCAGAGGGATGGAAGCCAGGGAAGGTCAGATTCAGGCAGCAACAACAAACGACATTCCTCCAAGTCCAAAAACAGCTCCTCAAAATTAGCAGAAACACAGCCTGCCCTTAATCTGCTGAGTTAGCTGTGCAATACTCCTTTATCATTTTGAGCTGTACAGCTATGGTTATCCAGTAAGACAGTAGAACTCTAATAAACATAAAAAGCACAAACACAGCATACACGAGTCCACTGGATTGACTGTGCAATACTTCTCCGTCTTTTAAATGAAAAAGTTCCAGCCTGGGTATCTAGGTAACCCTAGGATGTGGCAGCTACCTCACTACCCATGCTGCCCAAAACCAGACAGGCTAAACTGGACTACAGTCTTTCTTTCACACTGGAAAGTATGAGTGTATTTCCAAAACAAAATAAGGGTGCCCTTCAACTTATCTGCATCTCCTCATCGTCTGGAAGGTCTGCCAGACCGGTATCAGCATGTGAGTTCTGTTCTATAGCCTCTATCTCCATAGGCTCTGCAGGGAATTCAGTTTCCAGCTCCCAAGGCTCTGTTTCCATAGACTCTGTTGACTCCTCTGCCAGTTCCTCTCTCTCCCCTCCCCCTGGCCTCTTTGAGAGTCTTTTTATTTCCTGTTTCCTGTCTCACTTTATCTCCTCCTCCCTTGCCTGCTTCCTTGCTTGCTATGCTGTAAGGAGCTCTCCCCTAGGACAGGATTTCCCCTTTTCAGGATTTCCTGTCCTTGACCTCTCTGCTGCTTTTGACACTATTGACTACCTTGATACCTTGTCCTCGCTTGGTTTTAAGGGCTCTGTACTATCCTGGGTCTCCTCTTATCTTTCCCATTACTCTTTCAGTGTTTGTTCTGGTGGATTCTCCTGTGCTGCTATCCTGCTCTCAGTTGGCGTATCCCAAGGATCTGTCTTGGGTCCACTCCTGTTCTCTCTCTATACCCAGTCCCTTGGTGTGCTCATCTCTTCCCATGGCTTTCAGTACCATCTTTTTGCTGATGACTCCCAGATTTACCTCTCTACATCTGAAAACTCTCTGGCAATCCAGACCCGGATCTCTGCCTGCCTTTCTGGCATTACTGCTTGGATGTCTCACTGCCACTTGGAATTGAACATGGCCAAAACTGAGCTTCTTATTTTTCCCACTAAAACCTCCTCTCTCCTTCCTCCTTTCTCAGTTTCTGTTGATAACACTCTACTCCCCCCCCCCCCTGTTTCCTTGACTCACAACCTTGGGGTCGTCTTTGTCTCCTCTCTCTCTCTCCTCCACACAAATCCATCTGATAGCTAAGAACTGCCGTTTTTTTCTGTATAGCATCAACAAAATCCATCCATTCCTTTCCGAACACACTTCTTAGATACTTATCCACTCCTTAATCACCTCTCCCGTCTTGACTATTGTAACCTACTCCTTGCTGGTCTCCCTCTAAATCATCCCTCCCCTCCCCTTCAATCTGTTCAACACTCTACTGCACGGCTAATCTTCCATCAGCCTCGTCATGCTCATATTACCCCTCTTCTCAAGTCACTTCATTGGCTACCTATCCATTTCCGCGTCCAGTTCAAACTTCTCCTGCTAACCTATAAGTGCATTCACTCTGCAGCTCCTCACTACCAGGGCCGGATTTACGTATACGCCATGTACGCCATGGCGTAGGGCCCACAACCGGCAGGGGCCCCCAAAAAATAGAACCAGGTTTTTTTTTTCAACTCGATTAAAAAAAAAACCTGGTGGCTGCCGCCGCGGGGGCCCCGTCTACAAGCTGGGCTGGGCTGGTCGGGTCTCGTCTCCCTCCCTCCCTCCCTCCCGGCTGCGAGAGACGCGAAGATAGAGCGTCTCCTCGCGTCTGTGTTAAGCCCGCAGGGGCTGATGGGATTTCCCATCAGCCCCTGCGGGCTTAACACAGACGCGAGGAGACGCTCTCCCTTCGCGTCTCTCGCAGCCTGCAGCGAGGGAGGGAGAGAGACCCGACCGGACCCGACCCGACCGGACCCGACCAGCTTGTAGACGGGGCCCCCGCGGCAGCAGAGGGGGCCCCGCGGCGGCAGCCACCAGGTTTTTTTTTTAATTAAATTTTACTTTAGGCCGGGGGGGGGTAGGAGTCCTACCCCCCCCCAGCCTAAAGTAAAATTTAATTTAAAAAAAAAAACCTGGTGGCTGCCGCCGCGGGGCCCCCTCTGCTGCCGCGGGGGCCCCGTCTACAAGCTGGTCGGGTCCGGTCGGGTCGGGTCGGGTCCGGTCGGGTCTCTCTCCCTCCCTCCCTCGCTGCAGGCTGCGAGAGACGCGAAGATGCGTCTCTCGCAGCCTGCAGCCTGCAGCGAGGGAGGGAGAGAGACCCGACCGGACCCGACCCGACCCGACCGGACCCGACCCGACCAGCTTGTAGACGGGGCCCCCGCGGCGGCAGCCACCAGGTTTTTTTTTTAAATTAAATTTTACTTTAGGCCGGGGGGGGGGGTAGGACGGGTAATGGGCGATGGGGGGGGGGTAGGACGGGTAATGGGCTATTGGGGGGGCTGGAAATGGGCTATTGGGGGGGCTGGGGCTGGAAATGGACTGGGGGGGTAGGGCTGGTAATGGGCTATTGGGGGGCTGGGGCTGGAAATGGGCTGGGCTGGGGGGGGTTAAGGCTAGAGGTGGGCTGATGGGGTTAGGACTGGTAATGGACTGTGGGCTGTTGGGGGGGGCTTAGAACTGGCAATGGGCTTTGGGGGGGTTAAGACTGGTAATGGGCTGTGGGCTGATGGGGGGTGTCTGGTAATGGGCTATGGGGGGGGCTAGGACTGGAAATGGGCTGGGGGGTTAAGACTGGAGGTGGGCTGATGGGGTTAGGACTGGTAATGGGCTGTTGGGGGGGGGTTAGAACTGGTAATGGGCTTTGGGGGGGTTAAGACTGGTAATGGGCTGTGAGCTGATGGGGGTTGTCTGGTAATGGGCTATGGGGGGCTAGGACTGGAAATGGGCTGGGGGGTTACAACTGGAGGTGGGATGATGGGGTTAGGACTGGTAATGGGCTGTGGGCTGATGGGGGGGGGTAGGACTGGCAATGGGCTATGGGGGGCTGACTGGAAATGGGTTGATGGGGTTAGGACTGGAAGTGGGCTGATGGGGGGTTAGGACTGGTAATGGGTTATAGGGGGGGCTTAAACTGAAAATGGGGTGATGGGGGGTTAAGGACTGAAAATGGGGTGATGGGGGGTTAAGGACTGTAAGTGGGGTGATGGGGGGGCTAGGACTGGAAATGGGCTGATGGATGGCTAGGACTGGAAATGGGCTGATGCAGGGACTAGAAGGGAATGGATGCTGGGTGAGGCTGGAACTAGAAGGGAGCTGATGTTGGGGGAGGATTAGAATGGGATGGGGCTGGAAGAGTAAAATGGAGAAGGGAAAAATATTTTGTGTGGGAGGGATAAAAAATCTACAATTGGCCGGGTATTGGGAGAGTAAGTGGGGATTGAGGATGGAGGGGTAAAATTTGAGTGGATGAAATAGGAATGAGGAAAGAGCAAAAGGAGAAAGATTAGTATGTTAAAGCAGATGGAAAAAAATCTAGAAGAGAGAAGAAAGGACAAATGGACAGCAGACGATGGAGAGTTAGCAGAAGACACGAAGAAACCAGAAGAAAGTGGCTGGAGCAATTGCAGCTGAAAAAAATGCACAAAAGGTAGAAAAATATCTCTTTATTTTGAATTTATTAATTGGAATATGTCAGCTCTGGTAAATGTGCATCATTAACATCTGTGCTTTGTTTAGTACAAGAGCAAATTAATGTATTGTTTTATTTCTACAGTGTTGTACATTCCAAGTTTGGCTTTTGGGCTTCCCAGTTTAATTATTGTCTTCCTATTTCTAAATTGTGATTACTTGTTTGGTGATGGTCTATGTTCTGCATGTGTAACTGAGCTGAGGTGTTCTGTTTATATAATTCCTATTTGACATTGCCACTTGTTCTCTTTCCCCAGTAGGTCATGTATTGTTGTTCTCTGAAATGTATTGGTTTAATATTTGCAGTGTTGCCTTTTGATTGGTAGAGTATGGTGCTTTGTGAGTCCTGGTAGTGCTGTTAGGATACGGCGGGTTTACTATGGGCAGTGTTTGTAGTAGTTCCTAATGTGTCTGGCAGTTGGCACTGGATTATAGTAATGTAGAAATCTTTTAGTCTTTCTTTATCCATACACTCATTAAGAGGCATGTTTACTAAAAGTTAGTATATGGTAACATTATGCAAATATTTATGCAAATGAGGCCCCTTATGCAAATGAGGTCCGCACCCCCCTTGGGCCGCCCCTGCTGGGGGCCCACAATTTTTGTTGGCGTAGGGCCTCACTCAAGGTAAATCCGGCCCTGCTCACTACCTTTCCTCTTTTATACCTCCCTACACCCCGGAAACTCTGGTCTTCTGGCAATGCTTCTATCTGTGCCCTTCTCTTCTATTGCTAACCCCAGACTTCACTCCTTTCACCTTGTTGCTGCTTATGCCTGGAACAAACTACCTGAGTCTGTATGTAAGGCACCTTCTCTGGCCCTTTTCAAATCCAGGATGAAAACTCACCTCTTCGCTGCCGCTTTCAGATCTTGACTCACCTGATCTCCTTTGTGATTCCTTACCATTCCCCCTCTATGTATCCCTGTCTACACCTACTGTGTTGTCTGTCTTGACTAGATTCTAAGCTCTGATGAGCAGGGACTGTCTCTTCCATGTCTGTGCAGTGCTGCATACATCCTGTAACACTATATAAATGCTCAGTAGTAGTAATAGTAGTAGCGCCCTATGTACCCTGCTCTGCCATACCCTGTATGTCCCGGTGGAACACCTTACAATATTCATTGTGGATATCCTGAAAACCTGACTGGCCTGAGGGTTCCAGAGGACTGGGTTGAGAACCACTGATTTAGATTCTCAGCCAGAGACTGTAGTAGGAAGCATAGTAGCTGATTTTTCAAAATGACTGGGGGTGCCAAACACAACATATTATCCCATGCTGGACACAGTGAAGGAGCATGCTGTGCTCAGCACCCACAGAGCTGGTACCTATAGTTAAAAGCAGAAGGAAATCAGGCAGGAACACTAGCTCATGATGCTCCAGCCCCTCCCCCATCCACCTCAGGGCAGCAGGAGGCAGGTCAGAGGATGAAGAATCAACTGAATGGTTGCAGGAAGGATTCACAGGGGCTTAGCAGGGTGTCTATAGTCAGCTAGGGGGTGAAATTGTAAGGCAGGGGGTTCTCAACCCAGTCCTCAGGACACACCTAGCCAGTCAAATTTTCAGGATAACCGCAATGAATATGCATGAGAGAGATTTTAATGCACTGCCTTTATTGTATGTGAATCTCTCTCATGCATACTCATTGCGGTTATCCTGAAAACCTGAATGGTAGGTGTGTCCCGAGGACTGGATTGAGAACCTTTGTGGTAAGACAATCAAATCTGACCTGCCTGGAGATACAAAAATTTTGTGATAGAAGGACTAATGTTTAGTTGTATGCAGTTTTGCACCCCAGCAACTTAGGGAACATTGCTTGAACCTTCAATTTCGCTACCCTTCCATTTTCCCTATATAACTCCAATCTGCCTCCCCCTTGGACTTCATGGCTTCAGCCTGTGGAATCAACAGCCCTAGTGGGAGCAGTTCCCACAACCCTTGGTGGCTCCAGGTAGCACTGGTGACACACTGAGTCCCAGTGGCATTTACAGTATGCCGCTCCTCACATGTTTTCAACCTAGGCACAGGCCTATTGAGCATCTGTGGAAATCTAGCTCTGGTATCATAAACGTATGAGCATGTTTAGAAGCTGGTGGTACCTGCTGGAGATAGAGACTAATGGAGGAGAGGGTGCTTGTTGTTGTTAAGTGCCGTCAAGTCAGAGTCGACTCATGGCGACCCTCTGGATAGCTATCCTAAATTGTGTTCGGTCTTCAGTCAGGTGGCTCATTGTTGACAGACTGGTACCCATAGCTGCTGTTATTGTATCTATCCATCTCATTGCTGGCCTTCCTCTTTTGCATTGACCTTCTATCTTGCCAAGCATGATGTCTTTCTCTAATGATCTCTCTCTTCGCATGATGTGTCCAAAGTATGAAAGTCAAAGTCTTGTCATCCTAGCTTCTAAAGAAAGCTTAGGTTTGATCTCCTCTAGTACCGACTGGTTTGTTCTTCGGACAGTCCATGGTATACACAGTATTCGCCGCCAGCACCATAATTCAAAGGCATCAATTTTCTTCCTGTCTATCTTTTTCACTGTCCAGCTTCCTCTGGAGGAAGACGATTGAGATAAGAGTTTCAAATTTCAATAGTTTCTGACACAAAGGTGGTGGAGAACTGGTGATTTTTGAAAAAAACACTCCCAGGTTTGTCGTTGATGCTATTAAGCACCGATGTTTACTCGAGAGTAAGCCATCAGCTTTGAGCGCTGCTTTGGTCTGAGACTTCCTGGGAGTTGTAAGAGAAATCGTTTATAATGAAAATGTTTTAACAGTTTTCCACACAAAAGATACTTTTCCACTTTGATTATTGGATTGTTTATATGGAGTGATTTTTACAGAAGTGAGATTGAAAATACCATGGCTTGAACAAGTCGAATCTTTGTATGGAGAGAGACATCTCTGCTCTTGAGAATCTTATCTAGGTCTTTCATAGCCATTCTGCCAAGAGCAATGTGTCATCTGATTTCTTCACTGCTTGTTGCTTCTTTATTGATAGTTGATCCAAGTAGGTTAAAGTTGTTCACGATTTCAATTTCTTCTCCTTCAACGATGAACCTGTTGATTATGCCAGTTGTCATGATCTTTGTCTTCTTTACATTAAGGTGCAGGCCCATTTTGAGACTATGTTCTTTGACTGTGAGAAGCAAATGTTTCAGTTCATCTTCACTTTCAGCCAGTAATGTGGTATCATCAGCATAGCGAAGGTTGTTGATGAGTCTTCCACCAATCTTCACACCTCTGTTGCCTTCATACACTCCTGCTTCTCTGATGATTTGTTCTGCATATAAATTAAACAGGTAGGGGGAAAGTATGCAGCCTTGTCTTACACCTTTGCTTATTTTAAACCATTCTGTTTCTCCTTGTTCCGTTCAAACTGTTGCTTCTTGATCAATGTACAGATTGTGCAAGAGTACGATCAGGTGTTCTGGTATACCCATGCTTCTTAATGTGGCCCAGAGTTTCTCATGGTTTACACAGTCAAAAGCTTTGCTATAGTCGATAAAGCACAAATAGATATCCTTTTGGTATTCTTTAGTTTTTTCAAGGATCCATCTCACATCCTCAATGATGTCTCTCGTTCCTTGCCCTTTCCTGAACCTTGCTTGCACTTCAGGTAGTTCCTGTTCCAGGTTTGGTTGTAGTCTCTTTTGAATAATCTTCAGTAGAATCTTGCTGGCATGTGGGATCAGAGCGACTGTGCGATAATTTCCACAGTCAGTTGGATCACCTTTCTTTAGTATTGGTATAAACACAGATCTTTTCCAGTCAGTTGGCCATGATGTTGTCTTCCATATTTCTTGGCAGAGCCTTGTAAGTATGGTAACAGTTATTTATTTATTTACAATCTCTTATATACCGCACTATTCAGCATCAGCGCGGTTTACATGGAACAAAATTGCTCAGTACAATTAACACGTATGAGTTTACAGATAACAGGGCAAAAAACTCAGATAACAGGGGTAAACTATTTACAAAACATGCTACATTGAATCATATGAACAGGGGTTTCATAGAAACATATGCACCACTATGGGTTAGAGTATCTAACTTGGTGTATTGTTGGGATACCATAAATTTGCTTAGCAAATTGTATCGTTGGATTCTAAGGGTGTCGTTGGGCTCTAAGGGATGTTGTTGTGCTCTGTGAGGTACTTGTTGAAAAGGTGGAATTTGAGGGCTTTCCTAAACTGTGATAGGCTCTTAATATCCCGGATATCAGGGGGTAATGCATTCCAGCATCTTGGCGTACTGAGACTAAAGGCCCTATTGGCTGTAGATGTAGTGCAATCTGTTAGTGCTTTCGGGACGTTTAGAGAATTTATAGCCATGGATCTCCTTGCTCTATTTGGAGATGTGGTATGGATGAGGGCAGTTAAGGATGCAGAGGAGAGCTTGTTAACAGCTTTAAAAGTGAGTAACAAGGTCTTGAAAATGATTCTAGCCTGGATGGGTAGCCAATGCAACTGTATCAGCAGAGGCGTCACGTGGTCACTCCTGGAGGCTCCATGGAGGACCCTTGCTGCCGCGTTCATGGCGAGCTGCAGCGGGTTTAAGGTGGATTGGGGAAGACCTTGTAGGATGGCATTGGCATAGTCAAAATGAGGTATGATCAGCGCCTGGTAGATTGTCCTGAAATCATTTGGTTCCAGCATGGATCAGATTGCTGTAATACTTCTATGGGAATGCTATCAATGCCTGGTGCTTTGTTCTTCGATAAGGCTTTCAATGCTGCTTCAACTTCTTCTTTCATCACCAATGGTTCCCGATCATAAGGTACAGGTTGAAACGGCTGTTGGTCCACTTGATCTTTATCATATAAAAACTCTGTATATTCCTTCCATCTTTTTTGATCTTCTCAGCATCATTCAACATAGAACCTTGAGCATCTTGTAACATTCCAATTCGAGGCTGGAACTTTTTCTTTAACTCTCGTAGCTTTAGGAAAGCCGATCTTGTTCTTCCTCTAATAGTTTCTGCTTCTATTTCCTTGCATGTATCATTGTAGTACTTTTCCTTGTCCTGTCTTGCTGCACGTTGGAAAATCTCTGTTGAGTTCTGTGATTGTCTTTCTTTCTCCTCTGGCTTTAGCTTCTCTGCGTTTCTGGGCAATTTTAAGAGGGTGCTAATTATGGTCAAATTGTGGGCCTTTGATCAGTTGATATAAACCAGCTGAGTAAATTAACCTAACAGAACACAGATACTGGCAAATCTGTATAATGACATATATTTTTTCTCAATGTAATGTTGCTTTACTGCTTTATTGTCATTGATTCTAAACTACACAATGCTGCAGGATAGCTTTCATTTAGGGTCATATTTATAGTCTTAAAAAGTCAGGGGAACATTTGAATGGAATGTCTTTAAACAATTCCTCAACCTCAAAGAAATGTTATTAATTTAAAATTTGAGGGTTGCCGTATAGATCTTTCCACAGTTTTTCAGGATTTCTATCTGGCTGGAGACCAGTGGCAAAAGCTACAGACTTCATTTGCAATTTCTACATTGAGGTTAGGGGGCGGCGCAGAACAGCACTGATGTGCACCCTGGACTGTAGCCATGGCTAGTATAGGGGTATTAGACACTCTAGGCAAAACTTCAACCTTGTACCCTCTCACAATTAGCTTTTAGACCCTCCTCTGAGATTTAGATCATTAAACTCAATTGTAATAAATTCAACAGTATCCTTCTTAGAACAACCCTATAAAAATGCATGTTTGGACACCATGGGTCCAATATCCGAAAGGCATTTACATGGTTTACAACCCAGTAAACCATGTAAATGCCTTAGATGGGGATATTCAACTGCACGTACATGGTTAGTGTCATTGAATGTCCCCTACTAAGTCCCCTACCCGCCTCAATGCTATCCGGGTAGCACCGGGGCTGCTGGGGCCTTCCAGGGCAGAGCGGAGGAGGCGACTGCTGTTAACCAGGCAGCAGTGATATTACATGCTGCCTGGTTAGTGACCTGCGCCTAAAAGATAGGCGAGGAAAACCCATGCCTATCTTTAAGGCGCAGGAGCTAACCGGGCAGTATCCAATATCGCTGCTGCACGGTTAGCTTCGGTGGCTTCCTGGGTCTGTGGCCATCACCGGATATTCAGTGCCATTGCTGCAGCATTGAACATCCGGGTTAGAGGTCAGCGGGGAGGACTTCCAAAATATGGCTGACTCAATATCGGGCCGCACAGGTTTTCATGTTAACCTTTGTTTTGTAAATATATGCACAATGAGAGAGATTTCAAAGAGCCACTCACAAGGGTTAAAAAAGCTATTTGCATATCGGTCACTCTTCCTGTAGGTAAAAGTACACAATGATGATGCTGTAAGTTTGTGTGGCTGCCAAAACCCATTGCTTTGTTTTCACTGTAGCTTGCCCTTAAGCAGCAGTTGCCCTAGGCGATCTTCTGCCTAGCCCAGTGATTGAGCCGGCCCTGATTATAGTAATATGAAAATTTGCAGTTTAATCCAGTGTAAGGTATTTACACGCATTATTTAAAAAAAATGCTTGGTCTGGTTGAAAATAATGCCAGCACTGACCTCTGTCTACCAGCTGAGAGATCAGGGGAAAAATACTCTTTCTTTCCGTTTCTCTCTGCCTTTCCAAAAGTTTGTTCTAATCATATAGAAAGCCTAGAGAACTCTCCCCATATATACAGAACATAAGAAGTGTCATACTGAGTCAGACCAAAGGTCCATCAAGCCCAGTGTCCTGCTTACAAGAATGGCCAATCCAGGTCAAAAGTACCTGACATATCCCAAAAGTAGCTAGTTTTCTCTTGGTCTACCTTAATAAAGGTTTCTGGACTTTTCCTCCAGGAATCTGCCCAAACCTTTTTTAAACCCAGCTACACTATCTGCTTCCCCCACATCCTCAGGAAATGAGTTCCAAAGCTTAATTATACATTGAGAGAAAAATATTTTCTCCTATCAGACATAACTTCATGGCAAATCCTCTAGTCCTTTTATTTTTGGAAAGAGTAAACAATCGATTGGTTTTTACCCATTCCACTTTCTCAGTAATTTAACCGAGATTTTGTTACTGTCCACTCTTCAACAGAGCCAAGGCTAGAGAGTATTGTTTTGAATGAGTTGGTGATTCCAGTCACCAACCAATAGGCTGATGCAGAAAGCCGGTGCTAGACCCGTGCAAAAAATGTTTTTTTTATGTTCCCCTGACAATGCACACATTTTAATGTGCGATGCAGGAAGTACAGGTTATGCAAATGACCCCTGCATGCAAATGAGCCACTGCAATGTTAAACTGGGAGAGCAAGCAAAACATGCGCACAAGAAGCCTGTGCTAGTTTGGCTTCAGGGATGATCATGGCATCAGGAAAAGCCCCTGATGCCATCAAAACTGTCAGGGGCCGGTGCCCCAACAAACAGTAATTACCTGGTGGTCTAGCAGCCCCTTAAACCCCCCACCCCTAACCCCAAGTAAAATTAAAGTTACCAGGTAGTCTAGCAACCCTCTGAACCCCCATCCCCCCACCCAAAGTAAAAAAATAGGTGGGAGCGCTGCCTATGTGCACCTGCTCTGGCCTACCATGTTGTAAAATGGCAATGCCTGGCCCCACGCTTTGCATCCTGGGATGCACCTAGGGAGGTCAGACTGCCATATAAGGTAGAATATGCCTTATATGGCAGTCTAACCCTGCCTGGTGAATACCAGGATGCACCGTGCAGGGCCAGGCACACCATTTTACAACATTGCAGACCAGAGCAGGAGTGCATAGGCAGCGCTCCTGCCTATTTTAAGGTATGGGGGGGGGGGGGGGTTGGATTAGGGGCTGCAAGAACACCAGATAATTTTAATTTTAATTTTACTTGGGGGTGGGGGGTTCAAGGGGCCTCTAGAGCACCAGGTAATTTTAATTGTACTTTTACTTGGGGTTGTGGGGTGGGGGGTTCAAGGGGCCACTGGACTACCAGGTAATTTTAATTTTACTGTGGGTTGGGGGGTGGGGCATTCAAGGTCCTGCTAGACTACCAGGTAGCTTTAATTTTACTTTTGGTTAGAGGTGGAGGGTTTCAAGAGGCCACTAGACTACTAGGTAATTTTAATTTTACTTTTACTTGGGAATGGGGGTGGGGGGGGGGGGTTCAAGGGACTGCTAGATAGACTATCAGATAATTTTAATTTTACTTTTGGTTGGGGTGGGGGTTTTGCGGGGCCACTAGACTACTAGACTACCAGGTAATTTTAATTTTACTTTTACTTGGGGTTGGGGGTAGGGGGTTCAAGGGGCTGCTAGACTACCAGGTAACTTTCATTTTTCTTTTACTTGGGGTTGGGGGGTTCTAGGGGCCACTAGACCACCAGGTAATTACTTTTTGTCAGGATACTGCCCCCTGACAGTGTTTTGATGGCATTGGGTGCTTTTCCTGATGCCATCAAAATACTGTCGGGGGGGGGGGGGATAGGGGCTTCTGGTTCACCAGGGAATCTTTTTTGTCAGGCACAGCCCCCGACAGTGTTTTGATGGCATTAGGAGCTTTGCCCATTGCCATCAAAATACTGTCAGGGGCACGTGTTAGAGGATGACCTGCAGTAAACATTTTGGCGCTATGACTGGTTGTGAAATCATCTATGCCTGTCTCTGCGTTGGGCATAACCATGATTTGCATACTAGCCAAGCATATTTAAATACATTTAAATAATTAGGAATCATTTAAATATGCATGGCGTTAATTGGGTGCTCGTTTCTCTGCTGGTGTTTATGTCTATTTCCTGCATATAAAGGATCACAAAAATGTGCTTAAATTTGGCGTTATGGGCGCGTAAAGCCCGTGCTAGCTTTCTGCATTGCCCTGCAAGTTCATGATTTAGGAGTGTTGTTAGATTCTAGATAGAGTCTGTAATTAGGTCAACCTTTTTTTAAGCTGAAGCTGGTTCATCGTCTTAAACCTATTTTAGAGTTTGAGGATTTCCGCACAGTTTTGCAGGCCTCGGTGTTGATACATTTTGATTATTGTAATGGATTATTTAGGTCTGTCTGTACATTCGATTTGAGCACTGCAGATTTTAGAAATGCGGCTGCTCGTTTGTTGGTAGGGGTAAATTGGTCTGAGCATATGACTCTTGTTTTGTCATTTTTACACTGGCTGCCGGTTTTGTGGATAGTGAGATTTAAAGTCTTGGTAATGTTTCTTCAAACTCTGGCTGGAGAGGGTCCACATTACATTTCTTCAATTTTGCAGTGTTATGTTCCTGGGCACGGTCTGTGGTCAGCAGGTCAGTCTTTTCTGACCATTTCCTCCTTACATGAGGTTTTTCCAACTAAAGCACATTCTCGTGTATTTTCTTTTGCTGCCCCTTGATTATGGAATTCTCTTCTTCTGAATTAAGAATTCTTACTCATGTACTTGTATTTAAGAAGAAGCTAAAAGCCTTTTTTTATTTAACTATGGCCTTCGCTGAGCAATGCGGAACTTCTTTAGTGGATATGCCTACTATTGCAAATACTTAAGGAAGGATGGCTTGATCTCTATTGTATGTCTTGCAAATTTTTATGCATATTTTGTTGTATCCCAGCTAGGATTTTAGATAATTGTGGGCTATAAATGTTTTAATAAATACATAAATAATTAAAGAAATCCTCTATCATATCTCCCCTCAGCTATCTCTTTTTCCAAATTGAAGAGCCCTAACCTCTTTAGTCCTTCCTCATAGGAGACTCGTTCCATCCCCTTTATAATTTTGATCACCCTTCTCTGTATTTTTTCCATTGTTGCTATATCTTTTTTGAAATGCAGAGACCAGAACTGAACACGATACTCAAGGTGTGGTTGCACCAGGGGTGATATAGAGACCTTATAACATCCTTTGTTTTATTCTCTATTTCTTTCTTAACAACTCCAGATTCGCCTGACATTTATTTTATTTAGCTGTATTTATATCCCGCTTTTCACCGGGTCAAAGCGTTCAATTGGGAGATACATTTAACACGAGGGGATATGACACACATACGCTAATACTTACAGGGAACATTGCTGATTCAATCCCGTTTTTCCCATTGCTGCAGAGACTTATATGTAGTCTTGCTTTTCTTAGGAATAGCAATTGGAAAATTAGAGGTAAAAGTCCCTGCATGCAATGGGGTAAACCCAGAACTGGATCAGCCCTATGGGGAGAGGGAGGGAATGAAGTCAGTTAGCAATCGTAAAACGGACAGCATTTGACAGCAACCCTCAAGCTCTGAAAAATTTATTTTCTTCAAAGTTGAATAACTTTTCCAACCAATGTAACCAAAATTTGTTTCAGTTTTTCAGGGGTGGTAAACTTGGAGTACAAAACATGCAGGCAGAAACTCAATTTTTTTTGTATCCCATTTGCCTGTTCTTATTATTTGATTTTATCATATGAATTTTATGACCCTTCATTTGTTTGTGGAAATGAAGGCACAGAGAATTCAAATGCTAAAGTGGTACTTTGGGAACGTGGTGGCTCATTTATAATGGCTCAAAGCAGGGGTTCTGTCAGGTTTTCAGGATAACCAACAATGAATATGTGTGAGAGAGATTTGCATACAATGGAGGCAGAGCATCCAAATGTCTTCATGCAGATACATTTTGGCTATCCTGAAAACCTGACTGGCTATGTGAGTCCTAAGGACTGGGCTGAGAATCCCTGGCTTAAAGAAGAGTGCTGTGCTAGACCAGTTTTTATTTTATTTTAAATCCAGTGCTAGCAAGGGATTATAGGTCTACTTACAAGACACTATGATCAAGGGCAATTTTAACATAGCATTGAAGAGGGCAATAAGGTGTGCCACCAGAACCCCTGAACACATGCTGACTGGGAGCTACTGCATGAACTCCTGCCAACTCCACCCAACCCAACCTGCCCCCTTGATCCAGAGTGCCCACAAACCAGAGTACCAACTGAGCTAGCTAATATATATGTGTGTGTGTGTGTGTGTGTGTGTGTGTGTGTGTGTGTGTGTGTGTGTGTGAGTGTGCTGAATACTGCTCCCTTTGTCTGAGGGGGGTACCCCCACCTAGAGTGCCACCCACCTCCGAAATAGCCCTGGCTAGGATTGGCCAATGACCTGGTTTACCATTATGCTTTGATTTAAATATTCAAATGAAGCTGGACCAAGCAGGTGGTCTACATAGCTACATCTACCACAACAAAAATTATCTTTAGCTTTCTAAATTTACTACTGCTGAAGAGATGGACACACTTGGTTGCAAAGGTTTTAAAAATGTCCTCCACCTTTTGAACATATTGGAATTTAGTTTGTTTTCCAAAGTTTGCACTTTGTTCTAAAACAAGAGTCCGTGATTTAGAAGAGTTTGCCAGGTTTCTTATAGTTCTAGAAATTGTGGAGAAAACTATTTAAATTGGAGGGATGAGGCCAACGACTAGTTTGAGTATCAACTCACCTCTTGTTCTCCCATTTTGTGCTTGTGGGGACTAATCCAAGCTTAATCTATATTTAGATTAAGTCACAGATTTATATCCCACAGGAAGGAGCTACAGATCAGCCTACAATCAGTCCAATGCAGAACATGAACATGGGGTTGTACACAGACTATACATGCATGCTGAATGCATAAAAGAGATAGACAAGTGTGGTAGAAGGGCGTAAAATGTTTCTGTGCACACAACACTGCATACATTAAAATATATTTAAATGAAATGGAAATGAGTTGGGCATACTCATATAACATGGTAATGAGATCTATGCATGTTAGAGACTGCACAATCATGTGTTAACTACAAAAGCATTTTTATTTGCATGTCTGGTCAGAAGCAGATGTTAAGACCTTTCTAGGGCACCCTGAAGGCAACATAATTCTGAGCGTTTTGAAGACAGCACAATTTAGTGTGTTTAGACACCATGATTTGTGCGATTAACATTGGGCGTTTTCATCCTTGTACCTATTTGAGCGTTCAGGGAGATGTTTTCTGCTGGTTATGCTCTTGCCTCTCTGCTGCTTGCAAGAGCCAGCCAAAGAAGGAGAAGTAATGGAGACCCAGGAGAGGAGCACGGGGCGATACAGGGTGCAGCCCGCGTCATGAGGCCCCACAGACGGCGCCTTTTCAGAGACAGGGTGCTACTGTGAAATCATTGCACATGTCCTGCTAACTACTTCATGCGTTTCCTCTCTTGTGCATGTGTTGCTTTGCTTCTAACGCCAGTATTTTACGATGTTCTTTTCATTAGCGCTGGGGTAACATATCTGCATATGCTTGGATGTGCGCGCCCTTTATTTGCATAGCCTATTTTTGCTGCATTGGGAGTTCAGACTTGTGCGTTATCGGTCCAGCACGTACATGTGTAAAAAGTCAGTACTGTATGTGTTCAGTGCTATTTTTCTGCATTGGCCTGAATGTTTTTACTCATGTATGGTGATCATTTTTCTATCCCTTCAGGGACTTCTCATGTTATTTTGTATGAAAGGCAATGGTTTATTAGCCTCTGCTCTAACCATTAGGCTAGCACTACTAGATTATCGCTAGATTATTAAAAGTGCAGACATCTCCGATTTTCCAATCTCCAGGACAACTATTGTCTTATAGGTTATGTTAATGTTATAATAAATCTTAATAAAATGAAAGAAAAAAACACACTTGCACTTAAAGATTAATAAAGCACCCTCGCCTCTGTAAATATGTCAGGTGCAAAATTTAGCACTAAGGCGTCCTTCAGTACAAAGGGGGGGGGGGGGACTGTCCTTGGTTCTCAGTCCACAATCCACACCTCCTTTAGATGCAGGTCGATGCTAAACTCTTAGCACCAAATATTGTGTGTTCCAAATTAATCTGCATTTTCTCACAGATCTGTAAGCTACAGGGTTCAGGCTAGTGGAAAGACTCTTTCTAGCGCAGCTGCAGTATTTTAAAATAGCTCCCAGGTAGGTTGTATATAATTTATTAGCGCCTCTGATAGTATATGATTAATTTCGCGTCTGTGCAGGAAGCGCTTAGTACCTAAGGACTCTGGTATGCAAATCTGCAGAGCCTAAAATGATTACCCCTGGGCACAATGGCGCTGTTCAGCGCTTTGCAGAACATACCTTCATTTTCTGAAGAAGCCCAACTCTCTCTTTGAATTATTATCAATACTTCCAGCTAAAGCTATTTTTCATATCTGTAAGACAGATTTTTCTCATTTATTTCTAATTCAGCTTAAAGAAATGTGCACACAATTCATATGTTTGTGTTTCCTTATCATGCATCTCCCTGAGAACTGCTTATTAAACGCTGTCAGCATTAATGCCTGTGGGAAATTTATGGAAATGCAATTTTCAGTAACTGCAGTACAGTAAAATGTATTCTTCTAAATTTAAGGTTAAAAAAACCTATGAAGTTAAGCACAGATCTGCAGTTTTAGAGACGGGAGAATGCATTTCACCATTCTTCTTCCAACCTTTATTCAGGATTCAGTTTGCATCACACGCCGGCTATAGTATTTTTCCATGTGACATCAGCACTGGTGGAAATGTGCCCCCCCCCCCCCAAAAAAAAAAAAAGTAGAATGAACCTCTCTGAACAATTCCATGTTAGGGAACTGGAGACCTTCAAGAATGGTGTGCTCGCTATTAGAACAATTTAAGAAAATACAAAAAAGACGATTCTATTGTACGTTTGCCATTCACAAATATGAGGATTAGCGCTTTAAAAGTGACCAGCTGTGGTGGCAGAGGTTTAAAGGCCTTTCACTATTTTTCTTTTCATGTGAGCCAGTCGGTATTAGGAAGGCCACAGTCTAAAATTCACAGTCGAAACATGAACCTGATTTATAGTTTCTTGCTGGGGTGAATTCAGAGCTTTATAAGGGAAACTAAGCCTTAAAATATATGTTTAGATCCCAGGTCGGCCAGAAGCCTTATTTCTCTCCATAATTATCCCAGTAGTCAGCACATGTTTCTTTCTTTCCGGGGGTGTTTTTGTTGTGCTAACCACAGTCGAACCGACTTTTTAGCTACCACCTGCAATCTAACGCAGTTTCTCTTTTATAGCTAAATCCCAGCCTTCTCCTGACTTCTGTACGCCATGATAGACTGTCAGAAGGGACAGAGATTTTAATGTACTAAACAAGGAAGGGCCGAAGAACAGAGGATCCTGCTAAAATGAAGGAAGAAGAGCCGTTCACTGGTGAAAACCAGGCCCAAGAGGTGGCCGGACGCTTCTCCGTCCAGATATATGTTATGGTAGGCGGCAGAGAAGGGAATCGCTTAAATTTGAGCGAATTGAGGAATGAATCAGGAGACAATTCTTTATTGAAAGCCTATGCACGAGTCTTAGCGTCTGCGTTCTAAAAGTCATACGGCTAAGATCTCTGTCTTTTTCGTAGGCTATTAAAAGCTGGCATATACGTATTTCTATTGTGTGCCTGGAATACATATATATAGGATGTGTAGATACACTGCACGCACACACAACACAGAGACGTATAAGTGGTGTATTTTTATCGGTATATATAATTTAGGCGTACAGATCGAGTAATCAGTCACGTTCGGGCCTCTTTCTAATAAATGTATATATAAATATATACTTGTAAATATTTCTGTCGCCTACATTTCCTGTGTTTCTTACTGCTATCTTTGGTATCAATTTAAATTTGTCTGAAAGGAAATCTGAACTTTGGCCTGTTTCGGCGGTGTATCATTCAAATAGAGACTGAAACGTGTGGGACGTTCGGGGCACGCGTTCATTTTTTGGAAAATCTGCTTTATTTGCAGCTGAATATCGGGTTAACTCATGTTAGGAAGCTTGATCTTTTGTGACTCCTTCCTGGGATCAAAGCAGTCCTTATTGTGAGCCCTAACTTCCAGTTCAGAGGTCAGTTTTCCCTATCCAAACCATAACGATTTTCAACCTTGTTTACCTTTAACCCTACAAGCATTTTAGCTTAAACATACACCCTCAAGGCAAACCACCATGAATCAAACTGTTTTTTTAAATTATTCCTGGAGTGCTATTTTTTTCTTTTCAATGTAACCGCTAACAGTAAAAGAGAGTACAGTATAGTTTTTAATATCCATTTGCACCCCCCCCCCCCAATTGAGGAATAGCACATGGTAATATTGAGAAGTTCATATGAAAAAATAAAAAACTTATTCACGCCAAAGTTCACAAAACCTTCTAAAGCGTAAAAAAAATCAGCTTCAACAGGAATAGAAAGCCATCTGAGTGTTTAGTATTTGAGATGCAGAAAATGAATCCCTTACCCGTGCTTTGTGGAAAACTATATTTCAGTGTGTCCCAGTTTCCTTCTGAACCAGCAAAAATGTTTTCCTGCATCAGGTTTCGAAACTGTCGATGCTGAAACGCAGGAACACCATTTTAGTTTTGTGTTCAAAAAGTACAAAGTAATGAGAGCAACACAACTATTCCCAAAATTCTTACGTTCATCAAACCACACATATACAACGTATTTTGCAAAATGCCCAGTAAGATTTGGGAATATCTAATTGTTTCACTGGCGGTATTATTTGGATCCGAGAGTTTGCAGATAACAAATCTCCATTTCAGCATAAACTGACCTGAAGATTTCAACTTATTACTCTCTCCTTAGTGATCTTGTTCTTTTGGACAAAACCCTTTAGAATCCTTTAAATGCCCTGGAAGAATGTGGGGGCGTAACCCGAAATGAAGTGAAATTCTGGGCTGGGGTGGGTGATAATGGATGTTTAAAAAGTTTATTTGCATCTCTGTCCATTTTCATGATATCCCATAAATGAAACTTTAAACAGGGCCAAGTTCTTCCTGTAACTTCTGGCAGCAAAGGGAGCAATTCCTGCACGTGAAATATCTTTTCAGGACGTTTTGGAGATGTCTGCAAACTCTTTCTTCCTGACTATTCACCCAGTAGAGAAGACTTTTTGAGATTTGAATAGATTCTCGCTGAGATCTGAGCTCCACTGGAACAGGTGAGCAATCCCCCTTAATACCAGGAAAAGGGTGCGTTGGTCTGCGAATAATAATGAAATAACATCTTGGAGGTGTTTCAATGATGGGATGCTGGTATAAATTCTACAATTCAGAGGTTGGAGAACCCTTAAAAATGTGTCTATTAAGGACAACTATTCTACATTGGAGTCTGCCAATCACTTAAAAATGTTTACGACGAAAAGTTGTAGTTCTAACCACAAACTCGAAACTACAGTTAAAAACATCAAAGATCACAATCGCGAATATTATTTTAGCAATGAAAAATTCAGAAACTGCAGTTCTTTGTGTAGTTTGGTTGAAAACTGGCAACGCGGAGAGATTTTTTGGTCCTAGTAGGGAGGCGGCGGACGCATTTATATTTCAACTAACAGTTATGCAGTGAAATATAAAGAGAAGTTTCATCTTAGGCTGCAAATACAATTTGAGGGCAATTGTTGTCTTGAGGAAAACAAAATCCCAATAAGCAAGACAATTCAGAGCCATCTTTTTGGCAAAACTGTTTACAGGGGTTCCCTCAGACTACTCCATTTTATTTAAATGCACCTTCGTTGAGGAAATTTTCTTATTTAAACAAAGAGCGGCTTGATATTGCCCGCTTAAGGAAACGTGCTTCACAGCAGCCGTTTATATCCCCAGATGCAATAAATGCGGATTATTCATCCGATTCTGGGACGTTTCGGATTGCAGGTTCTTCTTTTGAATATTCAGCCGAATATATATCAACTATATATATATTTATAGTTAGATAGATATAGATGGATACACAACCTATACTCACACTCACACCCAACACACACACACACACATGTATGTCTCATGCTTCCGTGAATACGAGCAGTCTCAGGGGCGATGTGTGTAGTCAGCCACATTCTGTCTAGGCTAGGGGTTGCTTAATCACTCCTTGAAGTGAGATTATTGTTTTCACGCGGTTCTTTTTTTACCTCCCTCCATCCTGAACTCTCAGACTTTTCCGTAAGATTTCACACTGTCTGGCTTCAGCTATTTGTGGTCTTCAAAAGGAAATGCTACGGCCAGAGTTTGCATACAGTTTCATCAGAACCAGTGCCAGACGTACCAAGAATGATGGAGAGTTAAACTGCTATACTGGGGATATTCTGTGGCTGTTAAAGTTTTAGGATGGACATGGGAAAATAGAAAGACAAGCACTCTTCCTTGCTTTTGTGGTCATAGTCTCCTGGGATTGACCTCTTAAAGCAGTAAATTCTGGCCCGAATTCTTGACACGAGTTTCGCAGATCTCGGCGTCACGTCCGAAACTTTTGATGGTGACTAGACGTCCCTAGTCGTGTTTGGCGTCGCTTTATTGACTCCTGCCACACCTGTCCTTGCAGAGGATGGTTGTTTAGCCTTCTTGATGCAAGTAAAAAGATACCATCTTTGCCCATAGTAGGGAGATGATACAGTACTAAATTGCAAAGGTAGAAAACAGCGAGTTAATACTAAGGTGTGATAAAAACAGGGCTTTCACGCATACATTCGCATGCTACTAATGAACGAGCTAAACCATCAACAAATGTTATTGCTATATGTTCTCTCGTTATATCGTGGGCGTTTCTACTCCCGAACATACAATTCAAAGTCTATTGTTAGGTGGACATAAATAAACTTATCTTTACCAGTGCTTACCAGAGTTGTAATACTTCCCGGCATCCGATCCACAGTATAGAATTCTAGTAGGCGCGCTGGTGTCGGAGAACACTGGAGTGATTGCAGATTGCGATATATTCACAGAAGCAATAAAACAGATCGTGGTAGCTGTCACAACCTGCAAATTCTCCGAGTCAAAGAAATAAGTATGCCTCTACAATTTTCTTCTTTGAGGTTATATGAAAATGTACCGTGGCCTCCAATACAGACATAGGAATCTGTACTAAGCATTTATTTTTCTTAGTATATAGGCCCCTTAATATATATATATATATATATATTCCATTTTTTTTGTGCCTTTGAGTTCTCACAGTCTCTTTTTCAGCCTTGGCCTTTCTTTATTCAGTTACCTTAGACTTTCAAGTACTACTTTGATAAGGAAGCTGTTTGCTGCAGTGCCCCATAATGTTATCTAATTGCTTTCTACAAGACTACAGAGATGCACACACACACACACTCTCTCTCCCAGAAACAAAGGACTATACTGAAAATATATTTTTGCCTTCACTAAGTATGATATTATGGCACAAAACTCCTTATAGACCTCTACTAGACTAAATAAAAAACCCCCAAACATTTTGCATTAGATCTCTTGGCCAAAATACATTTTCTGAACTTCTTTTTTGTAACGAATGCCGCAGCTCTCCAGGCAGCCGCAGGCTTTGCTAGATTTTTGCATGAAGTTCTATTGTAAGGATCCCAGATGATAATGTACTGGCCGTCCCACTAAAATGGGTTTTCATTCTCAATAGCCTGTCACTATAAGTTTCTTGGCTGTAAGACATATCTCCTTTTATGGTTCATCTTTATGTTAAAGCAATATTACAGCCTCCACCTTTTTCATTGCAAGGGTAGCACTGCGATAAATTTAGAAATAACTGTATCAAGGAACTCAAAGCTATTTATTTATTTCTTTCTAAAGAACTACTGCTATAGGATTCACGTTTTGATAAACTTATTACTGTGTAGTTTGGAAATAAATCAAAGTTCCTTACTGACTGGTGAACTAAGGATCATCACTTAGAAAAACTCAGGAAATCACAGGTGGTCAACAAGAAAGAGATGATGGCTCTCTCCTCTTATATACATTTTTTTTCTTATCAGAAATAAATAAGATATAGAAGGAACATATTTAATGTTTTTTTTCATAATATAGGGAACTCATGGCGTACATTTATGACATTGATTATTCATAAAGTACAATATACTGCTTTGATATATTTGTTAAATTCAGTCAACACCTTTTGTTACAAGGCCAGATACATATATTAATAGAAAAAAACCCCCAAAGGATTTATCAAAAGTATGTGAATAATATATAATAAAAAATACTTTCAACTGCTTTCAGGGATATGACAAAGCAGTGTCGGTGTCCTTCTAATCCACTTGAACAATAAAAAAAAAGTCTATGTTCTTATGTCTAGGTCAACAAACAACCCTGCAATGTACGGTGACATCTTTTTATTGGACTTAGTACATTTCTTGCTAAGATTTCAGGAGCTACCCTTTTCTCAGGCAAAATAGAATGAGTCAAAGATGACATTATCAGAAATGATAAATTAATCATAAAAATCTTCCCAATGATAGTTTGAAGGGTAAAGCAGGGGGAAGGAGATGGCTTGACCCTACCTGAGAAGAAAATGAAGAAAGTCAAGGCCCCAAAGTTCAGGCTCTGTATCTCCTATAGTAAAAGATCTATTAACTGCTATTGTACTATTGGAATTCCTGATTACGCTTATCATCTATAAAATCAAAACATTTGCATCCTGTCCTAGCTCTTCTACTTATCAGTCCTGCAATACTCTTAACATTAAAGTAAATTGGTTTGCAATCTATTTTTCAACAGATTTTGTGCATATGTAAACCACCAAAGAATATTTCCAAATGGCTATACCAAAGACACTCATATCATGTCATATCACTATTCAGAATAGCCGCAGGTTCTTCAAACATTTCCCTGTTCAAATACTAAACATTATGGAAGTTGCTGAAAGCTGAAGCAAAGTCTTGTGAAACAACTAAGGGGTATGTTTACTAAACCGTCTTAATGTTACCGGCGTTAACTCCAGCGATAATGTGAAGAATGCCATAAAAGGAGTGGGTGTTCCGGTCTAAAGGTAGCATTTCAGGTTATCACGCGATATCGAACAATAGAGGGAGCCGGGGCACGTTAACGCACGTTAGTCTTAATTAGGCGCGCTGAGCTGTGACCCCCAGCAACAGAGGTATAGTACAATGGTTAATACATTGACTGATGACACGGGGTCATGAGTTTGATCCCCCAGTGGGCTTAATGAGTAAGGCTGTCTGAGGCATTGCCCTTTACTTTAAATCAGTGCTGTCTGAGGCATTTTTTTTTTAATTTAAATTAGTGCTGCCAACAAACACACCCTCACAGTGCCGTAACGTAAGGTGCCGCATAAGGCGCCCTATAAGGCACTCCAGAGGGCACATTATAAAGTGCACTGTCCGCCAAGGCACCTTATAATGTTCCCTATAGGGCGCCTTATAAGGCGCTTTATAGGGTGCCTTATGAGGCACCTTAAGATTACAGCACTGTGAGGGTGTTTTTGCTGTCAGCACTAATTTAAATTAAAAAAGGAAATGCCTCAGACAGCCCTATCAAAAAACACCACTGCGGGATCAAACCCATGACCCCTGCCTCCACAGTCAGTGAAGTAACCAGTAGGCTACATCTCTATAGCTACTAGCAAACCCCTGGCTGCCTACAGAAGGACTGCAGGTCACTACACAAACTGTCTGCTGTGGCTACCAGGATAGGGTTAACTCACCCGTACCCATGATGAACTGTACATGCAGATCAGCATTCTATAGATGATCACAAGATGGGGTATGCACTCCCACAGCACCTCGGCCTGGAAGGAGGAACTGACTGTGTGTGTTACCGGCACAGAGTAGCTACAGACCATCACATTTTGCGGCTACTGTGCTCACCCTGAGGGCGAGGGGGGGCGCCCAGCACCAGGTCCACAGCACCTGGCTTAGCTGAGATAGGCTATGCTGCAGGTTCCCATCAGTGCTAGTGTGTGATAGGTAGTCCTTGCAGACACACCTAGGATACACTTGTGTCCATCTGTATTTCCCAGTCACGTCTAGCCCTTGTGGACTATGATGCTCCCAGAATAGTGCATATCCTGTGTGGGTGCTATGGTCACATGATTTAAGTGAAGGGGGGTGTTTGGACCCATAGGTGTATTATGCAGCACCATGCAACCCGCCCTCTGGGGCTCAGGATCTCCCACCAACAGATCTACATTCTACATCCCTGCAATGGTGGCAGTAGAGGGGACCATCAACCCCAGTCCTGCTGGGGAACAGGCACCCTACAGGGAAGTCAATGCAAATCTGTACACATCCATAAGGCAATAGCAGACAGAAGGCCTGAAAATGCTCAGCTGCCCCCACCACTATCTGACATTCTCCAGCAGCAAGCACAGTGAGTCTTCACCCTCTGCACCCTGCAAGGTGTTCCAGCCATGGACATACTAATTGCAGACAGTCTGCTAGCTAGTCCATAGTGCATGTTCCTGGAGGAGATGTGTGCACCCAACACTGGGATATGCGCAAGCACACATACCAAGCAGGTAAGGCAGTGATCAGGCCCCAGAAACAAGAACCCATATATATCACTTGAGAAAAGCACCACATAGCACTATGGGGGAACCTAGCCATGCCGTGGTCACTGCTCAGTCAGGGTGAGAGTAACCTCCCAGCAGGACATGCTGTGGCCACCCTGCTGTGCAGGTGGTGGCCGGGCACTACAATGTCCCAGCCATTGCCCTATGCCCTGTGCAGATGCATCCTGCCCAGGCTACCCTGTCCGGGCCATACCCACAGTACCTTGCTCCTCATTATGCACACTGGCAGGCTAACACTGGAAACAGTGCAAGCAGTGTGGGCTCAGTAAGGTGTAGGCAGCCACAACACACTGGATCAGGGGTTCTCAACCCTGTCCTCGGGACTGACCTAGCCAGTCGGGTTTTCAGGATAACCACAATGAATATGCATGGAAGAGATTTGCATATAATGGAGGCAGTGTATGCAAATCTCTCTCATACATATTCATTGTGGTTATCCTGAAAACCCAACTGGCTAGGTGGGTCCCGAGGACAGGGTTGAGAACCCCTGCACTGGATAGACAGACACACACTCCCACACCTATGCCAGCATTGTGCAGAGGCTTTTGGCAGCCCTGGCCACCACACCAGTCCTGGGCACAGTGCAGGCATGGCTATGGTACGCAATTCTGTTGGGGTCACTCCCCGGGGTGGTAAACACTGTCAGAAACCAAAATGGAAACACACTCCACAGATATCAGAAAGGTTGCTATGATGCAGCTCTATCAGCAAATTGTGATTAACTTAGGAATTGCTATCTGCCATTAATCATAGCAACCTTTTGATACATGTGTAACGTATTCCCAAGTTTAGGGCGGCATTGATAAGGTATGCAAGTGCTAGTATTGGGAGATGCTGCTGCGCGCAGGGCCCAACAGCCTGACTCTCCATGAGGCTTTGGATAGTGGAGCCTGTGGGTGTGGGTGTTTATGCCCCTGTTGGCCGCTGCTCTAGGGCAGAGGTTCCCAACTCCAGTCCTGGTGGGCCAAACACTGTTCGGGTTTTCATGCTGTCCCTAATGAATATACATGAGATACATTTGCATACAATTAGGGTGATGCATACAAATACAGCACAAGCATATTTATTAGGGACAGCATGAAACCTGAATGGTGTTTGGGCCTCCAGGACTGCAGTTGGGAAACTCTGCTCTAGGTATTGCACATGTTCATGGTGTCTGTGCTCTGTATGGTAAAATATAGGCGTTTCAGGCATGTCTATGTTACCTGCAAAAAAGGTTCCATCTTTATTACCATGGTTTAGTACTGGGTAAAATATGGGGACTGGGTTGGCAGGAGCCACAGGTTGGTCTTGACCCTGTGACCTTCTGCTCATGAACACACTGACTGAGTGTACTGCACCACACTGTTGCCACAGGGACAGTTCATTCCCTGAGGTTACCATGACTGTTCGTCAGACAGACCCTGTCTGTTGCAGTGCATGGCACCCACCTAAACGGGGCTAGGCCATGGTCTGCTGTGGGCAGATGCCACTGCCCCTCCGCCACCATGCTGCCATGCCATTATTCCGGTAGTGCTGGTGGTGCGCAGTCCCAGGCCATCCAGTATGCCGGTAGGCAGCTGCCTATGGTGTGGGTTCTCGGGTAGGGGTGCCTACATGGACATGTGCACTCCCCCCCCCCCTCCGCCTGCCAATGTTATGTGTCCTTGGGGGTACCTGCTGGATAATCTCCTCTGTGACACTGTGGGACACACACTCATGCCCATGTTGGACCCTCGTCAGTTGCTGTCTTGCTGCTTTACAGTTTCAGCATCCCTATGTGCCACCTAGGCATCTGCCTAACACGCACTGTGCCCCAGCTGGACCACAGCATGTGCCACCTGCAGCCCTCTATATCCCATTTACAGCATCAGTACAGTTGCCCTTTCCTACGTGCCCACTCTGCTGTTACTGCACATGTGCACGCCATAACAAACCTGTCCAATATAAACGAGAAAAAACCCTGATCAGCACTATTTCAATGTGGGATCATTCACTTTGTAGGGGGACAGAGAATAGACCCTTCCAAACATGATATCTTATTTTTTGAGCTTTGTCAGTGGTGTTGCTTTATGTTTATCATTAATATCACTTTTGGCCAGCTTGGTTATTGGGATTTTAAATGTGGTTCAGGTCATTTTCTATATTTATTTGCCTTTTTGTTCCGTGCACATGTATCACTACTATCACGTTTTTGGGTTTCCCTGGCTTTGCTGTACATTGCTGACTGAAATGGTTTCTCTTTCCTGCAAATGTGCCTTAACATGAGGGTTTCACTGGCGTTAGTGTTCAGACCCAGATTTCACAGCATTAGTGTGCCTGGAGCCTCTCCCCTCCCACTCTCCGCCCATTGACCCCTTCTCTCCGCCCTCTGGGAAGCCTTACTCCACCCTTCAGAGCCAGATTTCACAGCGTTAGTGTGCCTTACCGCCGCAGCCACTTTATCGTGCGCTAAGTGACGTTAGCACGCGATAATGTTACGTTATCAAGCAATAACGTCACTTATCACGTGATAATACCACCGCTGCGATGTTAAGATGGTTTAGTAAACATACCCCTAAGCCTTTGAAAACCAGAAACTACATTTTTATTTATGCTTATGCAATCTCACTTTTTGTTTTTCTTTTAAAGCAGAGTCAGGATAAGTTACTAGAATAAATATATTAA
This sequence comes from Ichthyophis bannanicus, assembly GCA_033557465.1. Taxonomy (NCBI): domain Eukaryota; kingdom Metazoa; phylum Chordata; class Amphibia; order Gymnophiona; family Ichthyophiidae; genus Ichthyophis; species Ichthyophis bannanicus. The sequence goes on from CM066036.1 coordinate 871,153,596, forward strand.
AAATATATGAATGTAAACTAAAACAGATGACATGGATGAATCACAGTAATAGGACTTTTGGCTTAAGTGGGTTATTGTAGCTGCATTCATTCTAGTTTTGACTTTTGAAAGCAATATTACATGGAGAATTCACATTCTGCAAAATGTCAAACTCCAGATGTTTAATTTGCCTTAACTCTGTACAAATATTCTTTTAAAAAGCAACGATGCAACTTTTCTTTTAGAAGCTTTTTTATTAATATTTGAGTTTTGCTTACTGCTGGCTTTCTGTCCTTGTTTGGTCAAATAATCTGGAATTCAAAATCTTTTGATTTTACAAAGAGGTCTGCAACCTTTGAGCTGTTGTTATAATTCTATTTAAAACAAGCTTAACCTTTTCAAATATTCCAATTTAAGCTGGTCCAGGAGTAGTTTGAATGGTAGGATGAGTCAGAAGTGCATCCATGGACCAAGGGACGTGGTGCTAATGGATTAGCATTTAGTTTCAGCCCAAAGACCTTTATGGATATGTGGGATTCCAGTGAAATTTAATGTCAGCACTGTACTGTACCGGATTAGTGACCATTTGCTTCATGTTCTCATCATCCTATGGTCAAGGAGCTAAAATACACAGACGGAGGAAAATGAATGTCTTAAGCAAAGTGTTACTATTACTGCTTAAGATTTCTGTAGTGCTGCTAGACCTATGGAGCACTGTAGAGCCGTAGAAAAGAGAGAATTCCTGCTCTCTGGGGCTTGCAGTCTAGTTGAGACACCATAAACTAGGTAGTACTGTTCTAGTAATTGGTTAGCTATACAGTAGATCATTTTATGAAGCCGCACCTAGTCAACATACTTATTTTACAACTATTTGATGAAGCACGCACACTTGACATTATAAAATGCTAGTTTAATTGCAAACAAATGGATGTACATGGCGGCACTAGAACTTACAGCGTCTCCAGTTTGGTGTAAATGTTAGTGCTTAATTTCTTCGCACATGAGCATAAGTTATGTTTTTTTTTCATCTGCATTTTCAAGTTTTGATTCCACCTACACTCTGCCCAAATTCCCCCCTCTACCCCATGCACACCCTGATTGAACGTGCTGACATGCAAACAAGACACATACTTTATACCTGTCAGAATTTTATAAGGCGTCCTTTATGTGTGTTAAGTGGCCACTTACGAACATATCTGATTAAATGACCAACATTTCCAGGTGTGCTTAGTGCCTAAACCTAGGCAGCTCCTTATAAAACTACCAGGGACAGAAGGGTCAGGGTTTCTGGATGTAAAAGCAATCTTACAGAAGTAGGATTTTAAGTAGGACATAAATATGGCCAGAGAGGGAGTAAAATGCAGCAGTTCAGTGAGACCATTGCAGGCACGGAAAGCCACAAGGTACTGTAATAAGCACAGTCTGGAATTAACAGTGGAAGAGAGCAAAAGAGATGACTGAAGCTTGCCTGATGAATGGAGGTCAGGAGGAGAGGTATAGGGAGAGATAAAAGAGGAAAGCTAACATGGTATAGTGGGAGGCCCTGAAAATTTAGTACCATTTCAAACCAGGGACGTCTTCAATGCTTGGTGTTAAGAAACCTAAAGGGCTAATTTACAGATGGTTTCTGTGTGAGCATTAAAGGATAATACTGGTGCAAAAGTGAAATAACATTTGCACCCCACTGCCTTATGTAAGAACATAAGAAAAACAGTCTCAGTCCATCGAGCCCAGCATCCTACCTCTGACTGGCCACTCCAGGTTATAAGTACCTGGCAGATCCCAAGTGGAGTCAAATTTTTCATAATTCATTTCAGGGGATAAACAATGTCTTCCAAAGTCAATCTGGCCAATAAGTTTTTTGATTAACCTTTCCTCCAGGAACTTGTCAAAACCTCATTTGAACCCTGCTATGTTAATCACTTTGACTATGCCTCTGGAAGCAGATTCTATAACTCACTTGTGTGCTGTATGAAAGATAATACTTCCTACAATTGGTTTTTGGTCTGCTGGTTGTTCATTTCCTGGAGTGAAGGTTTAAACACCTTATTTATTTTTCTAGACTTATATGGCACTTTTCTACTAGTCAGAGTGGTGTACATTCAGATACTGTATATATATATATATATTTTTTTTTTTTGCTTGCAATCTGTTTTGTACCTGAGGCAACAGAGGGTTAGGTGGCTTGCCCAGGACCCCAAGGGACACTGGGGACTAGAAGCCCTAGTCCTTCCAGCCCAGGGATGCTGTTCTCTAATGGGATTTGAATCCCTGGCTCTCTGGTCTGAAGTAGCTTACCCCCAACTGCTAAGCCACCCCTCCCTCTGTAACTGTGCCCTATATTATTTCACCCCACTCATGCTTTTATAAACTTGCCTCTTCTATTCTGAAGAATCCTAACCTGTTTAGCTTTTCTTCAATAAGAGATCTTCCATCCCCTTTATCATTTTGTGGATATGCACGAGAGAGATTTGCACAAAATGGAGGCAGTGCATGCAAACCTCTCTCATGCATATTCATTGTGGTTATCCTGAAAATCTGACTGGCTGGGTGTGTCCAGAGGACTGGACTGAGAACCCCTTTAATAGAAATACTTTTCACAGAGATACCTACTGTCTTGCTCTTAGACTTGAAGCTTGCATCTCATCTGTCCTGAGAGCTGGGTTTAAAAAACTATTTATAAGTGGTCATAATTTGCTACCTATTAGCCCAGTGGTTCTCAACCCAGTCCTATGGGACTCACAGGCTAGTCAGGCTTTCAGGGTATCCACAATGCTGATGGGGAGATATGATAGAAGTCTATAAATTAATGAACGGAGTGGAATGGGTAAACGTAGATCGATTGTTTACATTATTAGAATATAGAAAGACTAGGGGACATGCAATGAAGCTACAGGGTAAACTATTTAAGACTAATAAAAGAAAATATTTTTTCACTCAACGTGTAATCAAACTTTGGAATTTGTTACCGGAGGGTGTAGTAAAGGCTGTTAGTGTAGCTGGGTTTAAAAAAGGTTTGGACAAGTTCCTGGAGGAAAGGTCCATAAACCATTATTAAGAAGGGACCCAGGATATCAGTGCTTGACCCAGTACAAGCATTGCGGAACCTTTATCTTTTGGGGAAACTGCTAGGTACGTATGACCTAGATTGGCCACTGTTGGAAACAGGATACTGGGCTTGATGGACCTTGGTCTGACCCAGTATGGCATATCTTATGTTCTTATGAGATAGATCTGCATGCACTACTTCCTAAGGGAGTGCTAGAGTTTAGAGATTGAAGTTCTTCTGTGCACCAAACAAGAGCTGTATCTGAGGTTGATTATAGCCAAATAGATAGAAAGGTTGATGGCAAAAGCCACAGGGATGCTTGGGTGCCTAGGGGGAGGAATGACTAGCAGGAAAAAGGAGGTGATGGTGCTTCTTTATAAATCTTTGTGGAGACTTCATTAGAGTATTGCATGCAATTTTGGAGATCACACCTTTAAAGAAATAAAAATTGAATGGAGTCAGCCCAGTGGGTGACTACTAAAAGGTCAGTGGTCTTCATTATAATAAATATGGGGATAGATTTAAAGATCTAAACATATACACTTGCTACTACTTAACATTTATTTAGCACTACTAGGCATGCACAACACTGTACACATACAAATCAAAAGACAGTCCCTTCTATGCAGAGCTTACACCCATGGGAGTAGTTTGGGGGGTGAGGGACATTGCTCCCCCAAATCAGTTGCTCTGATAATGGCTGTGATGTTTTTCTGCCTGTGGGGATCCAGTCTCGCACAGGTAGAAGAGAAGAGGATGGACGTGGTTCCGGCAAAGTCCCCTTCTTTTTGCCTGTGGAAGATTGGAACTCTGTGGGTAGAAGAGAAGGGGCTGAGGCAAGAAGTCTGGCCATGGGGATCTAATCCCCATGGGTAGAAGAGAAGAGAGAGGCCTGGTCATGTCCAGCAGCAAAATAGGCCACCCCTTCTGTCCCCAAGAGATTGAATCCCCATGGGCAGACAAGCCTCGTGGCAACTTGTCCGGGAGGGGGGGGGGCGGGGTTGGGAGGGCATTGCCTGCAGGCAGAAGAGAAGGGGATTGCAGCAAAATCCCCTTCTATCTGCCCATGGGGGATTGGATCCCCTGAGGGCAGAACAGAAGAGGTAATCCAGAGACAAGGAATCTGTCCGCGGTGATCCAATCTCCCGAGGACAGAAGAGAAGAGGGAGGCCTCGTGGCCTGCAGCACAATAGGTTGTATGTTTGGGGGGAAGGAGTTCAACTGAGGTAGAGAAGGCAGGGACAATTTAAAGGGGCGGGGGTCTATTTGAAAAAGGAAGATGGGTGATTTTAGAGCAGGGGAGGGAGTGCTAGGAGAGGTGGTGGAGGGGGAGAATCTGGAAGGGTAACAGAAGAGGGAAGCCAGCAGGTGAGAGGTTGGAGGGGGAGGGAAGAATGGAAGGTGTGGGAAGAATGGGGAGTGGGTGCAAGGAGTTCACAAGCACTGGCTCTTAAAACTTTGCCCTGGCTCTTACGTCCATATTAAATTTGTTGAGACATGCAATAGAGGCAAAGCACATTTGGAATTTTGGCACCAGCTATATGCTGCACTGCTGAACAAATAAAGTCCCATCACCATGTGCAACTCTCTGCTAGAATTCTGCTTTCATGTTTGCTGAGCAGTAACATGATTCATGCACAATGGATGAGTATTGGGATCAAAATTCCACACGTGACACTAACAAAATCCCATTCATAAAAAGCCCACTTTTCCAAAACAATTATTTTTGTTGAACTATATTGAAAAAGACAGCTATGAACTGGCCTTATGGTGCTGGTGAGGAGGCAACCGTGAAGCTCGTCTAAATTATAAGGAGCAGTTTTGGATTTTTACTTTTAATGCAATGCACCTTTTTGGACTTAATCAGCAGATAGAATGGCATACATTGCTTTAAGTCATGATGGAAGCTGTTTCTCCTTTAAGATTTTTCTCTGGGAGGAGAAGTGACAATTGGAGTTCCCTGACATTTGACAGGATGAATTTGCACTGGTTTTGCAGAGGATAATCATAGCTGAGATGAGTATTATCAATGTTATCTTATGTTCTTATGTTCTAACCTGAAGCAGAAGTTAGCCTTGCAAGTTCGAAACACGATAGTCATGCTGGTTATTCACTCTGATAACTTTTATATTTTTGCATGATCACTAAAAAAGAATGAAAAGGACTGAGAAGGAAGCAGTAACATGAGGCACAGTTTTTTCTGATCCCTCATGCAGGCAACACTGCCTCTCCCCATGGTCTGCTCTCTCCTCAATCTTGGTGATTCCTGTTCAGAGATGGGCTGTAGAGAGAGCCAGCACTGCACCTAATCAGTGATATGGCTGCCTCTGAGCAAGTGGCACTGAGATTGATGGAGGGGGAAGACTATCAGGAGAGGCTGTGCTGCCTGCATGTGGGATCAGAGAGGCCTGTACATCTAATGCTACTTCTCAGCAAAGGTGAGGTAAAGTGTCGCCTACCTCCTCTATGTCTTGTGTTACATTGCATGCAGAGCCTGGCTTGTTGGGGTTTCAATTTAATTTTATCTTCATATTTCTATTATAATTTATTCCATACTTGGTGAGGGTCTAACTATGTGACTGAGACCGGTATTCTGTTAGCATGGAGTTGTGTATAGGAATCTGTAGTAATCTGGCTTGTTCAATGTTCCGAATAGGTGAAAGGACATGCTAAGGCCCATTGCAATATTTATGATTTTGCTCTTTTCTGGGTAGGCTTCTTATTGCATTATTTTAGAAGCTGGTGTCATTATGGTATGGCAGATTTGCATTATAGGTCTTCAGTGACTTTTGTAGGGTTTTGTGTTACTTCACATTCTGTCTGGTACTGGAGAGGCTGTTAATGAGATGACACCAGAATCAGATTTATTTTTCTTCTGTGTTGGGTTTGATGGTGAAATGTCCTAGTTCTGCTCTGCACCTACTGCTGGAGGAAGGGTTCTATTGGATGCAAAATCAATGCTCAAAAAGAAAAAGAAAAAGAGAATCACAGCACAGTTTCTAACGCCAAAATAAAATTAGTTATTATTTTTTTTGGTGTTAGAAACTGCGCTGTGGTTCTCTTTTTCTTCTTGTCCCTTGCCGTGTAAGCACTTTACATCTCCTTTGTTGTTTGCAGAATATATATTTACAGATGTCAGTAGTATTTTAATCATAGAGTGCCAGGCTAAATAACTAAACTGCTACATTTTTTGCTGCATTTTAATTATATTGTCTGGGAATTTGTTGCTTTCCCTTTTTTTTTCGTCAAAGCCACTGAATGAAAGTCTCTGCTCCCTCTTTGAGTATCTTGGTGCACCAGCTCATCCTTTGCCTGTTTGATATACTAGCTTCCTATCCATCTAGATTTTTGTTTAAGATAACCATAATGAATATGCAAATGAATATGCAAATATGCAAATGAATATGCAAATATGTCACCCAGGCCTTTTGCCCTCCAAAATGACGTAGTCAAACATTGCCCATGTTTACACCCTGGAGGAAAGGCAGCATAGAGGAGATATAATAGAGAAATTTAAGTACCTCCAAAGTTTGAGCTTCTGTCATCAAAAAGGAGGTCACAGGATGAGGGCGTATAGGGAATAGGAATAAGTTAAAGAAATATTTCTTGACAAAAAAGGTGGTGGAGGCATGGAACAGCCTGTGAATGGAGGTGGTGGAGGCAGGGGCAATATCTGAATTCAATAAAGCATGGGACAAACACAAAGGATCTCTGTGGGAAAGGAAGGGACTGTAGTACTGACCAGCTGGTGTGGATGGGCAGAGGATGGGCTGTATCGTCTTTTTCTACTATCATGCTCTATGTTTCTATGCATTTTGCATAGGTAAAAATGTGCTTATATGCATACAGTCTATGTATATAGCTCTACCAATCCGATAAGGGATTCCCCGTCATGTGGGGTTACCCCAGCTCTGATTGGTTGGTTCTTCTTTTAAAAAAGCGATTGATCAGCCATTGCAATTTAGACCTGTGCTGCAACAGACGGCGTTTTTTTGGATGGTTGCTGATAATTTAAAACTTGTGGATATTGCACTTGAAACAGGGCGAATGAGCCCGAAACATGCGCGTCGTGTGGAAGGATTTCTGTAATCAGCATTATGGGACTGAGATAAGTTTTTCACTTACTTTTGTTTGATTATGCTATAAATTTTTAAAACTTGGTGAAGAACCATGATAAATAATAAAAGTAGCTACTCGCTTGGTGAGGGTCGTTTTCTCTTTCGACCTTCCCACGTTTAGCTCCGACATATAAAAATTTACTTTGTAGCAGGTCGCATTATAATAGGTTAGGTTCCCCTTTTTTGATTATTGATTGACCTAGCCATAGGTTCACTTCTTTGTATATGCATACAGTAGCATTATGAATATTGCCAGTCTCAGTATGTGTAAAAGTCCATATGCTTTTTTATAGAACAGGTTCTTTTAATTACTGATGGAGGGGTATACATTACATCACAATGTGCGCACATCTGTCTGGTGGGAAAATTACCTAGGCCAGGCAATTACTGAGAAAAGAAGCATTCCTGGGGGCAGGGGGAAATTGAAAGACTGAAGTCGCCCTTCTACTTCCCTTGTTTCCCTGTCGTTTTACTAAAAAATGTTGAGATAACTAAAGTCAATATTCAGCCATAGCAGTCAGCATTTTTAAAGCGCCTGGTTGCTGTGGCTAAACTGAAACCAGATACTCAGCATCAGACCCTCGATATCCTCTGGTGGCGAATGTCCAGTTTCAGCACTGACTGCCTTAGCTATCCAGATAGCAGCGATATTCAGCCATTCAGATAGGAAAATCATATAAAGTTAGGACAGCCTTTCAAATGGCCTAGCTTTATGTGGGCACGTACCCGTTAGCAGACTGAAAATCGCCACTAACTGGATAAACTCTGTGCCTGCGCTCACCTGCCCTGGCACTGTGGTTAGAGGGGATATTCAGCGGCAAACCTGTTAGTATTGCTGAATATCCCTCTCAGCGGAGTTTATCCGGTTAGCAGGTCCTGCTAACCAAATAAACCACTTTGAATATTGAACCCTATATTTTTATGTCTTCAGTTCAATATAGAAACATAAAAACATGATGGAAGAAAAAGACCACATGGCCTATCTAGTCTGCCCTGCCATATCAACTTCATTAGTCCCCCTTTTACCCTTAGAGATGCTCTGTATTTGTCCCAAGCTTTTTTTAATTCAGATACTGTCCTCGTGCCCACCATCTCCACTGGGAGACTATTCCACGTATCTACCACTCTTTCCATGAAGAAATATTTCCACATAATACTCCTAAGTCTATCCCCTTTCACGCTCATCCTATGTCCCCTCCTAGTGGAGCTTCCCTTCAATTGAAAGAGACCTTCCTCTGCATTTATGCCACAGAGGTATTTAAATGTCTCTATCATATTGCCTCTATCCTGCTTTTCCTCTGAAGTATACAAATTAAGATCTTTAAGTCTGTCCTCATATACTTCATAATAAAGACCACTAACCATTTCAGTAGACACCCTCTGCACCGACTCCAACCTGTTTAAATCCTTTTGAAGGTTGTCACGCCCTTGCTCCTTGCATTCAGCATGGAGGGTCGTGGTTCTAATAAAAACTTTCCCTTTTCAGCCTTCTCTGACTGGTTCGCCCGCAATGTTTCTTGGGAAATGTAGTTTAACTGCTACACATATGGCTTCAGGCAGAAAAAAAAACTTGTAGTTTCGCTCTTTGGTAAGGCAATGACAGAAATTTATTAAACTCAAATGCAAGGTTCATAAATTACCTCTTTCAGGATTATTTCTCCAGGGTTCTTTCAAAAACACAACAGGACATAAGCAAAAGGTAAAAAAAAAATCAGCTTACAGTATTCTTCAGCTCAAAAGCAAAAACCCCTTTAACAGCAAGGCTACCAGCTTTCTCTAGCCTTGCTGGTTAAAGCATAAACACAAACAGCTTTCTTCAATGGCAGTTTTCTTTCTTTTCAGTTCCAAACATTTCCAGGCTGTACTCCTCTTTATAAGCAAAGCAAAACTTCCAACAGGAACAAACTTCCAATAAGCAAACAAAACTCTACTCAGGTTTTCTTAGGAACATTCAAAGCAAACAAAAGCTTTTTTCCTCTCACCGTTAGCTTGGCTTCTTGCCGTCTCACTGCACAGGATAGCAGGTGTTTAACAAGCACAATTATACAGCTTCAGCTTGTTCTCACTTCTCAGCATAAGTTTCTCCTCTTAACACAGGGAATTCTCAAAACATCTTCCTTACTTTTCAAGGTTACCTTGCTCTGGAGAATTTTCTCTTAAGGTTGGCTTTCCTTCAACCCCTCTGTAGCTAAGGCTTGGCACAAAGAGCAATCCATGAATATATCTTCCTCATTCAAAGTTGCATCAGGCTCTCCTAGTTGCATTGGTTCTATCTCTCGTTCTAGCTCACTGGGCTTAGCTGACAGCCTCTCATTAGAGCTGAGAGTGTCTCCTGCAACTCTGCACTGCTCAGTATGGGACAGGTTTCTAAGGCTTGTACCTGTGCCTTGGCTTGTAGCAGCTTCTCCTCTCTCATGCTCTGTACCTCTCTCGGGGTCTTTCCAGCACTCTCCTCTCCTGCTGTTCCTGTTCCCATTGCTCCTGCTCTCCTTGCTAACCCCTGTATTTTCTAACCTAGGGTTAAATCTCCAAGGTTCCAGCCCCACCTCTTCTCTTCCCAGGTGATGGAGATCAGCTTGCCCTCTGGCACCTGGGTAATGAGGGAGCTTACTGACGTAAGTGTCTTTTACCTTGGGTCTGTATTCACTCTCCCTTACTCCACTAGGGGAACTCTGAAACCTGTTCCAGCTGGGGATTTTCTGGTTTCTAGGTGTAGTTTTGTTTTTATTTCTCTGACCTTGCAAAATAGGTCCTTTTATTAATGTGAATTCTTTGGTTTTTTTCCCTTTCTCCTAACTCAGAATGAGCTTCCTTACCACAAGGTGCAGTCTCCAGAATTGCACACAATTCTCCGAATGAGGTTGCACCAGAGACTTATACAGAGGCACTATCACCTCCTTTCTTCTGCTGGCCGTTCCTCTTCCTATATGCACAAGCATCCTTTTGGCTTTTGCAGTTGCCTTTTCTACCTGTTTAGCTACTTTAAGATTGTCAGACACAAACACGCCCAGGTCCCGCTCTTCTTTTGTGGACAGAAGTACCTCACCCCCTACACTGCACTGCTCCCTTGGATTGTTGCAGCCCAAATGCATGACCCTGCATTTTTTATCATTAAATTTCAGCTGCCAAATTCTAAACCATTTTTCATGCTTAGCTAGATCCCTTCCCATGTTATTTACACTTTCCTGGGTGTCTACTCTATTGCAGATTTTGGTATCATCCACAAACAAGCAAACCTTATGTGACAGTCTTTCCGCAATATCAATAACAAAGATGTTAAAATGAATTGGATCAAGGACAGATCCCTGCAGCACACCACTGGTAACCTCCTTCGCCTCAGAGTGAGCTCCATTTACCTGTACCCTCTGTTGCCTACCCATTTCTAACCCAATCAGTAACTTTAGGGTCCATCCCTAGAGTGCTCAGTTTGTTTATGAGTCGCCTGTGCAGAAAAGTGTCAAAGGCTTTACTGAAATCTTATTACATCACATCTATGGCTCTCCCTTGGTCCAACTCCCTGGTCACCCAGTCAAAAAAATCAATCATATTTGTCTGACAAGACTTGCCTTTGGTGAATCCATGCTGCCTCTCATTCCAACTGAGTTACTGTACAGCTTTAATAGTAGCAGTTCTTATTGACTATGAAGTTAAACATACGGGTCCTGATATTTTAAAAGACTTATACAATCAGTGTCAGTGACAACTGCGTATATTTTTCAAAAATTTCCACTTGTTGCTCACATAATTTTATTCATAGACCACGCCAATACGAGTTCTATGCATACAATTTATATATAGACCTAGAGGAGGGGCTTGGGGTGGGCTGAGGGTGGGCAAAATTTATATAGAGAGTAGCAAAATTTAGGCCAGGTTTTTTTACAAGAGAATTTTCTAAAGGATTAAGGTGCTTAATCATAGAGCGAGACATCTAGACCTAGGTTTGAAATCTGGCCTGGCCAGAACTATGTATTCTCCTAATCAGGCTACGTTGGAGGTGATGCTCCTGGTGCCATATATGAGCTGAGATGAGAAGGGTGAGAAATATACAGATCTACTTTAATTTCCAGTTCTCTGGGGGGTGCTTTTTCCCTGGAACTCCCTCTGCTCAAACAACACAAAGTCCATGAGGACTTTCACACCCATGTACCTTTAGCTAGTTTTCAAAGAGAAACTACCTGGGCAGTTCTACACTGAAACTAGTTCTATGGTGCGTGACTCAAAAAGCATCTGCAGACTTTACTGCTATGCAGCTTATGGAAATTTGTTCTCGTAAGAATAAAACGGTTACACTTGTTCACCATATTTTGTGAAATAGAATGCATGAGACGTGCACGTGATTCACTAAGGGGGTCATTTTAGAAATCTTATTCGGGCTTTGGATCTCAAAAACAGATTTAGGAATGTCCAAAGCCATTTTAGAAGCTGGCTTTGGGGATGTCCCACAGCACGAGGATGTCCAAATTTGAGCATGAAGGAGGCATTGCCGGGGGGTTCCCAGGAACCTGGAGGCATGGTTCGGACATCCCCGTATGATCACAGAAACTTCATGCTCTAATGTACAAATAGCTATGAACAAGCAGGACCGCAGCAAGCTAGAAAAATGACTTGTGAATCTTGTCAGGCTTCTTGGAAGCCCTGTGAGGGCATTAGCACCCGTTCAGTGCTTGAGCCCTGTGCAGCTACATCACTTGCAGTATGACCCTCCGAACAAGCATCTGAAAAGTGCTCATTTTAGCTGAAAGCCATTCGGAGAATGGTGAGATGAATGCACTCAGTCAGCCCCAGAACTCAGCACAATGTCAGTGACATGAACCCTGAGTTGTCCTGTTCCTAGCCAACGGTACACAGGGAGCAGAAGCAGTGGACGACCCAGATGCTTATGGTAAATTCAGAAATGCTTTATTGAAGATCTTCAATAAAGCACTTCTGAATTTACCATAAGCATCTGGGTCGTCCACTGCTTCTGCTCCCTGTGTACCGTCTGATCTCTGCAGGAGCTCTGCTCTCCTGTGTGTTCCCTGTTCCTAGCCAACTACTCTAACCAGTAGGCTGTCCTAGATATCTGGGGACTGTGATATCTTTCTGGGGCTGTCTAGGTAGATGCCTCTGCATACATCCATATCGGACATGTCCAGTTTGTGAAATCACGTCCACACCTGGACATGCCTACATTTTTTTCAGATGTTCCAGCTTAGACATCCCAGATTGCACTTGGATGGATATTCTAGAATTCCTTCCAAGGCTTTTCTCTCTTCTCTGTAGAAAGAGACCTCGATAAATTATACCCTACAGTGGTTATTTAAACTAAATATGTTCATTTGATTATACCTGAGTATTTGAGGCAAAAAATTGGTCATATTGAAAACACAATTATAAATTAGCTCATTGTTATACTCAACTCACAGCCTCCAAATGCTTCAAGGTGTGGCAAAGCTAACGTTGATTCCAACAGCTGAAGTCATCACCAGGCATAAAACTTGGAACCGAGCCACTTTTCAAATAAGGGCTCCCCACTGGCTGCCTCTTACACTTTGGATTCCTTTCTGTCATCCTGATTGTGACCTTTGGGATCCCGAGGGGTTCAGCTCCACAGTATCCAAAGGGTTTGACAACTTTAGCATGTTAGGCTGTTGCAGCTAATGTGGCATGTTCGTGCAGAGAGTGTCACATTAGCTGCAACAGCCGTGCATTATCTGTCGGGGATGAGCACAGCATTTCCCAGCAGATAACACGGTGAACCTGCAGAGAATGATGTCTACCAAATGCACGGTTTCCATATGCTGTCGACGCTTGTGGTAACTACACATTACTGGCCGCCCACTCTCCACCCAGGCACAAAGCTACCGCGAGACCTGCAGATAACACTGGAAATCCCTGCGTTATATGCATTTGGCCTGCGTTAGCTGTTACTGCAAAGTGCTTTTCTGATGTTATCGTCACATTAGCACCTAACATGCTTTAGTAGATATGCTCTTAACTAGATGCATTACTCAGTATGTACCAGTTTGTCTTTTGTGTCAAGATTGTTGAGTGGTTCTGCCATCTAACTGGGCCATGTGTTTATCTGTTGCCCATTCAAGAGCTTTCTCAGACATAGCTCTTGTATTTTGGCCTAGTCTTCGCCTCAATCTTAGGCTTGAACAAAACGATATTACCTTTCTGAGAAAAATTCAAGGCATTTTTATTTGATTAGATGGAAGAGGAAGTCTGCAGATGGTGTTGGGATGGGATTAATGGATTTTATTTACCGTGCTTCATAGTATTATAATTATTTCATTTGACATGTTTTTATGTAAGTACATTTTATATTGTATCATTTGATTATTAGAAGCTTTTGTAGGCTGCCTTAGAGGGCTGCCTCTGGGGAAATGTGTTAGAAATGCAGAATTATGTCAAGTTAAACCTGTGATGTTAACAGAAATGAAATCATGTATTCTATTAATGGGATTCAAGTTTGGGAAAGCTTTCATTAGGATTTTCAAGGTGATTTTAAAACTTTTTTTAGTGGAAATAAGCAGTACTATGTACTAGATTTGGAGAATAAAAGTTTATCAGTTGAACTTTAATGGCAGACCTAAACTTCTGTAAAGGAATATTAGCTTGGATAAAACCTAATCAGTAGAAGATCTGGCAAAATGCAATACAATGTGTGACTTTGAGTCAATACTGACTCCTAGGTTTCTTGGCAAGATGCGACCAGAGGTAGATTGCCAGGCCTTTCTTCCTCACAGTGGCTTTACAGTCCCTGGTATTCCAATATGGTCACCCATCCGAGTACTAGCCAAGCTTGACCTTGCTTAACTTCAGGGGATCTGGAGGAGGAATAGATTATGGAAAGTATAATCAGGCTGCCTATATTTATTTATTTATTTAACAGTTTTTTGGTGCAAATATAATGCACACTCTTTAACTGCAGGGTTTGCACCAATAACACAGGTACACTAATAAAAAACTGCCTCCAGTTTTGCAACTGATTCCTATAGATTTTGGGGTGCTGAATCCAGGAAAAATAGCCAAAATGTTCCATCACGTCACGTTTTCTTGCAAAATTAGATTTCTTACCCATATAAGGAATGTTCACATAATTTCTTTTTAGCCGACTGCAGTTTATTTTCTTGGCCCAAAATAGAGGTTGTAATGGTTAACTAACTAGAAACACTCCCTCATGATATTTTAGAGTGTTTTGTATTCATTTTATACATTAACAGGACAATTGGGAGGCGGGGGGCTAAATCCAGTACTCGCGCTGGCGCATGTTCTTTACTGTTCGCCTCGCCTCGTTCGCTCGCTCGCTCAAACACGGTGGTTGCGACATGAACGTTCCTGTCAAATTTCAGTTTCTTGCAAGTTCATTATTACCTTTTGTTTGCTCAGTCGTAATCCAGCTTTATTCCGAAGTGGTTCACTACAGTTGTAGTTTGCAGTGCTGTGTATTTGTGATGGCTCACAGAGCCAGAGGTTGCGTCAACTCTCCGGACAGTTTTTGTTTTATTTGTGGGGAATATACCGTGAAAAAGCGGCAGAGGAACATTTCTGCATTTATTAAAAAAGTATATTTCGCCTATTTCGGTTTGAAGTTAGGCGATCAAGACAAACCGTGGGCTCCTCACAAAGTGTGCAAGACATGTGAGGAAGATCTACGCTTATGGATGAAAGGTAAAAAACAAGCATTTCGTTTCGGAATACCTATGATGTGGCGTGAACAAAGAGACCACAGCAGTGACTGCTATTTTTGCTCTTGCATTGTGAAGGGATACAACTTAAAAAATAAGAATGTAATAAGTTACCCCAACCTTCCCTCAGCAATTAGGCCTATGCCTCATAGCAACGAAGTACCTGTGCCTGAACCACCAAAATCTTTGGATCATATTTGTGTGGACGGTTCTGATCATGATGAGACTCATCAGATGGCTTTTCCCGATGAGTCCAGTACTTCCGAGTTTGAAACTGAACCAGATCCGAAACCTGAACTTTTCTCTCAAGCTGAATTGAATGATTTAGTCCGGGATTTAGGACTCCCAAAAGATGCTGCCCAACTGCTAGGTTCTCGGCTTAAACAGAAAAATCTATTGTCACCAGGAACAACTTTTTATTGGTACCGCAACCGCGAGACACAATTTTTGAAGTATTTCAGCAAAGAGGAAGATTTGGTATTTTGCAACGATATATACGAAGTGATGGAAAAGTTTAAACTCAAGTATGATCCTGCTGAATGCCGGCTGTTCATTGATTCGTCAAAAGACAGCATTAAAGGTGTTCTTCTTCATAATGGCAACACATTCGCTTCAGTTCCTATTGCTCACTCTGTTATTCTCCAAGAAAAATACAAGAATTTGGCCCTGATTCTTCAGAAGATTCGTTATGATGAGCATAAGTGGATGTTTTGTGGAGACTTTAAAATTCTATCCATGCTATTAGGGCAGCAATCCGGTGTTTCACCAAATATCCCTGCTTCCTTTGCTTGTGGGATAGCCGGGCCCGCGACCTACACTGGGGGAAAAAAGACTGGCCAATTCGGGAGTATTTGAGACCCGGTGAGAAAAATGTTCTTCATGAGAGCTTGGTACCTCGTGATAAAATTCTATTACCACCTCTCCACATTAAGTTGGGTCTCATTAAGCAATTCATCAAGTCCCTTCCAAAAGATGGTGAGTGCTTTCGGTACCTTTGCTCAAAGTTCCCCCGACTTTCTGAAGCAAAGCTAAAGGAAGGAGTGTTTGTTGGCCCTGATATAAGGAAACTCATTTCAGATGGAGCATTTGCTGAAACGATGTCTGAGAAGGAAAAAGAAGCCTGGGATTCCTTCAAGGATGTTGTTCTCAAATTCTTGGGGAACAGGCGGGATGAGAACTATAAGGATATTGTTGCCAGGATGCTCAATGCCTTCAAAGAACAAGGCTGTAACATGAGCCTGAAAGTCCATTTCTTGCACTCCCATGTGAACTACTTTCCCGAAAACTTGGGGGCGTACAGTGAAGAACAAGGTGAAAGGTTTCACCAGGACATCAAGGACGCAGAGAGAAGGTACCAAGGAAGATGGAACACCACTATGATGGCTGATTTCTGCTGGTTGCTGCTGCGGGAAACCCCAGATGAAAAATACGCCAAGCAGCGCACCAAGAGAAGCATTCGGGGGAAGAAGAAACGGGCCCACCAGGAGATTGATTGACCCAAGAATGACTTTAAAATCTAAACTGTGTTGACAAATATCATGTTTTTACTAAACTTTGAAATAAAAATTTGCTAGTTATTACCACAGTGTCGGATCTCATTTATTAGAATTTTATTTTCACACCATCGGGTGTTTGTCTTCATGTATTGCAATGGTGCGGTTTGCGTTTTCTATTCTTACATACATACCTGTACAACATTTTTTGCACATTTCTTTGCTTTGCTTTGTGTCTAACCTCGCTCTTATATGCTCAATGTTTGTGCACATGTATGTGGCTGTTTTAAGTGCAGACAATTTTGCTACCATCACAGTGTGTTTTGTTGACATTACTCTATTCTTATGTGCTGCCTTGTTACAATTTTCTTTATTCTTATTTGAATAACTACTAAACAATTAGTATAAAGAATTCATCCAAGAAACTTTTATCTCGATCGCACTCAATCTGAAACGTTCACCTCAAACTGCTAACCCAATGTAGCAAAAAATCTGTACGTGATGGAGCAATTTGGTTACCAGATTTGGATTCAGCACACCAAAAAACGTAAAAATCAATCGAAACATTAGAGGCAGTTTAAAAAAAAATTTTTTTAGTGTACCTGTGTAATCATAAAATTATGCATATAGGGAGATGTTTATTAAAATATGTTAAGCAGTTACTGTGGGTTTATGTACATGTTAGCCATTAGCTTAGGCCTGCATTAATGGCTACAGTATCTGTGTTTAAACAAACAGCACAGTAAAAATCTCATGCTAACTGTCCAGGGCATTGAAGGTCAGGATATGGGTGAAATCCGAGAGCAGAATGGCCTGAATAGCAAAGATGGTTAGTATGTGGTACATTACTGCATGCTATCAAGGTTGCTGATAGCGTGGATGCACGTCACACCATTTCAAGAAGTGGTGTTAAGTGCAGCTGCGCTACCAGCAGCATTCAGCAAGCCCCCAGCCCAAACAACAATTAAGAACCCCAATCTCCCTAAACCCCCCCAAATGTTCCCCCGATCAAAATGTCCTCTCTCCCATAGCATTCTCAACACTCCCAATCAAAACTCCCATACTCGCCAACGAACCCACTCATCGTAGTCCCTATCTTAACCAATCCCATCAAGAGGACCCTACCATAATAATACTGTCCCCCCATAATAAACTCTCCCCAAGAACATCCCTTGACCCTATTGCAATCCACCCAATACTCTTGACACTTATGGTGGGTATCCCTGTTAGTAGGGCTGGCCCAAGGGTTTCTGCTGCCCTAGGCAGAAGTCCCGGCTATGCCAGCCCCCCCAAGCTGTGCCCCCCTTGTTGAGCCAAACTAGCACTGATTCCAGCAGCAGAGTTGTGCGGTGCACCTCATCTTGACTTGGCAGCAGGCCATGTACTTTGGCACACGTGGACTGCTGATTCTGACCCCCCTCCAACATAACTTTGGGGGTTCAGAAAGCAGAAGGCCATGTGTGCAGAAGCACATGGCCTGCTGCCAAGTCTAGCCACCCCCCCCCCTGCTGCCAGAATCAGTGGCATCATGGTGTGGCTCAGCATGGGGGGGGGGGGGAAGGCACAAAGCTTGACACATGGGGAGCGGCAGGCCATGTGTGCCAAAGCACATGGCCTGCTGCCCACAGAGATCTACCGTCCTAGGTGGCCACCAAGCCTGCCTAGTGGATGGGTCGGCTCTGCCTGTTGGTCTAGTGTCAGAGCAGAAGATATCCCTCTTTACCCTATTACTGCCCAGGGTCAAAATAGCAGATCTGACCTCTAGTGGAGTCTCTCTATACTATTATTAGGGCTCAAGCTGACAAATGTTTCTACTACCACTACTACTATCACTGACCATTTGTATAGCGCTACAAGGCGCAGGCAGTGCTGCACAGGCACATGCAAAAGATGGTCCCTGGTTGTCAGAGCTTACAATCTAGTCAAGACAGACAACAGAACAGCTAAAGACAAGGATACATCTAGGGAATGCTCAGGAGACACATAGGAGACTTAGCGGATCAGGATCTAAAAGCAGCCTCAAAGAGGTGAGTTTTCAGCATGGATTTGAAAAGGGCCAGAGATGAAGCTTGATGTGCAGACTTAGGTAGTTTGTTGCAAGCATAAGGAGCAGCAAGGTGAAAGGAGTGAAGTCTGGAGTTGGCAGTGGAAGAAAAATATGGGTATAAATACCTCCAATAAATGCCAGGAGGAATCAGAGGGAGGTGGTGTGGCATCAGGGATGCTCTGGGGGGAGGGGGGGGGGGGCGGGGGTGGAGGTGGACTAGAGTGATTATATAGGGGACAATATGGTCTTTTCAGAGGAGGGGGTTGGTGAAGGGAGGGGCTATGCTCAGAGCTGTCCTTTAAGGATGTCAAGGATGTTATAATCAGGAGAGTAGGGGCTTCTTCAGAGGATTGGGGTATTTTAAATGTTTTAGCAGTAGGGTCCATGGTAAGTGCATTGGAAGAAAGCACTAATGTCCCTGCACTATCTTCCAAAAGAGATAACATGGGCTCTGCCCTGTCTGGTATTTCATATCATGCTTTGTGTAGTTTTACTTTGGTTTTATGTATGTTTAATATTCTGTAAACTGCTTTAATATTAATGAAAGGCGGCCTATAAAATCTGAAATAAATATAAATAAATGTTGGGTAGGTGATGCAGTAAAATGCTTTTTAAAAAATTTTATTTTATATTTCTGCATTTATACAATAAATCCAAGAATGACATCAAATTGGGAAGAGTTCTGTAACAAAATAATACAGAAAAAAGAAAGGTACAAACCAATACAAAGAAAAACAATAATCTAATCCTGAGGCAGCCGGAAAAGGCAGCCGTGAGAGAAAGCCCCCCTCTCTCCCTCAGGCTGCAGCGAAGCAGCACTTACACATACCCTTTCGCCCAGAAAACCAGTAGACCAGAGCATACCAGTCTAAACAGGTCACTCGGGAATGCTTGATGAGAGCCCACTGTCCCCCCCTTCAGGGGCTACCGATTGGTGAAGAGGAGATACCTGGGGCGAATGGGAAGGTAGCAAGGGGGTTTGAGAATGTACTGTATATGAGACAGTGTGGGACGTCATTTACTCGCTCAGATCTTTTGTCCAGGATGCCGGCAGTGGCTATCTGAGTCTTGTGTACACAATAAAAGTTTTTGTTTGCATTCTAGTCTGTCTGTGTGTTCCTTTCGTGGGTGTGGGAGACAGGGTTCCTGCTTCATTTTTTGGTGCATTGGCCGGGAAGGCAACTCTTTCTCCTCGCACCCGCAGAGAGAACCCCTCCCTGTGGTTCTGCAGGACAGGGCCTCGGCTGGCCAGTGGCCGGCCCCCAGGCCGTCAACGATCCTTGGCGCCACCAGGTCCCTTGTGTCTGGCAGGATTCCTTGACACATCTGGCTGGTCGGTCCCGGCGGGCTGATTACTCTGTTTGAAATCCGGCAGGATAGACTGGCATCCAAACATTCTCCAGCCGGAGATCGGGTGAGTACTACTGCTTTTCTGTTTTGGGTAGTTCTGTGCATCTGGTATTCTGGAAATCCTGGTATTCTGTAATCCTGTAGCGGTTTGATCACCCGCACAAGCGGTCCGAGTAAGGCCCCCAGGTAGGGGTTCTGAAACCATTGCTCGTCCTGTCTGTGCTGGGGGGGGGGAGAATAGGAAGGGTATATGTGTACCTGTTGTTAATGTGCTAATGTGTTTCTGTCTTTTCTCCCTACGTTTCCTTCATTGTCCTGTGTGTGTGTGAGGTCCGAGCAGCTGGGCTCTCCAAATGCTCCCTCCTCCCCTTGGGAAGGTGGAGTCCAGGTTTCAGCAAGCATTCATTTGTCTCCTCTCAGATGTCCTGTTCGGTGTTCAGTGTCTGTCTGTTTGTCGGTTTAACCCTGCGTGAGCTGGAAATACTGCCAGTGTTACTGCATTGAGAATTGTGCATTGTGATTGTGATTAGAGCATATTGTGATTGAGCATGGGGGCGGGAGAATCCAAAGGGCAGACACCCCTGCAGTGTATGCTCTGTAACTTTAAGTCTGGGTTTGCAGAGGATTACGGGGTTTCACTCTCTGCCTCTCGATTGTCTGTTTTGTGTGAACGGGAGTGGCCAGCCTTAGTGAAGCTGTGGCCAAAATGGCTCCAGCGCTGCTAAGAGGATTAGTGTAGAATAATGGTGGCAGCTGCCAGTCGCAGGAAGGAGCGAATACCTGCCCCTGTCTACCAGGGGCGGGATTCCCCGGAGGTCCCTGCACGCCCCCTCAATCTGCTTTACCCTACTGTCCCTTCCGCGCCCTTACAGGATCTGCCCCTAAGAGATGAAGAGTAAGGAGAACCTTCCCCCGGGGCGGGTGAAGCAGGACTTAGGGAGGATTCTGTAGATTCCAGCTCCTCATCAGATTCCCTTTCTCATAGTGCTACGCCCCTACAGACCCCTCCTCTCCTCCTCTCCTCCTCCTACTCCCGGTACTGCCTCAAGTGTCATAGCCTCACCCCCTGAGAGCAGCCCGGCTGAGCTTCAGTCCACCCCGCTGGCCCAGCGCCTGCGATCAGCTGCTGCAGAGAAGCAGACAAAACAGGATTTCCAACTGCCTTTACGACAAGTACAGGGACTCCCGTACCTTGATGCTGCCGGACGGGTGGCAGTAGGACCTTCTAGCCTGATATATGTTCCTTTCTCTACTACTGACCTGCTGAATTGGAAAACCCATTATGCCTCCTATACTGAAAAGCCTCAGGAGTTGACAGACCTTATGACCAGTATTATGTAAACGCACCAGCCTACTTGGTCAGACTGTAGACAATTGCTTTCCACCCTATTCAGCACGGAAGAACGAGCACGTATTGTGCGGGCCACCCTCACGTGGCTGGAAGCACATCCTGCAGACGCTGGGGTCATAAATCCCCGGCAGCAAGCAACTGTGGATTTCCCGAATGAAGACCCTCGGTGGGACCCGAATAATCCAGATGGAGCACGGGCTCTCACTCGCTTCTGGACTGTGCTCCTTGAAGGCCTCAAGAAAGGAGGGCAGCGGGCTATGAATATCAGCAAGATTGCAGAAATCCTCCAGCTTCCTGAGGAGAGCCCAGCAGCGTTTTATGAGCATCTGTCAGAAGCGTATCGACTGTACACCCCTTACGATCCCGCAGCTCCTGAGAATCTTCGTATGGTGAATACCGCTTTCGTAGCACAGGCCCAGGGTGATATACGGCGGAAACTGCAGAAATTGGAAGGATTTGTGGGCATGAACGCTGCACAATTGATGGAAGTGGCACAGAAGATCTTTATAAATCATGATCAGGAGCAGAGGCGAGAATCTGAGCGTTGGATGAAGAAGAAGGCAGATTTCCTAGCGGCTGCCCTGACCGAAGGGCCACCAGTATCGGTCTGGACCAAGGACGGGAGCAGGGGACGAGGACGAGGGCAAAGGAGGCCAGGATTTCTCCTGGGCCCCAATCAGTGTGCATACTGTAAAGAGGAGGGGCATTGGAAGAATGAGTGTCCAAATCGGAGGGGGCAATATCCGTCCATGAGGGGCGCAAGGGTACACACCACACGAGGGCGGGGCCAGCCCATAGTATATCCACACGATACCTTCCCGCCCCCTCCACCAAATCGTAAAGGCCTCGCAGCAGTGGAATATTATGGCTCGGATGAAGACTAGGCCAGACCGGGTTCCAAGCTTCTGTTGGGTCCCCAGGAGCCTATGGTCAAGATGAATTTAGGGGACCAAGAAATGCGGTTCATGGTTGATACCGGAGCAACACACTCAGTGGTTACTCAGCAAGTGGCCCCGATTTCCTCCCGGATGGTAACTGTAGTGGGAGCCACAGGAGAAAGAGTGCAACGATCCTTTCTGCAAACCGCATGTGTCAGTTGGGGGGACGGACTATCACCCACCAGTTCCTGTATATGCCTGAATGTCCTATACCCCTGTTGGGGAGGGATGTCCTGACGAAACTACAGGCCCAGATATCATTTGGGCCCGGGGGCCAGGCTGAACTCGACATACCCAGCCTGGGCCCAGCAGTTTTGGTATTGTCCGTCCCCCGAGAAGAAGAATGGCGGTTGTTCGAGGACAAACTCAAGCCTGATGTGATTGCCCTGGATAAGTGGGATGTGGTACTCCCAGGAGTATGGGCAGAAGGCAACCCTCCCGGAATGGCCATCAACATCCCTCCTGTCTGTATCAAGTTGAAGCCAGGAGTCTCCCCAGTACACGTGCGGCAGTATCCGCTGCCACGAGCGGCTGTGGAAGGAATTCATCATCATCTGGAGCGGCTCCTGCAGTACGGTATCCTGCGGCCCTGTCAATCAGCATGGAACACTCCTTTACTACCAGTCCGAAAGCCAGGTACTACCGACTACCGCTTTGACCTGGTGCAAAGCGGGATATAAATACAGTTAAATAAATAAATAAATAAATAAATAAATACCGACCTGTGCAGGATCTCCGTCATGTCAATGACGCCGCTGTCACTCTGCATCCAGTGGTACCCAACCCCTATACCCTGTTGGGTCTCATCCCAGCTGTGGCCTCTCATTTCTCCATACTAGATCTGAAGGATGTCCTCTTTTGCATATGTCTGTCTGCAGAAAGCCAACATCTCTTCACCTTTGAGAGAGAGGACCCTGCCACTGGCAGTAAGACCCAAGTAACCTGGACTCGCTTACCACAGGGGTTCAAGAACTCCCCCACTATCTTCAGTACCACTCTGGCCCAGGATCTTGCTGGTTACCCCCCGGGAGTGCCTGGGAGACAAGCCCTCCTGCAGTATGTTGACGATCTGTTGGTTGCTGCTGACTCTGAGACTGAATGTATTCTGGCAACCACAGAGCTGCTGCAGTTGTTGTATAACGCAGGCTACCGCGCTTCAAAGAAGAAGGCTCAATTATGCCAGTTGGAAGTGAAGTACCTGGGATTCTACCTGTCTAAAGGAAGACGGCAGTTGGGGAAAAAACGGAAGGAGGCGGTATGCCGGATCCCTGAGCCAACATCTCACAGGCAGGTACGCGCATTCCTCGGGGCTGCAGGATACTGTCGCATCTGGATTCCCAACTTCGCCAGGATTGCAAAGCCCCTCTATGAATCTACGAAAGGCCCAGAGACGAGTCCCCTTGAATGGGGACCAGACCAACGGGGGGCCTTCGAACAGCTAAAGAGGGCGTTGCTATCGTCACCAGCCTTGGGCCTTCCGGATGTCACTAAGCCCTTCACTCTTTATGTGCATGAAGCAGCGGGCACAGCTCTAGGGGTCTTGACTCAACAGCTGGGATCCTGGCTGCGCTCGGTCGCCTACCTGTCTAAACAGCTGGATCCAGTGACCAAGGGATGGCCACCCTGTTTAAGAGCGATAGCAGCAACAGCTCTATTGGTGGAAGAGTCGGATAAACTATTCATGGGCCAAGACCTCTTAGTTACCGTCCCACATTCTGTCCAAACTTTACTGGAACATAAAGGAAGCCACTGGTTTACCAGCTCCCGAATGTTAAAATACCAGAGTATGTTATGGGGAAACCCCAGAGTGCGGATAGCCACCAGTCAAGCCTTAAATCCTGCCACATTCCTGCCTGTCGGCCCAGGACCACCTGATCACGACTGCCTGGAAGTAATGGACATGATCTTTTCCAGTCGCCCTGATCTGACAGACGTACCACTAAACAACCCAGATGAGATCTACTTTGTGGATGGAAGCAGTCTGGTAGTGGAAGGCCGCAGGTGTGCGGGGTACGCGGTGGTGACGCTGGAAGTAGTTGTCGAAGCTCAGCCATTGCCCTCGGGCACCTCCGCACAGAAAGTGAAACTCATTGCCCTCACCCGTGCTCTAACCTTCATGTAAACATATACACAGATTCCCGATATGCCTTCGCCACTCTCCATGCCCATGGTGCTCTATACAAAGAAAGGGGGTTGATCACTGCAGCTGAATCCGAAATTAAGAATGGTCCCCAAGTAGTGGCCCTGTTAGAAGCAGTCTGGTATCCCAAAGCTGTAGCAGTCATGCACTGTAAGGGCCATCAAAAGGGGAACGATGGAATAGCCGGGCTGATGCAGAAGCCCGGCGGGTCACGATTGCCTCTTTGTCCCAGCCCTACTCTGAAAGCTCCGAAGATTTGCAAGCCCCCCTGTTCCCAGTCCCGTTAAGCCAATGGGCCAAAAGATACACTACACGGGAAATGGATTTCTTCTGTCAGGAGGAGGGTGGGGTATTACATTCCGATGGTTAGATACGATTACCTGGAAAGGGAACAACCCCAGTGATAGTCATCCCAGACAGCCATGCCCCAGCTTTCCTGTCATCTTTCCATCAGACTACTCACTTTGGCAAGACAGCCATGGAAACTAATCTCCGCCCATATTTCTTTATTTCCTGCTTATCTTCCCTGGCAGCCGCAACTGTTAGGCAATGTACCATGTGTTGCTAAGAACAATGCTCGCCAGGGTCCTTGCCAACCCCCAGGAGTGCAGTCCTATGGGGTCACCCCCATGGGGAATATCCAAGTTGATTTTACAGAAATGCCCCGAGCAAATGGATACCGATATCTGTTAGTTCTGGTTTGTACATTCACGGGGTGGGTGGAGGCCTTCCGTACAGAAAAAGCTAGAGAAGTGACAAAAGTGCTACTGCATGAAATCATTCCCCGTTTTGGGCTTCCAATAGTAATAGGATCAGATAACGGACCTGCATTTGTGGCCCAGATAGTACAACAGGTAGCCAAAGCCTTGCAGATTGATTGGAAGCTACATACAGCTTACCGTCCGCAGAGTTCAGGGAAGGTGGAACGTATGAACCGTACCATTAAGATGCATTTAGCAAAACTGTGTCAGGAAACCACCTTGAAGGGTATTGGTGTTTCCCCCTTTGAAGCTGTGTATGGCCGCCCTGCACCCCTCATACAGGGCGTCCATGGAGACTTGATTCAGATAGGTTCAGAAATAACCCGACAGGAACTGTTGGTTCTCAGTTCTGTTTGCAGGAATTGCACCAGTGGATTCAGGAGTGGCTCCCCATCAACCTGACGGAACCACTCCATACACATCAACCTGGTTCGCGAGTGTGGGTCAAGGAGTGGAAGAAGGATCCGCTGACCCCCAGTGGCGAGGCCCGTATACCGTTCTGCTGGCTACCCCGACGGCTATCAAGGTGGCTGAGATTACTCCGTGGATTCATCACACCCGTGTCAAGGCCGCAGCGCCAGAACCCGTTCCGGCCTGGACGTCTGTCATGGTTCCAAACCAGCCTCTGCGTTTGACACTAAAGAGAGATACTTCTGCCTAGTGACAGCTAACACATCTGGACTGCTTAAGAGACGAAACCACCCCAAAATGCATGGAAGTGCCATATTTTTACTGCTATCCTGTGGGCCTGTTTCCAGCCGAGCACGGGGACTACTAACACAGCAATATTACTTGCCCAAACTGCCTTAAACATGACAGACTTTTGCATACGTAACTCTCTACAAACTGGGGTTTTTCTATCAACCTGTCTCATTGCTGTACCCTCCAGTTTATGTGAACTGCTGAGTTTTACAATATTTACTAGTCTGGACTGTAAACAACCTGACATGTCATTTTTTACCTTCCTCTATAGTATTGGAGCCACCCAGCCTACCTCAGCTTTTAACCGAGTTCCTTTCTCCCTGCAGGTAGTCTCCACCCTTCATTCTACTGATTGTTTTATTTTTGTAAATACCAAGACAGGAGGGTTTAATGTGTCAAATACTGAATTATCATGCCACTCTGTTACAAGGGTATCTTATGTGTACTCAGAAATGTATCTACCCTTAGGATGGTTTTTTGATATGTGGGAGGATGACTTATACCTATGTTCCCATGAACACCACCGGTGGCCCATACACCCTCGGCAGGCTAATGACTGCTGCTTTCCTCCACACGCCCAAAGTAACTAAAGTCCGCCCCAGATCTCCCCGCTCCATCCCCATGCCTTCGACCTGTAACTCAAATGTAGAACCCTACAGTGATGAGACAGCCCTTGGGCTGTCGCTATCGATTGTTGCAACACCTGGTTTAGCCCTACACAACTCAATGGAGATAAGCCGACTTGCTTGTTCTCTAGCTAAATCCCTTAAACTGACCTCAACCATACTGGCCACCATGAATCACGAAATGTCTGGCTTACGCACGGCGATACTGCAGAATAGGATGACCATTTATTTCCTACTCTTACGCCTTAACCATGGCTGTGACGAGTTCGAGGGTATGTGTTGTTTTAACCTCACTGACAAAAAGCGTGTCCATCGAACGCTCTATCCAAAACCTACATAATTTAGCAAAACATATCACAGACCCCTCCATGGGACTGGGAACGGGATGGTTCGGGAAGTTGTTTGGTTGGCTGGGGGGCCTTAAGACCCTAGTTATAGGGGGTCTTCCTTCTCTTCCTGCTATGTGCTCTCATACCATGCTGTATCCCTATCCTCCACCGTTTTATCACCTCCACCCTCGACGCCTTGGTGGAACGCAAGGCGGCTGCCTCTGTCATGGCCCTAACCCCATATACCCCTCTGCGGCCTGCCCCTAGTAATACAGCCCTCCACCGCTCCTAGCGGTTGAGGTCATACTCAAAAAAGGGGGGAGTGAGGCAGCTGGAAAAGGAAACTGTGAGAGAAAACCCCCCTCTCCTCCTCAGGCTGCAGCGAAGCAGCACTTACACATACCCTTTCACCCAGAAAACCAGTAGACCAGAGCATACCAGTCTAAACAGGTCACTCAGGAATGCTTGATGAGAGCCCACTGTCCCCCCCTTCAGGGGCTACCGATTGGTGAAGAGGAGATACCTGGGGCGAATGGGAAGGTAGCAAGGGGGTTTGAGAATGTACTGTATATAAGACAGTGTGGGACGTCATTTACTCGCTCAGATCTTTTGTCCAGGATGCCGGCAATGGCTATCTGAGTCTTGTGTACACAATAAAAGTTTTTGTTTGCATTCTAGTCTGTCTGTGTGTTCCTTTCGTGGGTGTGGGAGACAGGGTTCCTGCTTCAATCCTACTCACTCCAGCCCACCAAAGAGGGGGGATCCAAGAAAAGGAAAAACAAAGCATTAGCGAAATGAAGGAAATCCAGACAGACTCTATATTCATATCACGGCAGACCAGCAAGGGGGACGTCCGTAGCCACTAAGCAGCAGATGCTAAGGAAGACCAGCAGCTGGGAAGGCTCATAAAAAATATACAGTACAGAATGAAGCTTTACCAAGCATTTGCATGGATACCTAAGGAAAAAGAATTCTCCTAGCTGCTGGACTCCAGGGCGGAGAAGAAGAAACTCTCGTCACCTCCATTGTGTATCTCTGGATAAATCCGGGAACAAACGGACAAGAAGCCCTCGAAATATCAAATTTCTCTTCTTGAAAAACTTTTTCATGAACCATTCTCTATCAGAGAGCAAGGCAAAAGAAGCTAATAGTGTGGAAGGAACCACAGGTTCCTCCTGAGAACTTTCAAGCAAAGCAGAGACATCAAGAGCATCAGCTTGTTGCAACCCAGCTACCATCCCAGAGCCCATAGCTTTTTTTACAACAGGAAGCTAGTAAACCTTAACCATTGGAGGATGGGACTCGAGGGGGGGGGGGGAGTTATACCGAAGGTATCAATTAAATATGAATGAAGCATATTATTTATTATAGACTTAATTGACCTCCTTTAAGAACAAGCATCAAGTGGTTTACAAAAATCTAACAAAATATAAAAACATACAACACAAAAACACTACTACAAAACAAAACAAAGCAAAACCAAAACACAAACATAAACAGAACAGCTGGCATAGCAATAAGTCCCCACCCTACAAACCTTGATCAGCTGGCAACTCACCAAAAGCTTGCTCACAGAAAAAAGTTGTAAGATGTTTCTTAAAGAGCTTCAGAGACTCTGCCTAGCGGACACACACATGAATTGAATTCCACAAAATAAAATGCTGACAATCTAGTAGACTCTAAGTGAATATCATGAACTGAAGGAAGCACCAGGCAACATTGAGTTTGTGAACAAGTAGCCCAAGAAGGAACATATGACACGAAAGAATCCACTAAATAGCCAGGACATCTAAGATAATACATTTTAAAAGCCAAGCAGAGAATCTTAAATTTAATTTGATAAAGCACCGGAAGCCAGCAGTATACCTTCAATAATGTTGTAATGTGTAAAGTGGTCAAAAGGTTATGATCGAGCCACCATCTTTATCACCACGTTTTGCACCCAAAGATAGGGCGGGCAACCCATGATAGAGGGAGTTACCATAATCTAGCTGACTAATCATCAAGGAAAAAATGAAAAGAAAGAGAGCAGGTAAATCCAAATAGGACCGTAGGGCCTGAATTA
Organism: Ichthyophis bannanicus; assembly: GCA_033557465.1. Lineage (NCBI taxonomy): Eukaryota > Metazoa > Chordata > Amphibia > Gymnophiona > Ichthyophiidae > Ichthyophis > Ichthyophis bannanicus. The sequence goes on from CM066036.1 coordinate 871,182,217, forward strand.
TATGCAAAAAATAAAACAAACCTTCACTGTATTGGACATCTGAGGGTGAAAGCTAAGCATCCAAAATAAACCCCAGAACCTTAAGCTGGGAGAGTATCTGTAAAGGCTGGCCTTCCAAAATAGGGGGTGAAACCTCCAGCGGCAGTCTGTACATAACCTATAGAGCTTGACACTTGCCAGGATTCAATTCTAAATGGTGCACTTGCAGCCACTGGGAAACAGTAGCAAAGAGAAACATGAAGTGACTGCAAATCCACACACCGATCATTGAAATAAGCAATAAGGAGAATGTCATCTGCAAACATCCCAAAGCCTGTGCCTATTCAGCTACAAAATCGGAGACAAAATAGATCCCTGTGGTACCCCGCAAAACAAATGACGCTCTGTCAATACCTGAGAGTTACAGGACACCACAAAAGAATGGTCAGCCAAAAAAGATGAAAATCACGCCATGCTTGGGAGCAGGCGTCAATGTCCACATGTAGAGCATATGACTAGGCACGTCGACTAACGTATTTTATAACCAATGGACGGACTTCACAGTTCTACCTATTTTCTGCTAAGACTGCACCTGCGACAAGCCTATAGTAAAAGCACATGTGTTTATGTCACCGCGCATACTTTTACTCCTGAGGTAACGTTATAAGATCCATTTTGCAGCTGCATATTGCCACACATGCACTAAAATTACTTTATAAAATTACCCAATAGGGGCCTATTTACTAAATTCCATGGGAATTTTCACATGCTAACTGCGTGGGTCTGTGCTAATTCATAAGTTGTTAACAAAAAGGGTGGAGGTCAAAAACTCCACATATGGTGTACGTAAAAATGTCAAATGTATTAAAGCAAGACCTGACTTGGTCATGTTTCAGCAGAAAGCCTTTGTCGGAAGTCTAGAAAACAAAATAAATAACAGAATAATGAACATAGTTATATACACATATCTACACATGAAGTCCAAAATAAAAAAATATAAAAAGGAGCAACATAGCAATCTTTGTAATACAACATATATAACATAGTCCCCAAAATGTCACAAATAGAGCACTGTATCATCTAAAAATAGAGCACATCAAATAGAAAAATTATAAAAAGGTTTATAACAAAACGTATATGTATAAAATACAGCAGCATATATACACTCATCAACTACATTACAAATCATGCTATTGTCATCAAATAATTGAAAGGAGAAACCATCCTCTATAGTATAAAATATCAATTAAATATAACCAAAACTATTTCTTATAAGAAGCAATTACAGGAAACATAAGAATTGTTTTAAAAGAAAAATAAATATCCTTAAATGGCATTGACATACTTAAAAAGAAACCATTTTTCTCTTTTTTAACTCCATGGAAACCCTTCCCCAAAAAATGGGAGTGCAGTAACTGCAAATCCGTCCTCCACAAATAATGCAGAGGTTTTGCAGTTACTGGGTTAATGTTGGTTATTGCTTTGTGTTAATTTTGGTTCTTCTGCAAAACCTTACTGCACTTCAGTAAATATGGTCTGTAGCCATATTATAGATAGGCATACAGACACAGAACTATCCAGTAGATAAATTAACATACCTTCAAAATACATTATTGTCTAGTAGATATATATAGATGCATCTGGTGAGAGCAGACTGTGGGATTCATCCTCAGGGCAGTCATTTATGCATAACTTCAGGCATCTCTTCTCCTGAATGAATAAAATTATCCCGCTGATTTTTAGTTATTTTGCTCTGCAATACCACATAAAAAGTTAAGGTGAGAACCAATAAATGAGGTTATATGTAGTTGCTCAAAATTTAAAGTTTACATTTCAGAAAGCCAGGACAGCTGTTATTAGAAAGGGGGACACTATAATTCCTCATCCAGACCAAGCAGATGAATGCTCACTCAGAAGCTACAAATCAAAGAAGGAAAACAGTGGACACACGAAAACAGATGATGCCGAAGCCAGCGAGAGCTGCAGTTAGTCCATAGAGCACATAGGAGCGTAAAACTCATGCTATGAACGCAGGTTGCTCGGAGTGAACGTTGCTAAGCTGGGAAGATGAGACATGTTATGCTAAGTTCTTCAGACTGCCTTTGTATTTAACACAGGAAATATTTATCCTATTTTGATGGGTTAGTGGAACTTTTCAAGATTCGCTGCTTCTGGGCTCTTCATTTCTCTCACAGGAAGGACAATTTTCAAATGCACTGATATGGCGTCAATAACGATTTACGTACACAAATTGGCTCAGCTAAAATGACTTTCCCTCAGAACGGTTAAGAGAGTGCCTGGTGTTCAACACCGTGTGCACCTTTAGTTGCATTGGGAGGAAGAATTTCCAGGGGTATGTTATAGATAGGATGAGAAAATACAAAAAATAAATTATATTTTCAGTTTCAGGTTCATTACACAGGTACACTAAAAAAAATTTTTTTAACTGCCTCTAATGTTTCGATTGATTTTTACGTTTTTTGGTGCGCTGAATGGAAATCTGGTAACCAATTTGCTCCATCACGTACAGAATTTTTGCTACATTGGGTTAGCAGTTTGAGGTGAACGTTTCAGATTGAGTGCGATCGAGATAAAAGTTTCTTGGATGAATTCTTTATACTAATTGTTTAGTAGTTATTCAAATAAGAATAAAGAAAATTGTAACAAGGCAGCACATAAGAATAGAGTAATGTCAACAAAACACACTGTGATGGTAGCAAAATTGTCTGCACTTAAAACAGCCACATACATGTGCACAAACATTGAGCATATAAGAGCGAGGTTAGACACAAAGCAAAGCAAAGAAATGTGCAAAAAATGTTGTACAGGTATGTATGTAAGAATAGAAAACGCAAACCGCACCATTGCAATACATGAAGACAAACACCCGATGGTGTGAAAATAAAATTCTAATAAATGAGATCCGACACTGTGGTAATAACTAGCCAATTTTTATTTCAAAGTTTAGTAAAAACACGATATTTGTCAACACAGTTTAGATTTTAAAGTCATTCTTGGGTCAATCAATCTCCTGGTGGGCCCGTTTCTTCTTCCCCCGAATGCTTCTCTTGGTGCGCTGCTTGGCGTATTTTTCATCTGGGTTTTCCCGCAGCAGCAACCAGCAGAAATCAGCCATCATAGTGGTGTTCCATCTTCCTTGGTACCTTCTCTCTGCGTCCTTGATGTCCTGGTGAAACCTTTCACCTTGTTCTTCACTGTACGCCCCCAAGTTTTCGGGAAAGTAGTTCACATGGGAGTGCAAGAAATGGACTTTCAGGCTCATGTTACAGCCTTGTTCTTTGAAGGCATTGAGCATCCTGGCAACAATATCCTTATAGTTCTCATCCCGCCTGTTCCCCAAGAATTTGAGAACATCATCCTTGAAGGAATCCCAGGCTTCTTTTTCCTTATCAGACATCGTTTCAGCGAATGCTCCATCTGAAATGAGTTTCCTTATATCAGGGCCAACAAACACTCCTTCCTTTAGCTTTGCTTCAGAAAGTCGGGGGAACTTTGAGCAAAGGTACCGAAAGCACTCACCATCTTTTGGAAGGGATTTGATGAATTGCTTAATGAGACCCAACTTAATGTAGAGAGGTGGTAATAGAATTTTATCACGAGGTACCAAGCTCTCATGAAGAACATTTTTCTCACCGGGTCTCAAATACTCCCGAATTGGCCAGTCTTTTTTCCCCCAGTGTAGGTCGCGGGCCCGGCTATCCCACAAGCAAAGGAAGCAGGGATATTTGGTGAAACCGGATTGCTGCCCTAATAGCATGGATAGAATTTTAAAGTCTCCACAAATCATCCACTTATGCTCATCATAACGAATCTTCTGAAGAATCAGGGCCAAATTCTCGTATTTTTCTTGGAGAATAACAGAGTGAGCAATAGGAACTGAAGCGAATGTGTTGCCATTATGAAGAAGAACACCTTTTATGCTGACTTTTGACGAATCAATGAACAGCCGCCATTCAGCAGGATCATACTTGAGCTTAAACTTTTCCATCACTCCGTATATATCGTTGCAAAATACCAAATCTTCCTCTTTGCTGAAATACTTCAAAAATTGTGTCTCGCGGTTGCGGTACCAATAAAAAGTTGTTCCTGGTGACAATAGATTTGTCTGTTTAAGCCGAGAACCTAGCAGTTGGGCAGCATCTTTTGGGAGTCCTAAATCCCGGACTAAATCATTCAATTCAGCTTGAGAGAAAAGTTCAGGTTTCGGATCTGGTTCAGTTTCAAACTCGGAAGTACTGGACTCATCGGGAAAAGCCATCTGATGAGTCTCATCATGATCAGAACCGTCCACACAAATATGATCCAAAGATTTTGGTGGTTCAGGCACAGGTACTTCGTTGCTATGAGGCATAGGCCTAATTGCTGAGGGAAGGTTGGGGTAACTTATTACATTCTTATTTTTTAAGTTGTATCCCTTCACAATGCAAGAGCAAAAATAGCAGTCACTGCTGTGGTCTCTTTGTTCACGCCACATCATAGGTATTCCGAAACGAAATGCTTGTTTTTTACCTTTCATCCAAAAGCGTAGATCTTCCTCACATGTCTTGCACACTTTGTGAGGAGCCCACGGTTTGTCTTGATCGCCTAACTTCAAACCGAAATAGGCGAAATATACTTTTTTAATAAATGCAGAAATGTTCCTCTGCCGCTTTTTCACGGTATATTCCCCACAAATAAAACAAAAACTGTCCGGAGAGTTGACGCAACCTCTGGCTCTGTGAGCCATCACAAATACACAGCACTGCAAACTACAACTGTAGTGAACCACTTTGGAATAAAGCTGGATTACGACTGAGCAAACAAAAGGTAATAATGAACTTGCAAGAAACTGAAATTTGAGAGGAACGTTCATGTCGCAACCACCGTGTTTGAGCGAGCGAGCGAGCGAACGAGGCGAGGCGAACAGGAAAGAACATGCGCCAGCGCGAGTACTGGATTTAGCCCCCCGCCTCCCAATTGTCCTGTTAATGTATAAAATGAATACAAAACACTCTAAAATATCATGAGGGAGTGTTTCTAGTTAGTTAACCATTACAACCTCTATTTTGGGCCAAGAAAATAAACTGCAATCGGCTAAAAAGAAATTATGTGAACATTCCTTATATGGGTAAGAAATCTAATTTTGCAAGAAAACGTGACGTGATGGAACATTTTGGCTATTTTTCCTGGATTCAGCACCCCAAAATCTATAGGAATCAGTTGCAAAACTGGAGGCAGTTTTTTGGTAGTGTACCTGTGTTATTTTCCATGGAAAAAGTACCCACACAAAGAGCAGGTGCAGAAGTCCATGGGCCCTTTATATTCATGGTGGAAACTTGAATATAGGTGACAAAGCTATAATGAAGGAACATTTAGAAATTTAGTGTAGCATTAGTCCAATATAGGATTAGGAATAATGCCAATTTGGCCAGGAAAACATACTTTTCGAAGAAGATCAATAGATCTCTATCCCAGCCTTATGAGTTGCTCAATTTTATGAAGAGCCTAACTTCCACCAATAAGCAATGTTCCCTCTAATTTTCTGTAGGCTGTGTGTGCATAAAATATCAGCTGTGTGCAGCTTTTGAAGGAAGGTTAAATTTTTGTGTGCCACATAACGACACTCGGAGTTATATACTTTAAAATTTGACTACACGTCAGAATACAGTATGTACACCACATTGATTTTAATCGAATTAAATGAAAATAGACAATTACTAAATGAAGCGGAAATTTCTAGTAATTACAATCATAACTTTTAAATTTTAAGATGTCTGTGTTGTTTTCTATCAGAATCAGAGCTGTAATTTTTGTGCGCTCTGTTGTAAAGTATGTGCGCTCGCTCGGCGAGGTGTGTGCACACGCACATGCGCACAGCTTAGAGGGAACAGTGCCAATAAGGTTGATACATCTGACCTTCTCCATTCAGTATTTTCATGCTAAGGTTGAACAGTTGCCATTAGCTCAAGAAAGTAGTGAAGATCTTGGTACTGAGCTACAGGAACAATGCCTTAGCTGGATGACTTTGAAAGAATTGAGAAAAAGTATATTGTTGGCTTCTGAGTGAGATGAATTCAACTACTTGTGTGTTAGACTTTATCGGTTGCTTCCATAAAGGTGTCAAGACAAAGAGGATGTAGCCTTCTCTGAGTAATACTACACATGTATTCTTCATTTTCCTCCTAACTTAAAGCGTGCTTGTGTGCAACCAGTGATAAGGCTGCTTCTGATCCAATTGATTGTAATAATATTATACTTCTCTCTAACCTGCCATTTTTGAGTGAGGTGATTAAGCAGGCACTTAGGATTCAGTTGCAAGATTATTTTGATAAAAATAAGCTGTTGGATAATAACCAATTTGGCTTTAGATCTATGCACAGCACAGAAATATTACTGGTGCCAGTTGTTGATTCAATCATCGTTTATCATACCAGGTCTTGAAAAAATGGGGACTGCATATTTGTTGTTGTACTTAGATATCTTGGCCACTTGACACAATGGATCATCAGATATAATTAATGAGGTTAAGAGCTCCTTTTACTAAAGCTTGCTAAGGTTTTGCACTCAAGAAATAAATGCAAGTTAAATGCAAAGCCTCCATGTTAGTTGCTGGAGGCTTGACCAGCATGTTCCCAGTAGTTAAAGCTGGGACGTAAAATCAAACTTTGCACTCAAGTAAGGTGGGTTCATCTAACAACTCCCATAGAGCTGTCATTAGGTGAACACATCTTAAGAGCCATATTGCCACTGAGTGTGCACTTTAATAGTGGTTTATGGTCCCCTCCTCCAGGAACTTGTCCAAACTTCTTTTAAACCCAGCTACACTAACAGCTTTTACTATATCCTCCGGCAACGAATTCCAGAGTTTAATTATGCATTGAGTGAAAAAAAATATTTGTTGTGATTATTTTTAAATATGCTATATTGTAACTTCATTGCATGTTCTCTAGTCTTTCTACTTCTTGAAGAAGTAAACAACCAATCAACGTTTACCCATTCCATTCCATTTCATTTCACTCCACTCACTATTTTATAGACCTCTATCATATCTCCCCTCAGCCACCTCTTTTCCAAGCTGAAGAGCCCTAACCTTTTATGCTTTTCCTTGTATGGGTATCCTTTCATCTCCTTTTTAATTTTGGTCACCTTTCTCAGTATCAGCCATCTCTTTTTCAAACCTTTTCCAAATATTTTAAGCCTTTCCTCATAGGTGTGTCTATCCATCCCCTTTATCAAGCAAACCAACTTCTGGTGCAGCCCCTAAGCTCTCTGATGATACTGTGCTGGGTAAAATATTTAGGGGGTCTTGGTCCTAGTGGCCCACCCCATTCTGTTGCCTTTGTCTGTAGTTAACTGGCAACCCATATATATTAACCCACAATAAATATAAAAAAGATTTCATGATGGCCCATCAAAAGTAGCATTTTGTGCTAACTTAATTTCATCATTGGTACAAATTAATTGTCCATATGTACACAATTGTGTCTCCCACTACATATATTAATGTCCAAATTGTTAATAAAACTAATTACTTATCTTCCATCCATTAAAAATTCAATAATTCACAGCAATCGATTCAAATCCAACACAATATCATGTTTCGAAATCTGCTTCAGGGATTGTAACTGCTGATGATGTCTCCATTCACAGAGTCCATCCTGTTCCAACAATTTTGAAACAGAAATGACCAGTATTGGTCAGGATCTAATACCATTAAAATTGAAGGCATGGCCCCCCATCTCTCAAGTTTGCCTGAGGAAATCAGTCAATTCAAGGGGCTGCTCAGGCTCCAATTCTTGTGGAGTGGCAGACCTCTTTTTTTTTTTTTAAAGTGTGACTGGAAGTAGATTGCCAGGCCTTTTCTTCAAGGCAATGGAGGGTAAAGTGACTTACCCAAGGTCATAAGGAGTGCTAGTGGGAATCAACCCCAGATCTCATGGGTGCTAGGCTGTTGCTCTAACTACTAGGCAACTCCTCCACTCCATAGGCAGACCTCTTGACCTGCGGAAACTGGAACATTTTTGAAATGGGAAAGGTTGACACAGACACCTTCAGCACTTCCAGGAGATAACATTTAAACATATCATATAGATACACAAAAACAATTTAGAAAAATTAAAGACTTGTAGGTTCATATTTTCCCAAAACTATTTTTCCTGCGAATAGCCAGCTTGTCCCATACTAGTAAAGTTTCATTGGTTTTCAATTTAAGGATTCTCTCATCTATGCAAGCAACCTTTTCATCCAAAAGGACAAAGTCCAGCTTTTTATGAGAAGAGTCTGCCAAAGCTTGCGTTAACTGGAGGGACAACCACATCTGCCCTATTAGGAATTGCTGCATATCCTAAACTGCTTTCCAGAGCACATTTAGATCAACTACCAGAGGGCAACGTAGTTCCTGTGCCGGAGAGGCAGCATCCATGCTGGAAATTAAATGACTCACTGTTGCTGACATCGAGTCCCCAGAGTCCAGCTCTGCCTCTCTTCCAGTGCCATAATATTCCAACAGGCTCTTTCCATCTGCGACTAGGACTCTGGGAACGAGCTTAAGCATTTTCGATGCTGCAGGTCCCTCATCTCTTCTGGTGACATCGGCCCTCAGCATGTCATCAGACAGGACCGGGAACTGACTCTCCAGGTAATAGACTTCCTTAGAGTACGCATTGTTTGAGAGTTAGCTGGCTAGCTGACTGCCTGCTGTGGTTGCCTCTCTCTTGTCCTGACTGTGGTGGCCTCCTTGCATGTACTAGGCAGGAACTCAGGAGAGGTGGCTGCTGCTTGTGTGATTACTGTATCTCCAGACCTGTCCACACAGAACTATGGCTCAGGGCAGGTCAGGTCAGGTGTTGTGTTTGTGCAGTGCTGTGATGTTGCCTTCCTCGTCTGACTGGGTTCTGCTCTTTCATGGGCCACTGTAACTATGGCCTGCATAAATATAGTTGTATTTGCTGCAGATGGTGGACCATGGGAATGAGGGGCTTTGGAGCAAGATGAGCCACACATGATCCATTCAGTTGAAGTATGGGGCTTGCAGCTTTGAATTCAATAGGTAGAACAAAGGGCTACACATTCCACACCACTACGGAATGAAAGTTCAAAATCAGGGCTGGTTGAAAAGTCTCCCTTCTGGAACTGGGCAACTCTTGGTAGTTCTGTAAATATTTTCAGGTTTCTGCCACAAAGAGGACTTTGAAAAATTTTCCTCTATTTAGCTTATCAGTTGCAGAGAGTTTGGTACCGTCTGTATCTTAAAAATAATTTACAGCAATACGAAGGAGGCTGCCCAGAGCAGGGTGAACTGGAGACCAATATGAGTGATAATAAAAAGTGCTTAGACAGCATTTCTGCAGTAAGGGTTCTGAGAAGTCAGCTGTAAATGATTGGTTTCTGATGAAAGCTTGAAAATCAGCCCCAAAGTGTGAAAAGAAAATCAGACCCAGCTAGTAGTAGAGAAACCTACAAACACAATCACCGAGGCAGGTCCTTACTGCACAAGCCACAGATTTATCTTTTGGATGAAGCGGCATCTCAAAACCAAAATGAAACGCTATGAAGACAAAGAGGGAGACGTCCCTAAACCCTTCAAGCCTGATCTGCATCTGCAGCTGATTAAATGAACTTGTTTTGTGTGCCCTCTCTCCTAACACAAGACTTTCCCCTTTAACTAAAGCCTGGCTGAAAATCATCTCAAGATGTGCAGAGTCAGCAGAGCAGCTTCTTGGCCCGTCATTTCACTGGCTTCCAGGATGTTTTTTGGAGATCCTTCTATGCTCCGTGGCTACACCTAGACTTATTAAAAAGGACACAGATGTTGCGGTGTTTGTAAGCCACATGGCGCACCCTACAGGACCCTGTTTCCTCTCATGCTATGCAGTCATGATCTTAGTTTAGAAGCTCCAAGCACCTAGGTTGGTAAAGACAGAGACAAAGCATGATGAGCCTTGGAGAAGAGTGGAGCGATCACTAAGGAGATGAGAGCATTTAGGGATGCAATGTGCTGCTAGCCAATGAGTAAGATCGGCATCACACTAACCATGTGACCTGCAGAGTACGTCTGGATGCTTGATAGTCCCTTCCCTTTCCTCCCCCTCCTCCCCCTTCCCTCCTCTCCCCCTCCCCTTTTTTAGGTATAGGTTATGGTTTGTTTGGACCCCCTTTTTTTGGTATCGTTCTATTTGGTTTTGATTTACCAGATATATGCTGCAAGAGTTAGGTTGGTTTGGAATCATGATCCTTCCTTTTGTTATACTGTGTTTACTTTTTAATTTTCTGGTTTCCCCTTTCTTTGCTGTGGTTTTTTTTTTTGACAGCTTCAGATATAGTCATACTTTCTGAAGATCTGTTTACATGTGAATGGTCATAACTCACTCTCTCATCGGTAAGTGTTTGCTATCATTTAATGTATGTATTGTATGAGATCTGATCTATCGGCTTCCATGCGTTATCAGTTCATTTATTTATGGTCATCTGGCAGCTGGCTCCTCGGTCTTGGCTTTTTATGTATGCTTTTTTTTTGTTTGTTTAAAATGCATGAGATGTTCTGGTTGGTTCACGTTTTTAAAGCCGTCCCGGATCGGATAGAGCGTGTCATCATTGTGATACACAGTAATGTAAGTGAGCCAATGCACAGCATTTTGAGTGATTGGACAATGTTCTTTGGTGGGCTCTGGGACGTTATAAAATGGTTCAAAGGTCAGTGCTCATTCTGAACAGCGCTGACTCCTGGGTTGATTTTGATGTACATTGTATATAGTGTGTGTTTTACATTGGTCCAATTAGAGCCCTCTTAGATTGTGCAGTGGCCAAGTAGCCGTGGCTGTGATTTTTTTGAAATATGTTTTCAACCTGTTTTTTTACATTTTAAATTGGTATATGTTCGTTAGTCTCATTGGTGTATACTGAGTCCTTTTTGGTATTTGTTATTACCAGTCTTTTTGTTCTGTTTGATTAAATATGATATTGTGAATGTTTGGACATTTTTGTTATTCCGTTTCTGTTTTGGGCACATTCTCCCTTTTGTCTGTGCTCAAGACCATTAGCTGTACATTTTTTAGCAGTTTCATACATCATGTGATCTTATCTATTTGTCAAACATGTAGTGCTATTTCTCATTTCCAATTGTATAAGTGATTGCCATGGTCTAATGTGGGCTTTTTGTAAGGTTTGAGTTGTCAGCAACCCCGCAATACCATTTTATCTAAACATGTCGGGCAGTCAGCCAACTTTTCCATCTAACCCTTTTTTTTATTTATCTAAGTTTTTGAAGCAGTTCAGAATTAGGCATATAGAAACATGGAGCCTGATTCTAGGAGGTGGGCTTCCGGGATGTCCGGATGTCCTTGATGAAGACGGGGATCTTAAGACATGATTCTGGTCCACGGCAGCAAAACATTCCCACAGTTGCCAGAAACGGGCCTGTGGACGGCCCGGCGTGCCCCTTCTGCTTGTGGGGACATCCTCCCCAAAGGTGCCCCCGACATTCGTGGCTCTAGCTAGCCCCCAATATCCCCACCACCCAACCCACTAGCACATCTTTTTAACGCTTTGTTTGATTATGTTATCCTTACAGAGGATTGTGCGTTAGTGATTGGCCATAATCACTCTAGCTTGACGATTCCTAATAATTATCAGTAAGTCCGCGCATTTCCCCTCCCTCTTTACATATCAGGACACTGGTGATTTCTTTATGTCTTACATATTTGCATGGATTGTGGCGTACGTTTACCCCCCACCTTCCATTCTTATATGCTTTTTTGTTGTTTACCTGTCCTGTTTTTCACTCTGTATATTATTGATTTAGCATTCTTAACCAGATAACAGTTATGTATGTTTCTTATGATGATATGTACTGACTATTCATTGATATTTTTATGTAATGATGTTTTCATTATCTTTTTACTTTCTGTTGCAATTATTTTAATGAATTTGACTTTTTTCTAGGGTTGCTTTTTTTAAGTGCCATCAAGTCAGTGTTGACTCATAGCGACCCAGCTACCTCTAGGTTTTCTTGGCAATGTATCACCGGAAGTAGATTGCCAGCCTTTTCTTTCTTGCTCTAACCACCAGGCTACTCCTCCACTCCTTTTTCTAGTTTATCATTTCATATTATGTTTTTTATTCCTCTATATGATGTATTGATTAGCGTATTGTTGTTCTCTTTGAGGTGCCCCCTTATGAAGGCTATGCTGAAACATGGCCATATAGGGATCTGCTAATCAAGGATTGCTTTATCTGCTCCTGGATGCTTGATAGGACAATCTACCCCAGTCATAACGTACAGGAAACTTGCTTGAAAGCAGGGCCAGCCCTAGAGTTGGTTCAAAGTGTTGCTGCCCTAAGCGAACCTCAAGCTTTACACCCCCTTCTTGCAGTCAAAATCTGTTATTTAGCTTTGAATGCCCTGTTTTTGCTGCCCCCTGGAAGTTGCGGCCCTAGGCAACTGCATAGTTTGCCTAGTGGCTGGGCCAGCCCTACCTGAAAGAGTAAGGACTGGGGAGATTTTCCAAATAAATTGCTCATAATTTGGAATTGAATATTTTGCTTCTACTATTACATTTTCATATTATGAAACAAAACCAGACAAAGAAAGTCATGATCTCTGGTTGTACATGGAAACAAATGGTCACATTAGCTCAACTCCCTTGCAATGGAAGAGTACAGCAGCTCTTACAATTCCCATGCAAATGAAAGTTAGAACAGTGCAATGTAGAGCTGCTGTCATGACTATTAGGAAGCTGAGAGACAGAGTCGGTAGGTTGTGCACCTCCCCAAGGGAAGTGGAGAGTAGTTTACTGGGTCACTTGTAAGATGTTTACGCTGAAGAGACTGACCTATCCGTAAAGGAAATTGAGGACTCTTTGGGCAGGATCCTATTTCCTGGAATTTCAGAGAAGCAACGGGGGGGGGGGGGGGGGGGGGGGGGGGGGGAGAGGGGGGGGGCGCTTTGTTGTCCGATTTCCCCATTTCAGGTACAAAGGAACTTGAGAATGGGAAGAATCCTGGCCCCAATGGGTACCCAATTTAATTTTATGAAAAGTTTTCTGAGGAGTTTTGGGTGAAGTGTTTAGGCATTTAGGGTGGTTCGGGAGTGACAGGAGAGCTACAGTAGTTTTATTCCATAAGAAAAACATGAACAAGGAGGATGTGAATTCCTTGTTAAATGTTGATATGGAGTTATTGGCTAAAGTGTTACAAGTGAGATTTGAAAATATGGTGCCTGGCTTGGTGCACCTGGACCAGCTGGCTTTATTCAGGGTGTTGATTATGCAATCTCCTTCAGCTCACCTCATGAAGGCAGCTTACGGGGGTGGTGTTAGCATCAGATGCTAACAAGGCTTCAATAGACTGAGATGGACTTTTCTTTTTGCTGTGCCGCAGTGGATGAGCTTCCCTGAGGAGTTGTTAGGTTGGGTGTCCATGCTATATTCTTCCCCTATGGCTCAGTTTCTCAGTTAGAATTACACCCTTGCACTCCATGTTCTGAGACCAAGTGGATATCTTGTTTGTAAATCCTTGTCGCAGATAGTGCTTCCTTATTTATGAAGTTACGGCAGCCGATAGAGAGATGGAATGAAGATTTCGAGGGTTCTTTAGAGAGCTCAGACTGGGATATTATAAGGCAGGCTGCTCATTCAATCTTTATGTGCTGTAAGTGTGTGGAATTAATGATCCCTGGTTATTACACCCAACCAGGCCTAGGTTGGTGTGGCTGTGGCTGTTTGCTGGTTATCTGCATATTTGGTAGACCTGCCCTAGAGTGGCTTTATTCTGGGGACAAACAGGTGCGGAGACCAGGGAGATCCTGGGCATGGATGTGACTCTCATACCCTTACACTGTCTTCTGGTATACTGGCGGGAATGAGGCACTTTCATGAAGAACAGGTTTGGGTAGATCAGTTGCTTCATGCCACTCATTTCATGATTGCAACTTTTTGAAAGGAAACCCCAGTATTTGCTCATGACATAAGCATATATCTGAAACTGCCACAATTGAGAAATTGGCATACTCATTTTGGAGGAAAATAAATATATAATACAATATGGAGTAAATATCAGAGATGATGGGATCAATTAGCAGGTTCAGCTTGGAGATGGCTCTATTGCGTGTATGGTGGAGCTGGTTAGTAGCCCTCCCATCCAGGTACAATTGGTGTGACTGTGCTTTTTTTCATGTAGCTATTATATCTTGAGAATGTGTTACTATACCTGTCAAGTTAAATAAACAATTTGAAAAAAAAAGAAAGTTAGTTTTGCAGAGCAGTTACAGAAAGTTCACTCAGAATTAAAAACCAGAAGAATTCCAGCAGAATCATGTAAAAAAAGTGATGCCTCTGATACTCTTTTTATAACTGCCATATAAGTCAAAGATTGCCATTCGGCATGAGTACAAAAATTAATTCAGGTTGTAGAGCAGGGCTATTAGGATCAGACGTGTGGTGACTGAAAAGATTCATGCTTGCAGCCCTGGAATTAACAGGATCATTTTTAGAATGAGTTATGCAGACATGAAAAGTTTTTAATCTCCTGTTATCAGAAACAGTTGCTAAAAGAATTCAGCCCTGATCTAGTTGGATAAAATATTCTTTCAAACGGAGAGATGTGCTTGAGTCTTGTTACGGTATTTGTCACTTCCTAGGTGTTAAGACTTAACATTTGTTCTGGAAATGACCTATCGGAGCCCAAGTTAGCCTGGAACACTTGTGTGAACAGTCACTCAGCTTCATGTCTCGGTGAGAACTTGTCATCCCACATTCCTAAACCAAGTTTTTCCAGGGACTTCAAATTATCACCACACATAAACACCAACATTTGGCAACATCATCACCCTGTGAGTCAACTACCGTATTATAAATGATCTGTTCTCGGAATTGTTCTCAAATAACTGATAATGAAATATAGTTTCCAGAATGAAAGGCTGCCTAAAAATGGCACACTGTTGAAGTTAGTACATCGAAGTTAGTACATCGTTGACAGTGCTCTCTCTTTAGGAACACAATTTTTTTTCAGTGACTACATGAAATTTGTATTTGTGCCATAAAAGAAACAAATAAACTCAGTTTTTGATGCCTGCATTTAGAGTATGTAGCAAATTTTCAAAGTTTTAAGATGTCTACATTAAAAAAAAAACATCTGGAAGCCACCCCAGACAATCAAAGGCAATGTAATATAATGTAACTTCAGTTCTGGGAGTCACACTATTCCGCTAGTGTATTGCAATGTGTAATGCGACATGATGTCATTAGTGAACACCACCTAGACATCTTGGGAATAACTGATACCTGGCTGGATGAAGCAGGGGGAGTCCCATTGACTGAACTATGCCCAACAGGATTCAACTATGCCCAACAGGATTCAACAAAGACCCCAACTCATACAGACCGATAGCTAGCATTCCATTCATTGCTAAAATAATAGAAAAAACAATCCAATTACAATTACAAGAGCATATCGATGAACATAAACCTCTTGACACACACCAATTTGGTTTTCGACCATACCACGGAGTGGAAACCCTCTTGATTACACTGATGGACCACCTCATCAAAGGCACAGATACCAACAATCAAGGTTTCCTATTACTCTTTATAGACATCTCGGCCGCCTTTGACAACATCAACCACCCTACCCTGACCTACAGACTAGAAAAATTAGGGATAGGTGGAACTGTCCTCAAATGGTTCAAGTCCTACATCACACATAGACTAATACGTGTCCAAATAGACCAAGAAGCATCAGAATCCTTCCCCCAAGGACAAGGTATACCCCAAGGATCAGCCCTTTCCGCCCTCCTATTCAACATATACCTGCAGCCTATCACAAACATATTTAGAAAACACATGATTAGTCACTTTATATATGCCGACGATATCATGCTTGCTATCCCCATAACCACAAAAAATCACACATACGACAAACTAGCTGAATGCATGGCTGAGACCACCTCTTGGATGGAAACCAATTACCTCAGCATTAACCTAAAAAAAATTGAAGCAATGTTCGTTACAAGAACACCTGTGAATGAGGATACTTTTCCAACAACAATATCAATCAATAATACAACTATACCTGTTAAAAAAGAGGTAAAATACCTGGGTGTAATAATAGATCATACCCTCACCATGATACCACACATAAAGCAAACAGTAAGAACCATATATCATAAACTCAAAACCATACAACACCTAAGGCCCCTCCTGGACACACATGACTTTAGATCGGTTGTCAATACACTTATCACACCCCATTTTGATTACTGCAACAGTCTTCTAATTGGCCTACCACAGAAAAACACATACCTATTACAAAGAGCACAGAACATCTGTGCAAAAGTAATTACTAAAGCTCATCTAACAGACCATGTGACCCCTATACTCCTAGAACTACATTGGCTCCCTATAAACAGCCGTATCAGATACAAAATTCTCCTAACAACGTTCAAGCTCCTAAATGACATCGCCCCATCTCATCTTTCAACACTACTACAAACCCCATCCAAATCAAGAGCTCGCAGACAAAATGCAGCCCACTCACTTGATATGCCAAAATCATTCATGAAGACTAAAAAATCCTCAAGTGACAGAGCCTTCACATTCACTGCCCCAATGCTCTGGAATGAACTCCCGCTAGACCTCCACATCATAAAAGACCTCTCCCAATTTCGAAAGGAACTCAAAACCTACTTATTCACAGAACATTTCCAAATCCCCTACCCCCCCAAGCCATGTCCCACAACCTCCACACACACCAACTCAGAACTCCCAAAACCAAAACTAGATAACCCCCGCACACACACAAAAAATTATGATAAAATGGAAATGAATTCCACCACATACACAAGGCACACGAGTATTCTGTAAAACATTATAAAGAACAACCTATAAATACCTTATGTAAATAGTTTGGACAGTCTTCTACATCTGTCATCATTTGTAAAAAAATTAGAAAGTTTATCTACCCAATATATTGTATACATTGTTCCATGTAAAAAGTTAGAAAGTTTATCTACTCAATGTATTGTACACATTGTTCCATGTAAAAAGTTAGAAAGTTTATCTACTCAATGTATTGTACACATTGTTCCATGTAAAAAGTTAGAAAGTTTCTTTATGTTCAATGTAACATATACAGTAGTATACATAAGTTGTTAATTCGTTCCATGTAAACCGCCCCTGATCTCTGGAAGGGGCGGTATAGAAGAAATAAATAAATAAATAAACATTCAGCATCACCCAAGACTAGGGAAGCAGGGTGAAAGGGTAGTAGAGCCGATCCGAGAAACAATCAAATTGTGCGGCATTATCATTTCCCATCTGCATGAGTCAGAATGCCTCTTAATCCAGCTAGGAGATGAGAAGCCAGTTTGGCTGCTCTTGGTATATTGAGCATCTTGCAATAGCGTGTTATCTGTGCAAGAACTCCTGGATCTAGTCACAGAAGTCATTCTGAGCTTCCCTAGGTTACTGATCATGGGATATCTTAATCTACATATTCAAACCGCAGAGACCACCTCCTGCTTTCCTTGACATATTGGTAGCTTCATGATTCACACAGATGATCAAATCTTCGACCCATGAAAAGGGACATATGACAGATGTGGTGTTCTGCAAAGGAGTAGATATCCTTGAAGATAGGCTGGTGGCATCGAGAGAACACTCTTATAATGGACAGATCATTTTCTAATCAAACTTTCTATAAATGACAACCTAAAACAGAGGGGCCCTATCAGAGTTTGGACAGAAATTAGAGACATGAAAAATCTGGTCAGTGAGAATTTCCTCAAAGCCCTATCCTATCCTTCCCCTGGTCCCCTTGTGGATGAAGAAAATGGCTACAGTGTCAAGAGTGTGTTGACATTAGGAATGAACATTTAGCAATGGCACTACAAAAGAAGGTCCTATGCCATCCACACAAATGCTTCCTTTATGTCTCCCCACAACTAAGGGTCTTTAAATGTCAAGGACATAAACTAGAAACATAGAAACATGACCACATGGCCTATCTAGCCTGCCCTTCCATATCAACTACTACCACAGTCCCCTATTTTCCCTTAGAGATCCTCTGTGTTTGTCCCATGCTTTTTTGAATTCAGACACTGTCCTCATCTCTGCCACTTCTAGAAAGGAAATGGCATAAATCTCACCCAAACTTGGTCCTTATTTGTAACAGAGATAGCGTAACTAATTCAATATGATACTCTGTAAAAGAACTCGTAAGTCTAATGTAACTTTTTGACAAAATTCAATAAACAACTCTATATTAAATTCTAAAAAGCCTGGGCCTCAGAATCACGGGCCCAGGCTTTTTAGAATTTAATATAGAGTTGTTTATTGAATTTTGTCAAAAGGTTACATTAGACTTTCGAGTTCTTTTACAGAGTATCATATTGAATTAATAAATCTCACCCAGACAAAGAAAGGCTCAATTGTAGGGGCATGTTTACTAAAGAGCACACTATGCATCTATCTCCCTGACATTAGTGTGGTGCAAGCATGTGGTGCTGTTCTAACTCAGAGGTGGGTGCATTTAACTCCACCCACTGAGGCAGAGTTATGTGCACCTGATCATAAGAACATAAGAAATGTCATACTGGGTCAGACCAAGGTCCATCAAGCCCATTATCCTGTTTCCAACAGTGGCCAATCCATGTCACAAGTACCTGGCAGGTTCCCAAAAAAGATACACAGGTTCCACAATGCTCATCCTGGGGTAAACAATGGATTTCCCGGGTCTTCTTTAATAATGGTTTATGGACCTTTCCTCCAGGAACTTGTCCAAACCTATTTTAAACCCAGCTGCACTCACAACTTTTACTATATCCTCTGGTAACAAATTCCAAAGTTTGATTATGCATTGAGTGAAAAAAATATCTTCTCTTATTAGTCTTAAATGAGTTATATGGTACCTTTATTGCGTGTCCCCTAGTCCTTTTACTTTTTGATGGTGTAAACAACCAATCTACTTTTACCCATTTCACTCCACTCATTAATTTACAGACCTCTGTCATATCTCCCCTCAGCCATCTTTTTTCCAAGTTGAAGAGCTCTAGCCTATTAAGCTTTTCCGCATAGGGGTATCCTTCTGTTCCCTTTACCATTTTGGTGGCTCTTCTCTGTACCGTTTCTAATTCTGCTATATCCTTTTTAAGATATGATGATCAGAATTGCACACAATATTCAAGGTGTGGTCTCATCATGGAACGATACAGAGGCATTATAATATCCTTGGTTTTATTCTCCATTCCTTTCCTTATGATTCCTAGTATTCTATTTGCTCTCTTGGCTGCCGCTGTACACTGGGTGGAGGGTTTCAACGTATTATCCATTATGACACCTAAACCTTTTTCCTGAGTGGTGGTTCCTAATGTGGAACCTTGCATTGAGTAATCATAGTTCGGGTTGTTCTTTCCTAGGTGCATAATTTGCACTTGTCCATATTTAATTTCATCTGCCATTTGGACGTCCAGTCTTCCAATTTATTAAGGTCCTCTTGTAATTTATCACAATCCTCTTGTGTTTTAACAGCTTTGAATAATTTTGTGTCATCTGCAAATATGATCATCTCACTCCTATTTCCAGGTTATTTATGAATGTATTAAAAAACAGTGGGTCCAGCATAGATCCCTGGGGTACTGCACTATTCACCATTCTGTATTGAGAAAATTGGCCATTTAGACCTACTTTCTGCTTTCTCTCTTTTAACCAGTTCCTGATCCACAATACTACACTGTCTCCAAACCCATGACATTTTAATTTCGTCAAGAGTCTCTCATGAGGGAGCTTGTCAAAGGCTTTCTGAAAATCCAGATACACCATATCAACTGGTTCACCTTTGTCTATCTATTTATTCACACCCTCAAAAAAATATGACAGATTAGAAAGACAAGACTTTCCTTGGCTAAATTCATGTTGGCTTTCTCTCATTAAACCATGACTTTATCTTTTATCTTTATTGAGGCCCTTAATATACCACCCTTCATGACACGAGGGCAGTTTACAATTTAAAAAACATAAAATCCAGAAAATGGTAAGGCCAAGAAATGGAAAAGAACTACAGTGCTCAACAGGACAGCACAGCACAATCACACATAGAGGAAGAGAAAAGCGAGAGGCAGGAGGAGCGGAGCCCGAGGAACGAATTAGGAGTGAGGAGATGGAAGGTCATAGGCAAACTGGAAAAGGTGCGTTTTAAGAAGGGATCTAAATTTTTGAAATGAGGGTTCTAGGCGGATGTCAGCAGGCAGTGAGTTCCAGAGGGATGGGCCGAAGTAGAAAAAAGCAGAGTTGCAGGTAGAGTCTAAATGAGCTTGTGAAATGGGGGGAAGATGAAGGCAATTAAAGTGGATCAAACACAGACTGCGGGAGAGGTTGTGGAAAACTAGTCAACCAAATATTGCAGGGTGTGGGTATAGATGGTTTTATGCATCAGAGTGAGTACCTTGTAACGGTTGCAATATTTGATTGGAAGTCAGTGTAAATGGAAAAGCAGTGGGGTAATATGGCCATAGTGTGATGCATGTGAGACTATTTGGTGGCACTCTTCTGCAACAGTTGGAGGCGACAAAGCTGGCAGAGGGGAAGGCCTGCAAAGATGACATGCTCGCTCTGAAGCATGTTCAGTAATTTTATTCCTTATAATGGTTTCTACCATTTCGCGCGGTACGGATGTCAGTCTCACAGGTCTGTAGTTTCCCACATCACCCCTAGAACTCTTTTTATAAATTGGCGTTTCATTGGCCATTCTCCAGGAACTACAGATGATTTTAATGAAAGTTCACAGTTTCATAATAGTAGGTCTGCAAGCTCATATTTCAGTTCTTTCAAATCATCTGGTCCAGGTGATTTGCTATTCTTCAGTTTATCAAATAGTTGCAATACATCTTCCCGGTGTATCGATATTTCTTTCAATTCTTCTGCGGCATCACCTTTAAATACCATTTCAGTCATGCTTAATATTCCTACATCTTCCTCAGTAAAGACTGAAGCAAAGAATTCATTCAGTCTCTCCGCTATGGCCTTGTCCCCTCTTAGTGCACTTTTTTCCCCTCTATCATATAATGGTCCAACTGACTCTCTCACAGGTTTTTTGCTATGAATGTACTTGAAAAAGTTTTTATTATGTGTTTTTGCTTCCACGACAAGCTTTTTTTTTTAAATCTCTCTTTGCCTGCTTTTTGCATTAAACTTGCCAGTGCTTATGTTGTCATTTAGTTTCTTTTTCCATTTCCTAAAAAATGTATTTTTGGCTACAACAGCCTCTCTGACCTCACCTTTAAACTATACTGGCAGTTTAATGGCCTTCCTTCCACTTTTCTTAAAGTGTGGAATACATCTGGTCTGAGCTTCTAAGATAGTATTTTTAAACAACAACCATGTTTGATATAAATCTTTAACCTTTGTAGCTGCTTCTTTTAGTGTTTTCCTCATTTTATCATAGTATCCTTTTGAAAGTTAAAAAGTAGTACTGTAGATTTCCTTCCCACCCTTCTTCTACTTATTTAATCAAATGTGATCATGCTATTATCACTATTGCCAAGTGGCCCCAACACCGTTACCTTTTGCATCAAATCCTGTGTTCCACTAAGGACTAGGTCCAAAAGAGCTTCCCCTCTTATCAGTTCATTTTATTTATTTAACAGGTTTTATATACTGCTTTAGCATTTCAATCAAAGTGGTTTACATTGAAACTTAAACTTGGATTACATTAAACAGGGGCATTGATAACTTGGATTTTTCTGAGGCAATGGAGGGTTAAGTGACTTGCCCAAGGCCACAAGGAGTGCTAGTGGGAATTGACCCCTGGTCTCTGGGTTCCCAAGCCAGTGTTCTTAACCATTAGGCTACTCCTCTGCTCTGGTTCATGAACCAGCTGTTCCAAGAAGCAGTCATTTATTTAATCTAGAAACTTTATTTCCCTAGCATGTCCTGATGTGACACTGCCCCAGTCGATACTGGGGTAATTGAAACCACCCATGATTACTGTGTTGTAACTTTTGTTAGCTTCCCTGATTTCTTTTAGCATGTCATAATCTGTTCATTCTGAGCAGGAGGTTGATAGTACACCCCTGCTGCTTTCATCTTCCCCTCTTTACATAAGATTTCTATCCATAAAGATTCTACAGTATGTTTTGTTTCCTGCAAAATTTTAATTCTACAGTATGTGACTCAATGCCCTCTCTAACATAGAGCACAACCCCTCCACCAATTTGATATTGTTTGTACCCAGGTATCACAGTATCCCGTTCATTGTCCTCTTCCACCAGATCTCTGAGATGCTAATCATATCTAACCTTTCATTTAGTGCTCTATATTCTAACTCTCCCATCTTATTTTTTAGACTTCTAGCATTTACATACAGGCATTTTAGAGATTGTATTTTATTCATATTCATCAGTTGAAAGGGGTAATTTGGAATCTTTCAGCTCTGTCTGCTCTGTACTCAAGGACATCTGGGCTGCTTTTATCTTTCTTGGAACCTCTCTGTTAGGATGCTGTTAGCACCTGTGCTAACAGCAGCCATGGTTATCAGCAGCCCAAAATGGCCATGCTAACACGATGCACCATCAGTGCCTATGTTCTGCCCCTAACCCCCTGAGTCCCTGCCCAATCGCATGCTAACCAGTTAGCATGGGACTTTTAGCATGGGACTTAACTGCAAACTGAACTTCCACTAATGGATAGTGCACTTCAGTAAACATGCCTCTTAGTGCAACAGTGTATCATCTGCCAACTTATCTTTTCATGTAGTGCAACACTGGTTCCACTGTCATCGATTAAAATTAAGTACAATGTTGTAGTGAATGAAAAAATAAGTTGGCAGATGATACAGTGTCACACTGAATGAACAAACAACTTTGGGAGCAAATTACCATTTAGTGCTGGAAGTTGTAGAGCAACCGTTCTGACTCACAAAGAAGCAACAAAACTTGATATCAACAGAAGCACCAGGCAAGCCTTGACTATTGCTCTAAAGGGCAGTGTTTCATGTATGAAAACTTCAATAAGACAAATACATCTGCTTTGTTGTGAATTATTCAATCAATTTTGATATATTCGTAAGTTTTGTGATTTTATTTATGGTATCCTTCATAAGAGTTACACATTATATGAATTTTTAACTATAAAATAAATTATGATTACAAATTAGAATTCTCAAAGCAAGCAACAGAGACTTTGTTTTAAGGTGGGGCCCTTTTGAATTTTCAGCTGAATATAGATGTTTTTTTAATCTGGGTATTTTATGAAATATATATCAGTGCCATTATCCAGATAGTGCTGCTGAAACTCACTAACCGCAAAGCACTATACAAATACTGTTGGGTGGAGTTAGGGTAAAATGGGGGTGGAGCTTCCATCTATATGAATAGAAGTGATATTCAGCCACTAGCCATGTATGAATATGTCAAAAAGCAGTGGACTCAGCACAGATCTCTAGTGGAGTACCCTAAGGATCTGTGCTGGGTCCGCTGCTTTTTGATATACTGGAAAAGGGAATAATGAGTGAGGTTATCAAATTTGAAGATGACACATTTGGCAACTGGGAGGCGGAGCCAGCACGGCTGCAGCATGGCGGTGTGAGTGAGTCTCTCCCGGGCCCCACTGCACTAATCCTGATCGTTTCAGCTACTACCTGAGGAGTTAACCTACCTGAACTATTGCAGTACCCAGGGATTATGTCGGGAGGCAAACAGACTCGACTTGAATTCCCAAATCCGACGCCAGTGGGCACAAAAAGAACCAAGTCGGACCCGTTGTCACCGCGCAAAATGACGCCCCAGCAAGAAGCCGCAGAGGGCATACAGGAATTGTTAAAAGAGGTACGAGCAATTCGTAGTCGCGTGGACGCGAACGGTGATGCCCTAACTGAAGTGCAATCGGATCTAAAGGAGTTGGGCGCCCAGATGCAGTCGCTAACTTTGCAAGTGGAGAAAATGGAAGGGGCCACTGCAAAAAACGAGGAACGTTTTGCACAACTGCCGAGAATCCTGCGCAAACTAGAGTGGTTGGAAAAGAATTATGAGGACATGAACAACAGAGCGTGGCGTAATAATATTCGGATCGTCGGCCTCAAGGAAGGGGTGGAAGGAGGAGACCCGATCAAGTTTTTGGAGGCTCTAATACCCAAACTGCTTAAAATCGAGCTCTCCCGCCCTCTAGAGCTGGAGCGGGCCCATCGCATCCCCATGACGTCTAATCCACGAGGCCAGGCACCGCGCCCGATGATTCTGTGCGTTCTGAGACACCAGCAAGCAGTGCAGATCCTCACGGCTGCTAAGAACTGCCGGCAGCTGTTATACGAGGGCCAGAAGGTAGCCTTCTATCCAGACTTCAGCAAACCTACAGTGGAGAAACGGAAGCTATTTCTTGCGTTGAGGCCGCGCTTGCAGAGGCTGCAGGCAAGATATGGCTTAATCAATCCAGCCCGCTTCAAAGTCACTTTGAATAATGTGACCAAGTCGTTTGAAGACCCTGCGCTCCTGGCACAATATATTGAGGATCAAGAAGCGCTCCTCATGGATACGTGACTGTATACTGGCACTCTTGTTGATTGTTACTAGGCGCCCCTGGGTTGCCCGTGGGCTTTGCCCAATTGTTGCCTGAGTTTGGCTCTTCTGTTTTCTATACGGTCTAGCCGCGGCCTAGGCCATCTGTATGAGATTGCTCTCCTGTCCCAGTCAAAGTGGGGCTAGGCCGTCCGGCCAACAGTATCTCCTATAACAGGGCGGTGGCTTGTGTTAGGGATTGCATGCATAGCTGAAATGTGTTACATGTTATGTTACTTTTACCCATATGGGGACGGGACCCGCTGTGCAGCGCGAGTCTTGCTGACTTGTCCAGGTGGGTGCGGGGGAGAGGGGGGGTACGGGGATGGGATGGTTCTCAGAGGGAAACTATGGTTGTAACTGATGTTGGTTGCTTAACTTTCCTGGTACGCATAGATACAATTGATTATGGCTAGTGACTTAAAATTCTTGTCCTTGAATGTAAAGGGGATTAAAACACCAATGAAACGGAAAAAAATATTAGCATACTGCGTGAAGCAGCGGGCTGACATAGCCTTCCTTCAGGAGACACATCTCTCAGCTTTGGAGACCAGGAAACTGGAGGAGGGGAGGTTTGTGCTAGCTGGCTGCTCCCCGGCAGACAAGAAGAGAAACGGGGTTGCTATTTTGGTGCGCAAGACACTA
This sequence comes from Ichthyophis bannanicus, assembly GCA_033557465.1. Classification (NCBI taxonomy): domain Eukaryota; kingdom Metazoa; phylum Chordata; class Amphibia; order Gymnophiona; family Ichthyophiidae; genus Ichthyophis; species Ichthyophis bannanicus. The sequence goes on from CM066036.1 coordinate 871,207,379, forward strand.
GGGGCAGAGATACTGCGGTCTAGCAGTGATCACTCTGGAAGGTGGGCCATAGTTCTGCTCCAGCTCGGGAAATTTAAATGTGTCCTAGTTAATGTATATGGTCCTAATAAGGACGATCCTAATTTTTACTGGGCACTGAACTGTGCCATGCAAGGAGAAAGCAAAGCTCCTATAGTACTGGGAGGGGACCTCAATATGGTGCTGGACTCATTAATTGATCGTAACCCAGGGAGGATAAGTAAGAAGACGAGAGCGGATATAGCCCTCTCTAGCCTTATGGAAGACTGTGGGATGGTTGACATTTGGAGGCTGCTCCATCCAGCTGACAAAGAATACACCTTCTTCTCTCCAGTTCATAACTCCTTTTCTCACATAGACTATTTCCTGGTTTCAAAGTCCTTGGTTGCGAACAGCTGTGAAGCGGATATTTTAAGTATGATTATCTCCGACCATGCTGCGATCATGGTGAAGATTCGGGTACATGATACTTCACGTGGGGGCTCAAATTGGTCCTTTAATAGGGCCTGGCTAGCGGACCCGGACTTTTTGAATGAGTTGCGTTCCACTGTAAGGTCCTACTTTGATGAAAATAAGATTCAGGAAACGGCGGGATGGGCATGGTGGGAGACCTTTAAGGCCTCACTCCGGGGAACTATTACCAGTTATAAGATTAAAGAAAACAAAAAGCAAAAAGCCCAAATGGCAGCCTTGGAAACCCAAATTAAAGCTGGGGAAAGGCTGTGGTTTGCACGCCCCACTGCAGACATCCTGTGGAGGCTCCAAAAGCTGAGGTTTGACTACAATGAGCATTTGAGCTCGGAAGTAGAATACCATATGACGAAGCAGTCAGCTCGTTATCACGTTGAAAATAATCGGGCTAGTAAGTTGTTAGCGAGTACCCTTCGAGGAAAGCGCGAAAAATCTAGAATTTCCTCACTTCTTGATGATAACCAGGCCCGTTTAGTGACAGATGAACAGATATTGCATGAGTTCTCCCAATACTATGCCAGGCTTTACTCTGCAGAGGTCAAGGCAGAACCGGCAGCTGTTGCAAGCTTTCTGGAGAAGCTCACGCAGCCTAAATTGACCGATGTGCAAGCTAGAAAGTTAGGAGAGCCCTTTTCCCTCAAGGAAATTCAGATGGCACTTGCTTCTATGCCGAGGGGCAAAGCGACAGGCCCGGACGGGCTGCCCTCAGAGCTCTATAAAGCTCTAGGGGCCGAACTGAGCCCATTCCTAGCAATCTACTATGAGTGGCTAATTCAGGAGCAGGAGCGCGTTGGCAGCTTTTCGGAAGCCACGATAGTAGTATTAGAAAAGTCTGGAAAGGATCCCAACTATGTCACGAACTATAGGCCTATCTCTCTCTTAAATACTGACTATAAGGTTTATGCCAGCATACTGGCCAAACGACTAGCTCACTATGTTGGCGACTTGATGCACCCTGATCAATCAGGGTTTATTCCCGGTAGAGCGACCACTGACAATGCACGGCTGCTCTGCAACCTACTAGACAGGGCTGCTGGAGAGGAATTACCATATATCGCCCTTTCCCTTGACGCCGAAAAGGCTTTTGATAGGTTGGAATGGCCCTTTCTCTTCTCTGTATTGGAGTGGTTTGGCTTGGGGGGGGGGGGGACTTCATACAGAAAGTACGTGTATTATATAGGCAACCGAGTGCTAGAATCCTTGCGAATGGCGCACTCTCTGGTTCCTTCTCCCTGCACAGAGGAACCAGGCAGGGCTGCCCTCTCTCCCCACTGCTCTTCAACCTGGCACTGAAGCCCTTAGCTATCGCCATAAGGCAAAGCAATGATGTAACTGGCTTTTCGTGTGGAGAAGTCCAAGTGAAGCTCTCGGCCTTTGCCGACGACCTTATCCTGTTTACGCAACCCTGTGAAGTACCATGGCTTTTGAAATTGATTGAAGCTTATTCCTGCCTTTCGGGGTATAAAATTAATTGGACCAAATCCGTTGCATTTACGCTTAACAGCTGTTCCAACTCTCATATGATGGCCTCATTCCCATTTCGCTGGGAGATTGGATGTATCAAATACCTAGGAGCATATTATTGCGCCTCCTGGGAGCGAATGATACGCAAGAATATAGACGAGATTAATAGGCTGATCCGTCGTAAAACCCTAGCTTGGTCTCCCCTGCGCTTTACATGGTGGGGCAGACTGGAGATTATTAAAATGACGTTGGCGCCTAAAATTAATTTTATCCTTGGCATGCTTCCTGTCTCCCTCCCCTCAAAAATCTATTTGGATATAGAGAGATGCCTCTTATCTTTTCTTTGGAATGGGGCCCAGCATCGTATTGCAAGTAGGAAACTCAAGGCACCCAGAGAGCAGGGGGGTGTTCACTTCCCAGACCTGCAAAGGTACCATCACGCACTGTTGCTGAAGCAGGGAGCACGGTGGCTAGACGGGGACAAGGACGAGCACAGCCCAAGCTGGCTGGCGGTGGAGATGTATATGGCTAGTCCCTACCCTTTAAGACACATGCTGGGGGCTTTATGTCCCATCGCCTCGGAGGGGGGAAAGGTCCTTCGGGCCACTCAGGAGGCGTACTTAGCGCTTGCGCAGGTAGCGAGTGGTGACAACTCGCCCTCTAGACAGACCCCAATATGGTGGAACCCCCAATTTCGAATTGGAGGGCAGAAGTTTGCCTGGCGTGATTGGCAGGCACAAGGGATATGGGTAGTAGATCATCTGACCAATGGACCTCGCTGGAAAAATTTCACGGATTTCTGTGTGGAATTTTCCCTTCCGAGCTCCTGTTTCCTCCGCTGGATGCAGCTTAAACACTGGTGGCAAAAAATATTGTGCCCAGGGCGCTCCCAGCCAAGGCTAGGATATGTAAACGGCTTCGGGAGACGCTTGATCACAAAGGCCCGGTGTCTAAGATATATGATATGTTTCGGCGGTATAGCTCTAGCCAACCATCGGGACTAACTGGGGTGTGGGAGAATGAGTCCTCCTGTTTGTTACCTCCCCTTTCTTGGAAAATCCTTTGGGGGCCCATAACACGAGTTTCGAGATCAGCTGCCATTACACAATCGCTGTTCTTTTTTCTGCATTGGCCTACGTGACCCCTGTTAAACTCTCTAAATGGGACAAGTCCACTACGGGCAAATGCTGGTCTTGTCAGGACAGCCTTGGCACATTTGCGCACATGTTCTATGACTGTCCATTAGTAGCACGGTTTTGGGTGGGTGTATGGGGTAAAATCCAAGCTGTACTGGGCATCACTGGTGAACTATCACGGAATGTGGTCTACCTGCGCTCGCTTCCTCTGGGACTCCCCAAAGGAGAGCGCTTTCTGTTGAATTATATGATTGCAGTGGCCATTAAAATGATCCTATCGAACTGGAAAAATTTTCAGTACCTACACCCAAACAGGTGGTGGGGTCAAGTGTGCCGTTACTCTCAATTAGAGAAACTGTATAGTAAAATCCACTACCCCGCTAGAGTGGATCTTCATACAGAGAGATGGGCGCTGTTGGACCGATTCCGTTGACCGGCCCACCCGTGCCCTAGGGGAATGCCCCTAAGCTATCCCCTCGGCCAATGAATGTAGACAAGCATATTGGCTGAAGGAACATGTTTTGTGATGCCTTGTCAATATAAATATTTCTGTATTTTCCTTGTCCCTTTGAGAACCGGGGGGGGGGGGGGGGGGGGCTAGGGGGGGGGAGGGAATTATTGTTGGATTGGGAAAAAATGGACTTTTGTATGGTACTTTTCATGACTTGTATTCCTATAAATTCGAATAAAAAGACGTAAAAAAAAAAATTTGAAGATGACACAAAACTATTTAAAGTTGTTAAAACCCATGAGGATTGTGGAAAATTACAAGAGGATCTTGATAAATTGGAAGACTGGGCATCCAAATGGCAAATGAAATTTAATGTGGACAAGTGCAAAGTTATGCACCTAGGAAAGAACAACCAAACTATGGTTACACAATGCAAGGTTCCACATTAGGAACCACACTCAGGAAAAAGATTTAGGCGTCATCGTGGATAACATGTTAAAACCCTCCGCCCAGGGGGGCGGAGCCTGATGTCCAGCGGGTAGGACGCTTTGCGTTGAAGCTCCCGAGAGGCCTACTTAGAATCCTGACTTAATACCTACACAAACTTACTATTTTGCTCCGAGCTGACCGGGGTACCTCGGGGGGGATGGCGGCCCATAAACCAGCGCGCTTGGACTTCGGGTCTCCTTCTTCTTCTCACGGAAAACGCTCCAAAACAGAGGTGTCCTCCCCACAGAAGATGGTTCCATTTCGTGAAAACCCCGAAATGCACCTGGAGATTTTGGAGGAAATACGCGGCGTGAAGGAATTGGTGCAGTCCAATGGAGAAGCGCTTCGAGCCATGCGAGAAGACTTTGGAGTGCTCCAGGACCGACTTGAAAGTCTTTCATTACGGCAGGACAACATGACGGGGGTCCTCGACTCGCACGCGGTGCGCTTGGGCAAACTGGACAAGGCTGAGCGCCAGATACAGAATCTTCAAAAGGAGTTAGAAGATAGCAATAATCGAGCCCGTCGCAACAATGTGAGGCTCCTCGGAATGCCGGAGGGGGTGGAAGCAGGAGATATAAGAGAATTCTTGCTCAAAACTCTTCCCTCCTTGCTGAAGATCACTTTTCATAGAGAACTGGAAATCGATCGAGCACACCGTGTTCCTGCCCACATGGCGCCCAACCGCACGACCCCCCGGCCTATTATCTTTAGCTTGCTACGATATCAACAAGTGGAACAAATTTTAAATGCTGCCCGAGCGAATCATCATTTGGAATTTGAAGGTCGTAAAGTCTCCTTCTTTCCTGATTTGGCAAAGCCTACCATTGACCGTCGGAAGAAACTCCTTGCTCTTCGCCCTCGACTTCAACAGCTACAGGCTCGCTTTGGCCTGTTGTATCCAGCGAAGCTCCGAGTGACTCTCCACAACCAAACCAGGACGTTCGAAGATCCTGATCTACTATCAACATTTTTAGACTCCAAAGAAGCAGAGCAGATGCGCTAATCCCAAATCTTGGACTCTTATCTGTCGGCTCTGTCCGCCATTTTGAAGGGCCCGATGCGGCGGTCATAGCCAAGCACAGAGATTGCCTGGACTTTCTTTCTTTCTCTATATGACTTCTGTTTTTTGGTCTCCTATCCCTTCATGATGTGTGCCTCGGTCGGATTCGGAGCACGCACAGTCCTACAGGTTATGTGTTTTTTCAATTCCGGCCTTCTCTGGGGTTTCTCCCCGCAGACACATGGTCGCCAGTAATTTTGGGGTTTTGCTTCTCCTCTACCTTACTGCGGTTTTCTTTGTTAATGTGGGGCGCTTCATTGTATTATATTAGCTTATTTTTCTTATGTCATGTGTACAGCCAGATACAGTCAGTTTGAGGGACATAGTGAAATTATGTGTGCTATAATGCTCAGAATTTTTAACTTTTCTGAATGGCCTTATGTAAAATCTTATCAACCACCGTAAAAGGCATTAATGGTCCACTCAAAGGAAAGAAAATCCTTAGCTATCTTAGCCATGAGCATGTTGATTTAGTGTTTCCTCAGGAAACGCATTTAAACTTTGCTGAAACACTGAAACTCAATGCTAAGCCTTACATGGTAGCTGCCTATTCTCCCACCGTTTCCAAATGGTACGGGGTAGCCATTCTGGTTAAGAAGTCTTTGCACGCTACTGTACTTGATATTAGCGTTGACAAAGAGGGTAGATGGGCCCGTGTACACCTTGAGGTTGGAGATAGTGAATTCACGTGTATTTGCATTATGCCCCGAATGTGGACAACCCTGCTTACTATGCAAGTATTGCGCAGTTGGCATTGGCCTCTGCCAATGCTCCATTAATACTTGGTGGCGATTTTACTCCAGTGTTCCCTCAATCTTTTCTTCTCAAATAAGGCGCTCGTTGGCTGGAAGATCCAGTACCGAGTAGACCTGTGTGGCTAGATATAGAAGCGGGCCTTTGCAAACCGATTCCTCTTACTTTTCTCCCTGGTATGACTCTCCCATCAGACTCCCACTATCCACCAATGCTTTTAGACACTTTAGGTGCCTTTAATACTCTTATGCAATCTTTAGACTCCCGACTCTGGTCAGTGCAACTTCAGCATCGCCTTCGGAGTACTAGGGTACTCCCGCCATCGGCATTCTCTACATAAGGTTGATTGGAGACTTTCCGATCTATCGGTAGTTCACCGGGTGTAGCATCCAATTTTTACTAAACCTTATGTAATGCTATAACTAGAGATACCCCTATAGCGCAGAAAGTATGGGAGAGAGAATTGCATGTGACTTTGACCTCGGAGCAGTGGAGCCTTATCTGGAGTAGAGGGACATGGGTTCCCGATCCGCCTCACTCACTCAGACCCTCTTCTTTCTAGCCCACCGGTGTTTTTACACTCCTCACAGATTAGACAAATGGAACACTACTCAGGGCAATGGTTGCTGGACATGTCCTGCGGCCATTGGTTCATTGCCTCATGTTATGCATGAATATCCCACACTACAGTATTACTGGCGTCGGGTCTGGGGTCGTATTTAGTCTATCTCGCACTCTCAGGAGCCCCTTTCTTGGAGGATAGTGGGACTTCGCCCAGTTGCGGGGATCCCCTCTCTCCCAAAAATGGCTTATCTCCTTTCGAACTTTATGCTTGGCATTGCTATTTCCCTAATTAAGTAATACTGGAAATTTAGCTCCCATCTGAGCCCCAATGAATGGTGGAATCATGCCTGTCTTTACAGTAAATATGCACAAATACCTCGTCTGTTCGCTTCCCCTGTTCAGACTCCTTCTCATTGGTCTCAATGGAAGATGCTCAATGACTATGTACATTTTGCTAAATGCTCTCATCTGACTGTCTAACTTTGTATATATCTCTGTCCCATGATCATGCTGTATCGTAGATGCTCTTTTGATCGTTTGATGTATAATCACTGTTAATTGGAAGCGCCCACATGCTGATCTAATCGGGTAGAGAAGAAGCATCGGGGTGGGGGGTAATTGGGTTTACTTTTCCTTATTGTATACTTGTTTTGTCTCCTTTGGTGTGTTGTTTCTTTTGTTTGTTGCAAAATGAAAATAAAAGTTAAAAAAAAAAAAAAAAAAAAAACCCACCGCCCAGTGTGCAGCGGCAGCCAAGAGAGCAAATAGAATGTTAGGCATCATAAGGAAAGAAATGGAAAATAAAACAAAGGATATTATAATGCCTCTGTGTCGTTCCATAATGAGACCACACCTTGAATATTGTGTGAAATTCTGGTCACAGTATCTTAAAAAGGATATAGCACTATTAGAAAAGGTACAGAGAAGAGCCACCAAAATGGTAAAGGGGATGGAAGGATACCCCTATGAAAAAAGGCTAAAAAGGTTAGGGCTCTTCAACCTGGAAAAGAGACGGATGAGGGGAGATATTATAGAGGTCTATAAATTAATGAACGGAGTGGAACGGGTAAACGTAGATCGATTGTTTACCTTATCAGAATATAGAAAGACTAGGGGACATGCAATGAAGCTACAGGGTAAACTATTTAAGACTAATAAGAGAAAATATTTTTTCACTCAATGTGTAATCAAACTCTGGAATTTGTTACCGGAGGATGTACTAAAAGCTGTTAGTGTAGCTGGGTTTAAAAAAGGTTTGAACAAGTTCCTGGAGGAAAGGTCCATAAACCATTATTAAAAGGGACCCAGGATATCACTGCTTGACCCAATACAAGCATTGTGGAACTTGTGTATCTTTTTTGGGAACTTGCTAGGTACTTATGACCTAGATTGGCCACTGTTGGAAACAGGATACGGGGCTTGATGGACCTTGGTCTAACCCAGTATGGCATATATTATGTTCTTATGTTCTTAGTTATGTGGTTTAATTTAAGCCATAAAACAGGCTGTCCTAAATTAAAAGGCTTCACTATGTATATGGTAAGTAAATTTATTAAGGTATTTTCATACATATATACCAGGCCACTTATAAAATTACCACCAATGTATAAATACGTGCAGTGACAAGAAAGCCTAGTTACTCACCTATAGCTGGTGTACTCCATGAACATAGTGAATAAGTCCTCATGTATGTAAGGAAGCTTTTGGGAGGTACACCGCGCATGTGTGCCTGCCTTCCCGCCCATCATAATGCCATATTCTCCAGTACAATATCATAGCAGGAGCCAAAAAGACAACTCCCTGGGAAGGTGGGAGGGTTATGAGGACTTATTCTTGCTCTTCACAGAGAACACCTGCTACAGTTAACTGCGTGAACAATCAGGAAATAAGTCCTCACGTATGGGTCTCCCAAGCTATAGGCTGCTGGAACCTAACCATGCAATGAGAACTAGAGAAGTCAGGAAGACCCGAGAGATAGTCCTGCAGAGGGATTCATCTGATTCAGTATCCTCAGCAGACATCAACCTGAGAGGATTTGTTTTTAGCAGGTAGACTGGACAGACAGAAGGGCCAGTGGGCAGGAGTTTGACTCTAAGACCTAAAAAGATGCCAGAGTATGGCCTGGCCAAAATGTCTGTCCTGTTGGGAATCTCTATCCAGACAATAGTGCACTGTAAAAGTATGGACCGAAGACCATGTTGCAGCACTGCACATTTAGTCTGCAGACACGGAACGGAGGGTGGCCACTGATGTAACCATCACACAGACATTGAGAGCCATGATGACCATCAAGGCTCAACCTAGCCAAAGAATACACAATGCAGTGTGCTAGCCAGAGGGATAGCGTATGCTTCAAGACAGCAATGCATAGCTTATTGGGGTCAAAGGAGATGAACAGCTGAATGGATTGACGATGCATTTTTGTACGCTCCAGATAGAAGGCCAATGCACACTTATAGTCCAGTATGTGCCAGGCCACCTCACTGCGGGTCGCATGAGGCCAAGGAAAGTACATCGGAAGAACAATGGACTGGTTGAGGTGGAACGCTGAGACCACCTTCAGCAGAAAGCGGGGGTATGTGCAGAGCACCACTCAGTTTTGGTGAAACCTGGTATATGGAGGATAAGCAACCAGGGCTTGTAATTCACTGACACATTGTGCCAATGTGATGGCTATCAGGAAGAGGGCCTTCCAGTTCAAGAACGTCAGTGAGCATGAGCCCAAGGGCTTGAAGGGGGCTTGCAACAGATGGCCAAGGACCACATTGAGGTCCCAAGTGACCATAGGAAGCTTGAATGAAAGCTTTGAGGGGAGCAGGCCCCTCATGAATCAAGTCACCAGGGATTGGACCAAAATGACTTTCCCCCACAGCTGCGATAGTAAGCCCCAATCACGCTGAGGTGAATTCACATCAAGTTAGACTTCAGCCTGGAGTCCATGAGGTGCAAGAGGTACTCCAGCAGCTGTTCTATGGGACAGGAGAAGGCATCTAGAGCCCTACCCATGCACCAGAGGGTAAACTGCTGCCACTTGAGCATGTAGGCCTTGCACATTGAGTCCTTGCAGGATGCCAACAGGACATTGGTAATGTCCTCAGGGAGAGCAAGCTCCACGAGGACTATCCTCTCAGCATCCATGCAGTGAGCACCAGGAAAAGGATGTTGGGGGTGCAGCAGGGAACTGCTCTCTTGTGAGATGAGGTCTGGGTTAGAGCCCAGGTGAAGGGGCTCCCTCAGTGAAAGCTGCAACAGCAGAGGGAACCATGGCTGCCGAGGCTAGTATGGGGGAACAAGGATCATGGAGCCCCTCTCAGCCTGGAGCTTCTGAATTCAAAAAAACATGGGACAAACACAGAGGATCTCTAAAGGTAAAAATGATTATTGTAGTTGACATGGAAGGGAAGACTAGATAGGCCATGTGGTCTTTTTCTGCCATCATGTTTCTATGTTTAAAACATCTTCATCTTGTTTACAATGTAGCTGTTAAAATGATATATCATGTTTGAAGAACAAGCCACATATTATATAGACCTGCCTCTCTATCTGTGCTCTTATCTAATTCCCTATAATTCCACCCACTCCTTCTCAAGGCAATGTTTTGGTAGTTCCTCCTTTAGGAGGCTACATCTAGATCGCACCCGTAACACTGCCTTTCACTGTGTTGCTCCATTACTATGGAACACCCTACCATCTGTAGATCAGATTGCTCTTATAAAAAGTATAAAAAGGTCGAAATATCTGACTATTCCATAAAGCTCTGTCTAATTTATTCAGGAGTAATTGTAATAATGCTTCTGTTTGGCAGTCCCTGTCTGTTATATTTTTTATTCCGCTTGTATGTACTGGAAGTACGATCGCAAATTATGAAATGCTCATTTAAACTGTTTTAGCACAGTTTTAATGCCCTAACCCATGTTTATTTGTACTGTGTTTTTAACCTATCATTTGTACTTAACCCATGGGCTTGTACACACTTAACTATTATCGCAAAAGGTGGTATATCAAATAACATAAGTAAATAAATAAATGCATGTCTATGGCTTTATTTTAGCCATGATTGATGCTGCTTTTCTAGGCCACTTTTATAAAGACAAAGAGGTGCCTGTATGTCTTTATAAAATCAGTGCTTTCTTGCTCTCACAACCTAGGTGCCTAATTTCGCTCCTAGTGGCTGTATGTTGGCATAATATATATAGCTGGCAGCAGTAACCACATGATATATATATTCAGTGCCCCCCCCCCCCCCCCATCCGTATGGTAGCACTGCACTGTGCCCAGTGAATCTCAGAGGATATTGTGGATATCATCCATGGCTAAGAGCAGATTTGGTGGAAAAGCTGGTGTTTCTAAAGATAAATCTTCCTCTTCTAGGTTTCCCTCAGTATATATGTATGTGGCTGGCAGAAGGACTGAGTGCATAGTTCCACTAAAGCAATATATGTCTACACTCCGCCCTCAGAAGCTTCCTGTGAATTTTCCAGTTGCCACTCTAGTTGATGCGGCCTGGCCTCTTTTTCCAATGCTTTCTTCCAGCCCCACGAACAAAAACATAAAAAGAGAAAAAAGACCTCTTTCCTTGCCCCTCTTTGCTTCTGCTAGTGCTGTGGCAGCCTATGGTCTACGCCAGCCCCTGCCAGCCTGCTGTTTTGATTTTATTGGGTTCTGTGACTCCCACATCCGAAAACACAAGAAAAGCTAGAAAGATTCCTTTTTCCTTGTCTCTTTCTCTGCTTGCCCTGCCCTGCCTTCTCTCTGTTTTCCATTGGGTGTTTTGTTAATTATGGGAGGGGTAATATTAGAATGATAGTTATGACTTTTGTTTAATGTTCAAATTCTGGGTTGTGGTCTAGGGGTCTGAAAGTTAATTGAAGGAAATTAAAGTTGAAGGTTCACCTAAAGCAACTAATTCTCTTCTACTGGCCCTACATAAAATGGGGAATGCAAGAAACTGGCAGCCGTACACAACTGTAGAGAACCTGCTTGTGATACCGATAAAAGAGGCAGGCAGAATTCTTCATTTGCCTATGCAAGCTATTAATTGTGCTGTGGTTGATCTTCTTGTTAACGCTGCAGAAGAAGTGAACATGTGGTTGGAAAGGGAAGTTGTGGACAGACCATTAAAGACAACTGGACCAATTCAGTCTGTGGTGGTACAAGCAAAAGTGAAACCAGATATTCATTGGAAGTGCCCGGTTTGCATTTTTTTTGGCCTAACTTCATGCGGTCACGTATCTGGTTAGCAGACTGAAAATCACCGCTAATCAGATAAGTGCTTGTAGCACCTTTGCCGTATCCATGACCACCCCAGCCCTATCCATGGTGATTAGAGGGAACATTGAGCACACTATCTGGATAGCATAACCATTTCCATTGGTGGAGAAGAGGCCAGATCGGCACTTATGCACTTATTTTATAAAATACACACATATGCACCCATTTCAGCTGGCACATTCATGCTCAAAGTTACTCCTAATTCAAAAGAGGCACAATTTTGTGTGTCAGCAATTGGGCAGGCTATTTCATAAAAACATACAGGCGCATACATTGCCTTTATAAAATAGATACATCATATGTGTCGATGTGCCTTTATAAAATGCCTTTTTATTTTATATACCACCTTAGGCAATTGTTGAAAAGCTGTCTAAGAAATTTGCTAAATAAATTCATATGAAATGAAATGGAGTATGTGATAGATTTCAAATCAATCCAAACATCTAATTAGGTCAATAGATATTGAAGGCTATTTTAGAAGCCCTATTTATTTATTTATTTAGACAATCAAAGTGGTCGCATCACAATTGGAGGGTTACAATTAACATGAGGGTACTTCATCCTGTGGACATGCCAGTGGAAGCTGAAATCAACAGAACATGCAAGCAAGATATGCTGATAATCATGGACAACTGGAACGCAAAAGACGGGAAAAAAGAAGTCAAAATGATTGCAAAATATGGGCTTAGCAACAGAGCGCAACTGGAGAAAGCCTGATAGACGTCTGCAAGGCCAACAATCTATTCATCTCCAACACCTTCCCCCAGCAACACAAGTGGCAACTTAACACATGGGGGTCTGTCTACTAAACCACGTTAGTTTTGGCTGCTAACAAAACTGTGCAGAAAGCAGCAAACGTCTGCAGTATGTGCAGGGGGCGTTCCTGGGGAAAGGCCTTCGGATATCTCAGAGGTTTAGATTTCCCACGAAGATCCCGCGTTACCTGCCTTTATTTGCTTCTATTCCACTACTCTACCGAACTACGCTGTTCAGGACAGTTTAACAATAAGAGTCAAAAGATCGTATCGGAATAAAAAAACAAAAAACAACCCCCCCCCCTCCTAAACCAGAAAATTTACGAATCAAAAAGTCAAGTTTTCAAATTCTTCCTAAAAGGTAAGACAGAAGAAAGAGCTTTTATTTTCACAGGTAAGTTAACCCACAATTCAGCTGCTTTGTAAGCTGATGTGGATGAAAATCTTGTCTTATTACTGATACCTCTACTTGATGGAAATAGAAAAACACCAGATGCCTGCAACCGCTTTGATTTCGTCACTAGCTTTGGGAGTAGAAGAGCAGAAAACCGAGTTGGAACAAAATCATAAAAGAATTTATACAAGACTCCATAAAACTTAAAAAGGACCTGCTGAGGAATCTTAAGCCAATGTAATTTATAAAATAACGGAGTAACTTCTGTATGTCTAGGAACCCCAAAAATCAATTGAGCTGTGGTGTTTTGACATAGTTGCAATCTTTGTACCTGATATTTAGAACAATTAATTGACAGTAAGTTACCGTAGTCTCAAAAAGCTAAAACAGTACTCAAAGTGTTCAAAAGAAAAATAAGGCCAACGTCACCTCAATTGCCTCATCCTAAAGAATGATTTAGAAATTACCGCATTAACATGTGCCTGCAAGGATAGATTTTCATCTAGCAAAACCCCCAGTACCCGAAGAACTGGTTCAAGATTAAGGTTTAGCCAGTTTAAAGCCTCTGTCAGTAAACTGGGAAGCAGTTTATTGTTGTTTAGGCAAAGAACCCTTGTGTTTGACACTTTCAAATGAAGAATTCTTGCCCATCTGCCTGCTGATCCCACAGTAAATCCATGGGGAAGGATGGTAGCTATCTGGTGCACAGCAGCTCTGTACCCTCATTGCTACCATGCCCCCCCCCTAACTGCCACGATTGGGCCTCCCCCCACAATACTGTTGGTGCAACAGTGCTGCGATACACGGCACAAACAATAGAAAAAAGAAAATTGATGGTCCCTCCACAGCACCAATCATCCCTGGACAGCTCCCAGTCCCCAGCCTGGACAGCTCTTCTCTCTTGCCCTTCTCACAGACCCTAGCAAGAGGCTAGAGGGCAGCACCTTGTGATGGTGGCCATTTTGTTTTGGCTACTGGGCAGGAGTTTACAGGATCGCACGTGCCCTGTCCTTCCACTAGACCACCATGGATTGAGAGGTACTGTATGTGCTAGGGGAGACCCTGGGGCCTTGTCGGCTGGTTACTGGTCAACAAATTTTTATAAAAGTCATGTTACTGATATAAAAATAGTAATTTCTTATCAATTTTTATATGCTGAACACGAATATGACAGTGAAATTGCAAAGTTGGCTCTAGGTTTTTTGTAATCTACAAGAATTAATGTTTACATCACAAAATGCATGTCAATAGTAAATATAATAGGCCTTCAGTTAATACCTGTAAAAAACCAAGTCATAGACTACTTCTTAGATTTTTTCGCCTGTCTCTTGTACAGCTGTTCGGGAGCTTCTCTGGGGAGTGTCCAGCAGTGGTCAGCCAGCATTGTAGTGGATCATTTTCCCTGGTATCTTTGCTCCATCGTTGCGATATCCTGGTGAAAACGTTCACCCTGTTCATCACTAACCATACCACAGTTGTCAGGAAAGAAATCGAGATGGGAATCAAGGAAATGGATCTTTAGAGACATATTGCAGCCAAGTTTCTGATACTGCATCAGCATGTCTTCTACTAGTTCCTTGTAGTTTTATGCCCTAACATTCCCGAGAAAGTTTGTTGACACTAGGCGAAAAGCATTCCATGCTTGTTTTGCATCACCCTGCAGCAAGTTGTTGAACCGGTCATCTTTGAAGAGCTCTCGAATCTGAGGACCCACAAAAACTCCCTCTTTAATCTTTGCTTTACTGAGTCGAGGGAATTTTTCATGCAAGTATCGGAAAGCTGGTGAAGTGCAGTCCATGGCTTTCATGAAGTTTTTCATCAAACCTAGTTTGATGTGAAGGGGTGGTAGCAGGATTTTGTTAGCCTCAACCAGAGCTGGGTGCTGGAAATTCTTCTCACCAACTGTTATATTTTGTCTGCGATTCCATTCCTTCGGCAAGTAGTGCCAACCCCTTGCTCGGCTATCCCACTCACATAAGAAACACATGTATTTTATATATCCCTGCTGCAGTCCCATTAAAGGGGCAGCTACCTTCAAGTCACCATAGAGGTGCCAGCTGTACTTGTTATAGTTAATGGAACTCAATAGATGCTTTAAGTTATCGTATGTCTCTTTCATGTGGACATAATAGAAGAAAACCCCTTCAATGTCCAACCCCTCAAAAACTTCCCCAATACCATGTAGTGAAAATTTTATATAATTACAGTATATAAGATTTTCACTACATGGTATTGGGGAAGTTTTTGAGGGGTTGGACATTGAAGGGGTTTTCTTCTATTATATCATTTTTCCTCTTCAAAAGGTTTCTATTTTAATTCTTTCATGTGGACGGCATGCGCTACTGGAATAGATGGAAGACGGTTTCCATTGTTCAAAAGCACAGCCTTCAGACTCAGTTTCGAAGAGTCTATAAATAGACTCCAGTCTTGTGGGTCATGAGTGATTTTTAAGGCATTCATGAGGCTTTCAATATCGGAACAGAATACCAGATTACTTTCCTTTCCGACTGCATATAGTACACTGCTGACGTCAGATGGCTTCAGTAGTATTGCATTGCATCAGAAAATGATGCAATCAACTCTGGATGATGTGTGCATGCTGGTATTATGCAATGTGATGCAATATTACATCATTCAAGGCTTATATGGGATGTTGTTGATGTCCTACTTGATAAATTTACACGGTGAAACGTCAAAAATGAACTACATGCAATATTTTCAAAACGAGAGCCAATAAAATGTTTTTAATATTATATTCGTGTTCAGCTCACCAAGATACTACAGATTAGGGCCTTTTAAAGTCAGTAACGATTTCAGTGTTGACCAGTGAGGAGGTGGGAAGGGGATAGAGGGGGGCCGCGGGGCCCTCCATCCTTTCAAATGTGCATGGGGGGGGGGGAGGGGAAGATGCCTAGTCGGCTGGCTACCTGGAACACTTTGAACATCAGGGGATGCACCAATCCCCCCTGGGCAGTATCTGATGTGGATCAGGAACTGTCCAGGGAGGATCTGTGCTGTGGGGGGTCGACACTTTTATTTTTTTATATTGTTGGTGTCAAGGATTGCAGATCAGCTTTCCTAAAACTACAAGAGTTAAAGAGAAAATTCCAGCCTCAAATTGGAATGCAAAAAGACCTTCAAGGATCCATAGGCATCGGAACGAGGTGGACCACATGGGCCCTGGTCCTACCAAAATTTCCCTACCGATTACAGTCAGTTTATGCAAGCGCTATTTGGACGATGGTTTCCTGTTGTGGACTAGCTGACTGTCAGAAGTGCAAGTATTCCATCAATGGCTGAATTCTCTAAATACTAACTTGCAGTTTACTATGTCATTTCATGCCACTATCTTAGAGTTATTGGATGTGCTTGTTGAAAAAACATTGAGTGGATTTGAAACAAGGATTTTTAGAAAGGCTGTGGATTGTAATACCTATTTGCAATTTTAAAGCTTTCATCCTTACTCTCTTAAATCCAGCCTTCCTATTAGTCAGTTTTTATGTGCACAGTGTGTGTGTTCAACTACCAACTGTTTAAGGTAGAATCTTTTATTTTGACTGAGCATTTTATGATCAAAGGTTATCCTCAATCGGCGGTGTCAAAGCTTACTGTAGGGCTAAGTATGCCCAGTGGGATCTGCTTTTGGACTTTAAACAGCAACTGTCTGAGGACTCCTTGGTATGTGTAGTGCCCTATTCCACTGCTTCTCATCAGGTTGTTCAACTGATGAGGAAGTATTGGACTATTTTGGGGTTACATACTAGTCTTTCAAACTTCCTACATATAGCCTATCATCATAGGCATAATTTAGGGAATTACTTACTAAATTTTCTCTTCTAGACACCTCTTCTGCTGACCAAATGGGCCGTTTGGGTGTGGTCACCATTATCGGTGCTCTTATGCATTGACAGGACCCTCTTGGACTCATACAAATGGATCCTATTATCATTCTAAGAAGTCTACTGACTGTGACCCATCCTGGTTAGTCTATTTAATATCCTGCCCATGTCCACTTGTGTACATAGGATGGATGAAGAGGAAGATTTGCTTTAGACTTAATGAGCACAAGAGTCGGATTAATACTGGGACAGAAAATGGTCCTCTTGTCAACCATCAGACTTCTTATCAGCATGCTATTTCTGATCTGTGGTGGCATGTTTTGGAGCAGATTCACATGTCATGGCATGGAGATGATTGGGAGAATCATTTGAATAAACATTCATGGATATTTCACTTGCGTATTATTGACCCTGATGGGTTGAACCAAGCCATTGACTGGATGACATTAATTTAAATTGAGTGCTGATATTCTAGTCTGTGATTGGATGTTTCCTGCATGTGACTACATGATGCCTGATATATAACACTTGTGGTTTTCACTCTTTTGTAGGCTTGCATTCGCCTACAGCTGTTTGAGAAGTGACACCCGTGGACTGTGTACTTAGCGCTCTGTTACAAGAAAATATCCCTGATGCAGATAAGGTTTTTTTGAAATGCAATATTGTGTCAGATTTTTTTCTCTGGATTGTCCATAGATGAATTGCTATTTTTCAATATCTATGTGCTGTTTATGAACTTTCAAATCTGAACTGTTTATATGTATTAGAAAATTTCTCGGACCGATGATGACAATTGAGCAGAACTGGCGGTGCAGCCTTTTGTTTCTTAGGCCTTGCTAGAAATATTATTGCTCATGGTATTCAAGGTTCTTTTAGACCAGGTTTTGGGTGTATACTGGGGACTTGTTTGTTTCAGTTTGGCAAAGAATACTGAGCATACCATTGATTTCTTGAAGAACAAATAAATCAGTGCTAGAGATCAAACTTAAGCTTTCCTTGAGGTTCAAATGAGAAGACTTCAACTTTCACACTTTGAACACATCATGCAAAGAGAAAGATCATTAAGAAAGACATTATTATTTTATTTTATTTATTTATTTAGCAACATTTTGATACTGCTGTATCTATCAGTCACAGCAGTGTACAGCAAACAAGAATGTGTATAACTTTACAAGGAACATAGTTAATAATAGGTTAAACAAGTTCAACAAGAATATAACTTGTGAGTTTTAACACTGAGCTAAACAGGCAGTTGGAAAGTCTATTATACATGGTGTGAGACAAACAAATAGCAAGGTGGGGTGGTAGGAGTCTAAGTGATGGATCCAAAATGTTCCAGGAACTGGCAGGTCTTTAGTTTGTGGCAAAACTCTCCAACCTCAGTTAATGAACGAATTTCTGTGGTGAGGGAGTTCCAGATAGTTGGTGCATAGAATGAGAAGGCTCTGCTGGAGGTGAATAAGTTGGAGCAAGAAAATGCGCCTGGGACTGCTAGTAGGTTGTGGCTGACCTTTCTCCTAGATCTGTTATTGTGAGGTCGAGAGTGAGGTGTTGAAGGATGTTTGCTGAGAGGCTGTGAAGGGTCTTGAAGATGGTCAGGGCAACTTTGTATTTGATTCTCATGTAGATAGGGAGCCAGTGTAGCTGTTTCATGACTAGGGTGATGTGTGCTCATTGACTGGTGCCTGTAATGATTCTGGCAACTGTGTTCTGTGCAAGTTGTAGGGGGAGTAAGGTGGATTTTGGGAGTCCCTGGTATATTATGTTGGCATAGTTGAATATTGGGGTGATGAAGGCTTGACAGACATTTCTGATGTCAGCTTGTTCCAGAAGGGGTTGAAGATTTTGAACTGTCTTCATTTGGAAATATGCTGCCTTGGTAATTTGTTTAATGTGCACTGGAAGCTTAAGTTCTGGTCTAGGACTATGCCAAGGTATTTTACTTGCTATTTTACTTGCAAGGTATTTTACTTGCTATTTTACTTGCAGAGTTAGATTGTCTAGGTTGATTGTGGGCGGTGGAGAGAAGGTGAGATTCTTGGTTCTGTGGAGGACTTCTGACTTGTTGGGATTGATATGCTTGTTGTGATGGTTGAGTCATTGAATGACAGCTGTGAGGCATTGCCCTATCATGTAGTAGTCAGGGTTATTGATGGTGAATGGTGTGTAACTTAAAATATCATCAGCGTGCAGATGATAGAGGATGTTGTGGTTTTTGGATTATTTTGCATAGCGGCTGGATAAAAATGTCGAAGAGGGGGGAGGATAAAGAAGAGCCCTGAGATAAGCCCTTGAGTAGCCTGAACAAGTTGGATCCAATTCTGACTTGTTGGTATTGGTCGGCCATGTAGAAATGGAACTACTATAGTGTTATATCTCTGAGACCGATAGCTTGGAGTCTTGAGAGGAGGTGCTAATGGATGATAGAATCGAAGGCTTCAGAGATGTCAGTGAAAATGAGGATGAATCCTTGTGATGTTTTTTTCTGTGTCTTTGATTAAAGTGTCTAATAGTGTGGTCAGAAGGCTTTCAGTACTATGATAGGGTTTAAAGCCATGCTGATGCTTGTCTAGGGAGGCATGGGTGTCTACATAGTCTTGTGTCTGCAGCTGCACTGCTTTTTCAATGATTTTGGCAAGTGAAGGGATGCTGGAGATGGGTCTGTAAGAAGATGATGATGCTGGGTCAGCTGCATATTTTTTTTTAGAAAGGGTCTGATGCTTGAGGGCAGTTGGCATGTAGTCTGAAAACAGAGATGTCTGAGCAATGTGTAAGATGATTGGTAAGAGCTCCTACTTGGTCATTTTGATCCAGGAGAAAGGGCAAGGGTCAAGAGGGGAATTGGAGCTATTGAGGTTTGAGATGGTGTTTTCTAGTTGGTGGGTGGACAGAAGGCTGAAGGTGGACCAGGTTTGGATGCTTAGGTCATTGGAGGTGCTGGTGGAGAGCCATGACATTTTGGTAGTGTATGATTGTTTGGACTATAGAAATTGTGCCATGTCAGCTGGAGATAGGGTGGCATCAGAATTTGTTGTGGTAGGGTCTTTAAGAATTGTAAGGCTATGTCAAATCGCTCTCTTGGTCTGTTGAGGGAGGATCTAATTAGCTTGGTGTGGTATTCTTTTTTCTTCAGGAGAGTGAGGGAGCAGTACTCAGCCTGGGCAGTAGTGTATGCAGAGTGTTTAGATGGTTCCTTGTGGTGCCTCCATTTGCACTCTAGTTGCCTGAGCTTGTTTTTTAGAGCCTTGAGTTTGGGTGTGAACCAGGCAACATGGTGGGATCCTGTTATCCAAGCTGTGCTGTTGCTTGTGGTAGCATAGGAAGAAATGCAGTCATTGCATTCAGCTATTGAGGAGTTGAGATTGATTGGATCAGTTTGGATCATAGGAAGGATGTTGCTGATAAAGGTGTCTATCAAAAGTTTGAAACCTACGTGAGTGAGATAGGGGGCCTTGGTGGATGTGTGAGTCAGAGAGGTTTTGCAGGAAGAAGGTGAAAGGGTTATGGTCAGACTAGAGTACTGGCATATTCTGGGTCATGGAGGACAGGTGTTGGTGCGACCATTTGGCTGGGGTGAACATTAGGTCAAGGGTTCCTCCTCTGGAGTGAGTTGATTGTGAAATAATTTGCTTGATTTGCTTCCATTGCTTGTAGGAAAGGTGAGGAGTGTTTGCTGGATGAGGTGGGTAAGTTGAGGTCACCAAGAAGAATGAACCATTTGTTTTTGTGATTGTTTGAGCATACTTCCTTGATGATAAGTGAGAGATCACTAGACCCTGCTGTTGGAGATCTGTATGTGAGACAGACTGACAGGTTGGAGATGGTGATGAGGTCCAATTCATTGGTGGTGCTGGAGCTGCTGGTTTTGAATTAGAGGTCCTCCATAGTGATTATGAGTATGCCTCTTCCTCTTTTGAATGCTCTAGGGAAGTTGAAGAGTTAGTATGAAAGGAGGCCAGTTGATTTAAAAGGACTGTGTCAGACTCCTCTAGCTGTGATTCTGTAATGCACAATATGTCAATGAGGCTTCCTTAATGTAGTCAACCAGGATAGGGATTTTGTTGCAGACGGAGCATGTGTTGATGAGGGCACATTTGAGAGGTTGAATGGGAGGTGAATTGTTGAGTGGGGTGTTAGCTGGATTTGAATTAGGTTGTGAGGATTTTTGCTTCTTGGGTTGGAGAAGAAGGGTTGACATTTGCTGTTGTATGAGTAATGTATGATGGGAATGAGGAAAGGAGTGGTGAGAGTGAACATATGGGTTATAGTGTGTAGGGCAAGGATAAAGATGGTGAGGTGTGCCAACAGGTTGAGTATGTTGGATGAGAGTGAATGGCTCTGAGCAGTGGAATTTGAAATGTGGAAAGAGTTAGCTGGTAAGTAATTGTGTGAACCAGATGAGAAGTAGCATAGGGGGTATAGGCAAGGTACCTGAGACTTGCGGGTAGTTGAATTGCCTTATATGGAGCAGTTTCAGTGGTTAGAGCACCTTGGGTACTTACATGGGGCTCTGGTCTGCGATGTTGGATAGAGTCTCTCCAGTCCTACATAACTGTATAGGCAAAGTGCAGGATGGCATTGGATGGTGTGCAGGGTAGTAGAGCCCTACCTCTTTGGGCCACTCTAAGGGCCATACCTAAGGGCAGAAGGAGGGCACCAGTTGATGGATTAGTGGAGTGGGGAGAAGCTCACCCCCTCACTCTCCGGCATTGCAACTTGATCTTCCTGTGCCGCTTCTCCAACACCTTAAATTATGTTTGGCAATGTTGGAAGATCGACAATACAATGTATCAATACAATAACAACAGCTATGGATGATACTCTATCAACTATTAGCTGTGTGATTGAAGACTGAACACAGTTTAGGACAACTATCTACAGGGTTGCCATGAGTTGACATCTATTCAACACTTAACAACAACAACAACAATCAAGCAATATGCTTTGTAAATTGCATCCATGTGCAAATGGCCATTTTAGAAAAGGTTCATTTTACATGTTGAAGCCTATATCACCCTAAAAGTAGATGGGGGCATTTTGTGGGGGATGT